>CM066034.1:174182107-174782107 GCA_033557465.1 Ichthyophis bannanicus | reverse complement strand
TACAGGGCAAATTTCGTAAGCCATCTAGGACCCAAGGTTCTAGATCAGAAGCCTGGAGCCAAGCAAGACGTCGGGCTGCTATAGCAATGCCCGAAGCCCTACCAGCACCCTCAAAGGAATCAAAAGCTGCCCTGTTGGAGAACTTTGAAATATCCAAAAGGTGTTTCACTAAGGAAATGAACTGCTCCCTCTTATCCTCAGGGATAAAGGGGGCAAAATGCCGAACTTTTAGAGCGATTTCACTGAGAAACATGCCCATGTAAAGACTATAGGAATTAATCCTGGCTATAAGCATAGTAGCCTGGAAAAGTTTCCTGCCAAAAGAGTCTAGAGTCTTACATTCTCGCCCTGGAGGAGTAGAAGAGTGCCTTTTGGTACTCTTTATCTTCTTCATTGCAGACTTCACCACAATAGAATGGTGAGGCAACTGAGCTTTTTGGAAACCAGGAGAAGGGGGGACACGGTACATGGTGTCCAACCTGCGAGAAGAAGGAGACAATGTTAGAGGAGCCTCCCATAAGTCCATCAAGTGTTCTTGAAGGATTTCATGGATAGGCAGGGTAACTGCCTCTTTAGGAGACTTAGAGTATCCTAAAATATCCAGTTTCTTTGATCTGGGTTCCTTTTCAGAGGATGAAGCAATAGAAAGACCTTTAGCCATTTCTATGATGAAGTCCTGAAAGGACAAATCCTCTGGTGGAGACATTCTCCTTTTAGGAGAAGAAGGCTCCTCAGGAAGATCAAGGGAGAACTCATCAGAAGAGTTAAAATCCTCTGAAGAAGCAGAGTATCCTCTATGTGCTTCCAACGCACGATACGCATACCGTTCGGTATCGACATCGGGCGTACCGGGTATGGGATCGGTACCGGGTATGGGATCGGTACCGGGCAAAAGCCCGGATCCGGCATGCGGAACCGATCTGCGTTTGGAAGACGATGGCCTCGGTTACGGTATGGAAGCCATTATCGGAACCGGACCCGGTACCGCTGGCTGCGGTACCGAGGGCGTAGCAGCATTAATAAAAGCCAGAATGGCCTGCTGCATGACTTGGACAGTATTGCCCATAGACGCCACTGCTGCCTGGATGTCGGTACCGGTATGGGCCGGTACCCCCGAGCAGTACAACAGGTGATCTGTCGAGGCCGCGCCATCGATGTCAACCTGTGACCCCATGATTGCTTTGGAGGCCGGAACCTCCCGCCGGGGTTTTTTGGCCTGGGCAGAATCCTCGAACTCAGAATTGAGAGCCTCTCGATCTTTAGAAAGAGATTTGCTTTTAGAGGATTTGCCCACTGGAGTTTTGGTTACCTGAGATCCATCCGGAGAGGAAGACCTGGATGACTGTGATGCTTCTGAAGGAAACAGCACATGGAACTTGTTGGCCCGGTTCTGAAATCCACGTTTCGACATCTGGGAGCAGGATGGGCAGTCCGGTATGGAATGGTCAGGTCCTAAACATTTAAGACACCATTCATGGGTGTCTGTAAGAGGAATGACAGCACTGCACTTGGTACACTTTTTAAAACCAGGAACTGGCTTCTCCATGAGGAGAATTTGTGTAGGCCTGAAGGCCTAACAAAGTACCAAGCTGTGCTGAAGAAAAGTAAAATATATTTTTTTTTTTTTTCAAAAGAAAGAAAGAGAGACCGGCAGTACCGGTTTCAGAATGGGGAAGGCAGGTACGCGGTCTAAAGAAAACAATAAAATTAACAATTTCTTCAGCGGTGACAGGAACACGACCTGCTGGCTCCGCGGAAAAAAAGAAACTGACGAGAGCTGGTCAGGAAGGCGGGAAGGCAGCGCGCATGTGTAGTGGGAGGCCCCAAAAGCTTTTAATCTGAAAAGCTGGGGAGCTTTCCCGCGTGGGCTCCGTCGGTACCGACGTACCCATATGTGATGACTTATTCCTGCTTGTTCCTGGAGATTAAAACAAAAGGATATTAAAATGTCTCCGTATCGTTCCATGGTGCAACCGCACCTCGAATATTGTGTGCAATTCTGGCCGCCGTATCTTAATAAGGATATAGCAGAATTAGAAAAGGTACAGAGAAGAGCCACCAAAATGGTAAAGGAGATAGCACAGTTACTTACCTGTAACAGGTGATCTCTGGGAACAGCAGGAATAAGTCTTCACATATGGGTATCGTCGGTACCGACGGAGCCTGCGCGGGAACGCTCCCCAGCGTCCAAAAGGAAAGCTTTTGGGAGCATCCCACAGCGCCTGCGCGCTGCCTTCCCGCCTTTCCTCACTGCCTCTCTCCAGTTCAAGTTTTAAAGCTGAGACAAAGAGAGAGTGAGGAAAGGAAAGAAAGATAGAGAGATACAACTCCTAGGGGAGGTGGGTGGGTTGTGAAGACTTATTTCTGCTGTTCCCAGAGATCACCTGTTACAGGTAAGTAACTGTGCTATCTCCAGGAACAAGCAGAAATGAGTCTTCACATATGGGGACTCCCCAGCTAGAGATGCCTGGGAGATCACCCAGGTTGTGAGTCCCTGAGAAGGGCTCTACCTCCACCCATGAATCTCAGGCATCCAGCCAGGGATGGAGGGTAGGAGTTGATTAGGTATGGAACAGGTGTTTGAGAACAGCCTGACCAAACAAGGCATCCCGGCGGGAGTCCTTGTCCAAGCAGTAATGGGCTGTGAAGGTATGAACCAAGGCCCATGTGGCCGCTCGACAGATCTGGTCGATGGACACAGAATTTAGATGAGCCATAGAGGCTGCCATGGCCCTCACATTGTGAGCTGTGACATGGCCCTCCAGAGAAAGGTTATTACTCTGGTAGGCGAAAGAAATACACTGAGCAATCCAATTAGACAGAGTTCTCTTAGAGACTGGAAGTCCTAAATGAGAGGGATCAAAAGCAACAAAGAGTTGAGAGGACTTTCTATGTTTCTGTGTCCTTTGTAAGTAAAAAGCAAGAGCTCTTTTACAATCCAGGGTATGAAGATTCCTCTCTGCACTTGAAGCATGAGGTCCTGGAAAAAAGACAGGTAAATAAACCTCCTGGTTCAGATGAAAAGGTGAGACCACTTTAGGCATAAAGTGTGGATTAGTCCTAAGGACTACCTTGTCATGATGGAACCTTGTATAAGGAGGATTAGCCACCAAGGCTTGCAGCTCACTGATGCAGCGAGCTGAGGTGACTGCAATGAGAAAAATAACCTTCCAGGAAAGAAATTTCAAGGAGGTAGTGGCTAAGGGTTCAAAAGGTGGCTGCATAAGCTGGCCAAGAACCAGATTCAAGTCCCATGCCACTGGAGGTGGTCTGATGGGAGGTTTAGTCAAAAGAAGGCCTCTCATGAATCTTGCTATAACAGGATGAGAGGAAATAGGTTGTCCATTGAGAGGTTTAAGAGATGCTGCAATAGCACTCAAATGGACTCTCACTGAATTTGTTTTAAGGCCTGCATGGGATAAATGCAGCAAATACTCTAGTAAAGAATTCAGAGGTATTGCAAGAGGGTTAAGACCCTTCTCTGCACACCAAATGGTAAACCTTTTCCATTTAAAAGCAAAGGAACATCTAGTGGAAGGCTTTCTGGAAGCATGAAGGATATCCTTCACTTGCTGAGAAAGATGCAAATCTTGAAGGTCTAGGCCTTCAGCAACCAGGCTCTGAGGTGAAGAGACTGGGGATTTGGGTGCCACAACGTTTCCTCCTCCTGGAACAGGAGGTCTGGAGCAGATCCCAAGTCCAGGGAGGGAGCTTGAGAGAGATGCAGAAGTAGAGGGTACCACACTTGGCGTGGCCAATGTGGTGCTATGAGGATCATAGACTCCTTGTCTCTCTGAAGTTTGAAGAGTGTCTTGGGAATTAGGGGAATGGGTGGAAAGGCATAGAGGAAGTCTTTCCCCCAATGGAGGAGGAAGGCATCCCTGGCCTGAACTCCCTGACACGGAATTCTGGAACAGAACCGGGGAAGTTTGGCATTCCACGGACTTGCAAACAAGTCTATGTCTGGGGTTCCCCAAATTCGAAAGATCCTGGCTATCTGGTCCCCATGGAGGGACCATTCATGTGGAAGCAGAACTCGACTGAGTCTGTCTGCCCAAGAGTTTTGGAACTCCTGGAAGATACACTGCCATGAGATGAATTTGATGCTCTCTGGCGAAGGCCCACAATCTCAGAGCTTCGTTGCAAAGTGACAGAGAGCCAAGTCCCACCCTGCTTGTTCACGTAGAACATGGCTACTTGGTTGTCCGTGTGGATGAGGACTGTCTTGTAGCTGAGCAGGGTGTGGAAAACTCAGAGCTAGAAAGATTGCTCTGAGCTCTAAGAGGTTGATATGAAGAGATGTCTCCTCTAGAGACCAGATGCCTTGGGTGGAGAGATCTTGAAGATGAGCTCTCCAACCTCTTGGAGAGGCATCTGTTGTAAGGGTCGCTTGGGGTAACACCTGTTGAAAGGGGGACCCCAACAACAGATTTTGAGTGGACTTCCACCAGTGGAGGGACCAAAATAGGCAACTGGAGGTTGCTATTTTGTCTGACAGGCAACCTGATGCCTGGGTCCATTGGGTGGATAGAGTCCACTGAGCTGCCGTCATGTGAAGGCGAGCGTAAGGAACCACATGCACGGTGGATGCCATGTGGCCTAACAGTTGTAACATCTCTCGAGCAGTTAAATGGGATTTTAACTGAACTTGTGAGGCTAACTGCACCAAGCGTAGGCAACGGGCCTGGGGAAGACAGGCCCTTGCAGTTGTGGTATCCAGCAAGGCCCCTATGAACTCTAGAGACTGAGTAGGGGTGAGATGGGATTTTGGGAAGTTTATTACAAGTCCCAGATACTGAAGGATACGCCTTGTGCAGGTTAGAGAAATCTGGGCCTCTGACTGGGATGGAGCTCGGATGAGCCAGTCGTCCAGATATGGGAATACGAATATCCCTAGAGCGCATAGAAATGCAGCTACTACTGCCATGCATTTTGTGAACACCCTTGGTGCAGAGGCCAGACCGAAGGGAAGCACTCTGTATTGATAGTGCTTCCCTTGATAAAGGAACCGAAGGAACCTTCTGTGTGATGGATGGATGAGGACATGGGTGTACGCATCCTTGAGGTCTAGAGAGCAAAGCCAATCCTGACTCTGAAGGTATGGAAGGAGAGTACCGAGAGAAATAATCTTGAATTTCTCCTTGCATAGAAACTTGTTCAATTCTCTGAGATCTAATATGGGTCTGTAGCCACTTGTTTTCTTTGGAATAAGAAAGTAGGGGGAGTAGAACCCTGAGCCCTGCTGAAGAAGGGGTACTTCTTCTATTGCCCCTTGGGCAAGAAGGGTAGTGATCTCCTGACCCAGAAGGTCGAGGAGAGATGTTTGAGAATTGAACTGTCTTACCATGGTGTGAGGAGGAAGGTTTAAGAAATGAAGCTTGTACCCCTCCCTTATGATGGAGAGGGTCCATTGCTCTGCTGTGATTTGTTCCCATCTGGGAGCAAAGTAAGCTAACCTTCCTGGAATGGTGAGAGGCTCTGGATGCTCTAGAGCCAGAAAAGCTAAGCTCTCTAGTTTTAAGTCAAAGGCCCTGAGGAGGCTGAGGCTGCTGGGCCATAGCAGTCCTAGCAGCCTTAGGCTTGGCCTGTTTCGGTTGTTGCTGTCTCTTTGTAGCAAAACGACCTACAGAAGATGACTGCTGACCATAAGCAGAATAATAATTCCCTTTTTTGGGGAAAAAAAACCCCTTTTTGAACAACCTTTTCTTAAAAGGAGCAGAAGTAGACCTTGAAAGTCTATCTAAAGCAGAGTTTTCAGCATCCATCTGGGTGGCCTTTGCTTGCCAATCTTTGCCAAAAGGGTTCAAGATGGACTGATAAATCTTCCTTGTACAGGTGAAAACCTAAGGTTCCAAACCAAGCAACTCTGCGTGCACCTATGGCAATGGCCGAGGCTCTGCTGGCACCTTCAAAAGAGTCAAAGGCTGCACGGTTGGAAAACTTGGAAACATCCTGGGCATGTTTGAGCCAGGTGAGGAATTCTTCCCTTTTATCTTCTTGAATAAAAGGAGATAAAGTTTGCAGATGATCTGTAACTTCTTTTAGAAACATCCCCATATAGAGACTATAGGAGTTGATTCTGGCAACAAGCATACTAGCCTGGAAAACTCTCCTGCCAAAGGCATCTAAGGTTCTGCATTCCCTTCCTGGAGGAGCAGAAGAGTGCCTTTTTGTACTCTTTATCTTCTTCATGGCAGACTCCACCACAATGGAGTGGTGAGGAAGCTGAGTTTTATGGAATCCAGGACAAGGAGGAACACGATACCATGGTGTCCAACCTGCGAGAATGAGGGGAAGTGGTGAGAGGAGTCTCCCATATGCCCAACATGTGATCATAAAGAATCTCATGTATTGGTAAAGTGGCTGCCTCTTTAGGAACCTTAGGATATTGTAAGATATCTAATTTTTTGGCTCTAGGCTCTGTCTCAGGGGCCACTGAAATGGAAAGGCCCCTGGCCACTTCCCTAATGAAGTCTTGAAAAGACTAGTCTTCTGGAGGAGACATTCTCCTTTTTGGAGAAGAGGGCTCCTGAGGATGAATCACCGATGCTTCGACAGAGACCTCTGATTCATCAGAGTCTTCAGAGGAATCGAAGTATCATCTATCTGGATGCTCCTGCAGAGCCCGATACATGTACTGGGTGGTATCGACATCGGGAGTGATCGGTACCGATTCGGTACCGATGGGCATCACAGAACAGTGTACCGCTGCAGTCGCCCCCGCAACGGATGTCGATGCAATCGGTACGGACACCGGAACAGATGTCGGTACCGGTGCTGGAATCGGTACCTGCAACGGAGTTTGTTGCGGTACCGAAGGCATCGCAGCTTGTATGAATGCCGTGATGGCATGCTGCATGGTCAGCATATTCCGATCCATTGACGCAACCAATGTCTGGATGTCGGTACCAGTGGGAACCACCGGTACCCCAGAACATGGCAACAGGTGATCGGTCGAAGCCGAGCCATCAATGTCAACCTGTGACCCCATAGATAAAGCTTTGGAAGCCGGAGCCTCCCGCCGGGGTAATTTCGCCGGTGCGGGTTCCTCGAGGGCAAGCCCAGAGGCATCTCGATACTTGGAAGGAGATCTACCCTTCGAGGACCGGCTGGATTTAAGTTTGGTTACCTGAGATCCATGTGAGGAAGAAGCAGCCCTGGAAGACGTTGATGCAACCGAAGTTGCATCCGAGGGAAACAGGGTACTGAGCTTAGCTGCTCGATTCTGCAGGCCTCTTTTAGACATCATGGCGCAGGACTCACAATTCGCAATGGAATGGTCAGGACCTAAACATTTTAGACACCATTCATGGGTGTCAGTGACAGAAATAGTGCTGCTGCACTTCGTGCATTTTTTTTTCAATTTTTTATTTATGCAATTTTCAAAACATAACAAGAAAGGTACAACACCACTTCTTGAAGAAATAGAAAGGCAAACAGAAAACATCCCAATGAACCAGGATACCATAAAGAAAATCATTAACATAAAAACTAAAATTGCCTATTCTCTCTAGCCCTCAATAGGGGGATTCCATTAGTAATTAACCTAATACAAGAAGAAAGTTGACATACAATCTTAAACAAGAAGACTAAATCTATGAGCCTGAGGGCTTCTCCTGACCTTTAGCATTGATGAAAGCCAACAACTGGGAGGGCTCAAAAAAAATATAAGAAAAAGTTTGGAGTTTCACCAAACACTTGCATGGGTGTTTAAGAAAAAACAACCCCCCCAGTTGCAGCACCCCTGGCCTGAGCAACAAAAACTCTCTACGTCGTTTCTGCGTTTCTCTTGATAAATCGGGATATATGTGCAAATCCACAGAACAGAAGATTCCGTTTTTGAAAAAACAATTTAAGTAACCATTCCTTATCGGACAACAAGGCAAAAGTGATAAGCAGTGTAGATGAAAACTGTGACTCTAAACCAGAATTTTCCAAAATATCTGTAACATTCAATACATCCCCCTGATTCTGGCTCTCCCCCAACTCTCGCTGGGCCAAAGCCCGCTTAGCAGTAGGCAAGTAATAAATTTTTACCAAGGGGGGGGAACTAGCTCAGGGGAAACCCCCAAAGTCTCCACAAGATATTTCACAAACATGTCTCTAGGGGAAATAGAAGACCCAGAGGCGGGCTTTTCCATGAGGAAAAAATTTCCTAGGCCTAAGGCCAAAGAACAAAATGCACTGAAGTGAGAAAAACAGTTTTTTGTTTTTTAGAAGAAAGAAAGAAAAGACCGGCGGTACCGGTCCAGCGTCGAGAAGGCAGACGCGCGACCAAAGAAATAAAATAAAGAAATTCTTCAGCGGTGACAGGAACACGACCTGCTGGCTCCGCGGAAAAGAAGAACTGGAGAGAGGCGGTTAGGAAAGGCAGGAAGGCAGCGCGCAGGCGCTGTGGGATGCTCCCAAAAGCTTTCCTTTTGGACGCTGGGGAGCGTTCCCGCTCAGGATCCGTTGGTACCGACGATACCCATATGTGAAGACTCATTCCTGCTTGTTCCTGGAGATGAAAGGATACCCTTATGAGGAGAGGCTAAAAAGGTTAGGGCTCTTCAACCTGGAAGAGAGATGGCTGAGGGGAGTTATGATAGAAGTCTATAAATTAATGAATGGAGTGGAATGGGTAAACAAACACAGAGGATCTCTAAAGGTAAAAAGGGAACTGTTGTAGTTGTTGATATGGAAGGACAGACTAGATAGGCCATGTGGTCTTTTTCTGTTATCATGTTTCTATGTTTCTAAACTTAGATCGATTGTTTACGCTATCAAAATATAGGAAGACTAGAGGACATGAAATGAAGCTACAGTGTAACCCATTTAAAACTAATAAGAGAAAATATTTTTTTTTCACTCAAGGCGTAATCAAACTCTGGAATTTGTTACCGGAGGATGTAGTAAAAGCTGTTAGTGTAGCTAGGTTTAAAAAAAAGGTTTGGACAATTTCCTGGAGGAAAGATCCCTAAACCATTTTTAAAGGGGACCCGGGAAATCCACTGCTTGTCCCAATACAAGCACTGTGGAACCTTGCCTTCTGGGGAAACTACTAGGTACTTGTGACCTAGATTGGCCACTACTGGAAACAGGATACTGGGCCTGGTGAACCTTGGTCTGACCCAATATAGCATATCATGTTCTTATGAAAGCATAGAGGGGGAGTCACCTACAAAGAGCAGCAGGTATAACTCTAGCCAGCTTACTGGGCAGAGTGTAGATGGACTATGCTGGTCTTTATCTGCCACTGTTTACTAATTTAGCATACATAGTAACATTCAGTGGTGTGCAAAAGTCTTGCATAGGTTGCATGATCAAGCTATTCTCAGCTTTATTTTGACAATTATTCCAAATTCTGTGGCAGAATCCTGACTTATAACTGTTTTGCTGCAAATTTAATTTGGCAGCCGTTTCTGCATGCAAAATTACTTGTCTGAACATATGTATGGCTGCACTGAGGAAGTGATGTCCCAGTACGATCAACTAGATTCTGTGTCAAAGCGGGATCAAAATGAACCAATAGAATACTGTGCTTCCTCAGCCAATAGGTCATATCTGATAGCCAAATCAGTGCATGGTATTTTGACGGCATACAGGGTTTGAATGTAATGTGGGTCAACTAGTATATATCGCATCTGATGCTCAACGTCCTGGCATGGTGAAGAGGTCATTTTCTATCAATGGAGGACCAGGTCTGGGTGCTAGTTTTGCATGAGGAAGGGTATTCCAACCCACAGATTGCAGCAAAGGTTGGCTGTAATCCGAGTACTGTTGTCCGCATTCTGCAGAAGCATAAAGAGACGGGAAATATGCAGGACTGACATTGTAGTGATCGGCCTAGAAAGTCAACCAAGAGGGAAGACAGGACCTTGGATAAGGACATCTCTTGGCAACCGCAAGCTAACCTCCCCTGAGCTTCTGCAGGAATGGAAGAAGAGTTCCGTTGCAGTCTGCACTTCCACTATGAGAAGACAATGCCTGACGGGTTGAGGGGCTGAAAGGCACAGAGGAAGCCACTATTAAACGGTGGAACAGAGGAAAAGGTTAGATTAGACTTACCTGCTAATTGCTGTTCCTGGAGAAACTCTAGTCTAGTCCTGGACCTCTGGGTTTATGCTCCTCCTCCAGCAGCTTTGGAGACTGAGAAAACGCCACACTCTTGTGATGTCACCAGTATATCCACTCCGGATCCGCCTCCTCTCACCAGTAACCTATTGGCAAAGCAGACTCACCGGAGCAACAATTAAGTAGCGAAACTACTTCTCTAGAACTACATTCCCTTTTACTTCTGGCACCAAACATTATTCTTTTTTTCATAGAAATAACATTAACATTAACAGCAAAAGTGTTGCCCACCCAGTTTACCTGACCAGCGACTAGAACACCGCAGACCTGCCCCCCTCCAGCTGAGAGAGAGTAGGGACCCCACGATTTCCCCCCAAGCCTTGAAGCGTGACCAACTTGCCGGTTACTTCTCCTAGCTGCTTCAGGCCACAGCAGACAGAAAGAAAAGACAGGGAGGAATACGGGACTAGACTAGAGTTCCTCCAGGAACACCAATTAGCGGGTAAGTCTAATTTAACCTTCCTTATCGTCGCTCTAGTCTAGTCCCGGACCTCCAGGTAAGTACCAGAGCAGTGAAAACAAGGATCTATGGGAGGGGCCTGCTAGACCAGCCTGAAGCACCGCTGACCCAAACCTTGTATCCCCCCTTCCACCTGAACATCCAGGCGATAATGCTTGACAAAGGCATTCAAGGAAGACCAGGTAGCTGCCCTACAAATAACCACAGGCGGTACCAAATGGGACTCGGCCCAAGACATCGCTTGCACTCTTGTGGAATGAGCCCGCAACCCTTCAGGGACTGCTTTTCCCGCTAACACATAAGCGGATGTTATGGCTTCCTTTATCCACCTGGCAATGGAAGCCTTCGACGCTGCCTCTCCTTTCTTTGGCCCTGCAAACAAAATGAAAAGCCTATCCGACCTGCAGAACTCTGCCGTCCGACGCAGATACTTCAAGGCCCTACGAATGTCCAACGGATGCAGGCGGTCTGTGGACAAACCCTTCCACTTCTCACGGAACACCAGCAATGAAACTACTTGATTCACATGAAACGCCGAAACCACCTTGGGCAGGAAAGACGGTACAGGTCGTAACACTACCTTCGACTTAAAAAAAAACACAAAAATGGCTCCTTACAGGACAACACTTGCAGCTCCGAGATTATCCTAGCCGAAGATATGGCTACTAGAAACACTACCTTAATAGTAAGGTCCTTTAAAGAAGCTTCCGATAAAGGCTCAAACGGTGTGCGATTCAGCGCTTCCAACACAAAAAGCGGGATAACCTGTCGCCTTGGCGGCCGCAAAAGGAAGACCGCTCTCAAAAATCTCTTAATATCCTGATGATGGCCTAGCTCTGTCCTCCTAGCTTACCTCTATAAACAAGACAACGCTGCTACCTGCACCTGTAAGGAAGCGGCCGCTAGGCCCTTATCTAAACCATCCTGCAAAAACTCCAGAACCAACGGGATTGACACGCACGCAAGGTCTCACCCTGACGTTCTGCACACCATACCTCAAAGACCCGCCAAACGCGGACATAAGCTAACGAGGTGGACCGCTTCCTCGCCTTCAGTAAGGTGGCGATCACCATAGTGGAGTATCCCTTCTTCAGCCTAGCCCTCTCAAGAGCCAAGCCGTAAGCGAGAACCGATCTACCTGGGGCATGAGCAGAGGGCCCTGGGTTAACAAATCTGGCCGACACAACAGACGCCACGGCCTCCCCACCACAAACCTCTGCAGATCTGCGTACCACGGCCACCTTGGCCAGTCTGGCGCAATCAGGATCACTCGTCCTCTGTGTCGCTCTACTCACTGTAGCACCCTTCCGATCAATACCCACGGAGGGAACATGTAAAGAAGCTGCTCCTCTGGCCACCGCTGTATGAGAGCATCCAGGCCTTTCGACATCCTCTCTCTTCTTCTGCTGAAGAACCGACTCACCTTCACCAACCGAAAGGTCGCCATGAGATCCATTACCGGAGAACCCCAACGACCCACCAACAGCTCGAAGACCTCCTGATTTAGGACCCACTCTCAGGGTCCACCTGTATCCGACTCAAGAAGTCGGCTTCCACATTGTCTACTTCTGCTACGTGAGCGGCTGATAAGGCAGACAGATGGACCTCTGCCCAAGAGCTGTTCGGCCTCTGCTTCCATCTGAACACTGGTGGTGCCGCCCTGGCGATTGATAATTTAATTTAATTAACAGATTTTTTATATACCGCTCCTTCCATTGATCAGATGCGGTTCCCATAGAACAACAACAAACAGAGCGAGCTGTTTTTACATATAACAATTTGAAACTTGGAAATTACAGGTAACAATTAACAGTTAGTGAACTATGTACAAATGAACAGAATTTAACTATATACAGAGTTATTTGTTATACAAGTGTCCTCAATACATTGTTTTATGGTTGCAGTACCTCATTCCTTTGTTGAAAAATGTATTATCTGGAGTAGGATTATCCTTTATCTAGCTGAGAGGTGAGTGGTGAGTTTGTCACGGATCCATAGTGCATTGTAAATAGGTGTGTTTTAAGTTTTTTCCTAAACTCCATGATTTCAGGTAATTGTCTTAATTCTATTGGGATTGTGTTCCACAAGATGGGGGCTGCATGGGAGAAGGCTTTCTTGTTTTTGGATTTTTTGGCCCTAATGAATTCTTTTGGTGTTGTTAGTTTATTTAACTGGTATCTCCTTTGGAGATTATGGGTGGATTCTATTTTGATGAGGTTATTTATGGTCGGGGGTGCTGTTTTAATTATGGCTTTGTATGTGGTTAAGAGAGTTTTGTATTCTATTCGGCTTTGAATCGGGAGCCAGTGTAAATATTCTAAAATCTGGGTTATATGTTGGAAAGGTGGGGCCTTCGTAATGGTCCTTGCTGCCGCGTTTTGTGCTAATTGAAGTTTTTTTAAGGCTTGCTTAGTTACACCAAGTAGGATTTGATTTGCAAAGTCGAAATGGGGTGTTATAATAGCTTGTATGATTCGTTGAAAATCCTGTACGTGCATTAGGGGGCGGAGTTGCTTTAATATTTTCAGTTTAAAGTAAACTTTTTTTTGTTATATTTCTTACATGTGTGTCCATGCTGAGGTGTTTGTCCAGTATAACGCCTAAGTAACGTATTTCAGATTTTAGTTTGATATCGTTATTCTGCAATGTAATGTGTGATGGGGGAATGAACGTTGTACTTTTGGTTACTATTAGAGCTTCTGTTTTTGAGTGATTGATGTACAGATTGTTTTTGTTTAGCCAGGTGTTTATTTCATTGAGGCAATCATTAATGAGTTGTATAGGGATATTTGGTATTTTGAAAGGGACATACATCATAATGTCGTCCACATATAGGTGATAGTGGACGTTGAATTTTTTAAAGATTTTACAAATGTGTTTTAAGTATATGTTAAATAGTAACGCTGACAGTGCTGAACCTTGTGGAAGGCCTAGTTCTTGGTTGTATGTTTTTGAGGTGAGATTACCCATTTGTACCGTTTGAGTTCGGTCTGTTAGATAAGAGGTAAACCATTTTAGAACAGTAGATTTTATAACTATTTGCCTAAGTTTATTAATCATTGTTGAGTGGTGAACACTGTCGAAGGCTGCAGAGATATCAATGAATATGAGTAGGAATGCTTGTTTTGAGTTGTCTATTCCCCTTACAAGTGTATCAATTAGAACTGTTAGGAGTGACTCTACTCCGTGTCTGGGGTGAAACCCATACTGCTGGTCATCAAGTGGGGCTGAGCTATCAATGTACTCTTGTGTTTGAATTTGTACGGCTTTTTCAATTAATTTTGCCATAAACGGAATACTCGATATGGGTCTGTAGGATTTAGGTGATGATTTGTCAAGGGTAGTGTTTTTTAGAATTGGGCGGATCTGTGCGTGTTTCAGTGTAGGGGGTAGGTATCCATTTTTTAGGGATAGATTTATTATTGGGAGGATGAATTGAGAGAGTATAGGTAGAAAGTTTTTTATCCAGGTTACTGGACAAGGGTCAATTAGTGAGGTTGTTGTATTAATGTTTGTGATAATGTTCTTGAGCTCAACCTTGGTTAGGGGTTGGAATGTAGACTATTCGTCTGTGTTAAGTGTTTGAGAAGTATTTACTGGTTTAGGTAGTGGGGGATGAGATGCTGTTTTGTTCATGTAATAATTTGCCAATGTCTGTGGGGTAATGTCTGTGATTTCGTCGCTGGAGTTGTGAATATTATTTGTCAGTTTTTGGACTATTGAGAAGAGTTCTCTGGGTCTATTTATTGCATTATTTAAGATGGAGGCATGGTAATTTTTCTTGGCATTGTTTATTGCGTCTTTATACTTATTAAGAAGCGTGAGGTATAAATCTTTTGTAATTGTGTTTTTATTTTTCCTCCATTTACATTCGGCTTTCCTTAAATTCTTTTTCATTAGTTTTAAATCCTTGTTGTACCAGGGGGTTTGACCAACTTTAGAATGCGTGTTTTTCTTAGTTATTTGTTTTTTAGCTGCAGCGTTATTTATAGTTTTGTGCCAGTTAGTTACTGCTGCGTCTAGGTTTAGTGGTGAGGTTGATAAGTTAGGAATTATGAGGTCTAGGAATTCTTCTTCATTGTATTTTTTAAATCTTGAGGTTGGTGCGTTAGTTGGTATTCGTTTAACTGATGTGTTGTTTATTGTGATATTAAAGTTAATGAGGTAATGGTCTGACCATGGGATCGGTGTGCAATTTAGAGAGGTGGGGTTATAGAGTTGGTGGAGTACATTTGGCAAGAAGATCATGTCAAGAATACTACCTTTTCAATGTGTGCTAGTGTTTATTATTTGGTGAAAATCCATATCAACTGTTGATTCTAGGAAGAGGGAGGCATATGAGGCTGGTAAGGAGGGGAGGTTAAAGTCTCCGAGCATTAAAATTGGGTTTTGATCAGTGGAGGAGCTTAGAAAATCAATTAATGGGTCCAGGTTTTCAGATTGTTGGTCTGGTGGTCTGTAAATTAGGCAGATTGTTATGTTACAATTTTCACAATGATGGTATCTATGTTGATGGGTAAGTTCGATGTTAGTTTTTTGGCTTTTAGTTCTTTTTTTAACATTATTAGCACTCCACCACCTTTTTTGTGAGTTCTATGTGTGTAGAAAGTATCATAGTCATTATTGCTTAGTTGATTTAAGTAGACGCTGTCTGTGTCTGATAGCCATGTCTCGGTTATACATACTATATCTGGTTTTTGATTGTCTAGTATTTCTGTGAATATAGGTAACTTATTTTTCATTGATCTGGCATTAATTAGTATTATTGATAATGATTCTAGATTTTTGCTAAGCTTAGTGTTTGTTGACTGAGGGGGAGAAGAATATTTTATGTGAATTAATCTATGGTTGTTCATCTTGGGATGATGTGCTATGTATGGGTGCCATAATGGGGGGCTGTTTTGTGTTAGACTGTGTATGATGGGGATGTTTTTAACATTGTTGTTGTTATGTAGGCTTTGAGCAAGGGTTATTAGCACTGCTATAGTGATGCTAATTAATGTAATTTTACATTTGTGAGGGTTAAGTAGATGCATTTTGGCTGTGGTATTATACTGGCAAACCGTAATAGGTTAAATTCAATGTAAATGCAGGTACAGTTGAAAATACTGGCAACAGTAAATGGTTACTTTCTATGTAAATGCAGGTACAGTTGAAATAGTGGCAACAGGGATAGATAAGTGAGGTTAGATGGACACCCCAGGTTCAGTTGGATTAAGAAATAAGATAAAGTCAATGTTTGTATTGCTTATACTTGCTGCGTTTTGAGGATCTGATGTGGTGAAGATGTACGCAGGCTCAACCCTGAGGGAGCTCAGCTGTTATCTGATGTTGCTGGTCTTGGCGCGGTTTTCGTCAAGTTGCTTTTTGTGCCGGGTTGGTGATCTTTAAGAGCCTTTTCAGTCTGTGCTGCAGTGCTTGAGGTGCTTCTATAAGCTCTGGTTCCGTTGGTGCTGTTTTTTCGTGGTTTGGCCTTAGCCTAAGGGCCGTGCCAAAGGGCCTTAAGCTACCGTCACGTTGTCTGAAAACACCCGAATGGCATCGCCCTGGAGATACGGGTGAAAAACCTGCAAGGCGAGCACCACCGCTCTTAATCTCCAACCTGTTGATTGACCAGCCCATTTCCTGCTCGCCTCAATGTCCCTGGGCGAACCGTCCTTGGAAACGAGCCCCCCAGCCTAAAAGACTGGCATCCGTCGTCAAAGGTATCATCCAACAAGGTGCCTCCAGTGGCATCCCCTTCTCCAGAACGTCCGTCCTTAACCACCACTAAAGAGCCTTTCGCATCTTCGGCAGACAAGGGAGACACTGAGACAGAAGATCTTTCTGATGTGACCAGCGCTGAAGCAGCACCCCCTATAATGGCCTCATGTGAGCTCTTGCCCAAGGAACGAGCTCCAGAGTCGCTGCCATGGTCCCTAGCAACTGCAGATAGTGCCAGGCCGTGGGAGACAGCCTCCTTAGAAACTGCTCCAGAAGCGTTCGCAACCCCTGAGCTTGTTGCAGTGGTAGAAACACCCTTCCTGCACTGGTGTCGAACCGAGCTCCCAAGTACTCTATCTGTTGAGATGACACTAATTTGCTCTTTGCCTTATTGACGACCCAGCCGAGAGCCTGTAGGAAGGCATCCACTTTGGCCGTAGCCGCCGCACTTTCTGCTCTGGACTTTGCATGAATTAGCCAGTCTAGATACGGATGCACTAGCACCCCTTCCTTCCGCAACGCCGCTGCCACCACCACCATCACCATCACCTTGGTGAACGTGCGCGGAGCCGTCACTAGACCGAAGGGTAAAGCCTGGAACTGAAAATGCCCCAGGGCACTGCAAACCTGGGAAATTTTTGATGTTCCTCTCGTATAGGGATGTGAAAGTATGCTTCCGTAAAATTGAGGGATGTCAGAAACTCCCCTTTTTGTACAGCCACGATCACCAACCTCAGGGTCTCCATGTGAAAATGAGACAACCGAAGACACCGATTTACCCTTTTGAGGTCCAAGATTGGCCGAAATGAACCATCCTTCTTTGGCACCACAATGTATATGGAGTAAAGACCGCAGCCGCAATGGTCTGGAGGAACCGGTACTACCGCCTTGAGCTCGAGCAGCTGCGCTAGTGTCTCCTGTACCGCGGCACCCTTGGCTGGCGCCTTGCATGGCGACTGAACGAAAGACTCTTTCACCGGCCGCTGAAGCTCCAACGCACACCCTTTGCGAATAAGAACATAAGAACATAGGATATGCCATACTGGGTCAGACCAAGGTCCATCAAGCCCAGTATTCTGTTTCCAACAGTGGACAATCTAGGTCATACGTACCTAGCAGTTTCCCCAAGGGACACAGGTTCCACAATGCATGTATTGGTTCAAGCATTGATATCCTGGGTCCCTTCTTAATAATGGTTTATGGACTTTTCCTCCAGGAACTTATCCAAACCTTTTTTAAACCCAGCTACACTAACAGCCTTTACTACATCCTCCGGTAACAAACTCCAGAGTTTCATTACACGTTGAGTGAAAAAATATTTTCTTTTATTAGTCTTAAATAGTTTACCCTGTAACTTCATTGCATGTTCCCTAGTCTTTCTATATTCTGATAACGTAAACAATCGATCTACGTTTACCCGTTCCACTCCGTTCATTAATTTATAGACTTCTATCATATATCCCCTCAGCCATCTCTTTTCCAGGTTAAAGAGCCTGTAAACGGGGGCTCTGGGCGTGAATGTCCACAGTCTTGGCAAAGGCAAAATACTATTATGACTTGCAAAGGATTGTGGGAGATGTAGTCCATTCATACCAGAATCAGCCGTTCACAAAATAATGAGTTGTGTTGCTCGAGTGTAAGCAAAGAAAAATATATTTTATTCATGGGGTTAATTCTCCCACACAGATTTACTTGGTAACACAAAAGGACACTTGCTTCAGTATTGTACTTAGGAAACACAAATCATGATATAAACAACTGAACTTCTTAAGCAATCAAATAATAAAGACCTTGATGGGAAAACAGAAAAGGTCTTTTTGAGGGCTCCTGCTAATAACTTTTAGCAGTGCTCCAAAAGCAAAAACAAAACCCAAAAGTAACCAAAAACTGTTCTTTTCCAAGGATAACTTTCTTCTATTTTCACACACAAACAGTAGTTTCTTTTCAGAGCTCACGTGCAACTGTGCATGGCTTAATTACCAATAATTAACCAGCTGCAAACCCCTTTGCTGGTTCACTTTCTTTACGTGGCTCAAATCCTACCCTAAAGTTTTCTTGTAAACCTTTCTGCGTAGATAAAAGAACAAGTTATAGTTCCTTTTGATGGTTGTTGTATTTGTGAAAGTATTTTACCACAGCAGCCTAGTCAGAGAGCAATCCATGTATTCATTCTGATCATTCAAAATATCTCCTTCTTCAAATATCATAGAATCAATATCATGGTGTGGCTCAGAGGAATTCCTTAATAGAGCACTCTCAAGATAATATTTGTTTCCCTGCTGTCTTCCAGATGAAGAGCTAGGGCATAGATCAGAGTTCATACCTGAGCTTCCTTTGCTGTTAGGGTTCCTCTCCAGATATCCTGGCCAGTAAGTAGTCCAGCCTTCCAATCAAGATCCGTGGACACTGGGTCTCTCTTCACATATCTTCTTGCATTGGTCTTAGGGCCCCTTCCAAATGCAGCCATCTCCCTCAAAGGTGCCGTGTCTGGGAATTCCTGGCTCTGTAACCCCACTCCTCTGGCTTCCTCCAGTCCAATGGAGTATGCTTGCCTCTGGAATGACTCCCAACACACGTACTGCTGTGGGCTCCTTCTTTAGACCTCCAAGATGTCTTTCTCTTCTTTCTTCCACGTTGTTGCTGCTGCTGCTTCCTGATCTCTGAGTTCCTCCTCTGATTCTGTGTAGAATCTGTTTTACTTTTAACTTGTTTAGAGGGATACTCCACCCTAGCACAGCTCAGCTGTGCTGGAATCAAGCCCTGCCCTTGGAGATGAGTGATAGGAGAGCTATGAGGTAATCCCCAGATTGAACACATGTTTCCCCACTTCAGCTCTTCTAGAGGCTGTTTGAAACCTAGTGCATTCTGGGACTGGTAGTCTTTTATGAAAACATTCTGTTTTAGTATTTCTACCAGCAAAGACAGGTTGCTTGTTCAGTGCCAATTCACCTCTATTATAGCTCCCTCCTGAACTATGATAAGCTTCCTTATCACAAGCCCTAACCATTTTAGCCTTTCTTCATAGGAGTATCCTTCCATCCCCTTTACCATTTTGGTGGCTCTTCTCTGAACCTTTTCTAAAATCGCTATATCCTTTTTAAGATACGGCAACCAGAATTGCACACAATATTCAAGGTGCGGTCTCACCATGGAACGATATAGAGGCATTATAATATCTTTTGTTTTATTTTCCATTCCTTATCATACCTAGCATTCTATTTGCTCTCTTGGCCGCTGCTGCACACTGGGCCGAGGGTTTTAACATGGTATCCACAATGACGCCTAAATCTTTTTCCTGGGTGGTGGTTCCTAATGTGGAACTTTGCATCGTGTAACCATAGTTTGGGTTGTTCTTCCCTAGGTGCATAACCTTGCACTTGTCCACATTAAATTTCATCTGCCATTTTGATGCCCAGTCTTCCAATTTATCACGATCCTCTTGCAATTTTCCACAATCCTCTTGGGTTTTAACAACTTTAAATACGAGGGTCATTTTTAAAGTAAGAACCGATTGCGCATCGTGTCCGCGCGATCTGTCAAGTGACGTCCGTTCAAGGTCAGCCACTCTTGGCCAGTCTCTCACTATGCCGCCATTACGTTTCACGTCTCTGCCAGTGTTGGTTGTATGGTTATACTGCTTCGTTTGTCGCCATGTCAATCAGTAATCCCTCCGATTGCGAAGTGCGCTCGGTTATCCGTTTTTTAAATGCAAAACAAGTTCGTCCAGCTGAAATTCACCGGCAGCTTCTTGAAGTGTATGGGGAAGGTGTAATGAATGATGTTTAAGGAAGGAAGGACAAATGTTCATGATGAAGAACGATCTGGATGGCCTACTGTCATGAATGAAGACCTGACACAAGAAGTTGATGAGGAAATTTGCCAAAACAGGTGCTTCACTATAGACGAGCTGCATCAGACATTTCCACAAGTTTCAAGATCAGTAGTTTACCACATTGTTACTGACAAACTGCACTACAAAAAAAAGTGTGCGAGATGGGTGCCGAAAATGCTGGAAGAACTTGTTTTGCATTAAAACCGGATAACTGAGCGCACTTCACAATCGGAGGGTTTACTGATTGACATGGCGACAAATGAAGCAGTATAACCATACAACCAACACTGGCAGAGATGTGAAACGTAATGGCGGCGTAGTGAGAGACTGGCCAAGAGTGGCTGACCATGAACGGACGTCACTTGACAGATCGTGCGGACACGATGCGCAATCGGTTCTTACTTTAAAAATGACCCTCGTAGTTTTGTGTCATCTGCAAATTTGATAACCTCACTCATTATTCCACTTTCCAGGTCATTTATGAATATGTCAAAAAGCAGCGGACCCAGCACAGATCCCTGGGGTACACCACTATTCACCTTTCTCCATTGGGAAAATTGGCCATTTAGCCCAACCCTCTGCTTTCTATCTTTTAACCAGTTCCTGATCCACAATAGTACACTGCCTCCTATCCCATGACTCTTTAGTTTTGCAAAAAGTCTCTGATGAGGGACCTTGTCAAAGGCTTTCTGAAAGTCCAGATACACAATATCAACCGACTCACCTTTGTCCACCTGATTATTCACTCCTTCAAAAAAACATAACAGATTAGTAAGACAAGATCTTCCTTGTCTAAAGCCATGTTGGGTGTCTCCCATTAGGTCATGACTATCTACATGCTGAGTAATTTTATTCTTTATGATGGTTTCTACCATTTTTCCCAGTACTGATGTCAGGCTCACCGGTCTGTAGTTTCCCGGATCACCCCTGGAACCCTTTTTAAAAATTGGTGTTACATTGGCGATCCTCCAATCTTCAGGTATTAGAGATGATTTTAATGATAGTTCACAGATTACTAATAGCAGGTCTGAAATCTCATATTTCAGTTCTTTCAACACCCTTGGATGCATACCATCCGGCCCAGGTGATTTGCTACTCTTCAGTTTATCTAATAGTTGTAATACATCTTCCCGACGTATCGATATTTCCTTCAATTCTTCCACACCTTTAAATATTACTTTAGTCATGGGTAACATCCCTACATCTTCCTCAGTAAAGACTGAAGCAAAGAATTCATTCAATCTCTCCGCTATCGCCTTGTCGCCTCTTTGTGCTCCTTTAACCCCTTTATCATCTAATGGACCAACTGACTCTCTCACAGGTTTTTTGCTACGAATGTACTTGAAAAGGTTTTTACTTCACGTTTTTGCTTCCGCAGCAAGCTTCTTCTCAAATTCTCCCTTTGCCTGCCTTATCAATGCCTTGCATTTGACTTGCTAGTGCTTGTGCTGTTTCCAGGTTTCGTCATTTGACTCTTTTTTCCATTTCCTGAAAGATGCTTTTTTGGCAACAACAGCCTCTCTGACCTCACCTTTAAACCATGCTGGCAGTTTTTTGGACTTCCTTCCACTTTTCTTAAAGCGTGGAATACAGCTGGTCTGGGCTTCCAAGATAGTATTTTTCAACAACACCCAAGCCTGATGTACGTCTTTAACCTTTGCAACTGCTCCTTTTAGTATTTTTTTTTTTTAACTGTTTTCCTCATTTTATCATAGTCTCCCTTTCGAAAGTTAAAAGGTAGTACTGTGGATTTCCTTACTATCCCTCCTCCACTAATTAAATCAAAGGCGATCATGCTATGATCACTATTGCCAAGTGGCCCCAACAACCTTATCTCTTGCACTAGATCTGGTGTTCCACTAAGGACTAGGTCTAATATGGCTTCCCCTCTGGTCGGTTCATGAACCAGCTGCTCCAAGAAGCAGTCATTTATTTCATCTAGGAACTTTATCTCCCTAGCATGTCCTGACATGACACTGACCCAGTCGATACCGGGGTAGTTGAAATCACCCATTATTATTACTGCACTGTTAACTTTTGTTAGCTTCCTTGATTTCTTTGAGCATTTCATCATTCATTTGGTCATTCTGGCAAGGCACTCGATAGTACACCCCCACTGCCATTGCCTTCCCCCTTTTACATGGAATTTCAATCCATATAGATTCTACAGCAGATTTTGTTTCCTGCAAAACTTTAATCCTTTCTGACTCAATGCCCTCTCTAACAGAGAGCAACCCCTCCATCAATTGACCTCCAGCACCCACCGGTCTGATATAATCTGGGCCCAGGCAGGGCAAAAATCCTGTAGTTGACCTTCTACGGGTACCAGATCCCCCTGGGCCCACCTGACTTCATTGTGACTTCCGCTGGCTAGACGAGGAGGAGGGGGCTCTGAACCCTCTGCCTGCTCTGCAAAAGCTGCAAACCCCCCGATTCCTATGGGGAAAACGTGCTCTCTGCACCTGATTAAATCACGGAAACTGGAACAGACAAAACTCCCTGTTCGGTCCCCTGGAAGCGGGAGCAGCACGCCCCTGCTTCTGTTTATCTTCCGGAAGCCTACCCCCCCTTGGACTCCCCAAGATCCTTAACCAACTTTTCCAAATCTTCACCAAACAAGAGCTTTCCCCTGAATGGAAGCTTACTGAGTTTGGCCTTAGACGATCCATCCGCCGCCCAATTGCGCAGCCATAGGTACCGTCGAGCCGCTACCACCAACGACATACTCGTCGACAACAACCGAATGAGGTCATAATGGATATCTGCTAGATAAGCGGCCCCTGACTCCAGTCTGGCCAGCGCTCCCGTACTGTCCTCTCCTTGCTCGTCTTTCAGTCCTTGTGCCCAGCGAAGGCAGGCTCTGGCAACCCACGCCCCGCAAAATCGCTGCATGAATTGACAGAGCATTAACGTCAAAGATCTGCTTCAACAAGGAATCCAATCTTCTGTCTTGTGTGTCCTTAAGCGCCGCACTACTTTTCACCAGAATCGTAGTCTTCTTGGTCACTGCCAAGACGGCCGCATCCACCTTCAAAGGCTTAAACAATTCTCTATCTTGTTCCACTAGCGGATACAGGCGGCCCATAACCCTGGCCCCCTTTAACGTTGCCTCGGGCATGTCCCATTCCTCCTGGATCATTTCCTTCTGCACTCAATGCACTGGGAAAGCCTTCTGATTCTTCCTGAAGACCTGCAGCAACGGATCTTCCAAGGTCGCATCTTCTGTCGGACCCGGCACCGGCATGTTTAACGCCTTCAATGTCTCTCTAATGAGAGCCGGTAACTCTTCTCTCCAGAACAGTTGAACCACTCTCGCCTGGTCCTCTCTGTCCATGATCTCGCCTTCCTCTAAATCCTCTTCCAACTCCCCCTCTTCGGAAGGAGGACCCTCGGAGGCTATCAACGGATCCTTCTGTGTCCTTTCCATCCCAGCCCTTTCGCCAGGTTCCCAGTGACCCCTACACTTAGGGGGGTTCCAGGTCTCTTTTCCCCCTGCACTCCATCACCGGACTGTGCCGACGGACTTTTCTGCCCCCCGAAGGCTTGCTGAATAAGGCCAACAAACTCTGGGGAAAAGATTGCTGCCAGACACCCCCCGGTAAGGCTGGCTGCACAGACGGCGGATCCTGGGCAGAAGACGGGCCCGCTACAGGCTCTCCTAGCAGTAAATCAAGGGGAGCAGGGGCCTGATCAGCCCATAGGGCTTCCTGAGCATCCACGTCCAAGGTGTGATCCAGAGCCTCAGCTTCTGCATGCACCCATCTCCAACACTGCCCCCCACCTAGCCCCGCAGACCACGCACTGCGGCCTTGCAGGCATAGCAACAGGCTAAACCGAGTCCCCCTCTCTCCACACACAAACGTGGCAGCCAGAAATTTAAAAAAAAAGAAAAAAAGAGGAAACGTAATTTTAACTCAAAAAGTAATTATAAATAGTAAGCCAAAGGCTCCTTAGCTAGAAAAACAGCTCTTAACTGCAAAACTATGTTTCCCGCCAAAAATACACGCCCCCGACAAACCTAGCGAGGCCTGATGCTGCCCATGTTGCCGCCACGTGGTAGGCCCGTCCCAGACACCCGGCCTACTTCTGTATGTCGCTGCCGTTTGTTTACCTGCGATGCTACTCTCCTCACCGGCGCATACTCACTGCGGCGGTGAACGTTGACCACTGGTCTGTCAGAACCACTGCTGAGCCGGATCTGAAAATTCACAGCGATTTGCTCCCCCGACCTCCGTTCAGCCTGTCGGGAGACAAAATCAGCCCAGGGAGAGAGATTGCAGGAGGGAGAAAGACCTGCTCTACCGACTGGCTTTCACAGCGTCAGGAGCTGATCTGGGCACTGAAAAAGATGCGAGTGGAGGAAAGAGAGAGTCCTGGAAACTGAAGCTCCTCGCACAGTGTTCACAGAGCTACCAGGCAGAACATCTGACTGCGCTAACACAGTGCCGATCGGGACCGGGAGTCTAAGACCAAATCTGTCAGCTCTTTCTTCCCGATGCCTCCACAAGGTCCGAGTGAGACAAACCCAAGGGAAACAAGGAGGGGGGGGGGGGGGGGGAGGCCACAAAACAGCCTTAAAGGCAGGACAAAAAAGCCCCTCTAAAATACTTTGCCTTCTACTTTTCCTACACTCGATTGCCACCAATTTTACTCTGCTCCTTATTTGTTTCTCCAGTGTGAGCCTGGACCTCCAGGCTCACTTGTCCCCCAGCTGCTTGGAGACTAAAACAACTGGTGAGAGGAGGCGGATCCGGAGTGGATATACTGGTGACATCACAAGAGTGTGGCGTTTTCTCAGTCTCCAAAGCTGCTGGAGAAGCAGCATAAACCCAAAGGACGGGACTAGACTAGAGAGACGATAAGGAAGACGCATTGAGTGGGCATCCAAGTACTCAAAATGGAGCAAGGCTGACTGGGAGACAGTTCTGTTCAGCAACAAAAAGCACTTTCGCCATTCTGGGTGGCCAGGGCAAAAAACATATGTGAGGAGATTTCTTCATGAGGAGTACAAACAAGAGTGCTTAAAAATCTCCGTGAAGCATCCAACAAGGTCATGATCTGCGGATGCATGGCATCTAGTGGTGTTGGAAGACTCCATATTGTCGACAGGATGGTGAATGCAGCGAAATACATAGGAATTCTGTATTAGTGCATGATGTCGTCAGCTGCACAACTGTTTCCTGGCAGATATTTCTTCCAGAGAAAACTGTCACCAACTGGAAGAAAATAATCAGAGTTCAGACCATTAACTGGCCAGCTCAATCAACAAATCTCAACCTGATTAAGAATCTTTGATACAAGGTATCAGTTGAGATCACCAAGCAGCAGTCGCAGACCAAACAAGAGCCGATTGAGTCACTAATTGCAGTCTGGAATCACATTATAATGTGAGAACACCTCGTCAAACTGGTCCACTCCATGCCAGACAGAGCAAGGGCTGGCCCATCAAGTACTAATGGCCATCAACAATCAAAAAATAGGAATTACACTTACCTGGTAATTGTGGTTCCTTGAGCGACTCCAGTTTAGTTCTCAACCTCTGGATAGTGAACCTCCTCCTGCAGCTTGGAGACTGGGCATGTCAAACTCATGACATCACTGGATATAGCCTGCTGGTCTTTCCCATCAGCCCCCAGTGAACTATTGACAAAGCAGACTCAAAGGAGCAAAAAAAAATCAGTAACTGTTTTTTTTTTTTGTTTGTTTTTTTAATTTAACATTATATTCAAGGGCACACTGAACATATAACCTATCTACCTACTACTCCCCTTCCAGAAGGAAAGGGACTGCTTCCTGCATGCTCTCCTTTCCATCGAATGCCTAGCCCTAAACAATCCAGAGGAATATAGCAATATATATAACAATATCATAACAACAACAATATAGCGCAAAACAAATGGAAGCATCAAAACGACTGAACACCAGTGAAGGCCTATATCCATTTTTAACCTTGCACTTCCCCCAACAGAAAGACTGGGCGGGAATGAGGACTAAACTGGAGTCATTCAAGGAACCACAATTACCAGGTAAGTGTAATTCCTATTTCCTTATCGTTCCTCCAGTTTAGTCCGCAACCTCTGGGATGTATCAGTGCAGTAATCATTGAGAGGGACCTTTCCAGTCGGATCTCATCACTGCCTCCCTGAAAATGGCATCCTTAGCCGCCAGAACATCTAGGTGGTAGTGCTTACTGAAAGTATGGAGAGACACCAAGTGGCCTCCCTACAGATGTCCACTGGCGGAACCAACCTTTGATCCGTCCAAGAAGACGCTTGCACTCTGGTAGAGTGAGCTTGTAAACTCCCTGGGACTGTACGGTCCCGTAGAAGATAAGCCGACGCACTCGCCGCTCCAATCCATCCAGAAATGGACTCCTTCGCCACCACTTCTCTTTGCAGGGCCCTCCAAACACCCCAAAGAGAGACAATCCACCTTGCAAAACCTTTAAACACTGCCGCAGCGCTCTTGATGTCCAAACAGCGCAAGCTATGGTTCAATACGCTCCCCTCCGCCGCACCTAGCGCTGGAAGAGAGACCATTTTAGTTAGGTGAACACAGAAACCACCTTTGGCAACAACGACGGAACCAGCCACCAGGCCACCTTCTGTCTGGAGACAGACAAAAAACGATTCCCGACAGGTCAAACGCCTGCAACTCCGAAAATCGCCTCGCCGAACAGATAACCATCAACATACAGTCTTCAAGGCAAAACCCCTAACCTACGCCTGTTGCAAGGGCCCCAATGGCGCGCTAGCTAACGCTCCTAAAACAAACTTGAGCTCCCCCGGTGGAATTAATATCCTACTTTGGCACCATGAAATAAATGGAATACCGCCCCACGCCGTACTCCTCTTTCGGAACTTCTACAACCGCCCCTAACTGGACAAGCCGCTCCAAGGTCTCGCGAATCGCCAGGACCTTTTTGGGCCCTCTGCAAGGGGACATGACGAAGGAATCTTTCACCGGCCGCGCCAACTCTAGTGCATATCCCTGACGAATTATCTCCAACACCCACTGGTCGGAGGTGATGTGGGTCCAAGCAGAGAGAAACTCCTACAGCCTTCCTCCTATGGGAGGCCCTTCCGCTGGGACCCACCTCACTTCATTGAGCCTTGCGGGGCACGGAAGTGGAACTGGAGGAAAACCCTCTGTTGGCTCCCCTAAACCCCCAGAAGTTCTGGGCTCGGGAAGGAAATCAACCCCGCTGGAAACTGGAGAACCTCGACGCCCGGAACCGTCAAAAATCCCGAAACGGGCCCCGAAAGTTCGAACCGGGCCTCCCCTGCTTCGGTTTATCTTCCGGAAGCCAGCCACCTTGAACTCACCCAGGTCTTTAACCAACTTATCCAAGTCCTCTCCAAACAATAAACCACCTTTAAACGGCAACTTACTAAGGCGAGACTTGGAAGATCCGTCCGCCGCCCAATTCCGTAACCACACCGATCTGCGGGCGGCCACTACGGAAGCCGTACTATTAGCAAGTGCACGGATCAGATCATAATGCACGTCCACAAGATACGCCGCTCCGGACTCTAGGCGACCCAACTCCTTGTGCTCTTCGTCGTCCATATGCGGGGACTGTCTCAACCTCTGAACCCAGCATAAACACGCTCGAGCTACCCAGGCACCACAAATAGAAGCCTGCAACGACAGAGAATCGGCCTCAAAAATCTGTTTCAGCAAACCGTCCACCTTACGGTCCTGGGCATCCTTTAAGGCCGCGCTACCTTCCACCGGGATAGTAGTTTTCTTTGTCACAGCCTAAACTACTGCGTCCACCCGGGGCGCTTTGAACCTGTCCTTATCTTTATCTGCCAAAGGATAAAGCCTATTCATAGTCCTCACACCACGTAGTCCTGCTTCTGGTCAGTCACATTCCTCTTGAATCATTTTGTCTACCACCCTGTGAATGGGAAAAACCACCTGTGTCTGCCGAACTGCCTGAATGACAGATCTTCCACTTCCTCTTCCACAGGAACTTGCGTGGAAAGATTCAGCATCTGCATCGCTTCCGTGATCAACGCCGGTAGCTCTTCCCTACAGAAGACCCTAATGATCTTAGATTGGTCCTCGGGCTCAGGAATCTCCCCCTCCTCAAGATCCTGAACCCCTTCCTCAAGATCCCAATCAATCTCTTCTCCGTCCAACCAGTCCGGATCCGCAGCCGCGGCATCTCGTGTCCTCGACTTCTTAGGAGCCGCAGGACCCTCACCCCCCTCGCCCGAAAGGGGAGAGGGCCCGGCCAGCGCCATAGACCCCGGCAACTTACCTTGACGCCTCAAACAGAAAGCCTGATGCATCAATAGCACGAAATCAGGGCTAAAATCCCCGAGGTCCGAGGACCGCGCCACCAGCTGTGCCCCAGACGGCCCCGCCGCGTCCTGCAACGGCGACTCTTGCTCAGGGACCTGAGGGGACGCTAACAATCCCAAAGAACCCCCCTGCATCTCTGAGACCTCTTTAAGATCCATTTGCTGCTCCACCGCTGAGGAAAGAGTGGCACAACCCCGGCACACCCCTGAATCAGCTACTGCGCCCCTGCGGGTTCCACAGACCACACACGGTGGACGCCCCGCCATAGCAATGCTTAGTCAAGGAGCACCGACACTACTTGCTGCAAACGTACTGTCCCTTTTTTTTTTTTGGTGTTATCTAATTTCTCCAAGGGAAAATCCCATAAATCCAGCCACACAGACCATCCAGGGCTCTCCCCGCGAGAAAGGCAGCCCCTCCCCGTTCTCCCGCGAGAGAGACCGCAGCACGAAAAGGCAAACCCTAAGCTTATAAATGAAGCACAAAGAAAGAAGAAACAAAGGAAAAGAAGAGGAAAAGAAAGGGAAATAAAACTCTACCTTCCCCTCCGCGAAGCTGCTGTCTGTGTCAGACTTGCGACGGGGCCCGTTAGCAGCCACGCGGTTTCCCTGCGCTGCAGGAAAATGGCCGCCGTGTGCCCCGACGGGGGAAAAAAGGACGCCAAAACGTCCCGGTCCACATCGCGGGCCTTATGGGATCTACGTGCCGGTAACGCCGAACCTGCAACCGGTAAATGCTGACCGGCCAGGACTGCGCCATTAACTACAGCAAGCCGCGACTGCCAGACAGCTTGTCATGCAGCGCTCTCCCCCGCAGTCACGAGCAAACAGGCAACCCGGGCCAGGAAGGCAGCTGCCGTACACAAGGGGCTCTCCCCTGAACTGTCCGGGGGGAGAGAACCTGAGGCTCCTATGCGGTGACTCACCGCTCCTGCTTAGGCAAACCCAATGAACGGCTATGAAGAGCCGTTTGCTATCCTGACCCCACGAAGGCCAGGGAGTAAGAATGCCACAGAGCCTTATTGTATTTGCCTTTTAAAAAAAAAAAAAAAAAAAAGCACCCACGCACCCACTTCTTAAATGAAAAATTCTATTCCCCAGCTACACCACCACAATGCTCCTTATCTGTTTCTCCAGAGAGCCTCTACTAGGCTCGCCAACATCCTCCTGCTGCCTGGAGACTGGTCACACTGGGACTGAGGTGAGAGTGCAGCAGGCTATATCCAGTGATGTCATCATTCTGACAAGACAGTCTCCAAAGCTGCGGGAGGAGGTTGACAACCCAGAGGTAGAGGACTGAACTGAAGAAACAATAAGGAAAGTAAAATTAAAGGTAAAAATCAAAAGTAAAATCAGAATAGAATTTGTCACACTAAATGCTCATCTGTTCCCCCAAGTGAGCCCAGAAGCTAGGCTCACTACGTCCTCCTGCTGCATGGAGACTGGACACACTGGGGGCTGATGGGAGAGACCAGCAGGCTATATCCAGTGATGTCATGAGTATGACATGCCCAGTCTCCAAGCTGCAGGAGGTTCACTACCCAGAGGTTGAGGACTAAACTGGAGGAACGATAAGGAAAGAGCGCTTTTCAGGGCTACCTAATGAAATTAAGAAAACATGCACACTGCCAACATACACGGAACAGAAGAACTTCTTCTTCTTTTTGGGCACACATTGCTTCTTTGTACACAAGCTCACAACCAAACAACATGGGTATTGAGTGATAAAACAATGCTCAAGTTATGGCAAATTTGTCAGATTTGTACAAAAGGGAAGAAAATGGCATGCAGAAGGAGTTATAAATGTTAACGCATTTTATCCCTGTGATGCAAACAACTAAAAACTGCCAATTCGGCACTACCTATGCAAAACTTTCACACTACTGTACTAAATAATCAATTAGGCTAGGCACCGATATTTGTATCACTTGGAAGGATACAAATATCAATGATAAAAAAAAAGATATTTGATATCACTATTACAGTTTAAAGTACAAAATGCAACAATCATTTCTTATGATTTCTACTTACATCTGCACTGGGCCACAGCTCCTTAATCACATTTTCTATCCTGTTCACCACTTCCATTCGCATTTTCTCTTCTTCAGTTCGGGGTGACATATACTTGTAAAAATCTATGATTTCTTCATGAAGTCTGAAATGGTAAATAAAAGAGGACATCTGAATGATGTAATAGGAGAAGAAAGGTGAAATTAGCCCTTACCTGCTAATTTTATTTCTTGGAGTCTCTCCAGTCCAGTCGAGTGGGTTATGCTCATCCACCAGCAAATGGAGACAGAACAAACTCGACATCTCTCAAGTAGCTTGTGCTCCCCCTTCAGAGCTAGTATGAACCTCACAAAGCAGCAGAACATAGCCCCAGAACCCCACAATCTCCACCAGCAGCCCTACAAGACATGCACCACTAAGCCATGCACAGCTCTTACATCAATTTCCTCAATTTTTTATTTGTTTTTTTGTTGTTAGCCTAAAAAGCACCAAGGCAGAACATTCCCCTCCCCTCAAAAGGTCCCTGTAAAATAGTTTTGTTCCCTGTAAATATCTCCAAGTTATAATGCCCTGTTCAATGTAATTTCAGTTTGTTCAATGTAAACCACACTGATGCAGAATAGCACGGTATATAAGAGAAAGTAAATAAATAAAAATAAAAAGGAGAGGTCTGCAAGGGAGAGCAGTGCAACAGCACAGCGAAACCCTCAAGATCAACCCAAAAAACAAAATAGGGTAGAAGAGGAGTGCAGAGACAATCAACTGGCCTGAACGTGCCTGTTCTAGCGATCATCTACTTTCAGAACAGACGCAAGACCAGCACAAAACAGCAGCCAAGTCCCAGGTGGGTCCTGATCTGGACTGGAGGGACTCCAGGAAAGAAAATTAGCAGGTAAGGACTAAATGTCACCTTCCAGATTGTCTATTCAGTCCAGACATGTGGGACGTAACAAAGCAGTACTATCATGGAGTGGGAACTGAAAAGCCACCCAATAGCATCTGCGCCCCGAAATCTGTCATCCTGACCAGTACATCCAGCCGGTAATGATGAGCAAAGTAAAGACGACCATGGCACCACTCTACAAATGTCCTAAGGCGGGACAAAAACTCCACCCAAGAAGCTGCCTGAGCCCTGGTAGAATGGGGCTGTAAACTGCCAGAACAATGCTTCTCTTCAGCAAATACACAGATTTAATAGCACCTTGAGTCCACTGAGAAATGGTTGCCTTAGGAGCCACCTCGCCCCTCCGAGGCCCAAACAGCCAGCACAAAGAGGTGCTATGAACATCGAAACTCTACAGTCACCTTCAAGTCCCTCTTAAGTGTCCTGTGGACATTGAGCAAGCACAGGTTCTTGGAATCCGCAGAAACAGGAGAACTGGCAAGGGCCAGTATCATCACCGCCCGATTGAGATGAAAATGCCAAAACCATCTTCGGCAAAAAGGAAGGAACTGGGCAAAGCAGCACCCTTTCCTTAGTCATTACCAAATAAGGCTCCTTACACAAGAGCCTAAAGCTCCGAGATACAGCACGTGTCAAACTGCCACCAGAAACACTACCTTCAGAGACAGATCTGTCAAGCCGCCCCCCAAAAGAAGTTGTAACGGAGGCAACCTGAGTGCCAAAAGGACCAAATTCAGATCCCAGGATGGAACAAAGGGACAGCAAGACGACCTCAAATGCTTAACCTCTTGAAGAAAACTGACCACGTGCCGATGAGATGCAAGGGACTTGCCCTGCACCCGACACTTAACAAATCAGGGTCGAAACCTGCACCTTCAAGGAGTTTAGGGCCAAACCCTTGTCAAGGCCATCCTTCAAGAAAGCCAAAACGTGCGGCTGCTAGAGGCATAGAGCACTTCCGAGCCTGTAACAAATCACCTGAGGGGAGTACCCGCTGTACATCGAAACATGCCCTCTAAGAGCCAGGCCATAAGCGAGAACCAAGCCACGCCTAGCATCCGGACAGGACATTGTGTGAGAAGATCCGCTTCCTGATGAAGAGGCTCCGCCACCTGCAGCCACACCAGATCCTGGCCTGTCTAGGACTATTAACACCATGCATGGGCCTCAACTCATTGCAGAACGCACCCAATCAGTGGCCATGGGGGAGGGAACACAGAAGCCCACCGGTGGGTCAGGGTTGAACCAACGCATCGAGACCTTCCGCCATGTTCTCCTAGTGCCTGCTAAAGAACCTGAGGGCCTTGGCATTCACCACTGTCACCATTAAGTCACCATGGGGATGACCCAGCACCCCACAAACAACTAGAAGACCAACTCAGACAGGGACCACTCCCCTGGATCCAACAGATGGCTAGACGGATTATCCGAGCCATTGTTTTCCTTCCCGGCAACATGTGCCACCAATAGCGCAAACAGATGAACCTCCGCCCACTGTAGGAGCAGAATGGCCTCTGCCGCCACCAGTGAGCTCAAGTGCCAACCTGTCAGTTGAGGAAGTCCACTGTCATCACATTGTTGGTCAGCACTCTCCCTACCTGCTGCTGAATCATGGTGAGAAAACACTCCAAGGCCAGATGCACTCCCTGTTTCCAGATGATTGATAGACTATTGGCTCTATGGTGACCACTGTCTCTGGGCCATCTTGGCCCCAACAGACAATGAGCCCTCCCAACCAAAAAGACTGGCATCTATGGTCACCACCATGAAAGTAGGGACCCTTCGGGAGAAAGTGGGACCTCTGAGGATTTGCCCTTCAAGCTGGGCAAATGTTATGTTATGTTCTTATGGGCAGAACTTAAGCGTCTCATGCGCCTGGCCCCTAGCAGAGTCATCCCCCCCCCCCCCCCCAGCCTGCCACCTTGGCTTATCCTCCAGAGGCCGAGGCACTTTAGTGTCCCCTAGGTTCTTCACTAACCTTTTTAGATACTCCCCAAAAAGGGGAGCTTATTCAACCTCATCTTGGAGGCCAGATCCAGCGACCAATTCAGCAACCACAAGAAATGACGAGCCACCAGCACTATCGCTATCAACTTGGTGGATGCTCTAAGCAAAATTATAAAGGAGATCAGCCAAGAAGGCAGTGTCAGACCAACTGGGCTGCTTCCTCGCGGGCAGCAGATTCCGCCCCAGCATCACCTCCAGAATCTCTTGCGACCAACGCATGAAGGCCAGGGCAACATAGGAGCCAGAAAAGGCTCTTTGCAAAGCCAAGGTGGAAATCTCACACCTCTATTCGGTAGGCCTGTGGGTCTTTCAAGGCTGCACCCCCTTCCACCAGAATGGTAGTGTTCCTGATGACTGCAGTCACCAACGCATCCACCTGGGGAAGGCGCAAGCGCTCTCTCGTCCGAAGGGATAGGGTGATGTCTGCCCATACTCTTACTGAGCCGCAAGCCAACATCAAGGACCTTCCACTCCTCATCCACCACTGCCTGGGAAGGAACAAGGTGGCTCCAGGACCCTCTGCCTGTCCCAAGGGATCTGGCTGCGGATGATCTGCAATCCACAAAGCCGCCAAGGTTTTAATAATCAAGTAGGGGCACTCGCCCCTATGAAAAATCTAGATGTCCGAGGAGTCTTCTCCGGCCGGCAGCTCCCCCTCCAGAGGGTCCAAATCCTCTAAATATCAGACAGACCCTCTAAAGCCCCACCCGAAAACTTAAGGGACCTCTCCAGATACGGGTGCTTCTCTGTCAGGGCCGTCAGCTCCCCTGGTAAAGAGGGGGACCCCAATCCAGGGGACCCCTCACCTCGCCCCTGCTGCATAAGGAAGGCCTAGGGCTGTGGGGAGAAAAGGGACTTAACCCCACTGGCCAATGAGCCTCCAACAGCCCTAGAGGGATTCAGAGACCCAAGCTGCAAAAACAGTTTCCCTTCTCTCCGGAGCATCAGAGGAGATAGTACTCAAATTGGTGGCTGTTCCTGCCTAAATCACAGGCGATTCCACACCCCCCCCCCCCCATGAATGCCTGTGATGTCATCTGACCACCAGCCAAGCACTGCACGGTAGCTATGCCCTCCTTAATGCAGACATGGCAAAGCCCGACAGCAGAGAGCAGGTTCCAGCAGCTGCCAAACACTGTACATCAGCCCCTCTCTGCCTCTGCCATGTGAGAACCCTCTCCCAAACACACTACAATCATAGGGGGTCCTACTGTGCTACCTGCTGATCCTTACTTTTTTTTCTCTCTGCCTTGATCAAATCAAGTGCCATGCAGGAGGTACTGAAAGCTCAACCCCTGGCCCCCTCACAGACGTTGGGGGGAAGGCAGCGGGAGAAGCCACCTCCTACCCACTCAAGGGTCCGAGTGTCCCAAAGAACAGCTGGGGGGGGGGGGGGAGAAACCGGTGCCACCAGGTTCTGCACCCCAAAACTGCAGCCCAGCACCTGCTGGAGACAAATACTGGCTCTGAGAGGGGGAGCACAGGCTACTTGAGAGGTCTTGAGTTTGTTCTCAGTCTCCATCTGCTGGTGGATGAGCATAACCCACGTTATGCTGGACTGGACTGGAGAGAAAGAGGTTTATTACTGTAAGGTTGGTTCTGCACATATATCTGGAGTCAAACCCCAAGAAAAAAGCAAAACAAACAAAAACCCATAAACACACACAATTAGGCCAATTTAGTGCCTGTGAAAAGTGTCCAACTACCAGCACTGGAAACCAAAATACTCTGCTTATCAAGAAAAAGGAGTATAGCAATGGCAACAACAGTAGGAGCCAATGTCCTACCAAAATGCCTCAACTCTGCCCTGGAGAGAATATTTTTTTTTTGTAATTTGTTCTTTATTCAAGTTTCCAGCATCAATATACATCTCACAACTTAAGACCGCCCCTGGTCTGTCAAAACTCTTCCATCCTATACATCATTCATCCAACTGCCACCAACAGTAATACCACCAATAATACAAATAGTACAAATAACCCCCAATACTCCTATGCCGCATATTAAACATAGTAAACATTTTCTGTTTTTCCTTTTATTCCCATTCCCCCCTCTGCCCCCCTTCTTCCCCCCTATAACCCCTACCCCTCCTCCTCTCCCTCCCTACCCACTTCCCCCAACCCTTCCTCCCCCCCTCTATCTATTCTCAAACACTATAGCACTATATTATCCTTTTAATCACTGTAAACGGGTGCCAGGCCTTCGCCTAGGGTGCAAAGGTTGGGGTTACCCTGATATCTTCTGTTAGCAAAATAATAGTCGTAAGTCGAGTGTTCAAGGCAAAACATAACAAGGAATTTATTCCCCTTCCCAAAGGATTTTTAAGTGCAAAACAAAACATGGAAAACAACTTCTTCTGAAAGAAAAATATCTTCTTTTGCTTTGCTATATACAAAACTTAGCATAAAGACTCAATGTTGTCTGCAAGGCATAGCGTACAATCCATAGGAGCATATTCAGGTTCACCAGTGCTACACTCCCATTGCATATCTTCACATTCAGTGTGTGTGGGGTTTGGCTTCAGACCTTTACTGCTGTCTCTGGAAAAACCTCTCGCTGAGAACTCTGGTATCTCATAAGAACACAGTTCCATACAGTGAGGTTTCTTCCCTGGCTCTCCTTTTGTTCCCTCCAGTTATCAGGAACTCCTTTATAACTTTCTGCTGACACTTATTGTGTTGAGCAGTGCCCTGGCCCTCTGTTCCGAACAGAACTTCTGGCTTTCCTTATTATAGTGCTAGGCTCCCACCTGTATGAATGCTGAAGCCTCTCCTCTGGCAGTGAGGTCTGAGAGACTCCCTGCTCTCTTGGTCCAGGTAAGTTCCTAGCCACAGGGTGTGCCTTCCTTCCTTCTGCTGCCCTGGCTCCTCTCTCTGAGCTGCAACCTGGTTCCTCACAGGATCTCCAGCTGCCTGTAGTCTGTGTGTTTTTCCAGCCACGTTTCTCTGAAGCTTCTCCTCTGCTGCTTCCTGCTTCTCTGACACGCCCACTGCTTCTCTCTGGGGAATCACAGCACTCCTTTGCTGGAGCTACCCTCTGGCTTTTATCTCTCTGTTCCCTGCAGGCTGGCCCGGCTTTCTTGCCCAGGTGAGTGTAATCAAGCTCTGAGCTTGCTGCTATGTCAGAGCTTGGGTGTGTCAGCTCTGCTCCTCTCTTTCCCTGTTTCTCATGAGCTGTATATGCTGGCTGACTAGCAGTTTCAAAGGTAAATTCCTCCTTTCTATCTATTTGCATAGGTTCTGTGTGGGCTTCTACGTCACATCATGTAAATTTTTGCATTAGGCAACAGACCTGTGTATATTATAAACAGTAAGTATCATAAATTTCTTATACATTTCAACAGTAATATCTTGATGCAGGTAAAGAACCAAACCAAATACTTTTTTCTTCCTTTACTTTGCTGCTCCTCCTCCTTCTGATTTCCCACACCAGTGCTCCACCCCTTCCCCCTTGCACTGTACATACAGCTCCCACACCTTGTACTTTGTGAGGGTGTGCTTTCTGTGTGCTTCTATCACACAACAGTCCCACAGCTGCTCCATTCTCCCCACCACCTCTTTTATTGGGGGTACCCCCGTATTCTTCCACCACCGGAGAAGGCTCATCCTAGCAGCAATAACACAATATCCCTGTAACTTCCCCAAGTCTCCTCCTCCCCCTACCTCTCCCTCCACCTCCTCATTTAATATTACCATAGCCGGTATAAACTGTACCCGTACCCCAGTTATATCCGCTGTGAGAGACTTTCCACAGCTGTCCAATAACCTCGTACTCTGGGGCAGCTCCAAATCATATGTAGGAGGTCCCCCCTTGCCCCACATCCCTTCCAACAGCTCTCCGGACTTCCCGGGTACAGTGCATGAAGCCACACCGGAGTCCAGTACATTCTCAACCTCAGCTTATAACTATTTTCTAACATTATGGTCCCCGGGGCTAGCCTGTGTGTTCTGATATAAATACTATCCCACCTCGTGGAATCCCATTGACCTCCCAGCTCCTCCTCCCACTGCGCCCCACCTTATGTTCCCCCAGAAGCTTATATAACCGTGATATTATCCGAGCATTCGTCCCCCTTTTCCCCATCAGCTTCTCAAAGGGGGTGGTCTGAGCAGATAAATCCGTTTTCATCGCCTTCTGCTGCAACCAATACCACATACCCATATACGCATGCCTGTCTCGCTCCTCCAACTGATATTTCTCCTGTAAGTCCTCAAATTTCTGGATCCTCCCCCCCGTCTTCTACAATTTGGCCAATTTTCCTCAGCCCCTTCCTCCCCCATCTCTTAAAGACCCCCACCACTTCCTCCATCCCTCCCTCCACCACTATCTGGATGTAAGTCTCCCTGGAGTACGTCTTCCCCCCCCCCATCAAGTACCTCTTCCATTTCCACCAGACCTGTTTAGTGAGCTCCAGATACGGATTCTCCTCCCCCTTCCCCTGCCTTCTGGCCCCAGGGTCCCATTATCCAGTCCTCTGTACCCGCCTCCTCCTCTCCTTCCATGTATGACCACCCTGGTTTCTCCAGTCCCTCTTTCCACACAAAGAGTGCCCGGAGTTGCGCCGCCTCATAATATCGAAACAATGACGGTACCCCCAGCAACCCTCTTCCCTTGTCCTATATATGGTAGCCCTAGCTACATTCGGCCACTTCCCATCCCAGATAAACTGCATTAACAGGTTTTGCATCCTATCTATTTCTTTTTTTGCCACCCTACACGGTACGGACATATACACAAACAGTCTCGGCAGTATATTCGTTTTTACCACCACTATGCGGCCCATCCATGATAGATACAATCCCCTTCACTTAGACAGATCCTGCCGAATATTTTCCCCCAACCTTTGATAGTTCCATTGTTTAATCCTAGATAAGGGAGTCCCCAGATGGATCCCCAAATATCGGAAGCTTCCCTCCACCCACCAGAATCTAAAACTGTGCCGTATACTCTCCTCCACTCTAGATGCCAGGTTGAAATCCAACATTTCGGTTTTACCTTGATTCATTCGATATCCTGCTATGCGGCTATACCGCTGGATGCTCTTCATTAGTACTGGCAACGTGATTGGCTGTGTCAATGTGAAGATAATATCATCTGCGAATAACCCAATCTTTTCCTCTCGCCCCCTCATCTCCACCCCCCTTTATGTCCGCCTCACGCCTAATATATATGTGGCCAGCGGTTCAATAGCTATCGTGAATAGCAAAGGAGACAGAGGACACCCCTGTCTAGTACCTCTATGAAGCTCAAAGCTGTCTGAATACCCACCATTCACTCTAACTCTAGCTCTCGGCCCCTGGTATAATGCTCTTATCCAGCTAATATACTGCATTCCAAGCCCCATTTTCTCCAGTACTTGAAACATATATGGCCACTCCACTCGGTCAAACGCTTTCTCTCCATCAACCGTTACCATCACCGCCGACTCTTTAGATCTCTGAAGCTGCCAGGCTATATTCAAGAACTCTCTCTCACATTATTGCTTCCTTGTCTCCCCTTGACAAACCCGGTCTGATCAGGATGAATCACTTGTGGCACTACATCCTGGATCTGGCTTGCCAACACTTTTGCATCCAGATTTATTAGAGAAATTGGTCTTTAGGATCCACATACCCCCCTATCTTTCCCCGGCTTTGGCAATACCGTAATTCCGGCTTCCGTCAGACTTTGGGAGAGACTCTCCGTGGAAAACCCTATTCACTACCTGAGAGAGGATGGGCGTGATCAATTCAGACATCACTTTATAAAACTTTGCAGTATACCCATCCAAACCCAGTGCTTTCCCAGTTTTTAGCGTGGCTATAGCCCTCCTTACCTCCTCCTGAATCTCCTGCCCCAAGCGTTCCCTCTCCTCCTCATTCACCTGGGAAAGGTGACACTCATTAAAGAACTCTTCAATCTCCTCCCCCCCCCCCCCCGCCATGGTTTCACTCTTATACAAGTTCTCATAAAATGCCCTGAATATCTTCCTGATACCCTTGGTTTGGCGTTCCATTTCTCCTTTATAATTTCTGATCCCATCTATAAACGCTGCCTGTTTCCTTGCCTTCAGGCGACATGCTACCAGCTTCCCCGCCCTGTTCCCCCCTTCGAAGTGGGCCTGCTTCAACACCGCCAGTTGGTGCACCATCTCCTGTGCTCGCAGTTTGCTCAGTTCTGCCCTTACCTTAATGAGCTCTGCGATATGTGGATCCTGCCCCGCTTGATGCACTCTCTCAAGTTTCTCCAATTTCTGCAGTAGTTCCCGTTCCACTACCCCTTTTTCCCTCTTTACTTGCGCCCCCCTACTCACCAGCTGCCCCCGAAGTACCGCCTTTAGTCCATCCCACAAAGTCCCCATGGTCACTTCCCCTGTGTCGTTCAACCTAATATATTCGTTTATACTGTCCTTAAGCTTCCCCACGTACCACTCCTCTTCAAGCAGGGAGTCATTTAACCTCCAGAATTTTAGACTATCTTCTTCTGTCCCCAGGGCAAACGTAACCCTAACTGGTGCATGATCCGACCAGGTGATCAAGCCATGTTCCATTTCCTGTACCCTCTCCACCCATTGCCCCCCCCCCCCCAAATATCATGTCTAACCTACTATAGGAACCATGTACCGGGGAGTAGTAGGTATACTTCCGCTCTCCCGGGTGCCAGCTTCTCCACACATCCACTAATCCTAATCTCTCCCTCATTTTATACATTCGGCGCCTATCCCCTCACCCCCTTCTGCCCCGACCTCCACTGGTGTCCAGACGGGGATTACATGTCAGGTTAAAATCCCCTCCCAATACTATGGAAGTACTTCCAAATTCCTCTAGCTCCCTCAGTATTTGCTCATACGCCTCCCCCTGCCTCTCATTAGGGTCCATATAGACTAATCACCCACACCTCTTCCCGCTCTATTTGTAATAGCACCCCCACCCATCTGCCCCCTTTCCCCCTATGGGTACTTTTCACCATATGCTGATATTCACCTCCCACCAGAATTCCCCCCCCCCCCTTCCGGGAGTTCTTTCTCTGTCCCGACAAGACCACCTTTGGGTATTGTCTGGATTCCAATAAGTATTCCTGCCCCACCCTCAGATGGGTTTCCCGAATGCATAGAAATTCCGCCCCCATTCTTCTGCCCTCTTGCTCTACCAATTTCCGTTTCCTCCATGTACGTAACCCCTTTACATTCAGTGTCGCCATTGTTAACGTTTTCCTTCTCTGATCTGCCTTCCCCTGGCCCCTCTCTCCCTTCCTTCCCCCACCCCCCTCCTGTACCCCAACCCAGCTCCTCCGCTTCCCCCTCTTCCACACCTCCCTGCTCCCCAGCCCCTCCCCCACTTCTCCCTCTCCTCTACCCTCCCCCTCATCCTCCTTCTCCAGAGGATTTACTAGTAGTGCGCCCCCTACAACCCCCAGCCACTTCCTGCTCGCTCCCCCCTCCCTCCCTGTCCGTGCTTCCCTCCCCCTGCTTCCTATCCCTCCCTCAGTCTTGCCCTTTCACTCCCCACCCCACCCCACCTCCTATCCCCTTCCTCCTCACCCTGTGCCCTCCCCACCCCCTCCTTCCTCCCACTCTTAACCCAGCCATGTTCCCCCCCCCAGCACACACATCTTTGACTCCCTCTTTACACCAAATCCCCCTCCCACCACCCTCCACTCCTATCCACCCCTCCACTCCCACTCATACAGTACACAATACATTCCTCCACCACCTCCCCAATGTATACACCACATATTATTTATCAGTCCTCAGGTCCCTTTCTCGATCCGGTCCTCGTGCTACTCCGGCCTTGTCCTCCCGTTGTTCCTCCTCTCCGGGTTCTCTCCTTGCTGCTGCTGCCTCCTCCATTCCTTTGAGGCTGCCGCCTTAGAAATATCCTGGGGCCCCAGCCCAGCTTCACGTAGAGCCCCCATTGCCTCCACAGGCGATTGCAACCACCATGTCCTCCCTTTTAGGTTTGCAACCGCCATGTCCTCCCTACATCCGTTTGGAAGCATATTCCAAACGGATGTAGCCATCTGTACTTGATTTCTGCTTTCCGCAAAACTTGTGTCACAGGTTGCATTGCCCTCCTCCGCTGTAGGGTGCCCGCAGACAAGTCCTCATATATCTGCACAGGGTATCCCTGCCACGTAATGGCTCCAGTGCCCTTTGTAATATTGACAATTCTCTCCTTTGTTTTATAACGTCCCAGACAAATTACAATGTCTCTGGGCCTGTTCCCTACCGATGGTCCTAGCGCTCTGTGTGCTCTCTCCATTTGTATGTCCACGGCTGCCAACTCCACTCCCCCTTTCCTTAACACCTCTAGGCACACCGACACCGCCACCTTTTCACTATCTTGGAATTCTTTCTCCTCTGGGATTCCTCGAATTCTCAAAATTATTCCGTCGTGAGCAGTTCTCCAGATCTTCCAGTTTATAAAGTAATGCCTCCTGCTGGGATGTTAGCTTTGCTCCTCTTTGTATCCCTTCCTCCTGTAATTGCTCAATTTCTTGCAGGCGATTTTCATGCTCTCCCATCCTGCACACCAGCTCTCCAATTTCCTCCTTCAATGGACCCAGAAGCTCTGTTAGCTCCCTTTTTACAGACTGGACCTCTTTTTTTTATTTCCAGGAACCAGTCCCTGAGCTCCGCTCTAGTGATATTTTGGGGAGGTTCATTTCCCGTTGCCTTCTCAGATTCCATTTCCACCTCCTCCGCACGCCCTTCAGTGCCTTGTTGCTGTTGATTATTCTCACTTGGCACCATTTCATTTTTCCCTGCATGTGTCCCCGAGTATGCGTACTCTTGAGGTCTGCTGCTTTCCTTCTTGTAGTCATCTCAGCAGCCCTTGTTCCTTCCTCTCCCCACAGCTTATTTGTACTTGCTTGCAGTTTGCCGTTTCTCTATCCCTGTGCCCTGATTCAACACTCCTCCCCAGCTGTTCTCAACATCCTTTGGCTTCTGTGGGTGGCTTCCATAGGGAAGAAGTAATTAGATCTTACCTGCTAATTATTGTTCCTGAAGGAACGACAGTCCAGTCCTTTTACTTCAGGGTTACGCAACCCTTCCAGCAGCTTGGAGGCTGAGCCCAACCTTTTTGGGGTGGAGCGGTATATATACCACTGGTGCCACCCACCAACTCCAGTAACCTACTACAAAAGCAGACTTAACAAAACTAAGAAATTGTCTAAAACGGAAATAAAAACCAACTAAAGTCAAAAACTCCCTATACATGTTTTTTTTTTTTTTTGTTTGTTTGTTTTTTTTTTTTAACAGGAGTAGATAGTAGGAGAGAAAGAGGCAAGGGAGGAGGCAGGATAACTGCTACTGCATGGGCCTTTCCTCCCACCTGACCTACCCGCAAGACCTGAATCCGCCCTCGGACCGCAGTCCCGCCCCAGAGACATGGCCGGAATGGCCCAACAGAGCTAGGGAGGGGATTAGGGACTGGACTGTCGTTCCTTCAGGAACAATAATTAGCAGTAAGATCTAATTACTTCTTCCTTATTGTCACTCCAGTCCAGTCCCTTTACTTCAGGGAAGTACCAGAGCAGTACCAGCTCGGGCGGGATTTGCCATTCCGGAATGTAGCACTGCATGTGCAAACCTGGAGTCCGCCGAGCTCTGCACGTCTAACCTGAAGTGTTTGGTGAAAGAGTGCAGAGAGGACCAAGTCGCTGCCCTACAGATGTCTATAGGAGGGACTAGGCTGAACTCCGCCCAAGAGGCAGCCTGAGCTCGAGTGGAGTGAGTGTGCAGACCTCCTGGGACTTGCTTCCCCCTGAGGATATAGGCGGAGGCAATCGCCTCCCTGATCCATCTGGAAATTGAGGCCTTGGCCGCCGCCTCTCTCTTGTGGGGCCCTCCGAACTGCACGAACAGTCGTTCGGATTTCCGGAAGGGCGCCGTGCGGGAGAGGTAACGCTTCAAGGCTCTGGGGACGTCAAGCAGATGGAGCCTACCATCTCCCCCTCCTGGTCCCTCCGGCGAGAGAGACGGGAGAGAGATGGATTGGTTGACATGGAAGGGGGAAATCACCTTAGGTAAAAAGGAAGGGACCGTCCGAAGGACTACTTTATCCTTGAGAAACGCCAGAAAGGGAGGTCGAGAAGACAGGGCTTGTAACTCGGAAACTCGTCTAGCTGAGCAAATGGCCACTAGGAACACAGTCTTTAGAGTCAGATCCTTCAAGGAGGCCTTCTTCAATGGTTCAAAAGGAGCCGCGACTAGGGCATTTAGTACCAGATTGAGGTCCCAAGGAGGGATGACCGATCTTCGTTGCGGGCGGAGCCTTCTGACCGCTTTCAAAAACCTGACAATGTCCGCATGAGCTCCCAAAGCTTTTCCGCCCACCTTGCCCCTATAGCAAGCGATGGCCGCCAGTTGCACTTGCAAGGAGCTGTGGGCTAAACCCTTGTCGAGCCCCGCTTGCAAAAATTCCAGCACCTCCGGAACAGAAGCTGACAGGGGGTTCTTCCGGCGATCCGCATACCATGCCTCAAAGATACGCCAGACTCTTACATAGGAAAGATAGGTGGAGCGCTTCCTCGGGCTCAACAGGCTCGTAATAACTGCTGGCGAGTAGCCGTGCTTCAGGAGCCGTGCCCTTTCAATAGCCAAGCCGTAAGCGAGAATCGATCCACGTGTGGCATCTGGACCGGCCCTTGCCTCAGAAGGTCCTTCCTGGCGGGGAGGCGCCACGGCCGGTTGGCGAGCATTCTTACCAGGTCCGCATACCAGGGGCGACGGGGCCAGTCCGGGGCAATAAAGATTACTAGGCCCCGGTGAGCTTCCACCCGTTGGAGGACCTTTCCGATTAGGGCCCAAGGCGGGAAGACATAAAGAAGACCCTCCGAGGGCCATTTCTGGGACAGGGCGTGCAGGCCTTCCGACATCCTTTCCTTCCACCGACTGAAGAATCTGCTTGCCTTGGCGGATGCAAACCGCGCCATGAGGTCCATAACTGGAGGACCCCAAAGAGCTACTATCTGGTCGAAGATCTCCTGATGCAGTTCCCACTCACCGTGGTCTATCTTGCACCTGCTGAGGTAATCGGCTGTGATGTTGTCCGTGCCGGCCACGTGCTGAGCCGAGAGTGCTTCCAGGCGAACTCCTGCCCACTTGAACAGGGCGTCCGCCTCCTTTTCTAAGGCCGGACTGCTGGTGCCGCCCTGGTGATTGATGTACGCCACTGTGGTGACATTGTCGGAGAGAACGCGAATCGCTTTGCCTAGCACTGAGGACTGAAGAGCCTTGAGCGCCCGAGCGACGGCTCTCAATTCTAGGCGGTTGATAGGCCATAGGGATTCCAACGTCGTCCAACGCCCCTGGACAAACTGTTCCTCGAAGTGAGCTCCCCAGCCTGTCAGACTGGCGTCTGTCGTCAACAGCACCCACTGTGGAGATTCGAGGGGCATTCCGCGACTCAGATTCCTTGGGCACCTCCACCAGAGGAGGGAGTGCTTGGTACGAGGCGCGCAGGGGAGCTGCCGGGACAGGGGGTGCTGTTGAGGAGACCACCGCCGAAGCAGGGACCGCTGTAACGGGCGCATGTGAGCTCTGGCCCACGGAACTACTTCTATTGCTGCCGCCATGGTTCCCAGCAATTGAAGGTAATGCCGCGCTGAGGGGAGCCGCCTGGCCATGAACTGCGAGACTAGGGTTCTTAGGGCCTTTATCCTCGTGCTGGACAGGAAGACCCTGCCTCTGCCTGTGTGGAATCTTGCTCCGAGGTACTCGAGCTCTTGGGATGGAACCAAACTGCTCTTTGCGCGATTGATGACCCACCCTAGCTCCTCCAGAAGTTGAACTACTTTGGCTGTCGCGCGGCGACTTTCCTCTTCTGATTTTGCCCGGATCAGCCAGTCGTCCAAATAAGGGTGCACTAAGATTCCCTTTTTTCGTAGGGCGGCCGCTACCACCACCATCACCTTGGTTAAAGTTCTTGGCGCCGTCGCTAGGCCGAAGGGTAGAGCCTGAAATTGAAAATGCCCTCGAGGTACAGCAAACCTGAGGAACTGCTGATGGGACCTTCTGATCGGGATATGCAAGTATGCTTCTGTCAGATCCAGCGACGTTAGGAACTCTCCGGCCCTCACGGCTGCTATTACTGCTCGCAGGGTTTCCATCCGGAAGTGAGGCACCTTGAGACAGCGATTGACCTGCTTTAGGTCCAGGATTGGGCGAAAGGACCCCTCCTTTTTTGGGACGACGAAGTAAATCGAGTAGCGACCCGTACCGCATTGGTCTGGAGGTACCGGAACCACTGCCCCAAGCTCTATGAGGCGGGAAAGTGTTAATTCTATGGCTTCTCTTTTTGATGAGGAACCGCAGGGGGACTGAACAAAGGCTGGAAGTATTTGCTTTGCAAATTCGAGGGCGTAACCCTCTCGAATCACTTCCAGCACCCACTGATCGGACGTGACCCGGGACCAGGCGGGAAGAAATTGCCTCAGGCGACCGCCTACCGGCCGTCCACCCACCTGGGCCCCCGGTATCTCATTGTTGTTTTCTGGGGGCCAAAGCGAAGGGGGAAGAGGCCGAGAAACCTCTGCCCCGAAACCCCCGGAACCCTTGACCCCTAGCGTTAGACCGACCCCTGAGGAAAGGGTTAGGCCTGGCCGAGCGAAACCTCCGAGGTTCTCTAGGTTGGTTCCGAGCTGGGCCTGAGGGCCGCGCTTGCTTGGGCCTGTCCTCCGGAAGCCTGCCACCCTTGGACTCACCTAGGTCCTAAATTACTAACTTGTCCAGGTCCTCTCCGAATAATAGTTTCCCTTTAAAGGGAAGGCGACTCAGGCGAGCTTTGGAGGAAGAATCGGCAGCCCAGTTCCGGAGCCACAAATAGCGTCTGGCTGCCACCACCGAGGCCATGTTCTTTGCTAATCTCCGTATGAGGTCATACTGGCTATCCGCCAAGAATGCCGTACCTGATTCCAACCTCGCCGCATTAGCTAGAACCCCTTCAGAGGGGCCCTCTTCTGCCTGGAGTTGTTGAGACCACCTCAAACAGGGTCGCGCCACCCATGCCCCAGAAACCGAGGCCTGTAAGGCAAGAGCGCTCACATCGAAGGCTTGCTTAAGGAGCGTGTCTAATCTTCTGTCCTGGGCATCCCTCAAGGCCGCGCTGCCCTCCACTGAGATGGCAGTTTTCTTTGTCACTGCCGAAACCGCCGCATCCACCCTGGGGGACTTTAGAAGTTCTTTGTCTGCCTCTGGGAGGGGGTAGAGACGAGACATGGCCCGGACCCCTCTTAAGGCTGACTCTGGTTGATCCCATTCCTCCTGAATCATTTGGCGTACCACTCTGTGGACGGGAAAAACCTTTTGGGACCTCCTGATGGCCTGGATCAAGGGATCCTCCAATACCTCCTCCTCCGCGGGGGTGTCCGAAGCCACGTTGAGAGCTTTCAGGGAATCATTTATTAAGGCGGGGAGCTCCTCCCGCCGGAAGACTCTGATTATGCGAGAGTGGTCCTCCTCAGGGATCTCCCCTTCCTCCAGCTCCTCCTCTTCCTCCTCCTCCTTTTCCGAGACCTCCTCTTCAGGTATGTCCTGGGAAAGAGAAGGGAGGGGCTCCTCCATTACCAGTCTGGGGCGCTTTGAGGGTATCCCGGGGTCCTGAGCGTTAGGCCTCAAGGGTCTGACCAGTTTGCCTTCGGCCGCCGGACCCGCTTCTCCCGGACCAAGACCCTTCTTACGCAAACAATAGGCTTGGTGCAGTAGGAGCACAAAATCAGGGGAGAAGAAATCCCCGGCTCCCCCTTCTGCTGTGGGCAGGGAGGAGGGAGGAACAGGGGGAAGGGGGGTCTCTGAGCGAGAGGGAAGGGATAACAGATACTACTTCCCCCTCCGAGGGATCCGAGGACCCCTGCGAGGCCTGGGACATGGCTAGGCTGAGTTCTTGCTCTACTGAGGAAGCAACTGCAGCGCAGCCCCTGCCTCAGATGTAGTACCCCTCCGAGTGCCACAGGAAGGACACCTCGGTTTGCCCGTCATGCTCTTCAGAGGTAGCTCAATAGATGTACCCCGACTTGAGCCTCACCCACAAGTTATTTTTTTTAAAAAAAGAAACAAATAAGTTAACCAATAAAAAACAACAAATTAAATCAACCCAATAAATCAACCCAATAAATCAACCAAATAAAACCCCCCAACTAGGAATCCAGGCTCTGCAAATGCTCTCCGGGAACAGGCCAACAGTAAAATATTTTAGATTAATTTTCCCATTAAAATAGCAAAATTAATTCAGCAGAAGCCTTCTTAAAATCTTTTCAACCTATAATCTGGATACTTGCGGTTCTGGAGCTTCTCCCAGGCCCGAGGCCGCGATTTTCCATAGAGGGCTCAACATGTGGTAGGCTGCGACCACGTGGAGCCCTTAGTAGAGGAGCTGCAAACAAACTGCCTTTATGCTGTCCCGCACGCTCCGACGGTGGAGGAAAGGCTGGGGACTGAGACCCGAACGATCCTGGGTCTCGTGCTACTCCCGGAGCCTCTCTGCTCGTCGCTGCCTTCTACCGCGCCGTGGACAGCACGAGGGGGGGGGGCTGAGGGGAATCGCACAATCTCCCTCGTGTATGGCGCGTCCTCCAGCGCTCAGCCGCCGGCGGGGCTTCGGCGCGAGGACGGACAGGTCTTCAGGCAGGAAGGCAGAGGAACCGACTGCACCGGCAGCAAGAGGAGCTCTGACCGTTCCTCCTCGCTGCTGCAGGAACTGCAGGAAATCTCCTCCGACCCCCGGGTCGGGCCGCGGGGTGAGGGGGGGGGGGGGAGAGAAGGAGTAGGCAGGAAATTAAGAAGTAAGTATTCCTAATGAAAATAAATAAGACTATGATACTTAGTAAAAATAAATTAAATTAAAACAGATTTAAAGGAAGTTAGGACTCCAGTAAGCCCTAGGCTTACGGAACCCTCCAGCTACTTGGAGGCTGAGAATACTGGAGTTGGTGGTTGGCACCAGTGGTATATATACCGCTCCACCCCAAAAAGGTTGGGCTCAGCCTCCAAGCTGCTGGAAGGGTTGCGTAACACTGAAGTAAAGGGACTGGACTGGAGTGACGATAAGGAACACTGCTTGCTGCCTCCACTGTACCGTTCTCCTCCAGCCCAGCTCACCTTTCCGCTGGCTCCGCTGCTGCGCTTTCACCTCCCACTTCCTTCGCGCTCTTGCCAGCTCCCTCTCCCCAGGCTCTTCTCTCTGGCCAGCTTCTTTGGTTGCCGCTTCCTCCTGTGCTCATCTGCCGTCACCGTACCTCTCACATGCCTTCCACTCCGGAGCTCCGGGTGCCATCTTGCCCCTTCACATGGTCGGCCACCGCTCCCGCTGCTTTAGTTCGCCGCCGGGTCCTTCCACGCCTCCACATTTCAAAAACTGCTCCGCTGGCTCCCGGCTTCTTCCCCCTCCCTGGGCTGCCGTTTCCCACCTCCGAAGGGTCAGTTTTAACTTTTTTTTGGCTGGGTCGGTGCCGGAGCAGCTGCCTCATGCCGCCATCAGCTCCGGTGACGTCACTTCCTCCTGGAGAGAATAATTTAATCTGTATGCCTGTTAAGTATTTCTATGGGGCCAATAATTTATCACAGTGCTAAACTATGATGGAAGATTAAATGACTTGGACCACTGCCCATTAAGAGCTAGGAGGAGACAAAACCATTTCATATAATTCAACTTTTCAAGATACTACTATCCTAAGCCAAATTTGATCTGGTAACCTAGAAGGGAAAGGCGCAGTCTAAAGCCTTGCAAAGGATCCTAAGTCACCAAAGAATTGACGTTCAGGATACAATCAAAATATTTAAATAGAATACATCCTTAGACCTATTAAAATACATGAAATGGGCTTAAAAACAAAAACAAATGCTAAAAAGAAATAGCGTTCTCTATTCAGCTTAAACACAAAAATATCCATCTTTAGACATCTTGAAGAGGGCAAAATCATATACACTGAAGAATCATGCATAACCTTAAACACAGCTCAGACAGAAATAGCTCTAAAACTAATAGATCTAGCTTACATTCAGTCATAAAAATCAGGTAGTACATCCTACTTAGTCAACTTAATGTTACTGTCTACTTATAACAAAGACTTGTTTGAATCAAGGCCCAAGATTTAGAGCAGCTGCAGCTGAGACAGAGAAGGGACACAAGAATATAAGATCTAGCATACTGGATCAGACCAAAAGATCCTTCAAACTTTGTATCCTGTTTCCAACAGTGGCCAATCTAGGTCACAAGTACCTGTCAAGATACCAAAAGGTAGCCATATTCCATGATGCTTACCCCAGGCATAGGCAGGAAATGTGTCCAAACTTAGCTGCACTAACAGCTTTTACTATATCCTCTGGCAATTAGTTCAGAGCTTAATTATGCACTGTGTGAAAAAATTGTTTTACCCATGACGATACGTAGGATCCTCCTCCCAGGTGGTAATACATAACATGGAACTTTCTATCATGTATCAATATTTTGGATTGTCCCTTCCTAAGGCAAAACTTCATACTTCTCTAAATTAAATTTAAAATGAGCAACTCAGATGCCCGGTCTCCCAATTTCTCAAAATCTTTTTGCGATTTTTCACAATCCTCTTGTGATTCAACAATTTCAAATAATTCTGGCCACTGCAAATGTGATCACCTCTTGCTGATCCCATTTCCAGGTCATTTATAGATGTGCTAAAAAGCAGTGGGTCCACGATAGATTAATGAGGCACCCCATTATTTAAAATTTCTCCATTGATTGGAGAAAATTTTTACATACCTGAAAGTTTACTTTCCTCGAGTCTTGATAGACTAGTCACAATAGACTAGTCGTGGTCTTCTTCGTCACCACTGCATCAACCCTGGGAGACTTAAACACCTCCCGATCCTGTTCCACTATAGGGTATAGACGGCCCATCACTCTGGACCCTTTAAGGGACGCCTCCGGCGGGTCCCACTCTTCTTGTATCATCTCCCTAATCACTCTGTGCACAGGGAAGGCCGTCTGCGTTTTCCGGAAGACTTGCAGCAACGGATCTTCCAGGGTAGCATCCTCAGGAGGAGCCGGCACCGGCATGTTTAGCGCCTTCAATGTCTCCGCTATGAGCGCCGGGAGCTCTTCTCTCCTAAACACTCGGACGACCCTAACCTGATCCTCTCTATCCGCGATCTCACCTTCGTCTAGCTCGTCCTCCACGATGAAATCTTGGTCTCTGCCATCCGAGTGAAGATCCTCTGAAGCCGCTCCCAGGCCCTCCATCAACTCCGCCGTCCGGGGCTGCTTTGCCACGGCCGGAGACCCCCCTGTACTTAGGGGCGAACCAGGCCGCTTGCTCCCCGTTCTCCTTCAATGGGGCACGACCCCAGGCCTCCTTGTGACCCCCCCCCCCCCCGAAGGCCTTCTGTATGAGGGCCACAAATTGTGGAGAAAAAATTGCTGATAAGCCCCCCGATAACTGCTCCTGCTGTGCTGGAAGATCCGGGGCTGACAAGGGCACCACTACTGGTTCTAGCGTCGTTTCCCAGATAGACTGCTCCTGCAGGGCTACCAGGGACCCTTGGGCTGTCACCCCGTCCTCCAAAGTGTGCTCCATAGCCTTAGCTTCGTGCACACCCCTCTTACAAAATGCCTGCTTCAGAGAGAGACCCTCTCTTAGACCCGCAGAGCAGACAATGAGGCCTAGATGGCATCCCGAATCAAACCACCACCCCTCAAACACCTTGCCAATGCTACCCAAAATAAACTTTTTTTTTTTTTTTAGCTCACACTGTTAGGGGCTCATCCCGGCAGACCTTTCCTGCAATTATTTCTTGAAAACGAAGTTCAAAACGGGTGCAGACTGACTGAAAACTACTGAACCAGGCAGCACGGTGTTTTCCCGCGCAGCGCGCCACGGCCGGCCTGCCTGCCCGAATCGGTGCTGCCTCCCAATAACCACTCCACTGAATCCCCCGAGTCCAAAAAGAGGTCACGGAAGACTCCCCCTTACCTGAATCCTCTGCTTCAGACTTGCCATCAACGCTGCTGCAGGCTCCGATGCTGCAAACAAACCCCAGCACGGAGAAAGCCGTTCCGGCGCTCTGCAGTGACCCGAGGGATCGCGTCTCCGATGTCGGGCTCTAAGCGCTGGCAGGCATCACTTCTGCATGCGCTAGAGACCCAAGTCCACCGGGAGCACCCTCCCCACCCGGGCTCCACAGACCGAAGTCCTGCCCAAGTAAAGGTAACAGAGCCCACAGTGAGGGCAGTAGAGAAGCCAGAAATGTAGCGTGGGGGGGGGGGGGGAAAGGGAGGAGGAGGAAACACCTCAGCACCGGCACTACTAACCGCAAGAAATATCCTAATAAAAAGAAAAAATTGAAGAAAAATCCTTAACTACCCTAGACAAAAACTTAAATTGTACCTCCACGTGAGCCAGGGCCACCCGGCCCACCGAACCTCCAGCTGCTTGGAGACCGAGAGAACTGATCAGAGGCGGAGGATCCGGACAGGTTATACCGGTGACATCAGAAAAGACATGAAGTTTCTCAGTCTCCAAGCTGCTGTGAGAGGTGGACAACTCTATAGTTCGGGACTAGACTGGAGAGACGTTAAGGAACAGCAGTTCACATGTTTGACATCGAGAATTGGCAAAAAGGTCCCTCTTTTTTGGGAACCACAAAATAAATCGAGTATCAACCTAAGCCGTACTGGTCTGGAGGAACCAGAACGACCACTTGAAGATGCGGCAACCATTGAAGTGAGTCATTTACTGCCTTTGCTTTTTCAAGAGAACTGCACGGAGACACCACGAATGCTCCCGCTAGTGGCTGCTTGAACTCCAAAGCATAAACTTTGTGAATGATCTCCAATACCCAGCAGTCAGTAGTCATCGTGGTCCAGACAGAGTGGAAATGCTGCAACCGACCTCCTATTGGAACCTCCATCTGGACCACCCTCCTTTCATTGTGGTTTCTTAGAGGAGCTCGGCTGGGGGCCGCCCTACCCCCTTCCAAAGCCCCGAGCTCCACGAAAGGACTGTCCTCTGGCTACAAACCGACCTCTCTGATAAGGAGCAAACCGAGTCCCCCTGAATCTTCGAAATTCTCTGCCTTGACCCCGCTGCGAAGATCCAGGTTTTGAACCCCTCGGACGGTCCTCTGGTAGCCCCCTGTCTTTGGAGTCTCCCAAATCCTTCACAATCTTCTCCAAAGCTTCCCCAAAGAGCAGCTTGCCCTTATAAGGGAGCTTACTAAGGCGTGCCTTAGAAGAGTGTCTGCTGCCCAATTTCTCAGCCAGAGGAATCTCCGAGCGGCTACCACCGATGCCATTGATTTAGCTGAAATCCTTTCCAAATCATATAAGGTGTCGGTGAGATACGCCAACTCTAATTTTGCTCCTTCTGGAGCCAAGGCCCCCTCTGTCACTGAAGCAGACTCAGCCTGAAGCCACCTAATCAAAGCTCTGGAAACATATGCTCCGCAGATGGAAGCTTGCAACACTAGCGCATGTGTGTCAAAAGCTTGTTTGAGTAATGACTCCAGCTTTCTATCCTGCAGATCCTTAAGAGCTGCTCCGCCCTCTACTAGGACAGTAGTTTTCTTTGTCACTGCCAATACTAATGCATCCACTTTCGGCATACGCAGCAATTCCCTCTCTTCCTGGGGAACTGGATACAGGCGGCCTAAGGCCCGCCCGCCCCTCAAGGTGGCTTCCGGACATTCCCATTCCGACTCAACCATCTGTTTAATTACCCTGTGGACTGGAAAACACTTCTGTTCCGCTCTAAAACCATGTAGCAGAGGGTCCTCCAAGGGCTCCACCTGTACGGCCGGCAAAGAAATATTTAGAGCCGCTAGTGAATGGGTAATCAGAGCCCCTAGTTCTTCCTTATGAAACATTCTGAAAATATTTGGGTCTTCCGCTGGACCCAGCTCACCTTCTTCTAGCTCTCCTGGCCACTGATACATACCAGACTCTGAAGGGACTTCTCCTTCTTCCGGCCCCTGAGAGTCAAGGCTCTGTTGCACAAGACCTTCGGCCGCCGCCACAGTTGTCAAGCCACCTTTTGAAGACCCTTCTCCTGGGTCCCCTGCCGTGCCCTCCATCTGAGCCAATCAGCCAGGTTAGGGGAAGTATCCTTGTTCTGCACCTGCTCCAGCTTTAAGCAGTATGCCTTATGGAGGGAAAGAATAAAATCCAGAGAGAACACTGATTGAAAACTACCTGGAACCTCAAACTGGTGTGGGGTCCACAACTACTGCTGGTGCCGATTTTCTAGATTTTGTCTTCTTTTTCAGCATTTTCTGCTGAAGCGTGGGAGAGAAGGCGGTGCCCCCTAAAATGGCAGCCGTTCCCGCCTTTTCTGCCGTGGCCTGAAGTTTCACTGAGGAATCCTGTGCCGCTGATCTCTCCTCCATTCTGCCACTGAATAAGCGCTCCACAAAGTGCTGCCCCGTCGCACACAGAACCTACAAAGTCCCGGACAAACCACGGCGGCTCCCGCACTGCGTGCACACCGCCGAGCCCGGAAGGATGCACCCACTCTAAGCACCGCTCCCCCTCGGCTTCCCAACGGTCACGGCCCACACAAGAACATAAAACTAGAAATTTAAAATGCACCTGCACAGCTCTCTCTCCCACCCAAACTCTCAGTCACCGCTGCTAGCGGCAGAGTAAGCTGGGTCTCCGGAGACAGAGGGCTGGACTATGGGGCTCCCAGTTCATACCTCCGCACTCCTTGACGGCTCTGGACCCCCGAGGCAGGCTCTGCCTCTGCTGCCTCTGTAGCCCGATGACCTGGCAGCTGACCGCCGTTTTTTTTTTGTTTTGTTTTTTTTAGTAACTTTAATCACAGCCGTTCTCCTGGTTCTAACCCTGCTAGGGTCAGTGAGGAAAACCTTTTGCTATTTAAATTCCTTTTCCTTCTCCTCGGAGCCTGTCAGCAGCACGTCCTTCCAGCTGCTGAGGACTGAAAGACTGGCTCTCTGCCACCAGGGGGAGCTAGGTAGGCTGTCAGCAAGTCTTTGAAGATCTCAGTCCTCAGCTGCTGAAGGAGGTCGACTACCCTACTGTTCCTGGACTGGCTCGGAAAAACAAAGAGGAAGTGTCTGTTTACCCATCTGTCCCTCCCCTACCAGCACACACATCCCCAATCCCTATCCTTCTCACACACATGCACACTCATCCAGGGCCGGTTCTAGAATTGGTTCATGGTGTTGGCGCCCTAGGCAAACCTTAAGCCTTATGCCTCCTCTGTCAGAACCTATTGTTTCGTTTTCAGTGCCCTGCTCTTTGTGGTGCCTCCCCCTAAAAAAAAAAAAAAATAAATAAAAATTAAAAAAAAAAGAAGAAGCTGGTGCTTAGTCTAGGCAACCACACAGTTTGCCTTATGCTCTGGAAAAACAAATATACAGGGTGGCCCAAAAAAAGTGAGAACATCTCGTAAATTAAAAGCTTAAATAGTTTATTTACCTTTCTTTAGCTATATAACATCTTTATTTCGACAATTTCTGGTCACCATCTTTTTTTTTTTTTAATTTGTCAATCGTTTACATCTGTCTTTTCGAATTTAAAAAACACCTTATATGCTATGAGATGATCTCACTTTTTTGGGCCACCCTGTACATATAATACCATCCTCTCATACATTCCCACAGTTCGAAGGGTGTGCCACCCTTAAGACCCTTTAGCATGCCTCTTCCCACCGATTCCACCACTCAGAAATGCATATGTTTGCAAATGGGTGAAGGGAAAACATAGCTGTCATGGAGCTAAGCGGGAAAATCACACCACAGTGACAGCTGACAAGGGTGAAATGCAGCTACCGCAGGCAATGTTTTGCAATAGCTGCATACCATGTTAGTAGCAAGAGCGGATAGGGTGTGAGCAGAGAGTGGGCATGTTACGGCAGGCGTTGACAGCACATGCTAGCTGCACATGTTGCAGACATCGTGCCTGCAACTAACACCACTTCAATGGGTGGCATTAGCTGCCCCCGACAGTTAACATGTGACTTTTACAACTACCACAGCGCTTTTTCCCCACCAACATCTGGCCTTAACTGCAAAAACCTAACGCCCTTTAGTAAACATATCATTAAGTGTGCACTTTCAACTTGTTAATATCATACACTTTAGGATCAGAGATCACTCTCTCACCACTCTGGGCTTGCACAAAGTACCTGGTGCATAACAGTATATCCTGCACACTAAGACCACTGAAAAGCAACAGGCATTATAATCACAAATGAAGAGTTAAACTCAAAAAACAGCCTAGCAGTTCTATGTGCATATGGAAAAGGAGGAATAAAATGGGTATTAGGCACAGAAAAAAGATCTAAGAAAATAAGCATGTAAATAAAGATAAATGAGCGACGGAAGAAAAAGCATATGAAGAAGATACTCAAGCATGAAGTGGAAAGATCATGAAGGTTGGCTGGACAAAAAAAAAAAAAAAGGAGGGGTCAAACAAGAAAATCTTGGAAAGAGGGCTATAAAGCTACACCTGCAGGATGTTAGTGGATTTAGCCCCACCTTTCTCAGACGTTCAAGGAGAGTTACATTCAGGTACTGTAGGCATTTTCTGTCTCCCCCCCTCCGAAGGGTTTATAATCTAAATTTGTACCCAAGTCAATGAAAGGTTAAGTGGCATGCTGAAGATCGGAACCTAGCTTCCCTTGTTGTCAGATTAGTGCTTTAATCATTAGGCTACTCCCCCACTGTAGATGTAAAAAATTAGAGAACACAAATCAGGAATTTATAAAAAAGTTCTCACACTACAAATGGCACATTTTAGAGTTTTGAAAGCACTGACAGCATGCAGAAATCCCAGGGCCAATCAGAATAAAGAAAAATGAGAAAGTGGAAAGCAGAGAGATGTTCAATGTGGACAGCAACAGGAGTGAAGAACTAAGTTGGAAAAGCAGGAAAACCAAACGAACTAGCAGCCACCAAGGTTAAGGAGAGACAGTCTTTGGGTTTCCTAGTTATTCATGACTATTTTCCTGTTTAATGCCTCAAAATTCAGCATTGTGCATGATGGCGATCTCCACACACAAAGCTCATCATCTGAAACCCAGACATTAAATTGTTTTTAAAAGCATGCAAAAAAATGAAATTTAGCTGAAATACATAAAAAGCTGAAAGATACTACATCACTGGCTTCCGGTAAAAATTTGTAGTCACTATAAAATCCTAATTCTAACCTATAAAGCACTATAATCAAATGGCTCCAGATTACCTCTAATCATACCATATTGCTCAGCTTGCTTTCTGGTCAATGCATATGAATAGACTATGCCTTCCTCTTGCCAACCTGAGCCTGGTATGATGTCATGAGGCATTCTGCCTTTTTCTTCCTCACCCCATCACTGTAGAATACCCTCCCAATGTCCTTCATCTGCAATCCTCTCTAAATCACTTTAAGACAGAACTAAAAACATGCTACCCCCAAAGTGAAGTAATGATCCACCCTGTCCATTGTGCTGCATAAAACACCCCCCCTCGTTGATGCTGTGTTATGTTTTGTGTTCAATGTTAATTGTTCAATGTAAACTGCTTTGATAACTCAAAAAGCAGTACAGAAAAAAATATTAAAGTATCTGTTCAGACAAGCATTTGTGGAATAGCAGCCTAATGGTTAGAGCACTGGCTTGAGAACCAAAAGACTAGAGTTTGATTCCCACTAGCGCTCCTTGTTGCCTCAGACAAGTCTCTTAACCCTCCATTACCTCAGAAAAAAAAATCCAAAGTTATCAGTCCCTGATTAATGAACATTACCAAGTTTAAAGTTAAAATGTAAACCGCTTTGACTGAAATGATAAAGCAATATAAAAAAAAACTCTTAAATAAGAAAGCATTTGATCTTTAAGGATAGACTATACATAATGGGGAGAGGGGTGTCATGAGTTGCCCCCCACTTGGAAGACTTCATACCCGATTTTCTTGAGTGAGTGTTGTTTCTGGTGTTTGAATCTGCTGCAAGCTGCCCTCTCTCGTTTCTTGCTTTCACTATCCCATAGATTGGAGTTCTTTTTTCATTCTTTCCAATACTCTCTATTACATTATAATTTGTAAACCACTTTGTATAACCGGCAAAAGTAAGAACAGTAAACCGAATAAACCATAAAATACTCAGCAACAGTAAAGGCTGTCTGAAAAAATGAAGATTTTTTACAAGAATGCTTTAAGACAGTTTTGTTGCTGGTTGAAGTAACCAACATTGTTGGGGTCAGTTCTCCATGACACTTAACTCATGTCAAAGATTATCTTGGCGTGCCCTCCTCTATTTCAACCAACTACAATGACAGGAGTTGTAATGTGCTTTGTAAATACTTAAAAAGCCAAATTCATAACATTAGCTACAGTGTGTTCTAGTTTCATTAAACATTTATATGATTAGATAGTAAAATGAGCACAAAGGGCTACAGAAAATTGAGCACAAAGGGCTACAGAAAATTGAGCATTCTAGCTAAACAATAACCCATTTGCCATCTCCAAGCAACACAGTTAACCAGCATTGATCTGAAGAGTTATGTCCATCATATTTAGCAACATTTTCTGAATCGGTCAACAGAGTACATTAAATAATGAATGGCATGATTTCTGCACAGCTGACAAGGTTACTATCTAAAAGTCATGAATCAAATGTTTCACTTAAGTATTTTTCAAATGCTATGAAATCCACTGAAATCAAGGCAGCACTTACGTTTAAGGAAACTCTGGAAAGTTCTCCAATACCCTGCGTCCGGAAGCAAAAAAAAAAAAGAGGCCAGGAAAGAATCAAAGTCCCTTTCCTTTTACAGGAACCTGACAGCCTGTATAGCCTGCTTACTCGAACACAAAAGCAGCTCATCCACTATCTTTGGCTGTTAGGAGAAATTCAGTTACAAGCAGTAGAAATAATCTAATGTAACACACCCATGAAAGATACATTGCCAGGCTTGTTAATGACACTCAGCAAAAACAGCGGACAGCTTTCTCTCCCCTGGAGGGATCTAATATTTAATTTATTTGGTACTAAGACACGCACACCTTAATCATCACCACCGCCACTTCTTTTTGAAAGAGTCATACATGTAGCAACTTTAATGTCACGACATGCCATGTCCTTCCCTTCAGTATTCCGATTTGCCCCTAAGGGATACATTTCCAAATTCTACACTTAGTAAAACAAACATAACGTCTGATTAATGTACTAACGTTACAATTAGGTGTTCACGGGAAGGAGACATGGGGATGGGGAAATGGACATAAAGGCCTGGGATTCTTCACTCACCCGACCACGGCTTCACTGTAGTTCCTGCACTTCCAAGGGGTGCCGGTGTAGCCGCCTGCCCCGACGCCGTCAACGCCCAGGCCCCCGCTGAGCAGCAGACTATAGTTGAGTCCGTAAGTGCTGGCCTTGTTGTCCCGCTTTCTCTTGTTCCTGTTGCCAGAGTCCGGACCCCTCCTCCAGCCGCCGGCGGTGGGATTGTTGAGAAGCAGCTGGTTGTTGTTGTTGTTAGTGGTCTCCAGGGGTAAAAAATCTCTCTGTTCCGCGAGCTCCCCGGCTGCCTGGCCCAGCCTGTCCCGGAACATGCTACCACCGCCCTGCTCTGTGCCGCCTCCGCCGCTACCCGAGGAAACGCCGCTGGTGCTGCCACTGCCGGGAGAGCTGCAGTTGTTGTTGAAATACAGATTCCTCAGTCCCTGAGTCGTTTCCCAAATCTGCATCCACAGGCTGTTGGAAGGTCCGAGCTGTTCTGGCTGAAACCAGGCGATCCTCGGATCCATCAAACGGCGACTTCACTTCACCCCTCCCTCCCGCCCCGGCGCGCGAGCGCGAGCGCGCGCGCGCTCTCCGCCCGACGCCTCGCGCAGCTGGCCCTGCACGTTCCTGACCTAGCCGTTGTTTTCTTTTAAATAAAGGAAAAAAATAAGGAAGAAGAAAAAAAAGAAACCCCTTTACACGCTAGCCACCCGCCGTCACCGCCGCAATAACTAAAGGGGGAGGGGGAACAAACTGGGGAGACGTGTTAACACGTGTAGTGAAGGATTCAAAGAAAAGCGGCAGCACCTCTTGCCGCACCTAGGGCCGTTTCACCCCGCTAGAGCCTTTCACTGCTGGGTTCCCAATGCAATGGCGACTCTGGGAGAGCACTGCGCTTGCTCGCGCTCCCCGAAGGGGCGTGGCCTCCAAAACTTCAACACTGTGGCGTAACAACGGAGTGAAAAAAAAGTTCTTTACGTAATAAGAGGAGCGGAGGGGCGGACCTGCGTCTGCAGGAGAACGTATAAGCGGGGTAGGCACGGGAAGACTGGATCGAGTAGTAAACGGGCGGGGCTTTCGTTGACTGTGGTTCTATGTCGCGCCCCCTTGAAACTTTATACTGAGATGAAAAAGTGCTGTTCAGAGGTTAAATTAACTGCTAACGGGTGGTTATTTTGCTTTTGGTGAGTTGTTAGTCACGTTTTCATTTTTCACTTTAAAATACTGTAACGACTTTTTCTTAAAATAATAGCGCGAGCCCTATTCTAAGGAATTAGATGGGTGTAGATGCATAGTAGAGCTACTGTACATAAGACGCAAAAATGGGTAAGTACAAAAGATATACTGTATGTGACATGTATTTGCATGCTTTCGATATGAAAACGTGCAAACTGTAACAGGTAACTGGAAAAAGAAACGCTGAAGGTTAGCACCACACCTCTAATTAACAGTGACTATAGCGAACTCATCATTTACTTCGTTTCTCAAAGGGCACGGATAATATGAGCCGTGGTGGTGGTGGTTAAGTGCCGTCGAGTCGGTGCCGAGTCATAGCGATTCTCCGGATAGTTATCCTAAACTGTTCGGTCCGTCGGGCGGCTCATTGTTGACAGACTGGCGCCCATAGCTGCTGATATTGTACCGATCCATCTCATTGCTGGTTTTCCTCTTTTGCTAAGTATTGGGTCTTTCTCTAATGCTCTCCTTCTCTAAGGATGAGGTGTCCAAAATATGAAAGTCTAGGTCTTGTCGTCTGAGCTTCTAAAGAAAACTGAGGTTTGATGTCTAGTACTGACTGGTTTGTTATTCGGTCATTCCTCGCCAGCACCATAATTCAAAGGCATTGTCTTCCTGTTTTATCTTTTTCACTGTCCAACGTTCACATCCATAGGATATTATTATTGAAAATGCCATGGCTTGAACAAGACGAATCTTTGTATGCAGAGCCACATCTCTGCTCTTGAGTCTTGTCTAGTTTCTCCATCGCCATTCTGCCAGGAGCAATCTGTGGTTGTGCTTCTTGACTGATTGTTGTGTCTTTATGGATAGTTGATCCAAGTAATTAAAGTTGTCCACTGTTAAGTTCTTCTCTCTCAACCATGAACTTATTATTTTTGTCAGTTGTCAGGATCTTTACATTAAATTGCAGGCCTATTTTAAGACTGTTCTTTGATCTTGAGATGCAAACATTTGCATTTCATCTTCACTTTCAGCCAGTAATCTGGTATCATCAGCCTAGTGAAGATTGAGTCTTCCACCAATCTTCACACCTCGTCGTTCTTCATAGTCTTGCTTCTCTAATGATTTGTTCTGCATACAAATTAAACAAATAAGGGGAAAAGGTATGCATCCTTGTCCTACACCTTGGCTGATTTTAAACCATTCATTCTGTTTCTCCTTGTTCTGTTTGAACTGTCAAGTGTTCTGGTATACCCATGCTGCTTAATGTGGTCCAGACTGTCTGGTGGTTTACACAGACTAAAGCTTTGCTGTAGTCAATAAAACACACATTATCCTTTTGGTATTCTTTAGTCTTCTCAAGGCTCTCTCACATCCACAATGGCTCTTGTTCCTCTCCCTTTCCTGAACCCTGCTTGCACTTCAGACAGTTCTCATTCCAGATATGGTTGTAGTCTCTGCTGAATAATCTTGAGTAGAATCATGCTGGCATGTGGGATCAGAGCAATCGTGCGATTAACTTCCACAGTTAGTTGGATCACTTTTCTTTAGTATTGGTATAAACACTGATTTTTTTTCCAGTCAGTTGGCCATGATGTTTTCCAAAGTTCCTGGCAGAGCCTTGTAAATATGGTAACAGCTGCATCAAGACTGCTGTAATAGTACCAGGTATAGATGGCATTCCAAATAAAATATCATCTTTGATAAGGCTTTCAATGCTGCTTCAACTTCTTTCATCACCAATGGTTCCAGAGCATAAGATACAGGTTGAAACCTCTGTTGGGGTCCACTTGATCTTCATCATATGACTATTCTTTCCACCTTTTTCTTGATCTTCTTAGTATTATTCAACATGGAATTTTGAGCATCTTGTAACATTCCAATTCGAGGCTGGAATATTTTTCTTAACTCTCATAGTTCTAGGAAAGCAGATCTTGTGTGCTCTCTCGTCCTCTCTCTCACCCATGTCAATATAACATTCCTTGAGTGGGAAATTATGGGGAGTAATAATGGTGAGAGTCTTAAGTTGTGGCGTTCCATTCTGCTTCTGTCCTTGAATGCATCTTTGTAGTACTTCTCCTTGTCTTGCCACACCTTGGAAATCCCCAAGTTCTGCAATTGCCTCTTTCACCTCTGGCTTTAGCTTCTCTGTTTCAGGGCAATTTTCAGAGTTTCTTCAGTCATCTCTCGTATTTTGGCTGTTTTTTGCTTTCACCTTTTGTAGAGACTTCTCACTTTCTTACAACACAACCTTCTTGATGTCATCCCATAACTCTTCTGGAGCTCTGTCATTTGTTTCTAAAGCAGCAAATATATGTTGCAGGTAGTCTTTAAATTCCAGTGATATATTCTCAAGGTCATGTTTTGCTACATTCATGAGTGGCAAGACTTGCTCTTTTTCAACTTTAGCTTGGGTTTGCATACTAGTAGTTGGTGATCTGTACCATCATTGTCTTCCACAGATATAGTCAATTTGATTTCTGTACAATCCATTGGGTGAAGTCCATGTGTACAGTCATTGCTTATGTTGCTGGAAGAAGGTGTTTGAGAAGAATAGATCCTTGGTCTTGCAGAATTCTATCCATCTTTCTCCAGCTTCGTTTCTGTTGCCAAGTCCATATTTTCCAACTACTTTGCCGCCTTCTTTGTTGCCAACTTTTGTGTTCCAGTCACCCATGACTATCAGGATATTCTGTTTGCATATTCTGTCAATTTTAGCTTGTACTTGTTCATAGAACTCATCAACATCATCCTCTGCTGCAGCTGTTATTGTGGCATATACCTGAATTATAGTTGTTGATGGGCATTCCTAGTTGATGAACAGAAATTAAGCGTTCATTGATTGCATTGTATTTCATTAGTTCTTGCAAGTTACTTATAAATGCAACACCATTTCTTCTGTCTTTCATTTCCAGTATAGCAGATCATGTGATCATCAGATGCAAAGTGCCTGATGCCAGTCCATTTCAGTTCACCGACACCCAGCAGATCAAGTTGTACACATTCCATTTCATTCTTGACCACCTCTAACTTCTCTCGGTTCCTGCTTCATATGTTCCATGTCCCAATATGTAAGACATCTTTGTAGCTTCTGACTCTCATTTCAGGCACAGCTACATCAACAATCAGATGTCCTGAGGGCTTTGATCCACCACATCATAACATGCTGGCTTTAGTCTGAACAGCTTCTCCCCAATAGCCAGTTAAGTGCCTTCTGACTTGAAGGTCTTATCTTCTAGCACTATAGTGCAGTTTGTTTTGTGACTATCCATTGGGTTTTCATGGCAAGATATGGAAATAGATTGTCAGGCCTTTCTTTTGTGCAATTTAATTCTAATGGTGTTGCCAATGTCACAGAAATGCGATCTGCTGCCAGTACTGTCCCATTCTGCTGCTGCTGCTGCTACTCAGATGGGTGATTTGTCTTTGTCTTGGAGCTGTGATTACAGGTCTATAAGTCTATTCATTTTAATGAAGAACAGAACTTGCTAGACATGTCTAATTGGGTTTTTGGGATATCCGTAATGTAGCAGGTGTGCATTTGCTGAATCTGTATACATTGGCAATTTAGTATATGCAACTTTAACTTATGGTTAGTCATTACAAATAATTTTGAAATTAGAGAAATCTTGACATAGACGTTCATGGTGCAACATACAAAAATTAGTCAACACTTTTTTTTTCTAGGGAATTTTATGGGTACTTCTGCAAGCACTGACAGGTACCCAGCAGAAAGAAGATCCAAACAGAAAACCATCAAATCCAACAACACAGCATGTTAATATCTTATAAATAAAGCATACCATTGTTTTAGTTTGAGTACAATTCTCCTTCACCCTGAGGAAAAATCTATTCAGGATGAAGGAAAGAGGTCATTTTGCGGTTTGTTTGGTTTTTTTCCCCCTCCTTTTGGGCTCCTGCTCAATCCAGACCAGGTTCTATTGGACTATAGTACTATGACACTTGATTTGTAACTACAGAGTTCTTTTTTCCTTAAGGACTTAAGTGCAGTGCTGAGTCAGACCAGTAACCCATTGAGCCTAGATAGCATCCTATTGCTGATAGCGGCCAGTCCATATTATTTAGAAGTCTCAAGAAGATCACCTTTATTTCCAGATCCTTGTGCCTACCTAAAATGTTAATAGATCTGTCCACCAGAGAAATTGTGAAACAAGCCTAAATAGGTTTGAACATCAAGCAATACAATCTATTTTGAAAGGTCAGTCCATTTGTCTGCCTGTTTTGTCCATGCAGCCACACATAAACAGATGAACTATAAAAGCTGGAGAAGGAAGTGCAGATGAGGTCTCCAAGACCTGCTGGCACAAAAAGGGAAGTGCAGACAAAGGGCGTGTACCCAGGGTCGGCCCAACAACTAGGCAATCATCTAGGGCAGCAAAAGCAAACCCTTCAAAGCTAAATAATAGATTTTGACAGCCATAAGGGGTGTAAAGCTTGAGGTTTGCCTAGGATTCCAACCCTTTGGACCAACTCTAGGGCCAGCCATGCCCATGCCCACTGGTAGAAACAGCAAAAGACCAGGAGCTGGAGCAGCACTGGTGAGGTGAGGGGAAGATAAAGGAATGAAAAGAGGCTGAGCAAGGGGAGGAAAGAGGGTGGAGGGAAATGGAAGAAGGGAAGGGTAGCACTGACTCAACCCCCTCCCCCCCCCCATCACGCACATGCTCCCTCAGCAGTGTCCAATCTTCCCCCCCCCTTTCCTATTTACCTTCACTTCCCTGCAGTACTGATTTAGCTTTTATCCTTACTCACTGAGCCCTTCCACAGGGCCAGCCCGTCCATTGAGCAAGAATGTTTTTTGCACAGGGCCCCGTGTTTCAGGGGGCCCCGCGCAAAGAACATTCTGCTTTTTTTAAAAATGAAATTTAAAAAAAAAAAAAAAAAACGGGCCGCTGCCGCCGCGGCAGCATGGAGTGTCCCACGGGGCCCCCTCTGCCCGGCTGAACTCTCCCGGCGCGGCTGAAGCCCTCTGCTCCGGCTTGCAGATACGCGAAGGGAGAGTGTCTCCCTCGTGTCTGTTAAGCCCGCAGGGGCAGATGGGAAGCAGGGGCAGATGGGAAATTTCCCATCTGCCCCTGCTTCCCATCTGCCCCTGCGGGCTTAACAGACACGAGGGAGACACTCTCCCTTCGCGTATCTGCAAGCCGGAGCAGAGGGCTTCAGCCGCGCCGGGAGAGTTCAGCCGGGCAGAGGGGGCCCCGTGGGACACTCCATGTTGCCGCGGTGGCAGCGGCCAGCCTTTTTTTAATTTTAATTTCCATGAGCTGATTTGGGGGGGGGGTTAGGACTGGCAATGGGCTGTGGGCTGATGGGGGGGCGGGGGGGGGGTTAGGACTGCTAATGGGCTATGGGGGGGTTAGGAATGGTAATGGGCTATGGGGGGGTTAACACTGGCAATGGGCTGTGGGCTAATGGGGGCTGTCTGGAAATGGGGTGATGGGGGGGGTTAAGACTGGTAATGGGCTGTTGGCTGAAGGGGGGGTTAGGACTGATAATGGGCTGGGGGGGGGCTAGGACAGGAAATGGGCTGATGGGGAGGGGTTAGGACTTGAGGTGGGCTGATGTGGTTAGGACTGGTAATGGGCTCTGGGCTGATGGGGGGGGGGGGTTTAGGACCTGCAATGGGCTATGGGGGGCTGACTGGAAATGGGCTGATGGGGTTAGGACTGGAAGTGGGCTGATGGGGGGGGGGGGGTTAGGACTGGTAATGGGTTATGGGGGGGCTTAAACTGAAAATGGGGTGATGGGGGGGTTAGGACTGGTAATGGGTTTGGGGGGTTGCTAGGACTGGAACTGGGCTGAGCGGAAGGGGAGGCTTGAACTGCAAATAGCTGATGGGGAGGGTGCTTGGAATGGAAATTGGGCTGTGAGGGAAGGGAGCTAGGACTGAAAATGGGCTGATGGAGCAGCTAGGATAGGACTGGAAATGGGCTGTTGGGGGGAGCTAAGATTGGAAATGGGCTGTGGTGGGGGCTTGAATTGAAATGGACTCATGGAGGGGCTAGAACTGGAAGTGTTCTCATGGGGGGGCTTGGACTGGAATTCAGCTGAGTGGAGGGGAGCTATGATTTGACATGGGCTGATGATGGGGCTAGGAAATGACTAGAAAATGGGCTGATGGGGGGGGGGGGGTGGGGCTAGGATTGGAAATGAGCTGATGAAGGGACTCCGACTGGAAATGGATGGGGGAGCTAGGACTGGAAATGGGCTGATGGGGGGGCTAGGACTGGAAATGGGCTGATGCAGGGACTAGAAGGGAATGGATGCTGGGTGAGACTGGAACTAGAAGGGAGCTGATGTTGGGGGAGGATTAGAATGGAATGGGGCTGGGAGAGTAAAATGGAGAGGGGAAACATATTTTGTGTGGGAGGGATGAAAAATCTATAATTGGCTGGGTATTGGGAGAGTAAGTGGGGATTGAGGATGGAGGGGTAAAATTTGTGAGGATGAAATAGGAATGAGGAAAGAGCAAAAGGAGAAAGATTAGTATGTTAAAGCAGATGTAGAGAGAGAATGGGAAAAAGAACTAGAAGAGAGAAGAAAGGACAAATGGACAGCAGATGATGGAGAGTTAGCAGAAAACATGAAGAAACCAGAAGAAAGTGGCTGGAGCAATTGCAACTGAAAAAAAATGCACAAAAGGTAGAAAGATATCTCTTTATTTTGAATTTATTAACTGGAATATGAAAGCTCTGGGAAATGTGCATCATTAACGTCTGTGCTTTGTTTGGTACAAGAGGAAATTAATTTATAGTTTTATTTCTACAGTGTTGTACATTCCAAGTTTGGCTTTTGGGGTTCTCAGTTTAATTATTGCCTTCCTGTTTCTAAATTGTGATTCCTTGTTTGATGGTCTATGTTCTGCATGTGTAACTGAGCTGAGGTATTCTGTTTATGTAATTCCTATTTGACATTGCCACTTCTCTTTCCCCAGTATTCTCTGAAATGTATTGGTTTTTAATATTTGCAGTGTTGCCTTTTGATAGGTAGGGTATGGTGCTTTGTGAGTCCTGGTAATGCTGTCAGAATGCGGCGGGTTTGCTATGGGTTCTAAATGGGCAGCGTTTGTAGTAGTTCCTAATGTGCCTGGCGGTTGGCACTGGATTATAGTAATGTAGAAATCTTTTAGTCTTTCTTTATCCATACACTCATTAAGAGACATGTTTATTAAAAGTTAGTGTATGGTAACATTATGCAAATATTTATGCAAATAAGGCCACTTATGCAAATGAGGCCAGCACCGAGTCTCCGCACATGGCCCTGCACTCCCCTTGGGCCGCCCCTGCCCTTCCATCATTCATATCCCCATCCATGCTCTCATTTGCTCAACCCCAATGTCACTCACTGATTCACAAATTGAGCCCCCCTCTGCTTCTCATATCTTTACCATCCACTAAGGCACTCTGTTCTCCAGACACTCGTAACTTTACCATCCACTTGCTCAGGACCCCTGCCAGTCACAGCTGCTCACATAGCCCCTCCCCCTTTCCCTGATTCTGATCACACTTTCATCCATTTAGCCCCTTTATCAACTCGGCCCTGCCAGCCACTCAAAGGGGTCCTTTTATAAAGTTTTGTTTGTTTTTTTTATTTTAGTATGGTGGGGTACAAGCACCAACAAAATGGTTCATATGTATGTGCACTGCATGTAGGCATTTCTAGGGATAGAACTGAGGTGTGAATTCATAATTTATAAAATGTGCATCACAAACACATCCGTCAAAGCAGGTGTAAATGTGTATATCAATATGTATGTGCTAGTGAGGCTGAATCTGGAAGCCTATTTCAAAAAGTCACCTAGAACTAAATCTCTAAATGCATTATCTTGGGTCCCTCTGGTAATATGGACCCTGAAATACATATAGGGTTGGAGCCATCATTAAGTGAACTAAGCAGTCGCCTGGAGCACCAGTGGTCTGTAGGGGGGCCCACCTTCACTGATGCCACCCCTTTCAGGGACCTGCAGCGGTGGCAGTGCCTTTAAGCAGCACTGCAGCATGCTTACCATAACATTCGGTGCTGCAGTGCCATTTGTGCTTCTGCCCCCTCCAATGCAGACTTCTGTTTGGATGGGGGTAGAAGCAACTGGGCCAGCCACTTCACCCCCATACAAAAGGAAGAGGAATCAGAGAAGGTGGAAGCAGGACTAGCCTGGCAGTGCCAGAGTTTACACTAAGCACTCCAGTAACATTAAAGATGTTGCTGCAGGTCCTGGAGAGGGTCGGCAGTGAGGGCAGAGTGGGAGCAGAGGGGTGCCAGGAATAAGGTTGCCTAGGTTTCCTCAACCTTGCACCAGCCCTGCATAAATAGATTTAGAGATTTGGCTCTTGGAGATTGGAAAATAACTTGAAGCTTCTAGGGCTTGATATTTCACTTTAAATCAATGTTCCTACTAAGCTGTGCTGAATCCTCCACTGGCATTCCTGCCGTTTGGGGGGGGAGGGAGAGGTGCAAAGCAATCATGCTTAGAATCACAGGACATAGGCAGGTCCTAAGGGCCTGCCGATGCTGTGTGATCCTAAACACAATCCCTCTGCACCTACCTATCTTTGCACAAATGCCGGTAGACGACTCAGCGCAGCTTAGTGGGAACATAGCTTATCATTCACAATGATTTTAAAGCAATCTACAATTTTGTAGACTGAATGGACCTGGTGATTAAAAGAGCGGATGAAGGTGGAGTGATTGTTATGCAGTCTAAAGATCAATATTATGCTGAAGTTTGTAGACAATTAGCTGATGTTAATTACGATATTAGATCAGAAAGTAATCTGACTCCAGATATTCAATTATTGATTAAGCAAAATGTTGAGAGCCATTGGTCTTTTCTTCTGTTGTGACACATCTGACACTGTGTTCATGTGCTTGACACACTAAATGCAACAAGCCACTGCTGAACAAAACAGGAGCCCTAATTTTTATCTTTTACAGCAGTTAAAAATGATTTGAGGGAACTAGAAACTATTAACAGAGTTTACTTAAAAGCCAGCCATGTAGCTCAGTATTGACCCATTTGATTTAATAAACTTTTATTTTTATTTTAATGCTGGCTGCGATGGTTTAAAAAGAAATCTTGCTATTCAGTGCCAATATCTATATAACATGCTCAGTGCTGATGCTGTCTGGTGGATACCGGTGATATTGGGATACTATCCAGATAATTTAGGACAGCAAAAAGCTGGCTGAATATCACCACTATCCAGATAATTCACCATTTCCACACTCATTCTGCCCATGGATCATCTACTATCCAAAAATTAGAACGGGACATCCTGAGAAGCCACATTCTCTGAACAGCAAAACACGCGGGGGGGGGGGGAGGGGGGAGAAAGAAAAATGCGCTTCTGATACTATGCAAAATATAAAAATATAAGAAATGCACTTTGCCAAAACTGATTTTCAAATCACTAAAAACAAAATCCTTTTTCGGGTTGTTTTTTAGCACTGTTGTATGGGCAATTGACTTTGGAAAAGGATTTAAGACCACGCCAATTAGAAAAATGAAGCCCCCTTTTTTCTTTCTTTCTTCCTTTCTTACATCTCTCTCTGACATTGATCTGTCCCTTTCATCTTTTTCAATTTCTATAACCTATGCTTCCTTATCGTCCCTCCAGTCTAGTCCCAAAACCTCGGGTTTAGTACATCCTCCCGCAGCTTGGAGACTGAGCATGTCACTCTTTTGATGACACCAGTATAAGTAGCCCAGGCACCGCCTCCTTGTCCAGTTCTCAGTCTCCAAGCAGCGGAAGGAGATGTGGGCCCAGAGGTTAGGGACTCGCTGGAGTAATCATTAAGCAGCAATAGTTAGTTATTGAAAATAAAAAACAGACTACTGTTCCTTTAAATCGGTGATTTTGGGAAATTTGCCTTCAATTTCGGAGGAGTTGAGAGAGATTGCCCCCCCCCCACCCCTTCTCTGCAGTGACTCTTGAGGGCAGGGAAGAGTGAGGGGGTTGTGTTGGAGTCCTCCGGTGCCAATCCCACATGTTGGGTGAGGAGCCGTTGAGATCCGCCACTTCAGCCACACACACCGGCCCTGCTGACAGACGATTCTGCGTTTTTTTTTGAGTCTGCAAAGCCGGTGTCCTTTTGCTTACCGAATGGAGCAGAGATAACGTGGAGGCTCCGGGGAGGTAAGAGGGCTGTATTACAAATGTTTGTTTTTAGACGCCGGTGAAGTTGCAGTTCAGACGTAGTCATCGGGCTGAGTGGTTTTTGCATGGGAAAAAGGGCCGTTCATTTTTGGGGCCATTTCTGGAGGTCAGAAGGAGATTTATGCTCGGGGGGGAAGAAGTACTTCGGGTCAAACGCTTTTGGTGGTCAGTTGGTTTAGGAAAAAAAAAGGCGTTTGGGCTGTGGAACTGTTTTTTTTTGTTTAAAGCAGTGCTCTGTTCTTTATGCCTTCTGGACCTTGCTGTCTTCTGTGTGGGGTCTGGAGGGGGTCTTTCTGAGGCAGGGGGTGTGCGCACAAAGCCTCCATGGCAGACATGCCAGCTCTCCCTCACTGTGTTCTGTCAAAAGAGGTTGCTGGGCCAGCGGACCTTACGGATACCATGGTACTTCCTCGGAAGCCGATGCCGGGACCACCTTCAGATCCAGATCTTCCATTGTCCCAACCTTCTATGCCAGGGGGATTGGCGGCAATGTTTTCACAGCAGGTTTTGACGCTCTTACAGCAGGCTTTCTCTGGGGCTGGGGCTAGTTTGGCAGGATCCACGGAGGAAGTAGGTAAGGGGGCTAAGCGTCAGGGAGCCCCATTGGAGTTGGACGGTAGGCGTCCCGGCTAAAAAGGCTAAACTGCTGTCAGAAAGAGCTGACATGGAAGTGATTTCTGAGGAACGCTCCGAGCTGTTGGAGGACTCTGACGTAGATCCTGAGTTGGAGGAAGGAGAAATAACAGAACCAGAAGACCAGGCGAGAGTGGTCCAGGTGTTCAGGAGGGAAGAACTTTCAGCGTTGATTACGGAGACGCTGAAAGCCTTGAATATGCCGGTAGCAGGACAGGCGGCAGATACCTCATTGGAGGATCCTTTATTGCAGGCGATAAGAAAATCGCAGAGAGCATTCCCGATAGAGTATTTAAGGAAACGATACAGGAGGAGTGGGATACCCCGGAGGCAGGCCTCAAAGGTTCCAGAGTACAAGCGCGGTTGTATCCATTTTTAAGGCTTCTAAGGTAGATGTGGCAGTTACCAAAAAGACAATACCGGTAGAGGGAAGTGCCACGCTTAAAGATGGACTCCCGGTGAGAGGGGCCAGACCATCTGCCTGCCTCCGGCCCAATCCGGGCTGTGGGAGGGGAGCAGCAGCTCCATTAAGTTCAAGCCGCACTATATGAAATTCGAAACGGAGCCCACATATAATGCCTGACCAGGTTTGTTGTTGTATTGCACACCGTATACCTATGCAGGTCTCTCACTAGAGTATACGGCTAGAGTCAGTCAGTCACCTGGCAACATTGTATACTATTTCTAGTTACTCTGTCTCCGAATGTTATCCATCCTGTTTAATAGTGTATACTAAATAGATACTATTCCAGTATTGCTCTAGCTATTCAATTAAAGGATCACTTATTCTGCCTTTTTGTTTAGATATATATTTCAAACACTTCCTATTGCACACAGATTATCTAGTACCATTACACTAGCTCACGCTTTACCTTCACCATGCTACCATATTGTTCAACCTCATACCCCTTTACCCTTTCCCTCTGTTATATGTTAATAGCTTTAACTTATGATACCCTAGCCTTTACTTCACTCCACAACACTATTCCAATCCTTCACAGACCAGGAAATAGACCTTTTGGCCTCCCCAACCATCAAACTGAACCACCACAGCGCCCACCTGGCCCACATGTGATCTATGTTGCCCTACAGCAGCACAACCCTCCTCATAGCACACAGCCTCTCCATCCCTCTAACCTCAAATGCACACTAAAATGCTCAATCAATACGGAAAAAATGGCCAGCCCTAATAGATATTCTCTCAGCTCATAACCTCGATATCTTATGTGTCACTGAGACCTGGTTATCTGCCTCTGATTCTGTGCTCCTCCACCAGATTGTTCCCCCCAACTTCATAGTTCACTCATGTCACAGAACTGACCGCCGTGGCGTTGGGGTACTCATCTTATCCAAATCGGACCTTAGGTTCCAGCTTGTAGCCTCAAACAGCACATCGACCCTTGACTTTGTGACCATCACAAATAAGCAGGTCACTATCAATTTACTTTATAGAGCACCATCCTCTTCACCAGACGAGTTAGCCACAATCATTGATCTGGCCTGTAACTCTACAAACCCACACACCCCAAATTGGGTTCTAGGCGATCTTAACCTCCCAACCATTCAAGACAGCCACACTAATGCCTTTATTGATGCTCTCAGTTGACTAGGCTATGCTCAGTTGGTCGACTCTCCTACTCATACAAAAGGTAACACACTGGACCTTATCTTTGCACCACAATCAGCTCTTACCCATTGGCACAATTCCTACCTAAATTCAATCACAGTACCGTGGTCTGATCATCTCCTAATCCTGTTTCAGATGCTAATATGCTCTAGATCTTTCAAGACATTACCAGCAGATGCACCCTCCCCAGAACACTTTAGACGCTTTCACCCTTTTAACAGAGAAGACATCCTAAAGAAGACCCAGAACCTACTTTGCCCTCCTGAAAAAAGCCTTGATGACATGGTCGATTCTTGGAACTCCTGCCTAGATGCTGTGATCCACTCTCCTACCTCAATCAAAGCATCCCATAAGAAAAAGAATGCACCATGGTACTCCCCAGAGCTAAGAAAATCACTCCTCCTCCTCAGACAACTAGAAAGACGGTGGCGACGATCAAGATCAACCGAAAATCATGATGCATTCAAAACACAATTAGCAAGACATCGCTCATCCGTATCTTCCATTATGAAAAAATTACGCAGGCAGACTACAGCGCTCCCTCAACAAACCTCACGAGCTCTTCCACATTGTGAAAACCTTAGCAAAGGAACCTTCTCAGGGTGCTCCACCCCACCTAGATCCTCAGGAATATGCCAACTACTTACGAAGCAAAAGTAATCAGCTTGATCCAACCTCTATGCCCCCCACTTCAGCCAACACTCCCTACACTGTCCCTCTACCCTCACCTAGCCAACTCTCATGTGAGACTCAACACACTCTTTCATCCTTCGCCACCCCAAATGACAGAGTCATTCAAGACACCATCTTAAAAATAAACCCCACACTTCCGGTGACGTCACGGAGCTCATGGCAGCTTGAACGCCAAGCTCCGTCCTAATCCCATGTAACAGAGCAATAAAAGTGAGCCCCCATCGGTCACAGTGGAGCGAGAGCGACCATCTAGGAGCGCGATGGCAGCCCGGAAAAAATTAGAGGGCTTTCAATCCCCGTACGTGCGCCGAGAACTGATGGCAGCCGCGGAGAAAGAATCGGCAGGAGCGGGTGCACGTGAGAGCGGAGGGGCCTCGGAGGACGAGGATGTCACCGATGCTGAAGGGGAGGAGGAGTTGCCCCTGAGGAGATGGCTGCATGACTTTAAGATCGATATGAAGAGAGAGCTGCAAGCAATGAGAAAAGATATGCGGGATACCTTGCAGGAGATTCAGCAGGAGCTGGGCAATCTCGGGAGTCGGGTGGAAGAATTGGAAAACCACGTGGAGGATTGTGAGGGGGAGGTGCGCGGCCTAATGACCATGCAGGGCGCACTACAGTCCAAACATGAGGACTTACTGGAGAAAGTCGAGGAAATGGAGGATCGGGCAAGGAGAAATAATTTACGCATCAGAGGAGTGCCGGAGGAGGCCGGCCCCAAGGACTGTGTTGAGTTGGTGCAACGGCTTTGTTGCCATGTGCTGCAACTGGGGGACATGACGGGTACGACTCCGGAGCAGATAGGTGTGGAGCGGGCCCACCGGAGTTTGGGGCCACGGAGGGAGAAGCAGACACGGGATATAATAGCGTGTTTGAGCAGTTTCCCGCTGAAGGAGCGAATACTCAATGTGGCTCGAAAGTTTGGGAGAGTGGCCTGGGAAGGAGCGGAAATTGAAGTGTACAATGATCTCTCAAAAGGTACTTTGGAGCGTCGAAAAGCCATGAAAGATGTGACCGCATATCTGCGGGGGAAGAATTTCCGGTATCGTTGGCTGTTCCCGTTTGGGGTTCTGGTCTCCATAAATGGCCTGAACCGTAAAGTGAAGTCACCAGAGGAGGCCTGGGAGCTGTTAAAGGAATTAGGGTGTGACGGCCTTCCAGTGGCGGGGCAGGCGGTGCGGCCGACCACCTCAGCAAGTGGCAAAGAGCGGCAGCGGAAGCAACCTAGCTCCCAGTGGCAACGTGTGGGGGAGCGCGCGCGGGCAGCGTTTGCAGCGACTGAGCCGGGAACAGCAGTCAGATGTGGCAGAGCAGACGTCCTGACCTGGCGAACAGTGAGAGCGGCTTAGATGTTCGCAGCACACCTGAGGGGGGTGTTAGCGCCCTTTTGCTCATGGTAATGAACACTGGACTATTAGGGCCTACGGGTGTTGGGAGAAGATAATGGGAGGTAGGGGGGAAGGTTAAGGGCTGGGGACGGGGGGGAGGAACCGGGGGTTGGGGGGTAGTAGTAAGGGCGAGGTACAGAAAGGCGGGGTAGATGGGGGCGGGAGGGGAAGTGGTGGGATTGGACGTCAGGACTGGGAGGACGGGCAGACCGGGAAAGGTAGCGGGGGAAGGGGGGGGCACAGGGGGGTTGGGGGGGGTAGGGGGGAGAGGGAGGGGATGGGGACGCCAAACAGGGGGGGCTGGGGAACAATGGGGATGAATTGGAATGTTGCGTATAGGCACCATTAATGTGCGGGGTTTGAACTCACCCACCAAGAGGGGAATGTTTTTTCGGGAGGTGGAGAGGGCACACTGGGATGTGGTCCTACTACAAGAGACGCACCTTAGGGCCCGGGACGTGGGGCGGATGCGGCATCGGCAATACCCGGATCAATTCTTTTCCTGCACTAAAGGGGGGGGACGGAAGGGAGGAGTGGCAATCTTGATACGGGGGGGATGTGGGATACAGGTGGGGGCTTCGTTTAAGGATCAGGAGGGTAGGGTAGTGGGGATCACTGGGAAGATGGGTGGGGAGGACATAGTGATTGTGGGGGTGTATGGACCGAATGGGCAGCAGGGGGGGTTTTGGGGGGAGGTGAGGGCCTTACTGGATAAGGCGGGAGGGGGGGGGAAGGTGTTAGTGGGAGGGGATTTTAACGTGGTGTTGGACCCGGGGTTAGATCGAAGGCCAAAGGGGGGGGATGGGAGGCGTAAGAATAGAGTAGGCTTGAAAGGACTGATGCGGAGTTATAACTTGCTGGATGTATGGCGTGTGATGTATCCACAAGGGGAGGGGTATACTTTCTACTCGGCTCCACACAGAAGTTGGAGTAGGCTGGATATGCTCCTGATTGATCAGCGATGGATGTCTGAGGTCCAAGATGGGGGGGTGGTGCATATTGGGTGGTCGGATCACAAAGGAGTGGAGCTTCACCTCCGCAACCCCAGGAACAAAGGGGGGGTATTCTGGCGGTTGAATGATACTCTCCTGCGGGACCGGCGAGTGGTGGAGGATGTGCGGGGTGTTATTAAGGAGTATTTGCATATCAATGATACCGGAGAGGTGCGGGATGTTATGGTATGGGAGGGCTTGAAGGCAGTGGTACGGGGGAGGTTTATTATGTGGGGTTCAAAGAAGAAGAGAGAGCGGGCACAGCTTGAAGAAGCATTAAAGAGGGAGGTGGGGGCGAAGGAGGAGCGGTTTAGGGAGACGGGATCGGGGGAGGATCGGGTCGCGATGGAGCAGGCGCGGGATGCGTTAAAGGATCTACAAGTGGAGAAAGTGGCCTTTCTTTTACAGAGAGTGCAACAGACCCATTATGAATTTGGGGATAAAGCGGGGAGGCTCCTGGCGCAACGGTTACGGAGAAAGGCAGGGATGTCCACGATAGCGTATATAGAAAGGGGGGACGGTCGGCGGTGCTGGGGAGAAGATGAGATTAGGGAGCGGTTTAGGGAATTCTATCTCGATTTATATAGAGAGATGGACGGGGGGAACGAGGGGGAGATATCGGCCTATTTAGATGGGATTATGCTCCCAGTGTTATCGGAGGAAGCGGTGGAGCTTCTAGAGGAGGAGATCTGTGAGGAGGAAATAGGCAGGGTGGTGAAGGGGCTAGCAGGGGGGAAGTCTCCGGGCTTAGATGGCCTGACGGGGCCTTTTTATAAGGTCTTCTGGGGGGAACTGAAAGGGATAATGTGTAAGGTGTTTAATGGGGTGTTAGGGGAAGGGGGGGAACTGTCCCGGGATATGCTGACAGCTGGAATAACGGTCCTGTTAAAGCCGGGGAAGGACCCGGGGAAATGTAGTTCCTATAGACCGATATCTCTACTGAATGTGGATACTAAAGTGCTCGCCAAGGTATTGGCCGGGAGGCTGGCGGAGTGGCTACCGGGGCTCATTCAGGGTGATCAAGCGGGCTTCATTCCCGGGCGGCAAGCAGCGGATAATATTCAGAGAGCGGTAGGTGTGGTTTGGGAGGCGAGGGAAGGTCGGGAGGATCTGATTCTGATGTCTATCGATGCTGAAAAGGCCTTTGATAGAGTCCATTGGGCCTTTCTGATGCGGGTAATGGAGCGCATGGGATGTGGACCCAAGCTCATGGGGTGGATTAGGGCGTTGTATCGGGGACCTCAGGCAAGGATCAAAGTGAATGGGCGGTACTCCCGAGATTTTGCTCTGGGGAGGGGGACCCGGCAGGGATGCCCCCTGTCCCCACTTTTGTTCGCTATGGTGGTGGAACCCTTGGCTGAGAGTATACGGCGGAATGCTAAGATATGGGGCTTGCAGAGAGGACGGCGGAAACATAAAATCTCATTATATGCAGACGATATTCTGCTTTATTTAGGTCAACCCTCCAGCTCGTTACCGGAGGTGATGCGGGAGGTGGAGAGATATGGAGCAGTTTCGGGGTTTAAGATGAATGTGGATAAAACAGAGGTGTTGAAGGTGCAACTGGATGTGGGGGTGGAGGAGCAGCTACGGCGGCAGTTTCCCTTACGGTGGGTTAGTGGGTCTTTGGGGTACCTAGGGGTCCGTATTACTGATCGGTATGAAACACTTTATCAAGCTAATTATCCACGGTTGTTCCAGGCTATAGGCAGGGATTTGGGTAGGTGGATGGGGTTGGAGATATCCTGGCTGGGGAGGATAGCGGCTATTAAGATGAATGTCTTGCCCCGTCTGCTATATTGCTTTCAGGCCTTACCGGTAGCGATTCCGGTAGGGGCGCTGCGGATGTTACAACGGAGGGTTTTTACTTATATCTGGAAACGGAAACCGCCCAGGGTGGCGCGCGAAGTGATGTACGCACCTAAGGCAGAGGGGGGATTGGGGGTCCCAAATCTGTTGGCCTATTATAGGGCGGCCCAGTTGGTGCATGTTATGCACTGGAGGACTGGGGGGGGGGGAGAGGCCCTGGGTGTCCTTGGAGGCGGAGAGAGTTAGGGGGGGTCATTTGACAGCATGGCTTTGGGCGGACGCTGAGGGGCGAAGAAGTTTGGGGGAGGGATCACCGGCGATGCGACAGGGGGCAAAGATCTGGGATAGTGTACGGGGCGGAGGGGGTAGGCAGTCACTTAGGGGTTATTCCTTGCTGACACCATGGAGGGGGGCTAGGGGGTTCCACCCGGGTTGGGAAGGAGGGCGATTTGACGAGTGGACGAAGAAAGGGTTATTGTGCAGTTATCAGTGTTTGGAGGAGGGGGAATTGAAGAGCTTTGAGGCTGTTAAGGAGGAATTCCAGTTGGAGGAAAGGGACCGATATGCTTATTTGCAGGTTCGCTCGTTTCTGGGGAAGGTGGTGGGAAAAGAGGGATGGAGTAGGGAACTTACAGGGTTGGAAGCACTGTGGTTTGGGAAAAGGGGGGCCAGGGGCATGATCTCGGGGCTTTATAGGGTGGTGGGTGGTACGCAGGGGAGGAAGTATCGGTATATGACGGAGTGGGAAGGGGATTTGGGGCGCACGGTTACAGCGGTGGAGTGGAAGCGGGTGTGGGATCAGACTAGGCGGGGGCTCCTGTCCAGCCGGTCCACGGAAAACAGTTATAAGGTTTTGCTGAGGTGGTACTATACTCCTAGCCGCCTACATAAGATGTATGCGGGGGTATCTCCCTTGTGTTGGAGGGGGTGTGAGGCAGTTGGGACTTTCTGGCATGTGTGGTGGAGTTGTGAGAGTGCGTGAGTACTGGGAGCGGATTGTTGGATGGATACAGCAGCATCTCGGGGTGGAGATTCCACTGGCTCCTACCATCTGTTTACTGTCCTGGTGGGAGGAGGGGCATGGGAACAGGGGTGGTAGGGCGGTGGTGGCTTGCTTGAGCGCTGCGAGATCGCAGCGGCCTGGCGGCAGACCGAGTTGCCTGGGATGGGGCAATTTGAGAAGCGAGTTCGACACATGGTGTTGATGGAAAAGTTAACAGCTGCACGTAGACAGACCTTAGCCCGCTATGAGGAACAATGGGGGGTACTGGGGGGGCGTCCTGGGGGTGGGAGGGGGGGGAATGGGGTGGGGTAAGGGGGGGTGTGGAGGCAGTAGGGGGGGGAGGGTTTGAGTTATTTTTGGGGGGGATGGGGGGGGTTGGTAGAAGAGGGCATACATAAGGGAATGGGCGAGTATATAATATGGAGTATATTGTTGAATAGACATATTGGCTGTTAAGCATCTCTTGTTTAATGGAGAAAGTGTTATTGTTTGCGGTTATCGTTATGTGATGGAAATGATATCAATAAACAGTTAAATACAAAAAAAAAAAATAAACCCCACAACATCACCTTCCGACCCCTGTCCAGCTTCCTGGATAAAGTCACTTCGGGCTGATCTCAGCCCATTTCTAGCTAAAATGATAGATGTATCGTTCTCTACGGGGACATTCCCCCACACTCTGAAGCAGACCTCCATCAGACCTCTCCTAAAAAACAGCAGGTTGGACCCCTCCTTGATGGAATCCTATAGACCCATCTCCAGCATTCCTCTCCTTTTGAAAATCATCGAAAAGATTACTCAACGTCAACTACAAGATTATTTTGACTCCAATGCACCCTTGCACCCATGTCGGCATGGATTTCATGAATCACACGGTGTGGAAACCCTACTGACTTCCCTGTTCAATACTCTAACCATAGGCCTAAACAACATCAGACAAGGTTTTGCTTTAATCTTCATGGACATTGCCGCGGCGTTTTGACACTGTTGATCATGAAGTTCTCCTATCACGTCTTAGAGAGAAGGGAGTTCATGGATCAGCCCTCTCTTGGTGTTCTTCATACCTCAGAGACCGTTGGCAACATGTTCGTTCTGGATCTTCAACCTCTGACCCCTTCCAGCAAACCAAAGGTGTGCCACAAGGTTCCTCCCTCTCTGCCTTACTTTTCAACGTTTATATGCAGCCTATCTGTGACCTCATCCACTCTTTTAACATCAACTGCCTGGTCTATGCTGATGATGTCCTTATGTATATGCCATTCTCAACAGAACTCCTTGACCTCTCCCCACTAATCAAGTGCTTTGACGCAGTCACAGACTGGTTAAAATCACAAATGCTTAAGATAAATTTTAAAAAGACAGAAGTCCTCTTCGTGACCAGAAACCCTGCATTCACCTCACCAGGGTCCATCAAGGTGCGTGACGCCGAGCTCCTCTGCAAGACTACAGTTAGATACCTAGGGGTTACGCTCGACCAACATCTCAATATGAAGGCTCATATCAGCAACGTAGCGAAATCTGTCTATCATAAAATCCGGACCCTTCGTCATTTGCGTCAGCTGCTAGAACCAGATGACTTTCGATCAGTCTTTCAGGCCTTAATAATGCCCCACCTGGACTACGCCAATGCTATCCTACATGGCCTACCAAAGAGCACGATCAACCCCTTACAATTGGCCATGAACTCAGCTGCAAGAATCCTTTATGGAGCCTCCAAGAGAACCCACATCACTCCAATACTGAAACAGCTACATTGGCTTCCTATGCAGTCCAGGATCTCTTTCAAGATCCTAACTATGACTCACAAAGCGATCAATAACAACTCTGCATCTTCTATCACCGACCTGATTTCAATTACACCCCCTAATCGAGCAAGGAGATCGACTGCCTCCAACTCTCTTGTACTACCTAAGGTAATCACGAAGTGCTCTCAAGTCATCAGATCCAGAGCCTTCTCTTACTTTGCACCATGTTGGAATGCCCTACCAACAGGCATCAGAACCATCAGTGACCTCTCCCAGTTCAGGAAGGCACTGAAGCATCACCTGTTCTTGCAGCACTACGATGTTTCAGACATCTCACACCAACCCACCTCTACGCCCCAGGCCAACACATTAAACTCATGCACTCCATAGTCTTAACGCGCAGAGCTGCAATCTCACCTTGCTTCTCCTCTCATCAAGAAACATTAGCTGCATTTAGTTGCTTTGTACATAGTTGCTTTTTGTACATAGTTTTATTATGTTCTCTGTTTATGAAACCTGTTTAATGTATACCCAGTTCATTGTCCTGTTCATTGTAAGCACTGATCAATTTTGTGACGTGTAGTTTCTGTTCATTGTAAACCGCACTGATGTCAAATAGCGCGGTATAAAAGAAACTGTAAATAAATAAATAAAATAAATAAATGCACAGGATGAGCGGTTGGATACGCTATTAAAGCATGTATTTGAGGTTAATGCTCTTTCCATGCATGCTTCCATTTGTGGAGCGTGGGTGGCAAGGGCGTGCCTTAGGTGGTCCCAAAGGCTTAAGGGTTTACAGGTAGAGGAGGCAGTCAGAGGCGGCTCGAATGGAATAGTCAGTACGATCTTATTCGCGGGTTAGCGAAAAATATGGCTTCGGAAGTGACTGCATGTAGATACCTTTTTTGGCTGCGTAATTGGGCGGCAGATGCGGCCTCTAAAGCGAGACTAGGAAAGCTCCCCTTTAGGGGCAAGCTTCTCTTTGGAGAGGATCTGGACAAGCTTGTAAAAGGACTGAGGGGAGTCTAAAGGGGGCAGATTGCCAGAGAACAAGCAGAAGCAGGGGCGTCCTATACCAGCCTCCAGGAGCCAGCAGAGAGAGTTTAGGCGTTTTCGTCAGTCCCAGATTTGGTCAGTTTCAGAGGATATTTTCAGTATAGATCCTCGGGGTTTCGTGGATTCAGGGGGAGCAGGTAGAGAGTTTGTAGCCTCATCCTCCCCAATCCTTAAAGCTGCAATGAAGTGAGGGGGGTCCAGGCGGGATTAGTACCCGTGGGAGGTCGATTAAGGGAGCTCTTTCTGGCCTGGGCGCAAATTACCTCAGATCAGTGGGTGTTGGAGGTGGTTCAGAAGGGTTATGCACTCAAGTTCCAACGTCCAGTGAAAGACTCTTTTGTCCAATCTCCCTGCAGAGCGAGATAGAGGTTACTGGCAGTCCAAGAAACGCTGGAAAGGTTGTTGTCTCTCAAAGCAGTGGTGCTGGTGCCGCCGAACCAATGCGGTTGCAGTCGGTACTCTATCTATTTCGTGGTGCCAAAAAAGGAGGGGACCTTGAGGCCCATACTGGATCTCAAAAGAGTAAACAGATGTCTCAGGGTTTCCCACTTTCACATGGAAACACTGAGATCAATGATAGTGGCAGTTCGACAGGGGGAGTTTCTCACGTCTTTAGATCTCTTGGAGGCGTATCTGCACATACCAATCAGGTTGGAGCATCAAAGGTTCCTTTGCTTTGTGGTGCCAATGGGTCATTTTCAATTTCAAGCGATGCCCTTTGGTTTGGCTACAGCACTGAGGACATTCATCAAGGTCATGGTGGTGGCTGCTGCTTTGCAAAAAAAGGGAGTATTGGGGCACCCTTACCTAGACGATTGGTTGATTCGAGCGAAGTCAAAAGAGGAAAGCGTGGTGGTCACACGTCGGGTGGTGCAATTTCTGCAGTCCCTAGGTTGGGTGGTGAATGTAGCAAAAAAGCAAGCTTCAATCATCACAGGAGTTGGAGTACCTGGGAGCCCAATTCCATACAGGCAAGGGCAGAGTTTATCTGCCGCAACTCAGGATTCAGAAATTGAGAAAGTTGGTTCAAGTCTTTCTGGGGCGAAGGGCTCCGACAGCATAGCACTATTTACAGCTATTGGGAACTATGGTGGCCATGCTAGAGGTGGTGCTGTGGGCCAGGGCTCACATTAGACCGCTGCAGAGGACTCTGCTCGGGAGATGGTCACATGAGTCGGATCGTTTATCCCAGAAGTTGGTTTGTCCACCAGAAACGTGGCAGGCTCTACAGTGGTGGCTCCTTCCAGATTCTCTAGAAAAGGGGATGCCTTTGGAATCGCTAGATTGGAAGCCACTGATGACAGACGCCAGTCTGTTTGGCTGGGGAGCACACTTCAAGGGGCAGTACGCTCAGGGTCAATGGACGGACCAGGAAAAGACATGGTCAATCAACAGGTTGAAGTTGAGGGCCGTCACTTTAGCCCTGACAGCCTTTCAGAAGAGACTGCAGGGCAGTGCAGTCAGTGCTGTCGGACAATGCCACGGAGGTGGCTTACATCAATCGTCAGGGCGGCACAAGCAGCATGGCTCTCGAAGAGGAAGTGGACAAGTTGCTCAGTTGAGCAGAGGCTCACCTGGAAACATTATCGGCAGCACATGTAGAGGGAGTGGACAACGCGACTACCAATTTTCTGAGTCGAGTCAAAGTGGACCCAGGGGAGTGGGTCTTCATCAGGAAGTCTTCGATTTACTGGTGCAGCGATGGGGGCTGCCAAGCATGGACCTAATGGTGACGTTCATATCGGCAAAGGTGGAGAGGTTTTACAGCAGAAGGAGAGAAAGGACATCAGAAGGTTTGGATGACCACCTGCAGAAGTGGCTAGAGCAGGGGTTCTCAACCCTGTCCTCGGGACCCCACTAGCCAGTCGGGTTTCCAGGCTATCCACAATGAATATGAATGAGATATATATGCATTAGAAATAGCCTGCCAAACTGACTGGTTTGTGGCCCTCCAGTGCTGGATTTGGGGACCCCTGCCGTACACCTCTGTCAAGTACGATTGTGAGTGGGCAAGGTACAGATGTCCTCGACATCAAAAGGGTAGATAGAATGTGTCACATCCCTCCTAGTTTCTCACCACCACCAAAAAGTTGTCTAATAGACAATATTTTGGTGGTGGTGAGAGGCGAGGAGGTATGTGACATATTCCATCTAATCTTTTTGATGTCTTGGACATCTGTACCTTGCCCACTCACAATCTTAAATGACAGAGGTGTAAGGCCGGGGTCCCCAAATCCAGCATTGGAGGGCCACAAGCCAGTCAGTTTGGCAGGCTATTTCTAATGCATATATATCTCATTCATATTCATTGTGGATAGCCTGAAAACCCGACTGGCTAGTGGGGTCCCGAGGACAGGGTTGAGAACCACTGGGCTAGAGGATCACCTTCTGTATGCATTTCCACCTTGGGTGCTCATAGGTCGGGTCCTACAGTGCATAGAGCAGCACAAAGGACTGGTAATCCTTTTGGCACCGGATTGGCTAAGGAGACCTTGGTATGCCAACTTGATGCATCTCCTGGTGGAGCCGCCATGGAAACTACTGAACAGGAGGGATCTGAGGCCTCAGGTGGATCGGTTCTTGCTTACGGCTTGGCTCTTGAGAGGGCAAGGCTAAAAGCCAGAGGTTACTCGGCAGCGGTGATTTCGATGTTAAGGTCCAGGGGGAGATCTACTTCGATGGCATATATCCAGGTTTGGAGGATCTTTGAGTCTTGGTGCGAGGGCCATCACCTTACAGCGTTACGGGCCTCGATTCCGCAGCTCTTGGCGTTCTTGCAGGATGGTTTCGATAAAGGTCTAGCGGCAGCCTTGTTGAGGGTGAAGTTAGCTGCACTTTCCTGTTCCTTATCGTTCCTCCAGTGCAGTCCTCAACCTCTGGGTTGTTGACCTCCACCTGCAGCTAGGAGACTGGCATGTCAAATTCATGACATCACTGGATATAGACTGCTGCTCTCGCTCCACCTCCCCAGTGTGACCAGTCTCCTTGCAGCAGGAGGAAGTTGTGAGCCTCTTCAGGGGCTCACTAGAGGAACAGATAAGGAGCGATATAGGCTAGGGTAGCTACTTTAATTTTAGGCTAATGCTGTGGGTTCTGTCTCTTTAAAAAAACAAAAAAAAAAATAGGTAGAGACCTTATCAGAGGGCGAAGATTTCTCACACAGGGGAGGTGGGAGAAAGGGTTTGGCGGCTTACACCTTCCCTGTCAGTGATCAGGTTGTCTTGGTTACCTGTTTGCCTTCCCGGGGACCACCGGATCTCTCACCCAGGACTTTCGGATGAGAGCCCTCCCTCAAGTCAGTGAGTTGTCCAAGAACAGCATCTCCCGAGTCCCGGCTGGTACAGTGCCGGCTGAGAGGAGCTGAGCTTAGCAGTGCTCCTGCAGGCTCGCAATTGTGTAACCAAGCTGAATTGGAGAGCCGGGAGGCAGCCTTACCCCAGCACAGACCTGTCCGGTAAGCCAGTAACCAGTTCAGGCGGCGTCTGGTGCGTGCGAGTCGGGCCTTTATCTTCAGCCGTTTCCTCCGGCCTGCTGGGTTCTTTCGCGCCCTTTTTCTCCCCTCTGGGTCCTGCAGTGGCCATTTTGAGCGGGGCAGGGAGCCGCGTGTTTGACTGCTCTCTCAGTGCTGTTGCTCCGGGGGACAGTGGTACCATTTAGTCCCTTTTCTTTCCTTTCTTTTCTTTCCCTTATTTCTTTGATTTGGGGGTTCTTTCTTTTCGCGTTGAAAGCTTTTGTTCTGGCGTTTCAGCCTCCAGTCTGGGGGGCGGGGCTGTGTTCATCAGTTGGCCCGTGTGCAGGACAGGATTTTGGAGCATAAGCTTTGTGCTTTTATTACCCCTTATTTGTAAGACTTTGGTTTGTGTTAGCATTCATACTTAACTACCTAAGGTGCCAAAAAAAAAAAAAAGATCCCGGGGGACGTTTTGGCAGTTATGGCCACCCGACCGCAGTGTGTGGTTTGCGGCACCCGGAGGGGAACGGTGGCAGACTCTGGGGTTTGCCGCAGCTGTGCATCCCTCTCGTCCACGGTAGAACAGCAAATGGACCTTAAGGAGCCCTCTGAGCTGCAGGTGACCCCGCTATTGGCAGGGGGGGGGGGACCCTTTGCAGCGTTCAGAGCACAGTCCCGCGGTTGAGGACGCGGGGGGGATGTTGGATTCGCTCCCGAGTACTCAGCCGGCGGATCTTGGGGATTTTTCCCCGGATTTCGTATTGTTGATGCACCAAGCCTTTTGCTTGCGCTGTCAAGGTAGGCTGCTGTCTACGCTACCGCCCTTTCTTCCGCCCCCACAGCTCGAAGGGCCGGAGCTGGGGGGCGAGGGCCCCTCCGCACCTAAAAGGCGAAGACGTCGTGGGAGACTGACGGTGAGCGGCTAGACATCGAGGATGCTGACTGGCAGCATGAGGAGGGGTTGGAGGATCTTGAAGACGGTGAGATTCCAGAACCCGAAGATCATCTGGGTCTTCCGTAGGGAAGAACTGATGGCCCTGATTACGGAGTCTATGCAGATCTTAAACCTACAGACGCCAGCTGCTGCTGAGGATGAGGTTGAAGATCCGGTGATTCAAGCAGTGCGCTGTATGCAGGTGGTGTTTCCGGTGCATAGAGTAGTTGACAAAATGATTCAAGACGAATGGGATCAGCCGGAAGCAGGGCTCAGGTATTCGGACCATGAATAGGCTCTATCCGCTGGCTGACAAGGATAAGGATAGGTTCCGTGCCCCACGGGTGGACGTAGTGGTATCAGCAGTCACTAAAAAGACCACTATTCCGGTAGAGGGCAGTGCTGCCTTAAAGGATACTCAAGACCGGAAGGTTGACGAGTTACTGAAGCAGGTTTTTGAAGTGGATGCTATGTCCTTGCAGGCCTCCATCTGTGGTGCTTGGGTAGCTCAGGCGTGTTTGCACTGGGTTCAGCGTTTACGCCAATCTCCGCATTTGGCCCCTGAGGAGCTGCGGGAGCTCGGCAGGCTGGAGTCTGGAACTGCATACTTGGCGGATGTCCATTATGATTTGATCAGGGCTTTAGCTAATAGTACGGCTTCAGTGGTGGCCACCCATAGGTCGGTCTGGTTGCGCAACTGGGCGGCGGACGGTTCTTCTAAGTCCCGGTTGAGTAAGCTCCCCTTTCGGGGGAGATTGCTCTTTGGGGAGGATCTCGATTAAATTGGTGAAGGATCTGGGGGAGTCCAAAGCTGTTAGGCTCCCGGAGGATAAACCAAAACAGAGTAAGGGCCCGCAAAGTTCTCGTGGCCAGTTTCGGGACGTTCGGAGGTTTCGTACTTCTCGATACAGCGGCTACCAGAGGGGCCGCTTTTCAGCCCAGGCCCAGGGGTTTCGAGGAGCCAATAGGGGTTTCTCCTCGACTGCCCCTCCAGCAGCCCGCAAGTCGCAATGAGATGAGGCGGGTCCTCGCAGGGGAACCTTCCATAGGTGGGAGGCTTCGGGAGTTTCTCTCTGCTTGGGCCCACATCACTTCCGATCAGTGGGTGTTGGAAATAGTTCGAGAGGGTTACGCGCTGGAGTTCGCGCGGCCCCTGCGAGATTCCTTTGTACTGTCCCCCTGCCGGGGATGAAGGAAGACCCTGGAGGTCCGCAACACTTTAGAACGCCTGCTGCGCTTGGGCGCGGTCGTAGAGGTTCCGGAGGTGGAACGCGGACTGGGTCATTACTCTATTTCGTGGTGCTAAAGAAGGGCGGAGCATTGCGGCCCATTTTGGATCTCAAAGGCGTAAACCGCTGTTTGTGGGTCCCTCATTTCCGTATGGAAACCTTGCGATCCGTCATTGTGGCGGTCCGTCAGGGAGAGTTCCTAACGTCGCTCGACCTGAGGAAGGCATACTTACACATCCCGATTCGTCCGACGCATCAAATGTTTTTACGGTTCGCCCTCCCTTGGGGTCACTATCAATTCCAAGCCTTGCCATTTGGGCTCGCCACGGCGCCCCGCACATTCACCAAAATTATGGTGGTGGTGGCGGCGGCGGCGTTACGGCTGCACCAGAATGCCTTCTTTGCGCATCTCGACAATTGGTTGATTCGAGCCAAATCCGAAGCAGAAAGCAGGCAGGTGACAAGCAGGGTTGTCAAGTTTCTGCAGGGTCTCGGTTGGGTAGTCAACCCGACCAAGAGTTGTCTGGAGCCCTCTCAGGTGCTAGAGTATCTGGGGGTCCGGTTCGACACGAGGCAGGGTCAGGTCTTCTTGCCGACCATGAGAGCTCAGGCTCTGCGGAGTATGGTGCACAGGTTCAGGGTCACTCCCTCACCGTCGGTGTGGGACTACCTTCGGGTGCTAGGGACGATGGCGGCGACCTTGGAGGTGGTCCCTTGGGCCAGGTTCCATATGCATCCGCTACAGAGGGCGCTACTTCGTCGCTGGTCTCATCAGTCGGATTCCCTGGGCCAACGGTTGCCGGTCCCGTCCAAAGTCAAACAGTCCCTGCGGTGGTGGCTGCAGCCGCCGTCTCTGGAGGCCGGGATGCCGCTGGAATCTTGACGGATGCCAGTCTGATGGGCTGGGGGGCCCACTGCGAGGGCTGGTTTGCGCAAGGTCGTTGGCCTCCTCTGGAGGTTTCATGGTCGATCAATCTCCTGGAACTTCGAGCAGTGGCTCGGGCACTTCTCGCGTTCGAGCAGTTCGTGGTGGGTCAGTCGGTCCGGGTTCTATCCGACAACTCGGCGACGGTCGCCTACATCAATCGCCAGGGTGGCACGGGAAGTGCGGCGATGGAAGAAGCGGATCTCTTCTCTTGGATAGAGGTTCGCTTGTCGGCAATTTCGGCGGTGCACATCGTGGGGAGAATCAATGTGCAGGCCGATTTTCTCAGCCGGGTTCAAGTGGATGCAGGGGAGTGGGAACTGCATCCGGACGTGTTCGATCAGATCGTTCTTCATTGGGGAATGCCCATAATGGATTTGATGGCGACCTTCCACTCTGCGAAGGCCACTCGTTTTTACAGCAGGAGACGGGAGAGAATGTCCGAGGGCATAGATGCACTGTTGCAGCGATGGCCGGTGACGGGTCTCCTGTACGTGTTTCCTCCGTGGGCCTTGATAGGCCGCGTGATTCAACGGGTCGGAGCTCATCCAGGAAGGGTGCTGCTGGTAGCTCCCGACTGGCCGCGGCGCCCTTGGTATGCCGACCTGGTACGTCTTCTGGACGGGGAGCCATGGCGATTGCCGGAGAGGGCAGATCTGTTGAGACAAGGTCCCCTCTTCATGCCGCAGATGGATCGGTTCTCGCTTACGGTCTGGCTGAAGAAAAAGGGCTATTCGCTTTCAGTTGTGGATACATTGCTCAGAGCCAGGAAACAGTCTACGTCTTTAGCTTATGTGCACGTTTGGCGTATATTGAAGATTGGTGTTTGTGGCGGCGGATTCGGGCTGCGACGGCCTCTATCCCGGTGGTTCTCAATTTTCTTCAGGATGGCTTTGATTAAGGACTTGTGGCCAGCTCATTGCGGGTTCAGCTGGCGGCGCTCTCTTGTTATTGGGGCAAGGTACAGGGGGTGGCTCTCGGGGCTTACTGTTTTGCGGTTTCTCAGGGTGGTCTCTAGGCTGCGACCATCGTGCAGAGTGGTGGTGCCGCCTTGGGATCTCAATCTCGTGCTGAAAGCCTTGACGGCTTCTCCCTTTGAGCCATTGGGTCAGGTGTCAGTGAAGGATTTGACCTTGAAAGTGGTTTTTCTAGTGGCTATCTGTTCTGCCCGGCGCATTTCGGAGCTGCAGGCCTTGTCATGTAGGGATCCTTTCCTGTCTTTTTCTATGGAGAAAGTTGTCTTAGGCCTGTCCCATCCTTTTTGCCTAAGGTGGTGTCGTCCTTCCACTTGAATCAGGCGGTTCGGATCAGGATCGCCGTTTGCACCGGTTGGATGTAAAAAGGATGTTATGGCGTTATCTGAAGGTGACTCAACCTTTTCGTAGGTCAGATCGGCTCTTTGTGTTTGGAGGTGGTCGCAAAGGGAAAGGCGGCTGCTAAGGCCTCCATTGCCAGATGGATCCGGGAGGCGATTGCGTCAGCTTACATGCTTCAGGGACGGTCCGTGCCCATCTGTTTCCGAGCTCATTCTACTAGAGCTCAGGCGGCTTCCTGGGCGGAGCACAGCTTGGTGCCCCCAGGGGAAATTTGTAGGGCGGCGACTTGGTCGTCCTTGCATACCTTCAGTAGGCATTACCGTCTTGACGTGGCGGTGGCCAATGATGCTTGTTTCGGTTCGGCGGTTTTACATGCCGGATGGAAAGGTCCCGCCCCATGATTACTGCTCTGGTACATCCCAGAGGTTGAGGACTGCACTGGAGGAATGATAAGGAAATGATAATTATACTTACCTGGTAATTGTAGTTCCTTGAGTGACGACAGTGCAGTCCTCAGTCCCGCCCGGAATTCTTTCAGGTTCAGATCAGGATTCGTGTCAAGTGGACGCAGATTTCAGGTAGGTCACCTGTCAGTCGTTTTCAGTTCCCTCGGCTTTCCAAGTCTCAGTATCAGTATCTGCGTCTGCGTGCCACAGGGAAGGTTTAAGACCGCCTTACCTAGGTTGGTCATTGTTCAGTTTAGTTAAGCATGTTTATAGTAGCTACTTATTTGTTGCTCTCTTGAGTCTGCTTTGTTAATAGTTCACACTGGGGAGGTGGAGCAAGAGCAGCAGCCTATATCCAGTGATGTCATGAATTTGACATGCCAGTCTCCTAGCTGCAGGTGGACGTTGACAACCCAGAGGTTGAGGACTGCACTATCGTCACTCAAGGAACTACAATTACCAGGTAAGTGTAATTATCATTTTTCGAGGTAAGGTCCAAGGAATGACACTGGGATCACATCCAGATGTGAAATTTTTTAAGAGTGACGGTGCTGTTGAGACTGCCATGCAGAGCTGCGGTTTCGGTCTGGGACCTGAATGTGGTGTTGGAAGTGCTGGTGCGGGAGCCGTTTGAACCTCTAGCTCAGGCGACAATGAAGGATCTGACCTTAAAGGTGGAGGTTTTGCTTGCAATTTCTTCGGCAAGGAGAATTTTCTGAATTGCAGGCGTTATCGTGTAGAAAACCTTTTTTTTTTGTGCTTTGATAGCAAGAAGGTAGTGTTAAGGACTGTTCTTTCTTTCTTGCCCAAGATAATTTCATCTTTTCACGTTAATCAGGTGGTGTCTTTACCAGTGTTTGAAAAAGCAGGTAAGGGTAAGACTAAGTCATGGCTACATCGATTAGATGTCAGCAGAGCCTTGTGAAAATATTTCCATAGAACAGCAGCCCTCCGTAAGACCAACAGGTTGTTTGTGGTGTTTGGTGGTCCTAAGCAGGGGGAGCCAGCTTCTAAGTTGTCCATTGCTAGGTGGATTAAGGAAGCTATTGCTTCGGCTTACATGTTGAAAGGTAAGGTTGTGCCAAATGGTTTAAAAGCTCATTTGACTAGAGCGCAGGCAGCGTCTTGGGCGGAGTTGAGTTTAGTGCCAGCAGCAGAGATCTGTAAGGCAGCGACTTGGTTGTCATTGCATACTCTTGTCAAGCATTACCGCATTGATGTTCAGGCGGAAGGGGATTCTAGGTTTGGCTCAGCAGTTCTTCAGGCTGGTCTTGCAGGCCCCTCCCGTTAAGGTTTACTCCTCTGTTACATCCCCAGCGGTTTCAGGACTAGACTGGAGGGACAATAAGGAAGGTGAAATTAGACTTACCTGCTAATTGTTGTTCCTTAAGGAACTCCAGTCTAGTCCCGTACCCCTCCCTGATGTTGCCTGCCGAGGGACAGCCTGAAGCAGAGGATTGAAGATTGAAGGCCCGGTAGGAAGGGCTGTGTTTCGGATAGGAATTCGGGAGGTTGGTGGGTTGAAGCTTTCTCTTAAGGAAGTGACATATGGGGAGGGGCAGGCGCATGTATTAGAGTCCCTGTGTAGGGGCTCTTACCAAACTCAGTTTCACTAGTACTTTGTTACAATAGTTAGGCTTAAGAGTTTTAAGGTTGTTATCTACTTATTGCTCTGAGTCTGCTTTAAGTTACTGGACAAGGAGGCGGTGCCTGGGCTACTTTATACTGGTGTCATCAAAAGAGTGACATGCTCAGTCTCCAAACTGCGAGAGAACGTACTAAACACCAGAGGTTTTGGGACTATACTGGAGTTTCTTAAGGAACAACAATTTTATTTAATTTTATATCCCGCCTTTTCCTTCAATCAAAGTGTTTACAATACATTACGAGGTTACAAAGGCAATTGGCAAGTAAGTCTAATTTCACCTTCTCTATCTACTCATAGCTGGACTTCACCTACAGTATTACATTTTCTTTTCATCTTTTATTTACCTAGCCACTTCCCATCTTTCACTCATTTCTTCCCTCATGCCTCACTCTTATCCCCAGTCTTCTATAACCCTTTTGCCATTCAATCAATCTATAGAACCCCATTTCCAACAATCTGTATTAAACCTCCTCCCCAGCCCTCATGTATTCTTCTGCCTCTTGTCCCCTTACCTACCTCAGCTCTTTAGCTGTCCTCACTGGTCTTTTAGCCTTTTGATTTTTTTCCCCCTAACTAGCTTCCCACACCCCCTTTTTACCTCCTCTCCAGCAACTCTTTCAATGTTCTATCATCCCTTAATCTATCCATCCCTTTTCTTTCTTATCCCTTCCCCAGCTCCTCCACAACCTTCAGTTTCACACTTTCTGCCATATCCCATGTTCTGTCCTTTTTGCCTCAAATACCCCAGACTGACACATTCTTACACATAACCCTATCCAGGTCCCTTCCCTCACTACCACGCAGTACTTGAATTTTTACTCCCTCTCACATCACCAAGTCTGCATGCAATCACAAAGTTCCTTAAGTTCTCACCGAATCCTCAAGCCCCTGTTCTTCATCCCCATGTCTCACCTAACCTCAATCCAGAAAACCATTTTTCTGGGAAGGGTGAGTTGGTAGACCATTGCCATCTCCTTTATCTACCAATACCACTACATCAAGCTCACACCTTCTCTCTCATGCCTCTCAGGCTTACTCCATCTTTGAATGCCCCACATTTTTCCACCCCTATGTGTATTCCCTTTTGACACCCCTTCCCTCAGCAGTCCCTTAAAAAAAAAAAAAAAAGAAAGAAAAATGGGGAAAAAGTGTAGGGAGGTTTCCTCAGGCCATCTCCTCCTTTGCTACCAACAATGGTAAGGATCATAGCCACTGGGAAAAGAGTAGGGCCCTGCATTTCTGGGCCAGGCTAGCAGTAAAGATCATGGCTGCAAGAGGGCGCATTTCCAGCCTGGTTCACAATGGAAGCACTGGTAGGTTCAGGTTTCAGTAATGCTGATTGATGGATGGGGGGGATGGGAGGGGAGGAGGAAAGCAGACTTGTAACATTTACAGCTTGTTGGCAACAGTGATCATTGGAGATGGGGTAAATTGAATTAGGGAGCAGTCAAGGGAGCATGGTTACAGGATGCAAGGTTCCACATCAATAACCACCACCCAGAAAAAAGATTCAGGTGTCATCGTGGATTATATATTGAAACCCTCTGCTTTCTTGGCTGCTGCTGCTGCACACTGGGCAAATAGAATGCTAGGAATCATAAGAAAAGAATGGAGAAGAAAACAAAGGATATTATAATGCCTCTATTGTTCCATGGTGCAACTGCACCTTGAATATTGTGTTCAATTCTGGTCGCCGTATCGCATGGATGAGTCTTTTAAGATGCTGGAAAAACGTTGAAACACCCCCGATAAAATAAGTTTACCTCTTATTCCCAAGTTCTAAACTCCTGTTACTTGTAAAATGCACTACAGTTTTCTGTATGTATGTTTTTCATGTAAACCGCGCTGATGACAATAGTGCGGTATATAAGAGATGTTAGATAAATAAATAAAATAAGTGCTGGGGAAAATGGAGCAATTATGGAGCTTTTGTGCGATAGAAGCGCATAGGAAACATACTTACAAAAAGGTGTGGCAAAGGTATGAAGAATGGAGGGTAGCAGGAGTTGAGTATTGGTTGGAGAAGGGGGAGGGCGGCGGGGTTGCTATTTAAAGCTGTTGGGTTAGTGAGAGTGAAGCACTGGAAGGGGTATGAATGTTAGACATGAATGGATTGAAGGGGGTGAGGGGAAGATGGGAGGGGGGAAACTGCATATCTGCGTAGGTAAAACTGTATATTTAGGTTTGGTACTAGTAGACCAGTTGGCACAAGTTGCAAAGTTGTATGATTGTGTTTGAAAAGGTGAATAAACTATAAATTACAAAAAAAAGGTTATAGCATTATTAGAAAAGGTACAGAGAACAGCCAAGTAGTAAAGGGGATAGAAGGATACACCTATGAAAGGCTAAAAAGGTTAGGGCTCTTCAACTTGGAAAAGAGATGGCTGAGGGGAGATATGATGATAGAGATCTATAAATTAATGAATGGAATGAAACGGGTAAACTTAGATTTGTTTACGCCGTCAAAATATTGAAAAACTAGTGGACATGCAATGAAACTAAAAGTGTAGCCTATTTAAGACTAATTGAGGTGAAAAAATATTTTCTTATGTGTAATCAAACTCTGAAATTCATTACCAGAGGATGTAGTAAAAGCTGTTAGTGTAGCCAGGTTTAAAAAAAAGGTTCCTAAGCATCTCTCCAGTCCAATCCCTTTCTTCTGGGTTGTGCTCCTCATCTAGCAGGTTGGAGACTGAGAACATCATTCTTTGATCACCTCAGGATATATATCACTGGCACCAGCCCCAGTATACTCAGTCTCCAAGCAGCTAGAAGGAGCATTAAGCCAAAGAGAAGGCTTACTGGAGAGACCTTAGTGCAGAGGGGTTTTTGGTTTGGGTTACCCTTTCTTTTTTTTTCTATCTTGTTTGTTGAATGAATCAATTTTATTTTTGCCAGGAGTGTCTGCCCCCCCCCCCCCCCCCAGGCAAAGGGCTTGGACCGGGAGGAGGCTTGCCTTGGCCCGAGGCACGTTTAAAAAAAAACAAAAAAAAAAACTGCCATGTCTCAGTCGTACAGGGCCTCTGAGCTGCCTCCCCCCCCGCATTGCTGAAGCCTGAGATGCAACTGAGCACGAGGGTGGGAAGGCCCCAATCCCGTCCAGACATCCTCCGGAGTAACGAAACTGCAGCACGAGGTAAGGGGGGCAGAACAGGGTGGAATTAGGCAAAAGAGCCACGTGGAGAGCAGGGATCAGCTGCAGCGCTCTTTGGCCAGCAAGGCAGCAGGAGTTCCTCTCCCTTAATTTTTTCACACGCTTTGTGTGCCGGGGGGGTTTGGCCAAGTGATGGGCAGCTCTCAGAGGACTGCAGGCAACGGCTGCGTTCAGCTATCCATCGCCTGAATTTGACATTTTCTACACTTGAGGGTGTTTAGGTGTGTATGTACAGTAGGTGTATATGTATGTATGTATTAATACACATATAGGAGAAGTCACTCTGGGTTGGCTGTCGGTTATATGTAGTAAGAGGGAAAATCTGTGTTTTACTTGGACAAGATGTCAGCTAGGCCTCAGTGCCTGCTCTGTGGAGCCCGCAGAGGAGCGGTCGCGGATGCAGGCATCTGCAGGGGCTGCACCATGGAGGCGGCCTCAGTTGAGCAGGAACTACAGGCTAGCGGATCTCAAGAACATGTAGCTACGGTATCACAGGAGTCTGTGGAACCCCTGGAAGGGCCCTGCGGGAAAGGTTCTCCTCTCTCCTTGAATTTAGAGCAGCAGGTACCTTCTCTGCCACAACCAGGGACCTCCTCAGGAGAAGAGGCCTCTGCGGAGATTTCTCCCCGGAGTTTGTTTTGTTATTGCATAAGGCTTTCTTTGCGTCAGCAGGGGGGTCAGGGACGCACACAAGCATGAGGCACAGGCCAAGTCTCTGGTGGAGACAGCGATTCCCTCCAAGCGGGTCAGATCCCTGGAGGAGGAGGATCCTCATTCCCCTGATTCGGAAACACTGAAAAGGGAGACATCCAAACAAGAGTTGGGGGAGGAGGAAGAGCAGCTCAAGGAGGGAGAGATCCCAGAAGAGCAGGCGAGAATTGTAGGGGTTTTCCATCAAGAAGAGCTGCCGGCCTTAATTGCAGAGTCCCTGAAGGTACTTAACATGTCAGGAGTACCAGCGCAAGAGGATGATTTGGAAGATCTGTTGATTCAGGCAGTTAGGAAATACCATAGAGTATTTCCTGTCCACAAGGTGGTACAGCAAATGATTCAGGAAGAGTAGGATCCGCCAGAGGCCGGATTGAGGGGCATGTGATCGATGTCACGCTTGTACCCTCTGTCTGAAGCGGAGAAGGAATTGTTGAAATCACCAAGAGTGGATGCGGCAGTATCGGCGGTGACAAAAAAGACTACCATCCCGGTGGAGGGCAGTACAGCTTTAAAGGATGCCCAAGACAAGCTGGACACTTTGTTGAAGCAAGCCTTTGACATTAGTGCCCTGGCACTTCAGGCATCAGTATGCGGGGCTTGGGTGGCCTGGGCTTGCCTGAGGTCTCAGCAACTACGGATGGTGGACGAGTCTCCAGTTGGGCCACAGGGAGAGGCTGCAGAAATTGAGTCCGGCGCAGCCTATCTGGCGGATGGCCAGTATGATCTTATTAGGAATCTGTCAAAGAATTTCTTCTGTGGTGGTGGCTTGGTGGTACCTTTTGGCTCTGCAATTGGGCGGCGGGCAGCTCGTCCAAAGCTCGACTTAGTAGGTTCCCCTTTTGGGGTAAGCGCTTCCTTCACCAAAAAAAAAAAACAAAAACTAAGAGTCAAAGGGAGGCAGGCTGCTGGAAGATAGACCTAAGCCAGGCTGCTTCTCGTCTCCGGGATGTTCTCAGCAGACGGAATCCCAGAAGTTTCATCCTGCTCGGCAGACCTCCTTTCAGAGGGGCTGTTTTACCTCAAAGGGACAGGGCTTTCGGGGAGCGGGAAGAGGTTTTGGGGCCTTTTTGACCGCCTCCACCCAGAGAAAGCCACAATGAAACTGCGTGGGCTCGGATGGAAGTGCTGCCAGTAGGAGGACATCTGCAGCAGTTCTTTCCCACCTGGGCCCGGGTTACATCCAACCAGTGGGTCTTGGAGGTAGTGAGGGATGGTTATGCCCTTGAGTTTGCGAGACCAGTACTTCCTCCTTTCATCCAGTCACCGTGCAGGTTGCAGGCCAAGAGAGCAGCAGTACAAGAAACCTTATCAAGGCTGTTGGCCTTGAGAGCGGTAGTCCCTGTCCCAAAAGATCAATGTGGCTGCAGTCGATACTCCATCTATTTCATAGTCCCAAAGAAGGAGGGCTCCCTAAGACCGATTCTGGACCTAAAAAGGGTCAATCGGTGTCTTCGGGTTCCCTACTTCTGTATGGAAACTCTGAAGTCTGATAGTGGTGGTCCGGCAGGGAGAGTTCTTAACATCTCTTGACCTCACCGAGGCATATTTGCATATCCCCATCAGGGAGTCTCATCAGCAGTTCCTGTGCTTTGAGGTCCCAACGGGACATTTTCAGTTTCAGGTGTTACCGTTCAGTCTAGCAACAGCCCCACATACCTTCACCAAGGTAATAATGGTGGTCGTGGTGGCGTTACGCAAAGAAGGGATTCTAGTTCATCCTTACCTGGACGATTGGTTGATCAGGGCCAAGTCCAAAGATGAGAGTTTGAAGGCAACCACCAGAGTGGTCACTTTCCTCTGGAGCTTGGGGTGGGTAATCAATCTGTCAAAGTACAGGCTGTTTCCCACTCAGGTGATCGAGTACCTGGGAGCGAGATTCGACAGTCACAGGCAGGGTGCTCTTGCCAGTTCAGAGAGCAAGAGACCTTCGTCAGTTGATATGCAAGGTTTTAGCTCGAAGCACCCTTGGCATGGCACTACCTGCAGGTGATGGGATCTATGGTGGCAACATTAGACCTGGTTCCCTGGGCCAGGGCCCATATGCGTCCGCTACAGAGATTGCTTCTGCGGCGATGGTCCCATCAGCGGCAGCCCTTGACAATGATGCTCCTATGTTCCCTAGCAACCAAAGAGGCTCTTCAGTGATGGCTCTCCCCAGGGACTGTAGAGAGCAGAATGCCCCTCGAACATCTGCAGTGGGTGCAGGTGATGACTGACACGAGTCTGTCCGGCTGGGGAGCCCACTGCAAGGGGAAATTTGCCCAGGGTCTCTGTAATGTCAAGGAATCCCAGTGGCCCATCAACAGATTGGAATTGAGGGTGGTGACCCTAGCGCTCAAAGCATTCCAGTTTTGGGTTCGCAGGAGGGCAGTCAGTTCTCTCGGACAATGTAACAGCGGTGGCCTACATCGACAGGGAGGCATGAGCAGTCCTGTGTTGGAAGAGGCGGAAAGCTTCTTAGAATGGGCTGAGACTCATCTGTTGACTCTGTCGGCCCAACTCGTGGCCAGAGTGGAAAATGTTACAGCTGACTACCTCAGCCGGTACAAGGTGGATCACAGCGAGTGGGTACTCTGCCAGGAGGTCTTCCAACAGGTGGAACGCAGGTGGGGTCCGCCTGTTATGGACCTGATGGCGCACTGGGAGTCTGCCAAAGCAAGCCGGTGGTTCAGCAGGCGGAAAGAATGTCGGAGGGCCTGGATGCCCTAGTTCAAAGATGGCCCACGGAGGGGTTGCTGTATTTCCTTCCTCCGTGGGCGCTCGTAGGCAGAGCCTGCAGAGGATAGAGGCACATCAGGGCTTAGTCGTACTGATAGCTCCAGATTGGTCAAGGAGACCATGGTACACCAATTTAATGCAGCTGTTAACGGACAGGCCATGGTGCCTTCCGGTAAGGGAGGACCTCTTCAGTCAGGGTCCTGTGAGGATGCTGCAGGTGGATCAGTTCTTGCTTATGGCCTAGCTATTAAAAGGGCAAGGCTGTGCAATAGAGGATATTTGGGGGCGGTGATCTCAACCTTGCTGAAGGTGCGTAAACAGTCAAATCTGTCTAGTGTATGAGAGTGTGGTGCATTTTTGAGAACTGGTGTGAAGGGATGGCAGAGACCCTTAAAAATTTCCGTCCCTGAGGTATTAGATTTTTTTCAGGATGTGTTTTCAGAAAGGTTTGGCAGCCAGCTTTTTTGATGTTTCAAAATATTTTATTGAGAAAATTCAAAGAATACAAACATTCCAAAAGAAACATTACCATATAATAGACATACAAATTACAGTCCACGTCATGAGGAGCGACAACTGATCAAGATAATAACAAGAAAACCTGTTACACAAGAAAACTGAAAGAAAGGAGGAAGCTAGTCTAATCATTTTACTCTTTTTTTTTTTTTTTTTTTTTTTTTCCATCTGATGACAAGAAAATTTGACCTAGAAACTAACTATTTAACCTGCGTAGAACTCGTCAAAAGAAAAGTTTCCAAAGCTGATGTTTCCAAAAAGACATACTTGGTGCCTTTAAAGGTAACTAAACATTTACAGGGAAATTTCAGAAAAAACGTGGCACCAATAGCTAGGACGCGGGGCTTTAACATAAGAAAACCCCCGACGACGCAGCTGAGTCGTCCTGGAGACGTCTGGAAACATATTAATTTTCTCCCCACAGAAGGCAGCATCTTTATTCGTGAAAAATAAGCGCATCACAGCATTCTTTTCCACCTCAGAAGCAAATGATACCAGAAGGGTGGCTCGTGTAGAAATTAAATCCTGAGAGGACTCAATGAACGCTGAAACGTCCAGAGAATCCTGGGATACTACTGGGGCAGCTCCAGGGATCATCTCCTCTGGTGCTGTCCCTTTACGAGAAATGTAAAACAATTTTGCGACATGTGGTTTTGAGTCTTCCCTATATCCTAAAACTTCCACTAGATATTTATCAAATAAAATTTGGGGAGACAGAAAACGAGTATACGGAAAATTCAAACATCGCACATTAGAAGCACGCAAACTATTTTCTAATATTTCTTGCTGAAAATGTAAGGTAATACTATCTTTTATAAAAGACATCGGAGTTTTGTAGTACATTACACTGAGCTTCCAATTTCTGGCATTTTTGATCTAATACAGCAATCTGAGTATCATGCTGGGCAAATTTCGCCACAGAGTCCCTTGAGAAATCTGAGAATTGAGACACAATTGAGCCAAGTGAAGAGTCGATCCTAGATAGAACCTGCCATACATCCGCTAGGGAGATTTCCTGAGAAGCCGCAGGTACAGACGATAAACCGTCCCTGTGTGCTGAAACAAAACCCTCCGGTACCTTCAACACCCGGGGTAAAGGAACAACCCCATGGGCTAAAGAGGAACCAGAAGGGGATACAGATGGCAAACAATCCAATTGCTGCAGCAAAACCTCCCGTACTGGTGAGGAGGTAACTGGGGCAGTCTGTCCATTACCAGCAGAAGGGGAAGAGATACTAACCCCCAAAGATATCGAGGAGCTATCACTAGGGAGCTGTGTGTCAGATGGAACATCGTTCTGAGCCTCCATATTTCCCACAGCGACCAAATGTCTATCCATGGGACCGGAAACTTTGACAACTTTTGTAGGATTCACAATACTCAGTTTGACGCTTCCTGCGTTTGCCCATCCTACACGATCACAAACCAGCTCCCAGGCTCCTCGAGCGCCAAAGGAGCGCATAAGGAGCATTACCTGCCCCTTGAAAACGCGCCCCTTTGAAACGCGACCGCTACTGCGTGCCGCGTAGCGGTCGTGCTTTTAAGGCCCCCTGGATGACGTCAGGGGCAGGCACCGCTCAGGTGAACCGGGTGCTCCGGGCTGCCGAGAAGAATCCCACGGCGGTGCACAGGGTAACCAGCCAACCTCTTTCCTCGCACGCTCCCAACTGCTGGGATATTCCGCCGAGCTTTAAGGCCCCCTGGATGACGTCAGGGGCAGGCGCCGCTCAGGTGAACCGGGTGCTCCGGGCTGCTGAGAAGAATCCCACAGCGGTGCACAGGGTAACCAGCCAACCTCTTTCCTCGTACGCTCCCAACTGCTGGGATATTCCACCGAGCTTTAAGGCCCCCTGGATGACGTCAGGGGCAGGCGCCGCTCAGGTGAACCGGGTGCTCCGGGCTGCCGAGAAGAATCCCACGGCGGTGCACAGGGTAACCAGCCAACCTCTTTCCTCGCACGCTCCCCTTGGCAGCCAGTTCTTACGAGTTCAGCTCGCAACTATTTCCTGTTACAGAGGCAAGATCTTGGGTAAGTCATTAGGTGAGCATCCAGATGTGGTCCATTTTCCTTAAGGCAGTGAGGCATTTGAGACCGCAGCTAAGGGCGACACTGCCTCCTTGGGATCTTAATCTGGTGTTAGATACCCTGGCGGGTGAGCCTTACAAACCAGTACATCTTGCTTCGTTGAAGGATTTGACACTTAAGACTGTTCCTGGTAGCCATCTGTTCAGCCAGGCGGGTGTCTGAGTTGCAAGCGTTGTCCTGTTCCCTCCCTTTCTCGTTTTTCTTCAAGGATAAGGTGGTATTGAGGACAGTACCATCGTTCTTGCCCAAGATGGTTTCCCGTTCCATGTGAATCAGTCAGTCTATCTCCCTTCCTTTGCCAGTTTGGGGCAGGAGGAGGGCGACGCACGTTTGCATCGGTTGGACGTGCGAAGAATCTTGAGGCGTTATCTGAAGCATACTGAGGCGTTCCACAAATCGGAGCATTTATTTGTTCTGTTTGGAGGGCCGCACAGGGGGGAGGCGGCTGCCAAAGCTTTAGTTTCACGGTGGATCAGGGAAGCCATTGCTTCAGCATATATCCTGAGGGGACGGCACGTTCCGTTGGGATTCTGTGCTCATTCCACGCGGGCTCAAGCAACCTTGTGGGCGGAGTGTAGTTTGGTTCCTCCTTTAGAGATCTGTAGGGCGGCTACTTAGTGCTTGGCAAAGGTATGTAGGGAAGACCATTGGTTGGATTTTCAGGCAGCAGCGGATGCTGGTTTTGGGAGAGCGGTACTTCGGTCTGGTTTGGCAGGCCCCTCCCATGCTTGAACTACTCTTACATCCCAGAAGAAAGGGACTGGACTGGAGAGACACTTAGGAAGAAGTAATTAGACCTTACCTGCTAATTTGTGTTCCTGAAGGATCTCCAGTCCAGTCCCTGATCCCACCCGGAATGATAAAGAGAACAGTGGATTTCCGGTCCGAAGGGGTTCAGAAAGGATGGTTTGCTTGGCAGGCGTTTTCCTTCAGGTTTCGGTGCCGGAGTGGAAGAGGTAGTTGCAGGGCACTGATATCACAATTGGCTGTTATGTTGGCTCTCGTTATTGGTAAGGGCCTTTTTTTCAGGTCTGCTTTTGTTAACAGGATACTGAGGCTGGTGGGTGGTGCCAGTGATAGATAGATAGATATATACGAGGGGGTACCCCAAAAAAACAGGAATAACATTGCCGTGGGCAGAGCTTGTGTAGTACGCACTTCTGCCGCTAGGCGTGTATAGTGCAACTCATTGTCAGTTCAGTGCCGCCTGTGTTGTCGACCTGGCTTGTTCTGTTCATCTGCAGTGATTGTTTTTGCTAGCGCTGTTTTGTTCTTGTTTCGTTTTTTTATGATAAGTTTAAGTGAACAACGTGCAGCTGTGAAATTTTGTTTTCTACTCGGTAAAAATGCTGCTGAAACTGTTTTAATGTTGAAAACAGCTTATCAAGATGACGCTATGGGAAAAAGTCAAATGTACCAGTGGTTTGCTCGGTTTAAAAATGGCGACATGTCGATTTGATGACAAACCTCGTTCTGGGCGTCCAACTGCCCGAATCGACAAAAATATTGAAAAAATTAGAGAGCTTGTGCTCGCAGACTGTCGACAGACAATTGATCAACTGTCAGAGATTAGTGGGTTATCTTGGAGCTCGGTTCAGCGAATTTTAATGAAGATTTGGGAATGAAAAGGGTTGCTGCCAAGTTTGTTCCTCGGGTTCTGACTGACAATCAAAAGGAACATCGAGTTGAAACATGTCGTGTTTTGAAACAGCTTGAAACTGATCCAGATTTTCTGTCAAAGGTCATTACAGGTGATGAGTCATGGTGCTATAGTTACAACCCAGAAACAAAGCAACAGTCAAGCCAATGGAAGACGTCATCGTCACCCCATCCAAAAAAAATGTCATCAAGTCAAATCAAACATCAAACATCAAAACAATGCTGATTTGCTTTTTTGATGCCAAGGGGGTAGTTCATTCAGAGTTTGTTCCCCCAGGTCAGACCGTCAATCAAACCTTTTATTTGGAAGTTTTAAGAAGATTGGGTCGTTTTTGACGAACACTGTTGCGCAATTTGTGGCAGACAGGAGACTGGTTCTTCCACCATGACAACGCACCTGCACACACAGCCATCTGTTAGACAGTGTTTGGCTAAAAATTGCATGGTTCCGCTGCCCCACGCACCTTACTCGCCTGACCTGGCTCCATGCGACTTTTTCTTATTTCCACGCATGAAAAGGGGCATGAAAGGACACCGATTTGACAACATTGAAGAAGTCAAGAAAAAAACGAGGGAGGAGCTGTCAGCCATTTCTAAAGATGACTACAAAAAATGTTTCGAACAGTGGAAGCACCGGTGGGACAAATGTATCAGTTGTAATGGAGAGTATTTTGAAGGGGATAAGGTTGTTTTGTAAAGAATTTGAAATAAATAGCTTTTAAAAAATTCCTGTTGTTTTTTTTTTGGGTACCCCCTCGTACGAGGGTCATTCTTAAAGTGAGAACCGATTGCGCATCGTGTCCGCGCGATCTGTCAAGTGACGTCTGTTCAAGGTCAGCCACTCTTGGCCAGTCTCTCACTATGCCGCCATTACATTTCACGTCTCTGCCAGTGTTGGTTGTATGGTTATACTGCTTCGTTTGTCGCCATGTCAATCAGTAATCCCTCCGATTGTGAAGTGCGCTCGGTTATCTGTTTTTTAAATGCAAAACAAGTTCGTCCAGCTGAAATTCACCGGCAGCTTGTTGAAGTGTATGGGGAAGGTGTAATGAATGATGTTTAAAGAAGGAAGGAAAAATGTTCATGATAAACGATCTGGACGGCCTACTGTCATGAATGAAGACCTGACACAAGACGATGAGGAAATTTGCCAAAACAGGTGCTTCACTATAGACTAGCTGCATCAGACATTTCCACAAGTTTCAAGATCAGTAGTTTATCACATTGTTACTGACAAACTGCACTACAAAAAAATGTGTGCGAGATGGGTGCCGAAAATGCTGGATGAACTTGTTTTGCATTAAAACTGGATAACCGAGTGCACTTCACAATTGGAGGGATTACTGATTGACATGGCGACAAACGAAGCAGTATAACCATACATCCAACACTGGCAGAGACGTGAAACGTAATGGCAGCATAGTGAGAGACTGGCCAAGAGTGGCTGACCTTGAACAGACGTCACTTGACAGATCGCGCGGACACGATGCGCAAACGATCTCACTTTAAAAATGACCCTCGTGTGTGTATGTGTGTATATAATCCTGAGGTGATCAAAGAATGACGTGAGAATCAGCTGTGCCTACTTAGTTGGGAACTGTGTGTGAGAGAAAACGGCAGCCAATCTGAGCACTTTTCAAATCATTTAGAATCCCTTCAGCAAAGGCTCCAACGATCCTGTGAGCAGTGAGTGAGAATCAGCTGTGCCTACTTAGTTGGGAACTGTGTGTGAGAGAAAACTGCAGCCAATCTAAGCACTTTTCAAATCATTTAGAATCCCTTCAGCAAAGGCTCCAACGATCCTGTGAGCAGTGAGTGAGAATCAGCTGTGCCTACTTAGTTGGGAACTGTGTGTGAGAGAAAACTGCAGCCAATCTGAGCACTTTTCAAATCATTTAGAATCCCTTCAGCAAAGGCTCCAACGATCCTGTGAGCAGTGAGTGAGAATCAGCTGTGCCTACTTAGTTGGGAACTGTGTGTGAGAGAAAACTGCAGCCAATCTGAGCACTTTTCAAATCATTTAGAATCCCTTCAGCAAAGGCTCCAACGATCCCGTGAGCAGTGAGTGAGAATCAGCTGTGCCTACTTAGTTGGGAACTGTGTGTGAGAGAAAACTGCAGCCAATCTGAGCACTTTTCAAATCATTTAGAATCCCTTCAGCAAAGGCTCCAACGATCCTGTGAGCAGTGAGTGAGAATCAGCTGTGCCTACTTAGTTGGGAACTGTGTGTGAGAGAAAACTGCAGCCAATCTGAGCACTTTTCAAATCATTTAAAATCCCTTCAGCAATGGCGCGCCCGTGCCTTGCGGGCCCGCGCCTGAGGGCCTCGCCAGAGGGCCCTTTGGCGTGGCCCTTAGGCGGTGGACCGTGCGGGACCCACTATCTGCTGCTATATGCTTATTCTATATGCTCATTCTGTTCAGCGATATGCTGTTTGTAGTTAATGTAAGGTAATGTAATGTAAGTTATGTACTGTGTTCCCTGTTTGTACTCCTAGTGTTTTGTTGTGATGTAATGATAATGCAATGTATGTTTCCCTCACCTTTGTTTAACTTTGTGCTGTATTAACCGCTTTGATTGAAGGAAAAGGCGGGATACAAAACATGTTAAATAAATAAATAAATAAATACTCAGTCTCCAAGCTGCTAGAAGAGGAGCACAACCCAGAAGAACAGTACTGGACTGGAGATCCTACAGGAACACTTATTAGCAGGTAAAATCTAATTACTACTTTGGAGGAAAGCTCCATAAACCATTAATACAGGAGATCCGGGAAATCCACTGCTTTGCCCCAATACAAGCATTGTGGAATCTGTCTTTTTGGGGAAACTGCTAGGTACTTGTGACCAATGTTCCCTCTAATTTTCTGTAGGCTGTGTGCGCATAAAATATCAGCTGTGCAGCTTTTGAAGGAAGGTTAAATTTTTGTGCGCCACATAATGACACTCGGAGTTATATACTTTAAAATTTGACTACATGTCAGAATACAGTATGTACACCACATTGATTGCACTAGAAAATATTGTAGAACTTGTGAAAACCGTAAATACACAACTTTTAAATTTTAAGACATCTGTGTTTTCTATCAGAATCAGAACCAAAATGTTTGTGCGCTCTGTTGTAAAGTATGTGCGCTCGCTCGGTGAGGTGTGTGTGTGCGCGCGCACACGCGCACAGCTTAGAGGGAACAGTGCTTGTGACCTGGATTGACCGCTGTTGGAAATAGGATACTGGACTTGATGGACCTTGGTCTGACCCAGTATGGCATTTCTTATGTTCTTAAGGGAAACATAAGAACATAAAATATGCCATACTGGGTCAGACCAAGGTCCATCAAGCCCAGTATCCTATTTTCAACAGTGGCCAATCTAGGTCACAAGTACTTTGCACTATCTCCAGCCTACAAGCACATGTTTAAGGAAAGCATGGGCTTGTCTGTCTATATCAATTTTTGGTGACATATCAGTGTTCCAACACACTGACTAGACAAATTGCAGATAAATGTGACCCAGGGCACCAGAAGAACTTCCAGTCCTACAGTTGCCTTTTATTTGGAGTTGCTGGCCAAGTGATTACCTCTGACAGAAAATGGTGCTAGATTCACTTGACATGCTAAGCCTTTCTAACTAGGAATCAGAGGAATCTAACCCTCGGCAAGAAAAAATAATTCTAATTTGGATAAGTTAAAAATCAGTCTTAGAGGTGGAGGTACACCTTGAGATGTGAGTCAGGTGGAACCTGGGCAATAAAATGTTTGACAATCTGAATACCTTTCTTAAATCTCTTTTTTTAATTTTTTAATAATATGAAACTTCCAAAAATGGATATATTAACACTTCTAGTGAAATGCACAGCTATTGAAGCGACAACATGCATCAATGCAGTCTAAAAGCAAATGTGACACATTGCTAATTCTCTGGACAGTTACAGTTGCTCTGACCTGGATACAAGTTCTGTAGTATGTTAGTTTAAAAACATATCTTCCTAAATACTTCACAGAAGAATTCTCCACCTTCAAGTGGACAAATTCTGAAATCTTAAGTAAAGACAAAGGGCCATGTTTGCTAAAGATTTTAACACTCTCTAATGAAGTTAACATGCATTAACAGGCAGAACCAGAAGCCATGTGCTAAAACCCAGTGTTTAAAACTCTAGCACAGGGTTTCATAGTGTGACTTTAACGATGACTCTGTACACTGGAATGCCATATTCAAATTACCCAGTGTGCAAAAAGTCAGCGTTTTTAAACTGGGAGAGCAAGCCAAACACATGCGCACAGAAGTTAGCACAAGTTGTGCATGCTGTCCTAAAGAAACGGGAAGTTTTTTTATACTTCCTCCTCAGATGACTTAGGCATCGGGGAAAGCCCCTGATGCCGTCAGAATACTGTTGGGGACTGGTGCCCCTGACACCAACCCCCAACAGAAAACAAATCCCTGGTGGCCCAGCAGGCCCAGTCCCTTCCACCCACCCAATAACCAAAATGGCCAGTGGCCATTAACCCAATAACCAGTGGCCCCCCTCCCAGTAGCTTTTTAATCTGAAGTGAGAATGTTGTCCACGTACATCCACCCATGTGCTGCCATCTTGAAAAATGGTGGCACCTGGCTTCATACAATGCATTCTGAGATGCATCATGTGTGGTCAGACTGCCATATGGCAGTCTGACCCTGCTCAGTGCATCCCAGAATGCATCGTGTGGGCCAGGCGCCACTGTTTTTCAAGATGACTGCACAGGGCTGGGAGCATATGGGCAATGCTCCCACTCCAGATAAAAGGTACCGGGAGGGGGATATGAGGTTTGGGGACCACTGGGCCACCAGGCCTTTTTGTTGGGTAGGGAGAGAATTGAGGCCGCTGGACCACCAAGGATAATTTTTAATTGGGTGAGGGGATTGAGGCCGCTGGGCCACCAGGGAACTTTATCATGCGGGCAGGAATCAAGGCCGCTTGGTTTTTGTTGGGGTCACCAGCCCCCCCCCCCCCCGACAGTATTCTGATGGCATCATGGACTTTTCCTGATGCCTAGTTCATCTGAGGAAGTGTCAAATTTCACCTCAGATTATACTTTTACTCCCAGCTGGATCTTTACTCTTGCCTGAAGCTGGCATGAAGATCCGGGGGGGGGGGGGGGGGAAACTGCACTAAAGTTTCAGTGCAGTGGGTGTATTTTTTTTTTTTTTGTTTTGTTTTTTTTGTACATCGGGTACAATTATGCAGCAATTTGCATGTCAAATGTGCTGCAGTTTAGCATGGCTGGGGGCTCTTTGGCATTTTTTCCAGTGGTAGCTTGATTTCTGCATCAGAGCAAGCCTAGTGTGGGAAAAGCAGCAGAAAATACCATGCTAAGCTTTTCTGTATGGGCCCATTGGTTTCCACAGCACTTTGATTTCTCAACACGTTAACCTTTAGTAAAATGCTCCAGAAACCTAGGGGTATGTTTACTAAACCGCGGTAGCGGACTACGTGCGATATCACAGCCGCAGCCCCATTGAAATGCTGATGGTGGTTGCTCTCTGCCAAGCATGGGCTTTCAAGGCAAATGCTAGTGGCACTATAATGGGAATGCCTACATCCTGTCCAAATGGGCGATGCCCAGACAACACAGTATAATTTTTGTTTAGCACAGTACCAGAAACGTGCTCTAACCCCACACTACCCAGTTAAGTCATTTTAGTAAACATGCTTCTAGATAAGATGTTTTTCAATTATCTTTTATATTAACTAACCCTGAGCAATCATTCTTGGTTTTACACTCCAATACCTTGGGGGCCCACTCACTACTTTCAATACAGTTCAGAGTTAACTTTAGCACCAGTAAAATTCTACAGCCAGTCTGCTGTCAGAAAAATCCCAGTTTGAGGTTACCAAACAGAAAATTCAGAAGCTTGAACCATTTTTTAAGGGATATGAGTAAAGAAATCAACTTTTTAACAACTAACAAACTAAGCAGTGAGCAGCCAGATCCAGTCCTGCTCCTGTTGCAATAATTTCTTGCCCAGGCAACACACAGCCACAATTCTTGGGCCACAATGAACTCTACTGTCAGGAAGAGCTCGAAAATTTGTAGGTTGTCTTAATTCAGATGACTTGAGTATTTCAGAACTTAACATTTTTAAAGAAACTTTGTCACGAAAATCCTCTGTTTTCAACTAAGACTTCCCTGAAGTTCACCCATGTAGTAATATTTTAAACTAGACTCTCTCACAGAGAATTCTTCTGCACAAATCAACAGTTTTTGAAATCGCAACCAGATGCTCTCATAAATCTCAAAACAAGTTTCTCTGGCCTCAGAATCAACTTTCTTGTACAGTTTTCAGAGAAAAATATTTCCTCAGCTTTCTAGCTTTAACTCATTCCCCTACAAACCAAAGGAAAGACCAGTTTCAGTTATTTTGATCAAAATCAGTTTCACACACCCAGCTCTCTTGATCAAACTTTGCCAACTCACCAGTAACTATATGGAATGCAGAAAGTAACCTAGCAGGATTGGTGATAATGTTCCTCCACTGGAAAGGTTCCTTGTACGCTACAATCTGTACTTGCTCAGAATACTTAACTTTTTCACTCGTAACAACCATTAATAAACTCCAAGTTCCTGGGTCCAGTTCTGTTCAAGCAAACTTATCAGACAGGAAAAAAAAATAATTTAATACCTTCCTTAGTCCTTACCTGGCATTTGGGGAGCAGGTTGTCCTCTCAGCCATTGTGCTGCTGGATTCCATGTGTTCAGAATACGCTTCCAGCCTTGATGATCAGTGGCGATTATTTCTGGCCTCGATGGTCAGTTGGTAGTTCCTTAGGTCTTCCTTGATGTATTTGAGCCATGTTTTCTTTGGTGCTGGTCATTGAACCCTCCAGTGGACAGGTTGTTCTCGCCAGAGGCGTTTGTATGGCAGCCAACTGTTCATTCTGCAAACATGGCCAAACCATCACAGTGTGCATTTTGTTAGGATTTGTTTTCCGACTGAAGATTGATCGCACCTTGTCCGAATTGTCTCTTTAATGGCGATCACAAAGACGCCCAAAATCTGTCTCGGGCATCACATTTGAAAGACCTCGAGCTTGCTCATGTTAGGTTTGAGCAGAGTCCATGTTTCTAATCCATATAGGAGAATTGGCAGGATCAGTGTTCAGAAGAGGGGACTTTTGGTCTTGGAGATATTGGCCGCCTTCCAGAGGCACCATTTGAGCAAGGCGAACGTTACTGTTGACATATTTGACATTTATTATAGCAGATTTACATAGTGTAAGACTACTTTTGAAATATCTGTGGCACACTAGGATGGAATAGTAAAAATTGCCATAATCTCTTCTGTGTAGCATGAGCAACATCTGGAAAGATATTGATCATTTTTATTTATGCAAATTTTCAGTTATAATCACAAGAACAAATCTTGCTAAAGATTAGGCTTTAGAAAAACTAAAAAAAGAAGAGAAATATTCCCATACTTCAAGAGTAAATAAGAAAGGATAAAAGCCTAAAAGTCCACTAGATGGAGGAAGCAATTCACAATATAAAATAAACACTTTGAGGGGGGATCACGTGTGCACATGAGCGGGTGAGGAGTGTTTCCTCGTAGCGCTCCCGGGTCGCCCTCAATCTTTGACAAACTCGGCGAAGGAGGCGTACAAAAAGTGCGGGTGTGAAGGTTTGGGAAATCTGAGTGCAGAGGCATCCTCTGTCGGGCTGGGCTCGAAGGCGGTGGCATGAAAACGGCTGCAAAGAAGGAGAAAGCTGCTGTTGTGCGGGAAAGCAAGATGGTGACGTCAGCAAGAGGCCTGGTGGTGGTGGGATCTCCAGGGCGGGAAAGTATCGACTCGGGCCCGGACGAAGTGGCTCAGGAGGTCGTTAAACTACTTGAACCTAAATTTGACGTTGTCATGAAAAACTAGAAGAGATGAGCGAGGCTTTTAGCGAGCACAATAGGCGACTGGAGGAAGTAGAACATCGTGTGGCAGTCTTGGAGGAAGACGAGCTGGCCCTCGAGAGCCAACCAGAAACACCAGAAACAAATTGCTGAGCTCTTATTGAAAGTGGATGATCTAGAAAATAGATCGCGTCGGAATAACCTCAGGCTGGTTGGAGTGCCAGAGTCTTGGACTGGAAGTCAACTTTTCACTGTCTTTGAGGAGTGGCTGCCTAAAGAATTGGGCCTCCCTTCATTAATGGGCAAGATTTGTGTGGAAAGGGCTCACAGGCTGGGGCAGCTCGGAACCAGTAATAGTAGGCCGAGGCCGGTGTTGGCACATTTACTGAACTTTCAACATAAAGTTTTGTTGCTGCAGGCTTATCGTAAGCGGCGGGACCTGAAGATTGATAATGCGCAGATCCTCCTCTTCCCGGACTACTCAGCTGCGTTAGCGGCTAAGCACAAAGAGTTTTCGCCAGTATGCAGCGATCTGGTTAAGGCTGGCATTAAGTTCGCGCTTTTCTACCCTGCGGTTTTAAAAATTTTTTCACAAAGGCGCTGCGCATACCTTTGAGCGGGTGGATGCGGCGAAGAAATCTTTGACTACACTGGGGGCTGAAGGATCGCCGACGCCGACCTGATTTGTCTTTGAGCATATCTGTGGGACTGAGTATAAGTCCGGAGAGGACGGGAGAACGCACGGCTGTGTACCAGAGACTGGGAGAGACTTTATTTGATCAATGAGGCCTTCTCCGCCATGGCATAGCTCCTGAATCTAAGGGGGTGACCCTGGAGGTGCATGTACTGTGCTCTCACTCCCTTCGGGGGGTGTCCCGCCTCGGCGGGATTTGCTGATGTTTATCTGTAAGGGGTTTTGGGGGAGGGGGGACGGGGAAGATTTCTATGGGAAGGTTTGGGCGGTTGAGGTTGTTTGGTTGTGTATTTGGATGTGGGTGGCGGGCTGTTTGTGTGTTGGGGACTCTGGGGGGGGAGGTTGGGGGGGGGGTAAAGGCCTTTGGAGCAAAGGCCTTTGGAGCTTGCTCTGAGGGAGGCTGTTTGGCGGGAGGGGAGCGGGCGGGAAGGGGGGGAGGGGAAGGGGTGTGTGGGTGGGGTAGTTTTTTGGGGGGGGCGCATGGTCATTAACTCATCGTGGTTACAGAGCTGTGGGCACAGGCCATTCCACTTTTGTACTACTAGCAGCAGGCTACCTGTATGCTCCGAGGGCGAGGCTGGGCGTCTCTTGGAGCTTGAACTGTTATATCTCAGAGTGACGGAATCTCTGTATGTCCAATATTAAGTTAATTTCCTGGAATGTTGGAGGACTTGGATCTCCCGTAAAGAGAACTCAAGTTTTGCAAATGTTAAAAAGAAAAGGGGCCCACATTGCTTTGTTACAAGAGACACATCTCAGTGATTTGGAGCATCGGAAGTTAGTGCGGGACTGGGTAGCAGAGGCGTATGGGGCTTCCTCAGGAACCAAGAAGGCGGGGGTGGTGGTACTAGTTAAGAGGCCTTCCTTTTGAAGTAAATCATGTGCAAGCGGATCCCAGGGGGCGATATGTTCTCCTGTCTGCGAGGCTTTATAATGAGGCTGTGTGGATAGCGAACATCTATGCCCCCAACGTTTACGATCATACATTTTTTTAAGATGGTTCTGGGATTCGTGGAGAAAGCGGGTAGAGGCAAACTGATCCTGGTGGGTGATTTTAATTGTTTGCATGACCCTTCCCTAGATAAGTCCACGAAGGGTGGAGAAACTGCGAGGGCGTGTAGAGGAGTGGGATATTTATGCCGCTTGGGCGAGTTGGTAGATATCTAGAGACTCATTCACCCGGGGGCTTGGGAATACACACACCAATCTCAAGCACACAAAACTTGGTCACGTATTGATTATATTTTGGTGAGTGCGGGGGGGATTTCCAAGGTGCTCAAAGCGGAAATAGAGCCGGTGGCAGTGTCGGACCATGGGATGGTTTGGATCCTGTGGGAGTGTCGGAGTGGTGCAGCGGCGCTGGCGTTTTCCCACCTATCTCAGCACTGACAAGGCCTTCCAAACTTATTTAGAACAGCAATGGGATGAATATGTTTTCCATAATGACACACCGCAATGTTCCCCATTGTTCTGGGAAGCGAGTAAGGCAGTATTGCGAGGTGCCATTATATCCTACACGGCGCAGAGGCATAGACACCTGGATCGCAGTATCCTTGTATTAGAGAGAAGCCTTCAGGACCTGCAACGGCGGATTGGTAGGGGCAGGGATGGTAGCGTTCCACGTGAATATGCTAGAGCGCAAATGGCTTTGAATGAACTCCTGCAGAGGCGGGCTGTATTGTCTATTCAATACTATAAGCATCAATTGCATAGATATGGCAATAGGACTGGCCGCTTACTGGCCCGGCTAGTGCGTGATCCGGGGGGTGCCCGTTTTATACCGGTACTTAAAGACACTGAGGGTGGGTTGCAACACCAGCCCCAGAAGATAGTGCAAGTGTTTCAAACTTTTTATGAGCGACTGTATAGTGAAGAACACCAGGACTATGCGAGGGGTAAGACCTTTTTGCAGGATCTTCAGTTACCTCAGATATCAGCCGATGACTTGCTTAGTCTTAATGCGCCATTGACGGTGCGGGAGATTTTGCAGAGCATTAAGAAGGGGAAATCTCATAAAGCTCCCGGTCCCGACGGCTTTAGCGCTGAGTACTATAAGATGTTGGTGCCTAGGGTGGCCCCCTCCATGGTGGTAATGTTTGATTGGGTACGGCAGCATGGGGAATTCCCTAGAGATATGAGATGTGCTGATATCTCGGTGCTTCCTAAGCCGGGGAAAGACAAGCTGGAGCCGGCTTCATATAGACCTATATCGTTAATCAATTGTGATATGAAGATTTTAGCATCAGTGTTGGCCGGGAGGCTGAACCCCATTCTCCCCTCCTTGATAGCGGAACGGCAAGTGGGTTTTGTCAAGGGTAGGGAAGCCACTAGGAATATTGCTTGATTATTGTTGGGCATGGGATGTTGCCAGCGAGAGGAGCGTGACCTGCTGCTGGTGAGTCTAGACGCCGAGAAGGCGTTCGATAGGGTGGCCTGGGAATACCTGTGGGACGCGCTCGCGAGCTTTGGTTTGCAGGGGGATTTCATCCAGTGGCTTCAGGCTCTATATAACTGCCCCCTGGCTAGAGTGGTGGCGAGTGGTGCCGCTTCTGATACTTTCATACTGGAACGTGGAACTAGGCAGGGATGTCCACTATCCCTGCTACTTTTTGTACTTTCGCTAGAGCCCTTGCTTTGTGCCATCCAGGGCGACGCGTTGATTACCGGCGTTCTTGGCGGTGAGGAATTGAAGGTCAGTGCTTTTGCTGATGATATGCTCCTCTGCCTCACGGATCCGCAGTCCTCCTTAGTGCGTGTGCTGCAGTTGATTGGTGAATTCGGTGAATTCTCAGGCTTAAAAATTAATACTTCCAAATCGGTGGTGCTCGATTTGGACGGACGCGTTCGGCCACAGTGGCGGGGACCCTTCCCGCTGGTTTGGGCGGATGGGCTGATTAAGTAGCTGGGGATACAGTTGCCTGATCGTCCGGAGGATCTCTATCGGGTCAACGTCCCGGGGCTGTTGGCTCGAACCGCGAGGACTCTGGGTGGATGGAGAGATCTCCCGCTGTCTTTATGGGGGAGAATTGCATTGTTTACGATGGTTGAACTACCGCGCTGGCTGTATGTCCTCCGCTTGTTACCACTTTGGATTTCTGATAAGGATTGGCGGAGTTTGGAGAAATTTTTGCGTGGGTTTTTGTGGAGGGGGAGGAGGGCGAGGATCCCGTTGCGGGCGTTGATGAGATCGAGGGATGACGGGTGTTTGGGGCTGCCCTCATTGCGGCATTTCAATCTTCGCTATTTGCTGAGGCATGTGGAGGCGATTGTACGGGGTGAAGACAGATGCGCCCCGATGCCCCAACTGACTGCACTTTGTGCACCGTACCACTGTCTGTATGTGCTCCACATGCGCACTCAACGCGGGGCCTGTGAAGGGATCGGTCAGGGTTATTTAGCGGCTCTCCGGGCAGCATGGCGCAGTTTGTGTGCCCGGTTTGGGTGGGACTGGCGGCGTTCTGATCTGCTTCCTTTGGTGGGGAATCCGGGTTTTTTGCCTGGTTTCTCTGCCCATAATGTGTTTCACGGGTGGGCCAAAAGAGGGCTTGTCTGCATTGGGGACTTGTATGCTGCGGGTGGCCAGATTCTGGAGAGCTTTCAGGCCCTGCGTGATCGCTATTTGCTGCCCAAGGAGGATTTCTATGGCTACTTGCAGGCTCGTCACTATGTAAACAGCTTAGGTGACATAGCTGGGATGGGTGTGGTGGGGGGGAATCTGAGATATGCACTGGGAGTTTGGGTTGGGCAATCCCGGGATGGGAGAGAATATCAGTCACTGGTTACGCCTTCTGGGGGTCTTGATTATATTCTGGCACTCTCTGACCGCTGGGGCAAGGATGGGATGGAGGAGATGAATGTGGTGAAGTTGCGAGGGGCTTTTAAAGCAATACCGCAAGGCCCACTGGGGGTGATGCTGCAGGAGATCCAGTATATGTTTCTCTGGAGAGCGTACACCACCAATGCGTGGGCATTTCGGGCTGGGCTCCGTGAATCACCCATGTGTGCTTGGTGCAAGGTCAATGTGGGAACTTTGTTGCATAAATTCTGGAGCTGCCCCTTGGTGCAAACTCTTTGGGGTTCTGTATGCAGCAAGCTGGCTGGGTGGGTGGGGTTTCCAGTAGTGATGAATCGGGAGGCATGTTTGTTCCTTTGTTGGGAGAGTGCTGTAATGGTGGGGGTGAGTAAATGTGTAGACCCTTCTTGCATCGTGGTTTCCTCCTAGTGAAAAGAGTGCTGTTGCAAAATTGGGTTGAGTTGTCTCCCCCTGGGGTCTTTGTTTGGGAGCGTGCCTTGTTAGATTTGATGTATTTAGAAAAATTAACCGCGAAGCAGCAGGGGGGCAAGCACTGGGATATATTTTTGGACTTATGGGCTCCCCTTATTGATACGCTCCCGACTGCAGAGCGGAGTAGGGTGTTGAATGTGTAGAGGGTGCCCAATGTGAGCTGCTCTTCTTACACGTTGGGCTGTTCCTCGGGTGCGACTGTTTTGGAATGCCTGGTATTGATGGTGGGGCATTTGGGATGGCTATGGGGAGGGTAGACTCGCGCTGCTGCCCCTGATACGTGGGATTCATATTGGCTAGCGCCCACTGGAGGGTGGTGGGATTTATGGGATATATGGTTCATGGCTATGCATTCGGTTAGGAGGGTTGGGGGAGGGGGGTGAGTTGGGGGGGGGGGAGGGAAGAGCTAAAGTGTGTTCTTGTGTTTGTGTTAGTTTCGATGGGCACTGGTTGTTCTATGTGCATCATTGCATTGTTTTGCATTCCATTAATTTTGCAGTCGGGTTCTAGGTGTCACAGAGCTTTGGTGGACCTATAGCCCTGTATTTATTCAGCTTTACTGTTCTATCGTGCTGTTAACATGGGGGGCTGCATAGTGTGTCCAGTGTGCATTTTTATCATGTAAGATTTCTACCTTGTAATCTGTATATTCCATGTTTAGCATGCCTGTTGCTTACGGAGTGTATTGTATATTGTTTGACACCAGTTTGGGACTTTTGAGATTCGTGCCTGTGTCTGTCTTGTTTCTATATAAAATGAATAAAAATGATTTGAACTAAAATAAACACTTTGAAAAGCAATAACTACTGCAGGAATACAATCGCATCAATCCAACTGATGACCTCTATCTGTTGGGGTCCCCCCCCCCCCCAGTGCCCACACTGTAGAGGCCTGTACAGTTCTAGAGGTTAGAAAGGCAGACAATTGCTGTGGCTCAAAGAAAACATAGCTGATGCCCCCAACTTTAATCAAGCATTTACACCAAGAGCAAAATAAAAATACCCCCCCTAAATGAAGTATAGCAGGTTTTAACAAAAGAAATTGCTTCCTTCTCTTGTTACCCTTGATACATCAAACACCCTAACACTACAATCCATAAACTTGTCTTTACATCTAAAGAACGTTTTAAGTAACTGTAGGACTGGTACCCTGTGACCTGATCATAACCAAACTCTTCTGGGGCAAGAAAATTCTGTGGTGTTCCAAGCCTCAGACCTGCTGATTTCCAAGCAACTGCCTGCCAAGTGTTTGTGTCTGCATACAGAACAATCTAGGATTCCCACAGACACCTGTAAGGTTCTGTGTCACATGCAGCTCACCACCTACGGCTTGAGCCAGCATAGCTTACTTAGGGGGTGCCTCCTTTGGACCTTGTGTGGTTCCAGAGTTGATCTTGAATCCCAGCTGCATTCATCCACCTGGCAGCATTAAGGTACCAGTCTTGTCTTCACTCAAGGATGTGGACATTAGTCAGAAAGCTCTTTCCTGTACTTTTCCTAAGTGCAGAGCTTGCCTGTGACTTCTGGCTTGCTAAGCAATTATTTATTGCTACTATATAATCATAATGCTGCTACAGAACTTAAGACTAACATTTATATAATGAGGTAATTACTCAGCAAGTCATACAGTTTCTCCAAGAGCTGGAGTGGGTGATAAACTATATCTTGAGTGGGAGTCAGCTTGCTCTTTGGAAAGTTGATCTCTGTGCATGGTTTGACACTCTAAATAGCCTAATATCTCTACTGCTCGAAAGAGCAAACAAAGTGCTGTTACAAATACGGCAGTTTCTGCAGATTTGAGAGCACCCTCAGTCTGGCATTACCTACAACGTCTTGGGTCCATGGCAGCGACCTTGTACCATGGGCTCAGGCCTATATGAGACAACTTAAGCAGGCTCTTCTGTTTTGATGGTCTCTGCATAGAATCAGAAATGGCTAAAATCTCTTTGAGAAATCTTATCCAATAAGATTCTATGTGATAGTAATGAAGACTGAGGGAAAATTCAAAAAACGTAAATTACAAGAACGCATAGCCTTTTCCAGGGACTCCAGCTTGGAATGAAGCACCAAAGAATCTTTAATCCCAGCAACATTGGTTGCATATAGAAACAGAGAAACATGATGACAGACCACATGGCCTATCTAGTCTGTCCTTCCATATCAGCAACTACAACAGTCCACCTTTTACCTTTATAGATCCTCTGTGTTGGTCCCATGCTTTTTTGAATTCAGTTACTGTCCTCATCTCTACCACCTCCACTGGGAGACTATTCCACGGATCCACTACTCTTTCCGTAAAGAAATATTTCCGCATATCACTCCTGAATCTATCTCCCTTCACCCTCATCCCATGTCCCCTCGTAGCAGAACTTGCCTTCAATTGAAAGAGGCTCTCTCCCTGAACATTTATGCCACGGAGGTATTTAAACATCTCAATCATATCACCTCTATCCCGCCTTTCCTCTAAGGTGTACATATTAAGATCCTTAAGTCTGTCCTCATATGCTTTATAATGAAGCCCACTAATCATTTTAGTAGCCACCCTCTGCACCGACTCCATCCTGTTCACATCCTTTTGAAGGTGCGGTCTCCAGAATTGCACACTATACTCCAAATAAGGTTGTACCAAAGACTTATACAGAGGCATTATCACATCCTTTTTTCTGCTAGCCATTCCTCTCTGTATGCACCCAAGCATCCTTCTAGCTTTTGCCGTCGCCTTTTCTACCTGTTTAGCTACTTTAAGATCATCAGACACAACCACGCCTAGGTCCCGCTCTTCTTTAGTGGACAAAAGTACTTCACCTCCTATACTGTATTGCTCCCTTGGATTGCTGCAGCCCAAATGCATGACCTTACATTTTTTAACATTAAATCCCAGCTGCCAAATTCTAGACCATTCTTCAAGCTTAGCTAGATCCCTCCTCATGTTATCTACACCTTCCTGGGTGTCTACTCTATTGCAGATTTTGGTATCATCAGCAAAGAGGCAAACCTTACCCGACAGCCCTTCCGCTATATCACTAGCAAAGATGTTAAAAAGAATCGGACCAAGGACAGATCCTTGGGGCACACAACTGGTAACATCCTCCTCAGAGTGAGCTCCATTTACTCGTACTCTGTCGCCTCCCACCCAACCAATTTCTAACCCAAGCAGTAACTTTAGGGTCCATCCCTAGGGTGCTCAGTTTGTTTATAAGTCGCCTGTGAGGAACAGTGTCAAAGGCTTTACTGAAATCTAAATACACCACATCTAGAGCTCTCCCTCGGTCCAACTCCCTGGTCACCCAGTCAAAGAAATCAATCGGATTTGTCTGACAAGACCTGCCTCTGGTGAATCCATGCTGCCTCGGATCCTGTAATCCGCTGGAATCCAGAAACCTCACTATTTTCTCTTTCAGCAGCGTTTCCAATTTACTCACCACCGAAGTTAAACTAACCGGTCTGTAGTTTTCAACCACATCCTTACTTCTGCTTTTGTGTAAAGGCACCACATGAGCCTCTCTCCAGTCCTTTGGCACCACTCCCGACTCCGAGGCATTGAAAAGGTCAGTCAGTGGAGTTGCTCGAACGTCCCCAAGTTCCCTCAGTATTCTAGGGTGTATCCCATCCGGTCCCATCGCGTTGTCTACTTTAAGTTGATCTAGTTTCTCACGAACAGTCTTCTGAAAATTGTTCAAGATGTCCCTCCGCTTCTGTTCCTATTTCTGGGTGTTTTCTGAGGTCCTGCTCCTGGTTCTTCATCTGAACACAGAACAAAAATATTTGTTAAGCAATTCTGCTTTATCCTTATCAGCTTCTACATATTCCCCCCCCCCCTACACCCTTGAGTCTGACAATACCACTTTTGCCCTTCCTCTTCTCACTAATATATCTGAAAAATGTCTTATCCCCCCATTTTATTGCATTGGCTATTTCCTCCTCCTTTTGAATCTTTGCCTTCTTGACTACTTTGCTAGCTTCTCTCTGTTTTTCCAAATACAGATGCCTGTCTTCCTCTCTCTGTGATCTCTTGTATTTCATGAAGGCCTCCCTCTTTTTCTTAACTTTTTCAGCTACTTCCATAGAAAACATAGCGGTCTCCTTTTGCCTTTATTTGCCATTTTAACAAAAAGGTTGGTTGCCCTTAAAATATCCCCTTTCAGTTTTGCCCACTGTTTTTCTACATCCCCCAGCTGTTCCCATCCCACTAACGACTCCCTGAGGTATTGGCCCATCTTCGCAAAGTTTAGTCTTCCTAAAGTCTAAGATCCTCACCTTGGAATGGATTCTAACAGCCCTAGTCCTAATACTGAACCACACCATCTGGTGATCACTGGATGCAAAATGATTTCCCACTACAACATCAGAAACACTTTCACCAATGGTAAGCACCAAGTCCAGTATGGTCCCTTCACGTGTGGGGTCTGTTACCAATTGCCTGAATAGTTCTCCCTGTAGAGAATCCAGGATCTCCTTACTCTTCTAGATGATACTGCAGCAGGAATGTGCCAATCAACATTTAGCATATTGAAATCTCCTATCAGTAGCACTTCCCCTTTCCTAGCAATGCTGCGTATGGCTTCAATTAACTCTGTCCACCTCTTCCTCTTGTGAGGGAGGTCTGTATATCACACCAATGCAAATAGATTTCTCTTTCCCTCTTTCTAGTTTAACCCACAATGCCTCCTCTCTCCCTTTTTAAGCTCTGTAATTCCAAAGCTTTAATCGTAGTTTTTACATATAGTGCCACTCCTCCTCCCCTTCTTCCTACCCTGTCCTTTCTGAATAAAGTTTAGCCAGGTATAGTTACATCCCAGTCATGGTTTTCTGTGAACCATGTTTCTGTAACTGCCACTAAATCCAAGTCAGCCACTCCCACTAAAACTTCAACATCAGGGATCTTATGTCCCATGCTACGGGCATTTATACACACTGCTTTCCATATGTTACCCCTGTTACCCATTTCCATAAAGGTATTTAATGTATCACCTACCTGGGGGCTTTCACTTACCTGGGGGCTTTCCTCACCTATCCCCAACGAATCTAGTTTAAAGCCCTTTTCAGTAGATTAGCCAGTCTACTACCGAAGATGCGTTGACCTTTCTTGGACAGATGGATGTAACGGGAGTACCTGGGACTCCAATTTAGTAATAGCCATATCCACTAGTGTAACTTACTCATCAAGTTGCTGCAAAAAAGCAACTGCTTCTTGAGAAAAAGTACACAAAGAATTCAAAGAAGACATTTTGCTATCAATGCATTTTAAAGCACCCCAAACATCCTTTCAAGGGAGTTTCTGAATCCAAAGAAGCGGCAGGAAGCTCAAGAGAGCTACTCGCCCCCCAATAACTGGACTGGAGTAGGCAAATCAGTTTCAATTTCCTTACCGATTCAGGACTCAGACGCATCAAGTAAATTCCCAGGCACAGGGCGCATAGGAGGAGATCTCCCACCGAAGCTCAACGCCACTTCATCTGGAGATGACTGTTTGGAAATCTTGTTGGGTCTATGAGTAGTCTGAGGCGGCGTATCATCTTTGCTTTGAAGAATATTGATCTTGCGGGGGGTCTTTTTTTGCAGTCTGCTGCTTTAAATGATTCTTCCCAGGTATTTTACATGCGATAGAATAACCCAAATAAAAAGTTCAGAGAGGTGTGGTTGGGGGGTGGGGGGGTGAAGGTTTGATCTTTGGAAACAAATAAGGCTTCTGTTTTTTTTTAGGTATATGGTGAGATTGTTTTCTTGTAGCCATCTGGAAACATCATTGAAGCAGTCTTTTAGTTGCTGGGTTGGTAGTTGTGATGGGTCCATACAGCATAATGTCATCCATGTACAGCTGATATTGTGAGACCGTATTATTGCGCAGAGGGGTTGAAGGTAGATGTTAAAGAGCATGGCTGAGAGTGCTGAGACCTGTGCTATTCCTTGAGTTTGTTGAAAAGGAGAGGAGGTTGTGGTGCTGATTCGGATGAGTTGATATCTGTTGGTTTAGATAAGATTGGAACCTTGCTGCTCACAGGTCTTCTCGGGGACAACATAGTAGAACCTGTACCCAGACACCTGTGGGGCAAAGGCTTCTACTCAAGGTACTTCCTTGTCCCAAAGAGGACTGAGGCCTCTAGGTCTATCCTAGATCTGTGAAACTTAAGCAAGTTTCTGGTGAGGAAGAACAAGATGCTCTCCCTTTGAATACTGCTGCCCTACCTCCGCCAGGAAGACTGGTTTTGCTCCTTGGATCTAAAAGATGCTTACACACACCCTGATCCACCCCTCCCACAGGCAGTACCTAAGGTTTGTGGTAGGAGGAGGGCACTACCAATACAGAATGCTACCCTTCAGTTTGGCCTTCTCACCAAGGGTTTTCACATAATGCCTAGCAGTGGTCGCTGCCCACCTGCATCTGCAAGGGGCCTTTGTCTTCCCCTACCTGGACGACTGGCTTATCAGGGGCAGCACAGCCACAGAGGTCCACTAGGCCATATGACCTGCAACTCTCCTGCTGCAGCACCTGGGGTTTATCATCAACTATCCTAAATCTCATCTCATCTCACTCCATCCCAGAGCCTAGAAATCATAGGTGCTCAGTTAGACATCCAGTAGGCCAAGGCCTTTCTTCCCAGGGAAAGGGCAAACAACCTCAGGGAATTAGCGGCAAAGGTGCAGCACCATCGCTTGTTACCAGCCATTCTCCTCCTCCTTCTGGGCCACATGGCCTCTGGTCCACATGACCCCATTAGACCACCTGCATATGTGAACAACCCAGTGGAGCCTCCACACTCAGTGGATGCAAGCCCCACTGGAAGATTGCAGGACAGGATTAAGATAACCCACCAGCTGGTGGAGTCCCTCAACTGGTGGCAATGTCCCTGCCACCTCTGGGCCAGAATGTCTTTCCAGGTGCCCCTGCCCCAGAGGGTCCTGACCATGGAGGCCTCCCTCTTCGGTAGTTATCTTTTGTTCTATATAACTGAGCATGTACCTGTTTGTACTACTCAGACTTGTTCTCTGTAAACTGCAATTGATCTTTGGAAATCATGGTATAAAAATGTTTGATAAGTTTATTTTATTTTACATTTATCTGACCAAATGAAGTGTGGATGGAGATACAGCTTAAGGGGGCTGGCCAGGGCAGAGAGGACTGGTGCATGAACCCTACCCTCTACAAGGACCCAGGCTTCCACAAGCAACCTTAGTGTGGCCTGGCAGAATTATTGGAAAGAAAATGCAGTAGGCGATATGGATAAGAGTCTTGTGGGAAGATGCAAAGGCCACCATGAGAGGTCAAATAATTGCTTACACTGCAGGTAGAAGAAAGGTGGGATGAGCAACTGTTGGCCCTTTTGAGGAAAGTTCATCTATAGGCAGCAGCACATTCAGAGCATGAGTGTGGAGGACCAAGCCTAATACCCTGAAGTGTGGAAAGCTATCAATGACCTACTAAACAAGAGAGCTGAGGGAGACACAAATCTCTACAAATATCAGCTGCACCAGTGGGGGAATAAATGTGGAAGACTGCTAGCCAACCTAGGTACCCCAGCAAAAAAGTCATAAGCAAAATAAGGCCCCCCTCCCCCATAGGAACATGCTTGAAACTAAGCAGGAAATAAAACAGCAATTCCACAGATTCTATAGCAGCCTCTACAACGTTGGCCCAAGGGACAATGTGACGAGACAAACGTTTTAGAGAGACTGTGATTCCTTAGCTAGGAGAGGATGGATTAAGGTCCCTCCAATGCCCAATTTGTGACAGTTGAAGTGCTAGCAGCGATAGGATCTCTAAAGCTGTCAAAGGTACCATGGCCAGATTGCCTTGGAGTAGAGTTTTACAAGATTTTAGGGGACGAGGTTGCCGAGTCCTTTCTGGCACGGAGCAAGGCGGCACTGAGTGGCAGAGACTTAAGGAGGCAACAGAACCATGTCACTGTGATAGTCCTGCCCAACCCTAGTCAGGATGCCACACAAGGGGGCTCCTATAGACCCATATTGTTGCTTGATCAAGATGTAAAGCTGATAGCCACGATCTTAGCTAAAAAAAAAACTGGGCAGGGTCCTCCCTGGGACTCATACATCCAGATCAGGTGGGGTTTGTCCTCAGAAGGTTTGCATCTGCTGATCTCTTTCAGGATCTTGGTTGTGCTGTACACAGGCAGGAGAAAAGATGTAGATATCAGCATGAGTCTGGACACTGAGAAGGCGTTTGACAACATTTTCATGGGAGTATCTATTCTGGGTTGTGGAGGCCTATGGAATCGAGGGGAACTTTTTGGAATGGGTGAAAATTTTCTACCACAGGCCTAAAGCCCAGATACTAGTGAACAAGGGCCTATCCGGCCTTCCCACTTCATCAAGGGACAAGACAGGGATGCCCTTTGTTGCCTATACTATTTGTTAACCTAGCAGGGGTTCTCAACCCTGTCTTCGGGACACACCTAGCCAGATGGGTTTTCAGGATAACCACAATGAATATGTATGAGAGATTTGCATACACTGCCTCCATTATATGCAAATCTCTCCCATGCATATTCATTGTGGTTATCCTGAAAACCCGACTGGCTAAATGGGTCCCGAGGACAGGGTTGAGAACCCCTGCGGAGCCTCTGGTGATAAAGATTTAAGCAGACCTTGGCTTGGGAGGGGATTAGGATGGAGAACTCAAACTTTAAAATAAACCTTTTTGCAGACTATATGCTCCTATTCATTAGCAATGCCAGTGAGTATAGGGCGAATGATGGACACAATTGTGAATATTGGAGCATTTTCAGGGCTAAAGATCAACTGGGCTAAATCAGAAGCCATGCTGGCCTCCAAAAGCTGCAGATGTTGTAGGGCAGCAAGACTTCCCACTGGTATAGGCAGGAGAATTTTCTCAAGTACTTGGGCATCTACCATGGTCCAAATCCCCAAAAGGTGTAACAAAATGTTGGCAAAGGTGGATAAGTTGAAAGAACATGTGAAAGGTGGCACTGTCTCTCCTCGGCAGAGTGGCATTTGTAAAAATGGTCATGTTGCTGTGCCTGTTGTACCCCTTGCAGATGCTCCCCATCCAGATTAGAGGAGCAACTATACGAAGTATGCTGGGGCCCTTTTTTGAGGGACCGAGGTGCTCTGATCAGCTATGTTAAACTAGCAACAGCCAAGGGACAGGAGTGCATGGCCTGATAGACCTAAGACTGTACAATATAGCAACTGTTATGAGGTGGGTGCACAAGTTGTATGCAGGAGTAGGGAGATATGCCCCAGAGGGATTTTGGGATGGGGATTGTCAACCCTACCATTTTTTTCAGTTTACTGCAGGCCAATCAGATATGGAGGAAAGTTGGGGAGATGGTGAATTTCTGGAGCCCCTGTGAAAAGCCTGGGATTAGTGGAGGACTAAGTTAGGAGGGACTAGGGGGAGATCTCCCTTTGGAATGCTAGTGGGGAATCCAAAGTTCCTACCAGGAGTGGAAGGGGCAACCTTTGGACTGTGGGAAAAGCAGGGATGTCGATATGTTGGGCAATTGTTGGAGCTGGGTGGGGTCTAACTACCCTACCTTTTGACTCGCTAAACAAGAAATGGCAGGTGCCAAACAAGCACTTGATGGCCTACTTGCAATGTCGCCACTATATCAACTGTAGATACGTGGGTGGAGGGGAGGACAAGAGGGGCTGCATAATACTAGATAGGATCTTCATGCTGATCTCCCACCAAATTAAACAAGGTGTCTTATTGGTACAAGGTAGGAAGAGAACAAAGGCCAGTGGGATGGAGTCGAACCCTGGTAGAGGCCTGGACCAGATATTTGGGTTAGAGCATGGAGGAGCCTGCTCTTTGATTATTTAAAAAAAAAAAAAAAAATTCCCGTTTTACCATCCAGTGTACTACTACAGGACATGCAATATAAAATTTTACACAGGGTATGCATGCCTAAAGAAAGGGGAGTGAGACTGAATCTTTGGGACAGCGCAGACTGCCTGTGCTGCAAGTCTCAGGGGCACCTTAGTCCACACTTAATGTGAACGCTTGTGAGAATACTGGGAAGGGGTGTTGGATCACATGCACCACATGATAGGGGGTTTGTATTGAGTGGACCTATGGAGCTGGGGGAGTGGGGCCTATGGAAAGGTAGGTAGTGCATGCGGCTCTAATGCTCGCTCAAAGTAATTCTGGCTCATTGGATAGCAGAGCAAGCACCAGTATGCATGTAGTGGGTGCACAGTATGTGGGAAATGGCTGAGTGGTTGGTGAAAAAACTATATGAGGATTTTTTGCTAGAAAATGATATTGGGAACTGAGAGCCTTGTTACGGGCCTGTACAGGGAGAGGGATGGCAGGGAGGATGGTGTGGTGGCTCGGGGAAGGGGGCATAGCAGATGAAGGGAAAGGGGGGGGAAAAAACAGGCCAGAGTAACCAAAGAAAGATGGGGGTCCTGTGTGGTGTGGCCCCTCCTGCCTGGCTGCGCCGGGGGAAGGGGACACAGTCATGGCTCTTTGAGTGGGGTGGGGGATGGTTGGACTGTTAAACATACCTGTTTAAACTTGATTGCTATTTGGATGTTATGCCAATATGATTGAATTGTAATGACTGTTTTGGACATGACATGACATTAAAAAAATTAAAGTATAGTTACAAATTTGATGCAGGATAGTCTTTAACATCATTGTTAGTGATATTGTCGAAGGGCTTTCTGGTAAGGTTTGCTTCTTTGCAGATGATACCAAAATCTGCAACAGAGAAGACACCCAGGAAAGTGTAGATAACATAACAAGCTAAGCTTGAATGGTCTAGAATTTGGCAGCTGAGATTTAATGCTAAAAATTTAGGGTCATGCATTTGGGCTGCAACAAGCTAAGGAAACAGCACAGTATTAGGGATGATGTACTTCTGTTCACGAAAGAAGAATGGGACCTAGGTGTGATTGTGTCTAATTTCAAAGTAGCTAAACAGGTAGAAAAGGTGATGGTGAAAGCTACAAGGATTCTTGGGTGCATAGGGAGGGGAATGGCCAGCAGAGGAAAGGAGGCAATAGTGCCTCTGTATAAGTCTTTGGAGCAACCTCATTTGGAGTATTGTGTGCAATTCTGGAGACCACACCTTAAAAAGGATATAACAGGTTGGAGTTGGTGCAGAGGGAAGCTACTCAAATGGTTAATGGTCTTCATTATAAAGCACGAGGACAGACGTAAGGACCTTAATATGTATACTTTAGAGGAAAGGCAGGACAGAGGTGATATGATGGAGACGTTTAAATACCTCTGTGGGATAAATGCACATGAGGAGACTCTTTCGATTGAAAGCAAGATCTGCTACTAGGGGACATAGGATGAGGGTGAAAGGGAATAGACTTGGGAGTAATATGTGGAAATATTTTATTTATGGAAAGTCTGGTAGATGTGTGGAATAGTCTCTCAGTGGAGGTGGTAGAGATGAGGACCGTATCTTAAAGTCAAAGCATGGGACAAATACAGAGGCTCTTTAAAGGAAAAAAGGGGACTTTCGTAGTGGGTGATATGGAAGAGCAGACGAGAGGCCATGTGCCATCATGTTTCTATATATCAAAAGCTAAGCAAATGAGAAGTCATCTGAAATTAGGAAGGACTGGGGTTTCTAGTCCCACAGGTGCTCCTTGTGGTCTTGGGCAAGCCACTTAACCCTCCATAGCCCATGTTCCCTGTAAAATAGTTATATCCAAGTTATAATGCCCTGTTCAATGTAATTTCAGTTTGTTCAATGTAAACTGCAGTGATGCAGAATAGCGCGGTATATAAGAGAATGTAAATAAAAATAAAATAAATTAGCAGTTCATATTTGATATATATCCTGCATCAATTGGTAATGATACCTTTTTATATTGTCTTTTATGAAGAGTTCAGAGTAGATTTTTCTTTGCCATTAATTTTTTTTCTTTTATGACATGATAGCCTTTTTTCATATTACAAATAACAAATTAAAAATAATTCTAAAGGAGTTTTTTCTGGATCAATGATGTTGGATGGAATGCCAAACGCTACTCTTATCAATGCTTGGCTTGTATATTGAGATCCATTTTTTTTTCTCAATTTTTATTTTCAAATTTTTTTTTTGTACCAGTGCAATATTCAGCCAGCACTTATCCAGATTGCATCTTAGGACAGCTTTTCATGTGGCCCAAACTGCCTGGATAAGTGCCAGATGAAAATCCTGCTAAAGTCGGCACAAATCTGAATTGGGCTGACATTGCCCTTTCTGTGCCTATGAACGGCCATGTCTTAACCAGATAGTGCTGGGTTGATCTATGGAGATACTTAGCTGCACAGTCCAGCTAGCATTGCTGAATATTGTGGTCAGCACCCTTAACTGGACAGCTTCCCATTGGCCGGCTGGCTAGCTAAGGGTTCTTAATCTCTGCTCCACTGTTTTTTGATCACTTCAGTTGTTTACATCTAGGTCATGTACCCAAATCAAGAAGTGTGTGGGGGTGGGGGGGAATCAAGAGAAGAAACAGATTCAATTCACACAAATGTTTGTTTTTTTTTTTAATCGAATATGAACTTGGATTGGGAAGCTTTTTTTATCTGCATGAAATTTGAACCAATTTTACATGTGACATCTTATATTGATCCATTTTTGTGAATGGTCATCATTGATATTTGTTATCTTAAACTGGCCAAACGGGTAGAAAAGGAGAATGCAAAAGCCAGAGGGATACTTTAGGTGCATGGGGAGAGGCATGACCATCAGGAAAAATGAGGTAATAGTGCCTTTGTACAAGCCTCCTTCAAAAAGATATGAACAGGATGGTGTCGGTCTAGAAGATGGCCACTAAAATGGCGAGTGGTTTTCATCATAGCAAGTATATGGGGATAGAATAAAAGATCTCAATATGCAGGGGGGATTGGGGTAGGTTTGGTTTTTTTGAGGTGGTATGCCTGTTAAAATTTACCTATAGTGCCCATGTATTAATGTAAGAAACCTGCATATGATACCTGCAGCTTTTTTGCCAGGAAAAATGCACTGTCAGTATGTATACTTTGAAGGAAAGGTGGGAGAGGGATGATAACATTTATATAGCTCTGTGAAATAAATACACAGGAGATGGCCCTCCTTCCAGTTGAATGGTATCTCTGGAATGAGGGGTCATAAGATGACAGCGAAAGGGTTTAGACCCAGAAGTAATCTGAAGAAATATTTCTTTACGGAATGGGTGGTGGATGTGTAGACCAGCCTCCCAGTGGAGGTAGTTGAGATGAGAACTATATCTAAATACAGGAAAACATAGGACAAATATATAGAAGATCTATGAGGGAAAGGAAGGTATTGTAGAATTTGCCGGTTCTTATAGATGGGTAAGTTGGATAGGTCATATGAGTATTATCTGCCATCATTTTCTCTGGTGTTCTCTGCTCACAGTATTTATCTGGAATGCCATCTTGGAGTTTGGCCACACATTCATTGTTTCACAGAGTGAACTGAATACAATTGTGTTCTGTTGCTATGTGCAAGATATGAATCCTTTTATTGGAAAGAGGGTAATTTTTGTGATTAGACCAATGAAATTGTATTAATCAGGAAGTTGACATCGGTCATTGAAATATTGTGGAAATGTAAGCAGTGTTTACTGATCTACTAAAGTGAGGAATGTAATTTTGGTGTCTGAAAGCTAACACATAATGTTATGTTTTTAATCCAGTTTCATTAAACCCCCAAGGAAGAAATTTGCAAAACAAAGGCCTATACCTTTTCCGCCAATATTTCCCAGACAGCAACTGAACCAGATATCCCCTCCAAGAAATGACCCAATCTAGAAATGCCCTCACACTGCAGTGTAGATAGATTATGTATATAGTTAACCCAGTTATCCAAGTTTGTACTCCTGTTCAATGTAAAACCTGACAGTTTGTCGTAATGGTCGTTTTGTTATGATGTAAACCGCGCTGATTCTAAATAGCGCGGTATATAAGAAACTGTAATAAATAAAAATAAATAAATAAAATCTTAAGCTTTTTAGGTGTGTTTCATTTCAGCATAGCGCCTATTGTTGAGGGTCAAACCAGCACAATTTTGTCTGCCCATATGCATCTACATTTCTGCATGCACATTGTCCCTGAGCAGATGAGCCAACAGGCATTCCACCCTGCCAGCATGAAGTGCTGGGGCTGTGTTCTGAAAAGGCCAGCAAGAAGCCTCAGGTCCCTCCGGCCAGAAGAGCGGGGCTGCAGCCTGAAGAGGCTTGCAGGAGACCCTGGTTCCCACCAGCCAGAAAAGGAGGGGGGTAGAAGACTAAAAGGGAAGGGGCTGTACGAGGGGGTGGATTATAAGGTAAGGGGCAGGGTTAGAGGAAAGGAGGAGAAGAGGGCAAATGCATAAATTGAGAAGGGTAGATGGTGTTAAAGGCCAGAGAGCACAATGATTAGGTAGCAAGGGAGGGAGAGTGCATGGGTGGATGGAAGGAAAAGAGGAAGAGTGGAAGAGTGCAGTGAAGCAAAGGAATGGCTCGTAATACAAGAGGGTGAAAGGGACAAGGAGTAACTGTATCTTATCAGAAAGCCTTATGGAATTGTAACAAATGGTCTTGTCAAGTGATGTTACTTGATGCCCAAGATTAAAAACGTGAAACAGTGTATAAAGTGCTAAACTGTTTAACGACTAAAGAGAAATGAGATTTAGAATTGATTGCAATGCAAAATAACGCATGGTAAATAAACACCATTGTTAAATTTTGAAATGAGTATGATCCTTTGTAAATGTGTCAAAGCACTTCTATTTCTACTGTCATTCACATGGAGAATTCTGTATTAAGTACCTATCAGCAGTCATTTGTTAGCAGTACATAGCCATCTTTTAGACTGACCAGAACGACAGTGGCTTAACATAGGTAAAAAGGTAACCTAGCTGGCTAGACACTATAAAATTTTTAAAAAAAACCTCTACCCATGATGGCCCATTTGCTAGTGCAAAAACAGTATAGAGATCAATACTTTGAACATGATTTTGGCAGTGTGTATTGGAGGGGTTACTCTAATAACAAAAAAAACCGCGAGAGACTATAATTAATAGCACAAAATAAGGCAGTATAGACAGTATGTGTGTAAAATATGTACTTGTTGCCAATGGATGTGTGTAATAAAAGCGCTCCCCCAATAGGGGGCCAAGAAGCGCAAAAAAAAAAATCTCCAATTATGCAACAAAAGTCTAACACGTGAGTGCCAATAAAAAGCATGTATAAATCATAAGAACCATGCTCAAAAACCATAAAGACACTGATGCAAATGGGAGTTAAATAATGAAACAAGCCTGCCAGTTTAAAACAATAAATAGAACACAAATGAAACTAACTGAGCAAAACAAAACATTTTGAAATGGCCATGAAATAAGAAAAAATTTTTTTAAAGTAAATATAAAAAGATAAAATACCTATTTGTTAAAATTAAACTTAGCTCTACTGCAGGTATATTAGGTTCACTATCTTGGAAAGAGCCAAAAGAACTGAAAACTCCCGTACCATGCATGGTCTCTAAAACAATGTGTTAAATTCAAGAACCACAGATATTGTGATGCTGCGGACCCTCTGAGAAGAGAAGAAAATGTTTTAAACGCAGGAAAAGTCGAGCACAGGCTGCAATATTATGAGGAACCTGATAGGGGGAGCAAGAGGGACCTCTGAGGAACCACACCTCCTAGGTCATGAGGTAATGCCAGCCAGCTTCCAATCAAGGAAGAGAGGAGTACCTCTTAAAGAGAGTCTGGAAGACTGGAGGGCAGAACAGGCAGGATGGCCAGGGGAAGGAGGACTGCCAGGAGAACCAGCAGGACATCCGAATGAATGGGCAGGATATCCAGAAGAAGCAGTAACCCCTGGACAAGGGTTTCGCAGGAGGCAGCAGCAGCCGCAGTGGCTTGAGGAAAGAAGCAACCCTGGAGAAGGTGGGATAGCTCCATTCAGAGTGGGTGCTTTTCGTACAGAGGCAAAGGCGTGGCTGTGACTGCAGTCTAAAGCCAACAGAAGGACGGTTGGAGAACTTAAGGCCTATTGCTCAGGCCAGGCAGGATCCCAGCCGGAGCAGGCCTCGAACCTCACCGGGAGTAGACAAGCCAAGGAGAAAAGGTAACCCATGTTTAACTGAAAGCAGGTTGCAGACTGCTGGTGTATGGGGAGGACAGGGAGCAGATGAATACTGTCCGTGTGAAACTGCCTATGAGATAAGGTACAAGAAACACGTACCAAATAAGAGACTTGTTAATGACAAAGCTTTGCATGAAGCTAAGGTAAAACACTTGCAAAAGGAAGACAGTTCCCAGTATAGGAGGGCGCAGGACCGACGCCCTACATTCAACCCGGAGCATTGGGAGGTTGTACAGAGGATATATAAAAAGCCTGATTACAATTTGCCAGCAAGTACTGACTTGGTTTCAGAGGCTTCAGAAGGGGAACCGATGCAGGTGGAATTTGCTTCAGATACCGAGATGGACACTAGTTTATTGTAAGACAGGAAGCCTGGAGTCCCTGCTTAGCACAAGCTCTATCTTGGGGAATAGAGACTGTTTGTTCGTTTTGATACACCATTTATTGTGAAGATAACAGCTTTGCTTTAACGTCATGTTTTACTTTTACTTTAACCTGAAGTAAGGAATTTGTGTTGATGATTTTTGTCCAAACATATGAACCTTTTTGCAAGAAAGGGAAATAAATGCCTTTGTTTCCCTCCACTCGGACCTTTGTATTCTTTGGGATTTTGGTAACAAAGGAAGCTACCAGGGCTGCAAGTCCCTGGGCCCTGTAAGACATTAGCCAAACCCAACCTCAAATGTTTATGTCCAACCTACCTCGGTCCATTACGCTGCCAAGGTAGGCCCTGTGACAATATATTAATAAAAAGCTTGTAAAAAGAACTCATCATAGTTGCAAAATCAAAATATATAAAAAAACATGCCAGCCAGACTAAAATAAAAATGGATGAGACCAGGAGGTTGCAGAGAAGTATGAAACAATGGGATGGATGATATGCCATACTTGTATGGCCTGAGGAATCTGATGTAAAGTAAAACCAACATTAAAGTAAAATGCCCTAAAACACATGATGAAAAACTTAATTGCCTTTTAAATAAATAAAAGGATAATAGGGTAAATTTGGATAAAGGATGGAGAGGGGAAAGGGGAAAGAAGTGTTGGGAGGATGTGCAAGTATGTGTGTATCAGTGGGAGTTACAGGTGTGTGTGTCATGGAAAGCTGGGAGAGCATGCATGTGTCATGGGGCGTGTCAGGTGTGGGGGGTGTAATGGAGAGTTGGGGGAGCATATGGGTGTGTATAATAGTTAAGAGTGTGCATGACATGGCAAGTGTTGAGGCGTTGAGTGCAATTTGTATGTTGGCGTGTATTATGCATTAGGGCTGTGTATGATTGTGTGTTAGTCTGTGTGGTGGGGAGTGTCTGCACTTCCCCTGCCCTCTCCATGATCCTGTACTCTGTCCTGTATCTAACTGAGACACAAAGTAAGCTCACATTGTAACTCCACCTCAAAAGAATGCTCATGCCTACAACCACTGACAATCATTCACTAGCTCCACACACTTTTTTACAATTTTTTAAATACATTTAAAAAAACTGAAAACTCGTAACTCTCATCTGGAACAACCACATCAAAGTACATGCAAGAGGTTAGAGTAGGGCGATCCAAATGTCAGCGTGAGTTTTGCCTGTTTCTTTCACCTAGGGCTGCATCAGGACTTGTTGTATGCACTCCCCCAACCAAAATCTCTTCTTGGATAAGACTAAACCTCACTAATGGTTATAAGGAAGCAGGTGTGAGCTGAAAATCAATAGTTGCAGAACTCCAGAGATAAGCCACGCCATCCCTCCTGAGCTGAGGCTCCTTAACCACATTAAAGCATTCTGTTGAGGTGGGGTTTGTCAGACGGCCGCCTGGATGAGAATGTTCAGTCTTGGCAAAAACATACCTCTATATGATTTGCAAGGATTTGTGGGTAATGTAGTCCATTCATTCCAGACACAGCCGTGACCAATAATTAATTATACTTGCTCAAGGGTAAAGCAAATAAGATTTTTATTTATGAGGGGTTCTCCCAACACAGATAATGCTTGGTAGCACAGAACTCAGGATACTTGCTTGCAGTTTTACAGTTAGGAAAACAAAATCAGGAAAAAAACAACATCTGAACTTGTCAGGTAATTAAAGCAAAGGATTAAAGACCTGGTTGGCAACAAACTGGTCTTTCTTGTAGGCTTTAGCAAATAATGTCTTAGCAATGCAGTAAGCAACCAAATAAACCCACAAAGTAGAAAAAAATTTCTTTTCTTCAGGTTAACTTCTTATATCTTTACATATAAATTCAGAAGTGATTCCCTTCAGAGCACACAAGCAATTAGGTAAGCTCAATTGCTAGCAATCACCCAGCTGAAACCCCTTAGCTGGCTTGCTTTCACTGTGTAGCTCAAAATCTTACTCGGAAGGTTTTCTGAGTAGATTAAAGAACAAGTTGGTATTTCTTTGTGAGGGTTGTTGCACTTTGTAACAGAAAACTACCATTTGAGTTTGGACAGAGCAGTCCATATATTCACATTCTGGTTCTAAGACCTCTCCCCTTTCTTCAATAATCATAGGTTCAATATCTTGGCTTGGCACAAAGGAATTTCTCAATGGAGCACTACCAGGAGAATAATCATTTCCCTGCTTCCTTTCAAAGTTATAGCTAGGGCATAGATCAGTGTTCATACCTGAGCTTCCATTGCTGTTAGAGTTCCCCTTTAAATAGCCTGGCCAATATGTAGTCCAGTTTCTGTGTCCAGCCTTCCAATCTAGATCCCTGGACACTGGATCTCTCTTCACATACCTTCTGGCATGGGTCTCGGGGTCCCTTCCACGTGCAGCTGTTTCCCTCACAGGTGCCGTCTGGAGATTCCTGGCTCTGCAATACCACTCCTCTGGTTTCCCCCAGTCCAATGGTGTATGCTGACCTCTTGTCTGTCTCCCAGTATACGTACTGTGCTGGACTCCTGTAGACTTCCCAGAGGCTTTTCTCTTCCTTCTTTTAAAGGGCTTCTTGCTCTCTGTCCGTCCGTTCTGACCTCTGCTTCTGATGAGAATGAAGATCAGGATCCTGTGGATGATCAAGATACCAATGATCATGACATCCCAGCTCTGGATGATTCTCTGTAGAATAGACTCTATCTTTATTCTGCCTTGATGAGTGCTCCACCTTAGCACAGCGCAGCTGTGCTGAATCAAGCCCTGCCCTTTGCAATGAGTGCTTGGGGATTACCTCATAGCCCTTTTGTTTGAACACACGTTTTCTCACTTCAGTTCCTCTCATGGCTGTTGGAAACCTGGTGCATTCTGGGACTGGTAGTCTTATGGCAAAATTCTGTTTTCTCATTTCTACCAGCACTGACAGGTTGCTTGTTCAGAGACACTTCACCTTTTCTATAGCCCCTTCCTGAGCTATGATAAGCTTCCTTATCACAGGTTACAATGTGAGCTTACTTTGTCTCAGATACATTGTTACAATTACCCAAAGGTGCTAATGCTAATAAGGGGTATAGTAGCTTTTTTCATTTACGCAGTTTGATTGTGTGAAAGTTACAAAGGGCTTTTTAGGGTAGTAATTGCCTTGAGCTGCCCCTGATAATACAATCTGCTGCCTGAGGTGAGAGATGAGATTGCACCCCCCCCCCACCTGGAGTGTGTGTGTGTGTGGGGGGGGGGTGTCTTTCTCAAAACTCCTGTCAGGGACTGAACCAAACCAAAAAGCCGATTAGATAATGTGGAGGAAATGCAAGATGTTTGCACACCAAGGAACTAAGAGTGAGAACTGCAGCACTGTTTATACCTCATTTTTATTTTGTTAGTTATGGTTCTTGCATTTTTACATATTTTGCATCCACAGAACCCTCTCCCTCAACAATGAATGCAGAGCAGAACTACGCCATTCATCCACGGAACTTAATAGCTTTAAAAAAAAATCTGATTCAGACCATCTCACTAACAAACATTCTCCAGTAGCAGGCATATTGTGAACTAATACAAAACCCTACAACAAAGTCATTGAGGATTTGTAGAGCAAACCTACTGTACCATACCAGCTCAACTTCCAAAACTCGCATAAGGCGCCTACCCAAAAAGAGCATAACTGTAAATACTCCAGCGGGCCCTGGAACATCCAAACACACATTTGAAAAGCTGAACAATTCAGATTACTACAGAACAGATCCCTATGTACAAACTCCATGTTAACAGAACACCTGGCCTTGGCCACAAAGTCAGAACACAGACCCTCACCAAAGTACAGAATAAGTGACCATAACCTAAAAATAAACATATGTTGGTTAAAAATTAAACTGAAACCGAAAAAGTCAATGCAATGCCAGAGAAATAGAGATGCATTTCCATGTACTTTATAAAATATGAAGATAGCACCAAGACTGTTCATTAAATTGAAAATTATCTTTTACCTTTATTGTCCATTTTATTCTTGATCATGCTTGTCCCAATCTGAGGTTTCTGCTTTACTCCCCTTCCTAGTGATTTCTTCCCCCCCCCCCCCCCCGGCTACTTCCTCCCAGTGGCAGCATGATGGTGATGCAGAGCCATATATGGATATTCATTGCAGCATTATTTGTATAAATTTAACTTGCTTTATTTTAAAATATATGCTACCAATCTAAAATCCTAGGTGGCTTCCAAACATATACATGCAATTCAGTAAAACAGATGTTACAATTAAACACATAATAAAAAAAAACCATTAAATTTGATAAATGAAAAGCTACTTAAACCGCCTCCTCCTCCCCCCCCCCCCCCATCAGACCTTCACCAAATGATGAGGAGGGAAGATATAAAATGAGAAACTAATCCTGGTAGCCATGAATCCAAACATTGGCTTCGAATGTGCTAGAGCTGGAAAAGTCCAGAACTCCGGCAATGGTGAAGCTATCAGGCTACTAAGCAAAATTAAACTGAGACGTTCCCTTAAAATTTGAAATTTCCTTTAATCTGACCTGACAAAATATTTTAAATTTCAGTCTGGCAGCATAAAGAACACAAAATTTGCAAATCTCAGACAATTCATATTCCAGTTCCCCACCCCCTCCCCACCCAGCCAACACCCTAAAGCACCTCCATTTCCACAAACAGTAGCAACTTGGTGCCCCAACACAGCACTTCCCATTCTCTGAAAAACAAGAGACTTTGCAACCAAGAAGGGCTTGGCATCCCTAACAACTCCTGAAACTGGACCAGTATGGTGTTAATGTAAATATATAGTCTGAAAAAGAACAAAGTAAATGCAAGATGCTCCACACCAAGGAGCTAAAAGAAAAAGTGAGAACCACGGCACAGTTTATAATGCAATGCAATGTATGCCTTCAAGTCAATGCTGACTCCTGGTGACACAGCAGCTCCTAGGTTTTCTTGGCAGTGTGACCAGAAGTAGATTGCCAGGCCTTTCTTCCGAGGCATTGGAGGGTTAAGTGACTTGCCCAAGGCCATAAGGAGTGCTAGTGGGAATCAAACCCAAATTATAACTAATTTTATTTTGTTAAATACTGGGTTATGGTTCTCATTTTCTTTTTGAATACATATTCTGTATCCACAGAAACCTCTCCTTCCAACAATGAGTGCAGAGCAGAAGTAGGACATTCATCCACAGAATTCAATATATTAAAAAGTTGATTCTGGTTATCTCAACAACAACAAACATTCTCCAGTACCAGGCATATTGGGAACTAACATAAAACCCTACAAAAGTCACTGAAGATCTACAAGGCCAAATCTACCATACCAAACCATACCAGGATAAACTTCCAAAACTCGCATAAGGAACCTACCCAGAAAAATGATGCACTATAAATACTGCTGTAATCCCTAGAACATCCATACACCTATTTGAAAAGCTGAACAATTCAAAATACTACAGTACTGTATAAATCCCTGTGTACAAATTCCATGTTAACAGAAGTCACACACCAGACTTTGCATGATCTTTATGAGGAACTACATCTCTTATTTGTCTGATGTTGCACTTCATGCAAAGTCCAATCACTAAATTGAAAATTTAAAATGATTTTTTCTACCTTTTTATTTGATCATGCTGGTCCTGATCTGAGGCTTCTGCTTTCCTGTCGTCTTAGCTCTTTCTATGGTCTATATCTGCCATTTCTTGTCTCCTTTTTTTTTGTTTTCTTCACTTCCTTCTATTTCCAGTCCTAGTAACCATCCCCAGTATCAGCCCCTTTTCCAGTCCTCCCCTCCCAGTACCTTCCAATTTCAACCCCCTTGCATTCCCAGGACTTCTACTGGTGTCCACTTCCTTTCAGTCACCCTCTTTCCCCACTGTCCAGCCCCTTCTAGTCCTAGTGCCAGTATCCCCTCCCTTCCAGTACCCAGCCACCTACCAGTCCCATCACAAGTGTCAGCTCCCTTCCATCTCCCTCCAGTCCCATCCCTAGATGTCAACTCCCTTCCATCCCTTTCCTCTCTTCCCTAGTATCACCCTTCCAGTCCCCACCTTCCCTTGTCAGTTCCCTTCCAGCCGCTGCTGCCTCCTCATCCTCCCCCACGTGTCAGCCCAGTTGCAGACCCCACCTTTCCCTTGTCAATTCCCTACCAGCCCCCACCTCCCCATGTTAACTCTCTTGCTGCAGACTCACCTTTTCCTCTTCCTTGCAGCCATGGTACCCTGCTTCTTAGAGAACCGTGGCTGTGCTGGTGATCTGACTGCAGTTAAAATAAAAGCTGAAACCGGTGTGGAGCCTTCCTGTCTCCGTGAAGGACTCTGTGCGGCTTCATCCCGCCCCCAAAGGAATGCAGTCACGGCTCCCTGGGCAGTTTAAAATAAAAGCTGAAACTGGTGTGGAGCCTTCCCGCCTCTGTGAAAGACTCCATGCAGCTTTGTCCCTCCCCCAAAGGAAGTTACTGTAACTTCCTTTGAGGGCGGGACGAAGCTGCACGGAGTCCTTCATGGAGACAGGAACGCTCCGCACCGGCTTCAGCATTTATTTTAACTGCAGTCATATCACCAACACAGCCGTGGTTCTCTAAGAGGCACAGAGCCACGGCTGCAAGGAAAAGAAGAGGGTGAATTTGCCACCACTGAGAAGCAGACTTGGCAGTGGCAGCAACTTGTGCACTTGTGTTTGGGTTTTGTTTTGTGTTTTTAAACTTTTGAAGGCGGAGTGAGGTGGCTGTTTTGGGGGCATTTTTTGCTGTTCTCAAAAGTTTGCTGCCTGAGGCAGCTGCCTCACTTTGCCTCATTATAGAGCATCCCCTGTGTATTATATATTTTGGCATGTTCAGCATACATTTTCATGTTTTTTCAGACCTTGTTAGAGAGACTCAACAGCGTAGAAAGGAGTTTCTTCTTCTGTGCCCGAGGGTCTCTCAGTTGGGTGCATTATTTTTTCTTGTGTAAGTGTTAAGTTTCAGACTGTTTCTTACATTTTTCTTTATCCGTACTAACTTTTGTCATTTTTACATGCTCACCAGCTGCTTGGATCTCCAACCCAGTTTGTCACCCCTGTAATTTGTTTGGCTTGGACTATGCTCAAACTTTTTCTTTGATAGTATCTTTTCAATTTTATATTTTCCTTTGGAATCCTCCAACATTGGGCTACAGAAGGGTATGAATTTTGTGTATTTCTTGTATATTCTATTTTATTTAAAAGGATTTATATACCGTTTTATCCTGAAATCAAAGCGGATTACACATCAAACAAATCAAGTGGTAGGGTGCGTGGGTGTGGGCATGCAGTGATAAATCGAGGTGTGTGTGGTGTGAAGTTGATTGCATGGTGAGCTATATACAGTATGAGCTATGTACAGGAACTATTTACATTTTGGTGGGCAGAGAGAGAGTTCATTAGACAGTTCATGTGATGTCCTTGTAGTGTTCTGTGAAGAGCATAGTTTTGAGCCTCTTCTGGAAGTCTTTGAGGTCTTTTTATGATCTCAAGTTGTCGGAGTGAGTTCCCGTGCGGGAGTGGCCAGAGATAGTGCTCTTCTTGAGGTGTTATGATGTTACTGAGCCTTTGCTAAAACAAGACATCAACAGCCTGAGTGGTATATGCCTGTTGGCAAATTTTCCTTTTGCATTTACAGTACATCCATTTCCCTTATTTCCACAAGTTTCTTCAGTAACTTGTGTTTTTTAAAATTCTAGTGGAAAGTTAAAAGATGCTGAAGGATCCCTGTTGAATGGTGATGAGAAGATCAAGAAAAGGTGGAAAGAATATACAGTGTCATACCATAAAAGATCAAGTGGATCAACGGCAGATTTAGCCTGTACCTCATATGATCTGGAGTGGAGAAGTAGCCTAATGGTTAAGAACACTGGCTTGGGAGCCCAGAGACCAGGATTTGATTCCCACCAACACTCCTTGTGGCTTTGGGCAAGTCACTTAATCCTCCATTGACTCAGAAAAATCCAAGTTATCAATGTTCCTGTTTAATGGATAGTACCAAGTTTGTTTCAGTGTAAACCACTTTGTTTGAAATGATAAAATGGTATATAAAACCTGTTAAATAAAATAAATAAATGATCAGGAACCATTGGTGAAAGAAAATTGAAGCAGCATTGAAAGCCTTGTCAAAGAAGAAAGCATTAGGTATTGACGGCATTCCCATTGAAGTATTCCAGCAATCAGATAAAGCTGTTACCATACTTACAAGGCTCTGCCAGGAAATTTTGGAAGACAAATTTATGGCCAATTGACTGGAAAAGATTTGTTTATACTAATACTGAAGAAAGGTGACCTGATTGTGTGATAAATTTCCACAGTCAATAATACCACATGCCAGCAAGATTCTACTCAAGATCATTCAGCAGAGACTACAACCATACCTGGAATAAACTGCCTGAAGTGCAAGCAGGGTTCAGGAAAGGGTGAGGAACGAGAGAGATCATGGATGTGAGATGAATCCTTAAAGACAAAAGAATACCTGTGTGTTTTGTTGACTACAGCAAGGCTTTTGACTGTGTATACCATGAGAAACGCTGGGCCACAAAAGCATCAGTATACCAGAGCACCTGAAAATTCTCTTGTACAACCTTTGAACTATTGCTTCTTGATCAATGTAAAATGGAACTAGGAGAAACAGAATGGTTTAAAATCAGCAAGGGTGTATGACAAAGCTGCATACTTCCCTCTACCTCTTTAATTTATATGCATAAAAAATTATCAGAGAAGCAGGACTGTATGAAGACTGGAAGACTCATCAACAACCTTAACTATGCTGCTGCTACCACATTACTGGCTGAAAATGAAGATTATCTGAAACATTTGCATCTAGAGATCAAGGAACGTGGTCTTAAAATGGGTTTGCACCTTACTGTTAAGACATTAAGATCTGACAACTGGCAAAAATCAATGTTCATCATTTGATGGAGAAGAAATTGATTCAAGTAAGTTAGTTGTCAACTATTTCAAAGGACTAGTAGTTAAGAAATCAGATGATGTATTGCTCTTGGTAGAGTGGCTATGAAGGACCTAGACAAGATTCTCAAGAGCAGTGATATTTCTCTCCATAAAGATTAGACTTGTCCAGGCCATGGTATTTTCAGTAACATCATATGGATGTGAAATTTTGAGTGAAAAAGATAGACAGGAAGAAAATTGATGCCTTTGAATTATGGTGCTGGTAGTGAATACTGTAAATCATGGACTGCTCGAAAAACAAAGCAGTCAGTACCAGAGGAGATCAAACCTATGCTTTCCTTAAAAGCATAGATGACATGACTTAGACTTTCATTCTTTGGATACATCATGCAAAGAAAGAGATCACTGGAGAAAGACAGACATAATGCTTAGTAAGGTAGAAGGTCACTGTAAGAGGAAGGCTGGCAATGAGATGGATTGATACAATAACAGCAGTTATGGATACCTCACTACCAACAATGAGCTGCTTTGGCTGAAGGCTGATGAAAGGTTTTAGGTCAACTAGCCAGAGGGTTGCCAGGAGTCAACACTCTATGGCACTCAACAACAACCGTTTTGTTTACTTTTGAGGCTTGTACCCCCTGAAGAAGGCTTCATAGCTGAAATGCATTGGGTTTTTTTGTTTTTTTTTTTAAATAAAGCTGCTTAAACTAGTTTGTGCTTGTTTTGTCCTGCTTTTGTTTCTCTATTCCTGTGTGTGTCTCTGGCCAGTAGGTGTACAGTTACATAATAGATAACAAGTTGATTATAGATATTGCCAAGATAGCCACAAAGGGGGAAGCGATCATTTTGGGTGACTTTCCTACCTGATGTGGATTGGATTGGATTACTCCTTCTGCACATCTGGAAAGAAGCAAAAAAATTGTAGATGCTCTCCAAGATGCATCACCTAGACAAATGGTCATGGAACCAACCAGGGAAAGCTCAACACTGGATTTAGTGCTCACCAATGGTGATAGCATGTTGAATGTCTGTGTGAGTGCCCCTGTGAGCAACAGTGATCATCACATGGTGTGGTTTGAGATAAAAGCCAAGGTACAGGCCAAACATAGCAAGCTCAAAGTCCTAAACTTCAAAAACACTGACTTAAATAAAATGGCTGAGTACCTAAAGGAGGAGATGACGGGGTGGAAGGAGATAAGGGAAGTGGAATTGCAATGGGCTAAACTAAAGGTGGCAATAAAAGGGGCAACAGATAACTATGTAAGAAAAGTAAATAAAAACAAGAGGAGAAGGAAACCTATTTAGTTTTCCAAAGAAGTGGCTTCTCAAAGGCAAAAAAACATAGCTTTCGCAAAATTCAAAAGCTTGCAAACAGAAGAACACAAATGAATACAGGATCAAACTCAGAGTCAAAAAGAGAAATAAGGATAGCAAAATCAAAGGCTGAGGAAAAGATGGCTAAAGATGTTAAGGGTGGCAACAAAACTTTTTTCAGGTATATTTGGGGAAAGGAAGATCAGAGTTGGAATTGCAGGACTCAGAAGTGCTGGGAAAGGACTTGTGGAAAGTGACATAGAAAAAGTGAAATTGCTAAAAAAAATACTTCTGCTCTTTTTTTTTTTTTTTTACTAAAACTCCTGGAGATGGAACAGCTGTGACTCCCAAATATAAAAATGGGAATGAAGTAGATACCACACCATTCACAGAAGATGAGGTGTTTGAACAACTTTCTAAACTGAAAGTGGACAAAGCCATGGGACCGGATGGAATACATCCCAGGATACTGAAAGAACTCAGAGGTTCTTGCAGGGCTGTTAAAGGATGTATTGGAAACGGGAGAGGTTCCTCAGGACTGGAGAATGGCTGATGTTGTACCTCTACACAAAAGTGTTGACGGGGAAGACGTGTCAAACTACAGACCCGTGAGACTTACCTCAGTGGCGGGAAAAGTAATGGAGGCGCTCCTGAAAGAGCGAATAGTAAACTTTCTCAAAACCAACAGGTTGCAAGATCCGAGGCAACATGGTTTTACTGAAGGACAGTCTTGCCAAACAAATCTGAGTTCTTTGACTGGGTGACCAAGGAACTAGATCAGGGGCATATGATGGATGTCATCTACCTGGATTTCAGCAAAGCCTTTGATACTGTTTCTCATAGGAGGCTTGTCAATAAATTTGGTAGCTTGGAGATGGGTCCCAAGATGGTAAACTGGATTAGAAATTGGTTGACTGACAGACGACAGAAGGTGATGGTACATGGAGCTCACTCGGATGAAAGGAAGGTGATTAGCGGGCTGCCCCAGGGTTCGGTCCTGGGCCTGGCACTGTTCAATGTATTTGAGTGATATTGCTGAAGGACTGAATGGAAAAGTCCTGTCTTTTTGCAGATGACACAAAAATTTGCAACAGAGTGGACTCCCCCGAGGGAGTGGATAATATGAGGAAAGATCTACAAAAGCTGGAAGAATGGTCTAATGCTTGACAATTACGATTTAATGCGAAAAAGTGCAGTGTCATGCACTTAGATAGCAGAAATCCAAAGGAAATGTATGCAATAGGGGGCGAGAGGTTGGTGTGCATGGTTCAGGAGAAAGACCTTGGTGTGATTATCTCTGATCTCAAGATGGCAAAACAGTGTGACAAGGTGGTGGCAAAAGCCAGGAGGATGTTGGGCTGCATACAAAGAGGGATTACCAGCAGAAAGGAAGAGGTACTTATGCCACTGTACAGGTCGCTGGTGAGGCCTCACTTGGAATACTGTGTTAAGTTTTGGAGACCATATCTTGCAAAAGATGTAAAAAGACTGGAAACTGTTCAGAGGAAGGCAACTAAAATGATTTGGAGCCTGCGTAAGAAACCTTAGAAGAGACTTGAACACCTAAATATATACATTTTGGAGGAGAGGAGGGAAAGCGGAGATATGATTTTAGACTTTTAAATACTTAGAGGAATGATGAACAAACAAACCTCTTCCAAAGATGGGAAAGCTGCAAAACTAGAGGGCATAACATGAAGCTGCAAGGTGGAAAATTGAAAGGCAATGTCAGGAAATATTTTTTCACTGAAAGGATGGTGGATGCTTGGAATGCTCTCCCGATGAAAGTGGTGGGGGCAAACACGGTGACGGAATTCAAAACAGCATGGCACAAGCACAGCAGATCCCTTTACAGCAACAGGATAAAAACAAAATAAACTGAACCATCTAACTTCTCAACAAATAGGGGTGTCCTACATGGAGTGGTGGGTCCATCCCTAAACAAAGACATGGGGAGGGTGGCCTGCACAGAGCGACAGGTGCACCTACTCTTGCTGTATTGCTGGGCAGACTGGATGGACCATGCTGGTCTTTATCTGCTGTCATTTACTATGATTATGACTTCTACCCTAGTTCCGGTCAACCTTGGAACCAGAAAACCTGACTTGGGGGACTTTCTGCATAGCAGTGCACAGCACTTTTCACATGAGCCACTGGTTTGACAGAAATGTTTTTTCTGTTTACAATACAACTTTTTCTCAACAGCATTCTGCCTTGTAGGTTAGGTTCAACAATTTGTCAGAATTATGTCATCAATAAAATGCCTTAAGTTTTACTTTTCGTTCAAAGCCCTAATCTAACAAGTAATGATAAAGGACTAATTCATCTCAAAGCAATTGGGCTCTCAACTATTCTGGCATATGCTTACAGCCAGGGCTAGCCTATTGGCAGGTAGCATTGTGTGGGAGGGAAAAATGGGGGTTGGAGCAGAAAGGTACTGTCTCCAAAAATTCTTTAGGGAGGGTGGGTGGTGACATTTAAAAAAAAAAAATGTGGGACCATTCTCTTACACCACCTCTTCCAAGGAAGTCTCTTCCCCTCCCCCTCCCTCTCCCTATCACTAACCCCTTTCACCTCACTTGATAAGTCCTGGTTGAGATAATCGGACAACTGCAATAAATTGATGTCCCAGGCTCTGCAGTGTCTCCTCTTCTTCTGGCACTTCCTGTTATCAGGGAAACCTAATACAAGGAGCAGAATTGTGCACTATCTGTGAACACTTGCCTGCTCTCCTTGAACCTGTTTTCAAAAATCTGTGTTGCCTTGCTTTAGCAATACTGATGTATTTTTATGTATCATTCAGATACATTTATGGGGGTATTTTATAAAGTTTTTTTTCTGCATGTAAAGCTCATTTTGATAATATGTGGCCTCATGGAAAGAGTATACCCAATTTTACATAATTCTGTATAGGTATTTTTATTTATTTAATACACACTTATATACCGCTGCTTCCAGCGATCAGCAGCGGTTCGATTCTTCTTTTGGGGGTGTCAAATCAGGACTGGGAGGGTACAGTAAATACATAGGTCTGAGGTGAAGTCACAGCACACATGGTTAGTGTCTAGGGGGAAAATTATACATATTTACATTTATACATACGTATTTACACATTTCTGGCTTACAATTGTACATTTACACCTTTTTGGATTACGCATTTTTACATTTACATATTTGGATTATACATTTTTGTGCTCCATATTTTACATGTTTTACATAGTGTTTCCAAACGCATATAATTATCTGCTTGCTTTGCTATGATTTCATGGAACTTGAGGGGCATGGCTGATTGTAGTAGCATTTGAAAAGGTGGGTTTTTATCTCTTTCCTGAATATTGTAATGTCCGTGACTGAACGCAGTTCAAAAGGGAGTTGATTCCATATAGTTGGTGCAGAGAATGAAAAGGCTCTGCGAGATGTACCTGTTTTCACAGTTCTGATGGTGGTGGGGACCTGTAGGGTGCCCAAGTTGGCAGTTCTTCTGTCCCTATTTGCAGGTTGTGTGGTGATAAGTGAGGTCAGGAAAGAGGGGGCTATGTTGTTGAGTTTGAATGTGGTTGCTAGCATCTTGTATTGTATCCTAGCTGCAATTGGAAGCCAATGTAGGTCGATTAATATTGGGGTGATGTGTTCTGAAAGGCTTGCACCCATTATTATCCTGGCAGTCACGTTTTGGGCCATCTGAAGGATATTTAATGATTTCTTGGGCAGACCTTGTAAGATGGCATTACAGTAGTCCAGGTGTGGCATAATGAGTGCTTGAGCTACGGACCGGAAGTCACTTGGTGCTATTATTTTCCTTAGAGGTTGTATCACTCTAAGTTTATGGAAGATGGCTTTGTTTGTTTTACGTAGGTGAGTCTCCATTTTTAGATTGCAGTCGAGTGTGACTCCTAGATATTTGATTTTATCCTTTGCTTTGTACGTGTTATTGCACAGGGTGATTGTATCAGGGGGCTTGAAGTTCGGTTTGTTGGACATATACATGACCTCTGTTTTTTTGTGGTTAATCGTCATTTTTTTTTCTGTAGCCATAGCAACATTTCATCCAGGCAGCTTTCGAGCTGTGAATAATTGGGGTCAGCGGCGTCCAGTTGTGTGTAGAGCATGATATCATCCGCGTAGATGTGGTAGTTTATGTTGTGTTTTTTAAAAATGACGCAGAGGGGTTGCATGTAGACGTTGAACAGTAGCGCCGAGAGAGATGAACCCTGGGGTATGCCCTGTGTTTGAGAGAACGGTTCAGCTTGTTCGCCATTGAATTGTACTTGAGGCCTTCTGTTCGATATGTAGGAGAACCATTTGAGGGGGGTTCCCACAACTCCTATGGATTCCAGTTTAAGGAGGATCCCATGATGCACAGTGTCAAAGGCGGCGGAGATGTCAATGAAAATGAGTATAAACATTTTCTTTCTGTCTTCTAGTCCTTTGAGGAGGTTGTTCATTAGTGCTATCAAAAGTGTTTCAACTCCATGATTTCTTCTGAACCCATATTGTTTGTCTAAGGTATCATGATCATCAAGGTGATCTTGGAGTTGTAGGAGCACTGCCTTTTCTTTTTTTTTGAAACTTTTATTTTCATTTTGCAACAAACAAAAGAAACAACACACCAAAAGAGACAAAACAAGTATACAATAAGGAAAAGTAAACCCATTACCCCCCACCCCGGTGCTTCTTCTCTACCCGTTTGTATCAGCATGTGAGCGCTTCCAATTAACAGTGATTATACATCAAACGATCAAAAAAGTATCCACAATACAGCATGATCATGAGACAGAGATATATACAAAGTTAGACAGTCAGATGAGAGCATTTAGCAAAATGTACATATTCATTGAACATCTTCCATTAAGACCAATAAGAAGGAGTCTGAACGGAGGAAGCGCACAGACAAAGTATTTGTTCATATTTACTGTAGAGACAGGCATGATTCCACCATTCATTGAGGCTCAGATGGGAACTAATTTCCCAGTATTACTTAATGAGGGAAACAGCAATGCCAAGCATAAAGTTCAAAAGGAGATAAGCCATTTCTTGGGAGAGGGGGGATCCCCGCAACTGGGCGAAGTCCCACTATCTTCCAAGAAAGGGACTCCTGAGAGTGCAATATAGACTAAATACGACCCCAGACCCGACGCCAGTTATACTGTAGTGCGGGATATTCATGCATAACATGAAATGAAGTAATAAACCAATGGCCACAGGACGTGTCCAGCAACCATTACCCTGAGTAGTGTTCCATTTGTCTAAACTGTGAGGAGTGTAAAAACACCGGTGGGCTAGAAAGAAGAGGGTCTGAGTGAGTGAGGCGGGTCGGAAACCCGTGTCCCTCTGCTCCAGATAAGGCTCCATTGCTCCGAGGTTAAAGTCACATGCAATTCTCTCTCCCATACTTTCTGCGCTATAGAGGTATCTCTAGTGATAGCATTACATAAGGTTTAGTAAAATTGGATGCTACACCCGGTAAACTACCGAGAGATCGGAAGTTTCCAATCAACCTTATGCAGAGAGTGCCGATGGCGGGAGTACTCTAGCGCTCCGAATGCTATGCTGAAGTTACACTGACCAGAGTCGGGAGTCGAAAGGTTGCATAGGAGTATTAAAGGCACCTAAAGTGTCGAAAAACATTGGTGGATAGTGGGAGTCTAATGGGAGAGTCATACCAGGGAGTAAGGTAAGAGGAATCGGTGAGCAAAGGCCCGCTACTATATCTAGCCACACAGGTCTGCTCGGTACTGGAGCCTCCAACCAACAAGCACCTTGTTTGAAAAGAAAAGATTGAGGGAACACTTGAGTAAAATCGCCACCAAGTATTAATGGAGCATTGGCGGAGGCCGAGGCCAACTGCGCAAGACTTGCATAGTGAGCAGGGTTGTCCACATTCTGGACATAGTGCAAATACACGTGAATTCACTATCTCCAACCTCAAGGTGTACACGGGCCCATCTACCCTCCATGTCAGCGCTAATATCAGGTACAGTAGCGTGCAAAGACTTCTTAACCAGAATGACTATCCCGTACCATTTGGAAACGGTGGGAGAATAGGCAGCTACCATGTGAGGCCTAGCATTGAGTTTCAGTGTTTCAGCAGAGTGTAATGCGTTTCCTAAAGAAACACCTAATCAACGTGCTCGTGGCTAAGATAGCTAAGGATTTTCTTTCTGCTGAGTGGACCAGCAATGCCTTGTACGATGAATAATAAGATTTTACATGAGGCCATTCAGAAAAGTTAAAATTCTGAGCATGATAGCACACATAATTTCACTGTGTCCCTCAAACTGACTGTATCTGGCTGTACACATGACATAGGAAAAATAAGCTAATATAATACAATGAAGCGCCCCACATTAACAAAGAAAACCGCAGGACGGTAGAGGAGAAGCAAAACCCCAAAATTACTGGCGACCATGTGTCTGCGGGGAGAAACCCCAGAGAAGGCCGAAATTGAAAAAACATATAACCTGTAGGACTGTGCGTGCTCCGAATCCGACCGAGGCACACATCATGAAGGGATAGGAGACCAAAGACAAAAGTCATACAGAGAAAGAAAGAAAGTCCAGGCTATTTCTGTGCTGGGCTATGACCGCCGCATCGGGCCCTTCAAAATGGCGGACAGAGCCGGCAGATAAGAGTCCAAGATTTGGGATTAGCGCATCTGTTCTGCTTCTTTGGAGTCCAAAAATGTTGATAATAGATCAGGATCCTCGAACGTCCTGGTCTGGTTGTGGAGAGTCACTCGGAGCTTCGCTGGATACAACAGGCCAAAGCGAGCCTGTAGCTGTTGAAGTCGAGGGCGAAGAGCAAGGAGTTTCTTCCGACGGTCAACGGTAGGCTTTGCCAAATCAGGAAAGAAGGAGACCTTACGACCTTCATATTCCAAATGATGATTCGCTCGGGCAGCATGTAAAATTTGTTCCACTTGTTGATATCGTAGCAAGCTAAAGATAATAGGCCGGGGGGTCGTGCGGTTGAGCGCCATGCGGGCAGGAACACGGTGTGCTCGATCGATTTCCAGTTCTCTGTGAAAAGTGATCTTCAGCAAGGAGGGAAGAGTTTTGAGCAAGAATTCTCTTATATCTCCTGCTTCCACCCCCTCCGGCATTCCGAGGAGCCTCACATTGTTGCGACGGGCGCGATTATTGCTATCTTCCAACTCCTTTTGAAGATTCTGTATCTGGCGCTCAGCCTCGTCCAGTTTGCCCAAGCGCACCTCGTGCGAGTCGAGGACCCCCGCCATATTGTCCTGCCGTAATGAAAGACCTTCAAGTCGGTCTTGGAGCACTCCAAAGTCTTCTCGCATGGCTCGAAGCGCTTCTCCATTAGACTGCACCAATTCCTTCACGCCACGTATTTCCTCCAAAATCTCCAGGTGCATTGCGGGGTTTTCACGAAATGGAACCATCTTCTGCGGGGAGGACACCTCCGTCTTGGAGCGTTTTCCGTGAGAAGAAGAAGGAGACCCGAAGTCCAAGCGCGCTGGTTTGTGGGCCGCCATCCCCCCCGAGGTGCCCCGGTCAGCTCGGAGCGAAATAGTAAATTTATATAGGTATTAAGTCAGGATTCTGAGTAGGCCTCTCGGGAGCTTCAACGCAAAGCGTCCTACCCGCTGGACATCAGGCTCCGCCCCCCGGAGCACTGCCTTTTCAATGATTTTTGCCAGGAATGAAATGCTGGATATAGGGCGGTACGAGGATGGGTCTTCCTTGTTGAGTGAGGTGTTTTTTAGGATTGGCCTTATTATAGATCGTTTTAGCTGGTCAGGCATTATTCCTTGATTTAGCGACTGATTTATAATGTGGGCTATTTGCTGGTTGATCTCTTTTTTTTGCCGCTTTAATCCATGCAGTTGGGCAGGGGTCGAGTGGTGAGGTGGTGGTATTTATAGAGGTTATAATGTTGGTAGTTTGCTGTTCATCAATGTTGTAGAATGTGCTCCAAGTTAGTTCTTGCTTCACTTTTGTTCTTTGATGTGGCGTGTCTTCATCGAACGTGTTGGCGGTGGTAGTCAGCTTGCTTGCATAGTGATTTGCCAGCGTTTGCAGATGGATGGGGCTATCTTGAATTTCTGGTAGCGCAGTTTTTGTAAGCGATTTCACTAGTGCAAAAAGTTCACGTGGTTTGTTGATGGCTTTGTTTAGGATGTTGGTATGGTGTATCCTTTTTGCTGTGTTTACTTCTTCTTTGTAGCTTGAGAGGAGATTCAAGTACACAGTTCTGAGTTCGGTGGATTTGGTGTGTCTCCACTTTTTTTCATGCTTCCTGAGGTCTCTCTTCATTCTGGTCAATGTTATGGTGTACCAAGGTTCTGATGGGTGCTTGGATGCGTTTGGTTTCTGATTCTCTTTGGGGATCGCTATGGTCTGAATTGCGGAATCCCAATTGCTTGTTAAATCATCGAGGTCTGATTTTTCCCAGGTCTATGTGGGATTTGATAGTATTGATGAGACCTTCCATGTCTGGTTTGTTAAATCTACGTTGTTGTTGTGATACCCTTTTATCTTTTGTGTCCTTGGTCACGTTTGGAAGCTTTAACCGTATATTGATTTGGTGGTGGTCTGACCAGGGTAGTGGATTGATCTCTATCAGGGGTTTCTCATCATTGTCTTGTTCTCCTTTAGGTGTGAAGACCATGTCTAGTGTGTGGCCTTTTTCATGTGTGGGTTCTGTTATGAGTTGCTGGTACCCTAGCTGGGTCATAGCTTCTAGGAAGGTGTTTGCATTCGTGGCTGATGCTAGATTTAGGTCTCCTAGTATTATCTGGAATTTTCTAGGTTGTGTTGATGAAATTGTTTCCAATGCCGATGCCAGTATCTTATGATGCGGCGTGGGGGGTCTGTATATCAAGCAGATGGATAATGCTGAGTTTTCTACCTTGAGTAAGTCTGTCTGAGTTTGAACTCTGATATGTGCTTGCAAGTTTCAGATTGTCTTTTGCTATCATGAGGACCCCTCCACCCTTCTTGTGGGCTCGGGGACAGTTATACAGGTTGTATCCAGGTTTGCTGATCTGGTTCAATATGGCTGCATCTGTTTCTGTGACCCATGTTTCGGTTATACATAGGATGTCTGGTTGTTCGTCTGTGATGTCGTATATTATGTGGGTTTTGTTCCTGATCGAGCGAGCATTGATGAGGATGATATTACAGGCTTCATGCAGGGCCGTCATAGCCTTAGTGTTTTGTGATGCCCCTTGGTTGATTGCGCGGGGCAATGCTGTTTTGGGTTTGCGGTGTCTTCGATTTCTCGTAGAAGACTTTGTATTCCCAGGGGTGTAGTTTTGGACAAAGTAGATGTGGAGTTGTGATGTACATGCACATGTTTACACCTTTATCAGAGCAAATTTTAAATTTGTGTGTGTACATTTGCATGCTAGTGTAGTGGTTCTGGGAACCAATTTTATAAAGGCACATAAGCTCCATATTTTGTATGTCTTTTTGGATTTCTTATATAAAAGTCCTGTTTATAAAATTACTCCATTTATATAGTGTGCAAGTATGTTAGAATGCATTTATTTTATTTTTATTTTATTTAGATCAGGGGTGTCCAACCCTTTCCTGGAGGGCCGCAATCCTGGTAGGTTTTTGGGATAGCCCTAATGAATATGCATGAGATATATGCATTAGAGATCCTGCCAACCTAACTGGTTTGTGGCCCTCCAGGACTGGATTTGGAGCCCCCTGCCTTGCACCTCTGTCATTTGAGATTGTGAGTGGGCAAGATGCAGATATCCTAGAATATCTCATGCATATTCATTAGGGCTATCCCAAAAACCTACCAGGATTGCAGCCCTCCAGGACAGGGTAGGACACCCCTGATTTAGACAGTTTTTGTATACCACCTTATCCTTCAAAGTGGTCACAACACAATTGGGGATACATTTAACACGAGGGGATATGAGACACATACACTAATACATACAGGGAACATGGGCAATGGCGGGTTAAGTGGCTTGCCCAAGACCACAAGGAGTACCTGTGGGACTAGAAACCCCAGTCCTTCTGGCCCAAGGTTGCTGTCCTCTAGTGGGATTTGAACCCCTGACCTGAGGTAACTTGCCCCAACCACTAGGCCACTCGTTTACTATGAAAAAGGCTATAGCTTAGGGTGGTAATATTTAGATTAGTTTTCAAATCCTTTTATTAAATTGTTACAATAAAGGAAATTAACTTTTTTATATCAATAAGTCCAAAGTTGCCCACAGCTTATAAAGATCCAAGAATAAATTATATATATATATATATATAATTTATTCTTGGATCTTTATAAGCTGTGGGTAACTTTGGACTTATTGATATAAAAAGAGAGAGACTAATTTCTATGAGTGTTTGATATACAGGGTGTTGTCAGCTGCTGTTCACAAAAGAAAATAAATTCTAATTTTCTGAAATCAAAGAGCATTCTTCAGTTCTAGAAAAGATAACATGTTCTCAATTGTTATGTCTTTTTCTGATGTAGAACATTTGATAGCTATGCAAGGGTGAAATTACATAAGTCGACATGAATAATCCCAAGTCTTAATGATAAACACTGATGTCTGTGAACTGGGGTCTCAAAAGAAAGATCTGAATACATTCTAAGAACACATCCCAGAACTTCCTCCTTGATCCTGAGGAGGAAGAAAAACATTTTTAAAAAGTCTGTCTTGATTGGATTCTAACACCATTGTAACAAAGTTACCTTCATAACATTTTTAAGTAATAACTCAGCAACTGAAGTAGTATTTACTTTAATGTAGATTAAGTTCAAGATCTATTTTTTTTCCTCCTTACAAAGAAAAATGTTTGTTTTGAAGGTAAGTAGTAGATCCAGAGTACTAGTGGAAGGGAAGATTCTGGAACTTCTGAAACCTGTAAATCTTGAATAAATTTAAATCATATACAGTCTGAAGTCTGGGAACATGTATAATCCTGATATTTCACCGTTTTCTACATTCTGAACAAATGAGATTGTGGTTCTAGAATGTTTACCAGTTGCATTTTTAATCTATTGGCTGTTATGAGCAAGTTCAGAAATTTCCTGATTGGTCCTCAAGTGTTTGTTCATATTCCTCTACTCTACTTTCAGACTTGACCACCACTTCTTTCTGTAATACTAACTTAGAAACTACTGATAGGGGAAAATAAGACTTAGTGTGTGTACAGGAGGACTAGGAGGCCCGCAGGGGAAAATGGGAATCCTGTATATATCTATATATGGAAAGGAATGTGCTGTGCTAAGACAAATTGATTGTTCTGCAAGGAAACGACTAACATCTGTGAAGTTACTGATAAGCTGTGGTGGGCCTCAGGGGATGAGTTGATGACGTATGTATATGTTTTTGTTCATGTATAAAAGACATATAGCCCCTCTAACCTGTGGAATAAACTTACATACTACTTATATGCGAGTGTATGTGTGTTCCCCTAGAATTCCAGACAGAGAAGGTAAGGTGGTTCCCCGGCCCAGGGGGATTAGCGGGTGTCCCAAGGGTAAGTGGTATATAGTGCTGGGAAAGGAGTAACCCACACTTACAGTTTGGTGTCAGAAGTGGGATTTCCCTGTTGCACTGGGATTTCCCGACATCCTAAATTGACGTAGCTTTGGTAGCTCATCTCGCATGTGCTTTGGTAGCGCTATGCATAATGGGGACGTCCCGCTGGGTCCGTGGTAATACCCTTTTCCTTCTCTGTGGCTTGTGTGATTGTGTGAGCTTGGCAAGATGCCCCTGCCTCAGCCTGAAGCAATAGCGCTAGTGACTGTTGTTGGCAGAAAGCAAGTGGCCAAGCATGTGATTGTTGGATATTAATTAGAGGATGGGGGGGTCCCAAGGTAAGGGGACCACTCCAGAATCCGTTGGAGTGCGTGCACAGCCAGATGTTGTGATAAAGTTTAAAACTGCAGCTAAGAAGGCATCCTAATCTCGCCATACCCCAGTCCCTCCCGGCGCACCCCCGGTAGATGGGGAGACACCGAAGGAATACATAGACAGAGTGGCAGGGGATTATTATACTAATCCCTGGGTGGATAATATGGCAGGGTGGACAGAAGGTTTACATAGCTCAAATCCTTTTCCCAGGGAGGGTAACTTCTCTGCCTGGCATTTAGATATGATTCAGGGATTGTGTCTGAGGGATAAGACAGCTTTTCCCTTTTATTCCGGAGACCCGACATGGCCAAAATCTTATATGAAGGAATGTGGTAGTGTATGGATACAACTGGCTCCTTATTATAATGGTCAGCACCAACTGGTGCTTGACTCGCCCTGGGAACTGCCTCCGAAATTGCCCCAACCCTAGGTGTCCTCCTCCTGGGTGCCCACGGCCCCTCCGCCGTATCAGCCCATTTACCCCTCCCTGGTTGGATCGGCTGCCGTTGTAAAGCCAGCGAGAGACTCTGACTCATTAGAGGACATTGTTCTGGCGGCGGCTGCTTCTACCGTGCACCCCCCCAGTAGTAATGGCGGGGCATGCCCTCCACCCACCGGGAATTACCTATAGATAAAATGTTTCGTCAGATATGTACCACTTATGAGGCTGTGCGTAGCAAGGTAGAGGAGCCTGTCGGTTCGCCTCCGCCGCTGCCTGTTGCCTGGCTACCTTCTCCTGCCCTACCTTCTCACTCAAGCCCATGCTTGTCTGGATGCGCCCAGGGAAAACATTTATTGCCAATGGTGTAAGACATCTCAGGAGGTCTCTACCGGGGGTTTGTGGATGTGAGCGGGGGCCAGAGGGTCTGCTGCTTCCCTGGTACCCTTTTGCCCCGCTGGAGTCCCTCATTACCCCCTCTAATTCCCCCCTTCCGATGCCTTTAACCGAAGATCGGGTGGGGGAACAGGAACAGAGTAGGGCTAGGGCTCATAGGGATGGGCTTAGCCCTTATAACCCCTTTCATAAGCTGGATTAAATTATGTGAGAACTTCTAACAATGATAGAGCGTCAGGAAAACCTACCTTTAAGGGTTACACATATACCCAATACCCTTTTTTTAACTATTGGTAACCAGCTTGTTAAGCCCCTGGATCCCGCTATCCCTCTATTTTACAGTATGCCCCGAACCCTATGAAAACGCCAGCTGCCACTGTGCACTACTTGCAACATATGACTCGTGGGTTGCAGTGTATGGCGCAGGATTACTGCCTCATTATTGAGGGTGTCCTGGGGTATGATGAAGAAACCCCATTTGATTTTTCTAAAGTTAATTCTTCGGCGAACCCTTATGAGATGCCGGATGATTCTAATTACTCCCTCCGATTATCCTGAGGTGATAAAGATGTGGGACGAAGTGTTAGAGTGTGAGCGTTTATTTGGGGCGAAACAGAATCTTGCTGCATCTATTGCATGCATGCAGGAACTAGGGGAAGGAGTTTCCCAGTTTGTGCGAAGGTTTCGTAAGTGTTGGAAGGAGGAGGCAGGTTTATCACAGGAAGGCCTGATGGCTTCGATGTATATTCAGATGCTGTTTGGGGCTATGTGCCCTGAAGTGACCATAGCATGTAAGCGAATGATAGATGCTTGATTTAGCATGACTCCGGCAGAATTGGAGAAGGTAATACTAACGAAGGAAGCAGCGGGATGCTTTGCAGATATGGATGTTAAGACAGGTAAAATTTCTCATGCTTGGCAGCAGGATATTGGTTGCCAGCAATCCCTAAAGTTACTGCTTGGGTTAGAAATTGGTTGGGTGGAAGGTGACAGAGTACAAGTAAATGGAGCTCACTCTGAGGAGAAGGATGTTATCAGTGGTGTGCCCCAGGGATCTGTCCTTGGTCCGATTCTTTTTAACATCTTTGTTAGTGATATAGCGGAAGGGCTTTCAGGTTAGGTTTGCCTCTTTGCGGATGATACCAAAATCTGCAATAGAGTAGACACCCAGGAAGGGGTAAATAACATGAGGAGGGATCTAGCTAAGCTTGAAGAATGGTCTAGAATTTGGCAGCTGGGATTTAATGTTAAAAAATGTAAGGTCATGCATTTGGGCTGCAGCAATCCAAGGGAGCAATATGGTATAGGGGGTGAAGTACTTTTGTCCACTAAAGAAGAGCGGACCTAGGCATGGTTGTGTCTGATGATCTTAAAGTAGCTAAACAGGTAGAAAAGGTGACGGCAAAAGCTAGAAGGATGCTCGGGTGCATACGGAGAGGAATGGCTAGCAGAAAAAAGGAGGTGATAGTGCCTCTGTATAAGTGTTTGGTGCGACCTCATTTGGAGTATAGTGTGCAATTCTGGAGACCGCACCTTCAAAAGGATGTGAACAGGATGGAGTCGGTGCAGAGGGTGGCTACTAAAATGATTAGTGGTCTTCATTATAAAGCATATGAGGACAGACTTAAGGATCTTAATATGTACACCTTAGAGGAAAGGTGGGTTAGAGGTGATATGATTGAGATGTTTAAATACCTCTGTGGCATAAATGTTCAGGGAGAGAGCCTCTTTCAATTGAAAGCAAGTTCTGCTACGAGGGGGACATGGGATGAGGGTGAAGGGAGATAGATTCAGGAGTGATATGCGGAAATATTTCTTTACGGAAAGAGTAGTGGATCCGTGGAATAGTCTCCCAGTGGAGGTGGTAGAGATTAGGACAGTAACTGAATTCAAAAAAGCATGGGACAAACACAGAGGATCTCTAAAGGTAAAAAGGGAACTGTTGTAGTTATGGAAGGACAGACTAGATAGGCCATGTGGTCTCTTTCTTTCGTCATATTTCTGTTTCTACCCCGGGGGATATCAACCCCCGGGGCCTCAGTGGTCGCAATCTCGGGGGTGGAGGGGACAGCAGGACCGGTTTCGAGGCGGACGGGGTGGTGGACAAGGAGTAGGGCAGAGAATATTTAGGAATCAGATTTGTTTTCATTGTAAGCAACAAGGACATTGGAAAAATGAGTGCCCTTACGTGGCAGGTAGCGGCCCCGGGCTGACTCAAGGGGGGTGGGCTTTTCCCTCTCCTGCGATGCCATCGGCACCACTCTCTCCCCCCTTCTAGTAGCCCCGCAACCCCTGTTATCCCTATTACATGGCAATGGCCCCTGCAATGCCCATAGGGCTGCCCTGAGGCAACGGTTCCAATCTGGGTTCAGTTAACAAGTGGATGGAAGGAGCCCCCTTGTTGTACGTTGTGCATTAATGGCCAGCAGGTCTCCTTTGTAATTGATATGGGAGCGACTTGCTCTGTTGCATGCCTCTGTTTGTAGGGAACCCTTAATGCCAGGTTCTGCCTTAGTTGGGATAAATGGAACCTCTACCCCCACGTGGATTGCACCCCCATTGTCTGTCTCTGCACTTGGTAATAATACTGTTCTGTTTACACATTCATTTATGATTATTCCCTCTTGTCCAGTGAGTCTCATGGGGTGGGACCTGTTGTGTCGCCTAGAAGCAGTAACTATTAGTAATTTGGATGGCTCTTTTGCCCTGCACTCTCCCTTTTTATTGAATATGATTTCTACAGAGGTGTATGGGTTGTCTAAGGTTCCTCCTAAACTCTGGGCCACCTCCCCAACTGATGCCAGATTGGTCCCCTGTACGCCATATGTGGCACGTTTGAAGGATCCTCAAGCTGTTTGTATCCGACAGTACCCTTTTTCTGGCCCTAAGGAAACTGCTTTGCAGTCCATGATCCAGGATTTTGTCGCAGCAGGTATTGTAGTTCCTACTGTTTCTCCTTATAATACTCCTGTGAATCCTGTCCCTAAGGGGGATGGGTTCTGTTTTACCCAGGATTTATGGGCCGTAAATCAGCTTGTTCCGCTGGCACCGGTGATGCCTGATATTGCCGGGCTACTTACTCTTATTTCTATGGAAGCCAAATGCTTTATGGTGATTGATTTAGCTAATGCCTTTTTTAGTGTACCACTGGACCCCATCATGCAGCCTCTTATGGCTTTCACACATGCAGGCAAAAAATATACCTGGACTCGCCTGCCACAGGGATACATTGATTCCCCGGTGGCGTATTCTCTTGTTCTTAAGGCATCAATTGAAATGTGGCATCCGCCTTGTTCCTCCACCCTTCTCCAGTATATGGACGATTTGTTATGTTCGAAAACAATCACAGAATGTGAAAACAACTCTGTATCCTTGCTCTGCCATTTAGCCTCACATGGACATAAGGCTTCTCTAAAAAAGCTTCAGTGGTGTTGCGAGTGTGTTACCTACTTGGGGTTTGTGCTGTCCCCTGGAAACCGGGCGTGCTCTCCTGCCCGAGTACAGGCAATTTATAAAATTATCTCCTCAAACGACAGTGACACAAATGCTGGCTTTCCTTGGATTAGTATCTTTCTGTTGCGCTTGGATACCGGACTGTGCTTATTGGGATTCCATATTGCGAAGGGCTACTTTGCAGTTACCAGGCTCTGTATCTATTGAATGGACCGAAGAAATGCTTTCTGCATTTGCTACTTTGAAAAGCTGCTTTTCTCGGCTTCTACACTTGGGCTACCTGATTATGGGAAAATATTTTACTTATGTAAGGGAAGAGGGAGGAACTATGGCAGCTATTTTGGCTCAAGACCACGGGGGGGGGGGGGGGGATATGCACCCAGTCGCATATTTATTGAAAAAAAAAAATTGCCCCTCCCGGTACAGGGTATGCCTGCATGTCTGCGAGCCCTGGCGGCTTCGGCTATTGCCATACAGATGACTATCCCGATTACTCTGTCTCATGAGACTATCCTGTTTTCTACCTATTCTGTTTTGAATGTGTTAAAGAACCTCACTACGCAACACATGACAGCCCAGCGCCATAGTGGGTATGAGGTAATTTTAACAACTACTGAAGGGTTGTTGGTTAAACACAAATCCGCTGCCTTTACCCCGATGCTGGCCTTAATGCGCCCAGTAGATGACTCCGGGTTGCCCCAAGAAGAACATGATTGCCTAAAGTTGATCAACTTTGAGACGTCAGTGCGTCCTGACTTGTCGTCCTTCCCGCTCCCGGACGCTCCACATACATTTGTGGATGGGATCTGTGTCTGTTGTGATAAGGAAGCTTATCATAGCTCAGGAAGGAGCTATAGAAAAGGTGAAGTGACTCTGAACAAGCAACCTGTCAGTTCTGGTAGAAATAAGAAAACAGAATTTTCCCATAAGACTACCAGTCCCAGAATGCACCAGGTTTCCAACAGCCATTAGAGGAGCTGAAGTGGGGAAACGTGTGTTCAATCAGGAGGGCTATGAGGTAATCCCTAAGCACTCATCTCAAAGGGCAGGGCCTGATTCAGCACAGCTGCGCTGTGCTAAGGTGGAGCACTCATCAAAGCAGAATAAAGGTAGAGTTTATTCTACAGAGAATTATCCTCATCCTCAGTTTCTTGGAGATTCTCATCTTGGACAGCTTCATCTGGAGGATCATCAGAAGCAGAAGCCAGAGCGGACAGACGGACAAAGGGCAAGAAACCCTTTGGAAGAAAGAAGAGAAAAGCATTTGGAAGGTCTAAAGGAGTCCAGAGCAGTACGTATACTGGGAGACATTCAAAAGGCCAGCATACACCATTGGACTGGGGAAAGCCAGAGGAATGGTGCTGCAGGGCTAGGAATCTCCAGACGGTACCTGTGAGGGAGACGGCTGCACGTGGAAGGGACCCTAAGACCCGTGCCAGAAGGTATGTGAAGAGAGATCCAGTGTCCAGGGATCTGGATTGGAAGGCTGGACAAAAGAACTGGACTACATACTGGCCAGGCTATTTAGAGAGGAACTCTAACAGCAATGGAAGCTCAGGTATGAACACTGATCTATGCCCTAGCTATAACCTTGAAAGACAGCAGGGAAACAAGTATTCTCCTGAAAGTGCTCCATTGAGAAATTCCTCTGTGCCAGTCCCTGATATTGAACCCATGATTATTGAAGAAGGGGAAGGAGCGGTCTTAGATACAGGCTGTGAATATATGGATTGCTCTCTGTCTAAACTCCTTTGGTAATTTTCTGTTACAAAGTACAGCAACCATCACAAAGAAATACAAACTTGTTCTTTAATCTACTCAGAAAAGCTCCTGAAGTAGGATTTGAGCCACGCAGTAGAAAGCAAGCCAGCTAAGGGGTTTCAGCTGGGTAACTGCTAGCAATTGAGCCTTACCTAATTGCTTGTGAGCTCTGAGGGAATCACTTCTGAGTCTATGTGGGAAGATATGAGAAGTTAACCTGAAAAGAACAGTTTTTCCCTTCTTTGTGGGTTTTGCTTGTTTGAAACACTGCTAAGAAAATATTAGCTAAAGCCTACAGAAAAGACCAGTTTGTTACCAACCAGGTCTTTATTCTTTTCATTTGATTGCCTGACAAGTTCATCTGTTTTCCTGATTTTGTTTTTCTAAGTTTAACACTGAAAGCAAGTATCCTGTTTTATGTGCTACCAAGCATATCTGTGTTGGGAGAAATAACCTCATAAATAAATATCTTATTGGCTTTACACTCGAGCACAACTAATTATTGTGAGCAGCTGTGTCTGGTGTGAATGGACTGCATTTCCCACAATCCCTTGCAAATCATATTGATATATTCACTTGCCAAGACTGTGAACATTCTCACCCAGGCAGCTGTCTGACACTGTCCCGCAGACAACGCCTACATTGCCTCTTATGGCATTGTAGAACTCCCAAATATTCTGCATGAAGCCCAGTTACTACCTTATGGCTCCGCACAAGCGGCAGAATTGGTAGCGCTTACTAGAGCCTGTGAATTATTTGCTGATAAATGTGTTAACATTTATACAGATTCCTGGTATGCCTTTTGGGTGGTGCATGATTTTGGTCTCTTATGGGGGTGTAGGGGATGGAAAACAGCAGACAGTAAACCAATTTCTCATTCACAATTGGTTAATGAACTGCTGGCTGCCTTATGTAAACCCAAAGAAGTCGGTTATTAAATGTGCCGCCCACAGATATGATACTTCTGTTGCCTCTCAAGGCAATGCTTTAGCTGATCTTGCAGCCAAACAGTGTGCACAAGCCCAAATTGAACTTTTATGCAGTAATATCTCTCAGGGCATGCCGACAGTTTCTTATTTGTCTGATCCTCCATTGTCTGAATATTATGTTTCCCCTCTTGAGCATTCTTTCCCCCTGTACCACTTGCAGGCTGGTGCAGATCCCGAGGACATTATGTATTGGGAACAACATAATGAGTTTAAATTCAGCACAGATTTGGCAGGAAAAAGGGGGGAGGGGTGAAGAGGGCTACCGAAAGCAGCAGACCCTCTCTTAATTGGTCAAGTACATGGGGTAGGGCATAAAAAACAGGAAGACGGTTCTTAAGGAGTTACAAGAAATATTTGTTTGCAGAGATTTGCCTCATTTAGTGGAATCATAACTGAGTCGGTGCTTAGTATGTGCTAGGAATAATGTTCAGCAGGGAAAAGCAATAGGACAATTGCAACATTTACCCCCACCCCAAGGCCCGTTATAGGCCCTACAAGTAGATTTCACATGTATTCCACGATCGATAGGGGGTTATAAGTATTTGTTGGTCATTGTTAGGTTTTCCAAGTGGCCAGAGGTTTTTCCCACGACTAAGGAAAATGCTAGAACCGTAGCAAAAATTCTCTGTAAGGAAGTTATTCCCTGCTTTGGGTGTCCCCTTTCTATAGACTCTGATCAGGGACCAGCGTTCACCTCTAAGGTGTTACAACAGATTACTCAGATGTTTGCCATTGATTGGAAATTTCATGTCCCATATCACCCACAGTTGTCAGATAGTAGAACGAATGAATCGAACAATTAAAGAAAAATTTTAAAAAGGCTACACAACACGCTCCAGGAAGGTGGCCAGTGTATCTGCCAGCTGTATTGGCAGAAATTAGGCTAACCACAGGGGCATCTGGTTTCTCTCCTTTTGAAATTCTGATGGGACGACCCTTCCCTTTTCCCTTCCCCTGGAAATGGCCCGAGGGAATCAAATCATTTAGAATCCCTTCAGCAAAGGCTCCAACGATCCTGTGAGCAGTGAGTGAGAATCAGCTGTGCCTACTTAGTTGGGAACTGTGTGTGAGAGAAAACTGCAGCCAATCTGAGCACTTTTCAAATCATTTAGAATCCCTTCAGCAAAGGCTCCAACGATCCTGTGAGCAGTGAGTGAGAATCAGCTGTGCCTACTTAGTTGGGAACTGTGTGTGAGAGAAAACTGCAGCCAATCTGAGCACTTTTCAAATCATTTAGAATCCCTTCAGCAAAGGCTCCAACGATCCTGTGAGCAGTGAGTGAGAATCAGCTGTGCCTACTTAGTTGGGAACTGTGTGTGAGAGAAAACTGCAGCCAATCTGAGCATTTTTCAAATCATTTAAAATCCCTTCAGCAATGGCGCGCCCGTGCCTTGCGGGCCCGCGCCTGAGGGCCTCGCAAGAGGGCCCTTTGGCGTGGCCCTTAGGCGGTGGACCGTGCGGGACCCACTATCTGCTGCTATATGCTCATTCTGTTCAGCGATATGCTGTTTGTAGTTAATGTAAGGTAATGTAATGTAAGTTATGTACTGTGTTCCCTGTTTGTACTCCTAGTGTTTTGTTGTGATGTAATGATAATGCAATGTATGTTTCCCTCACCTTTGTTTAACTTTGTGCTGTATTAACCGCTTTGATTGAAGGAAAAGGCGGGATACAAAACATGTTAAATAAATAAATAAATAAATAAATAATGGCAGATGACTTGCTGCTAGCGCAGGAAGAATATGCCACACAAGTAGCTAAATATTTGTGCACGGTGTCTGAACAAGTGTATGCTTTCCCTTTTCCTTCTGCAGAACCGACACACCCGTTCCGCCCGGGAGACAGTGTACTGGTAAAGCTGTTTCATAAGAAGGGCCAGTGGGACCCGTGCAGTTACTTGCACAGCTGTGCTAACTGATAAGCATCCGACCTGGGTACACACCTCACGTGTCGAGTGCACCGGTGGATTCCTGGAAGACGCCTGACTCGCCACAGCCATGAGGTCTGCCTGGTTGGCTCTGTTCTGCTTGTTATTGATCTCGGTTGTCATTGTGCTGACTATATATTTTACAAACGAAGGACCTTGGACGCAGGCACATCGGACAGGGAACAGTGCAACTTGGATACAAGCCCTGCAGAGTTCCACCACTTTTATGTACTCTTATACACCTGTTTCCACGGTGGCTGATGTACCTGAGCACGCTACCATCGACCTCCAGTTAATAATGTCTGCTTAACTGTCCTTCAGAAGACTGTTTGGCTGTTCTTATAGTGGGCCTATGCAGGCCCAAAGGAGGGATTGATAGGGGAAAATAAGACTTAGTGTGTGTACAGGAGGACTAGGAGGCCTGCAGGGGAAAATGGGAATCCTGTACATATCTACATTCTGAACAAATGAGACTGTGGTTCTAGAATGTTTACCAGTTGCATTTTTAATCTATTGGCTGTTATGAGCAAGTTTAGAAATTTCCTGATTGGTCCTAAAGTGTTTGTTCATATTCCTCTACTCTACTTTCAGACTTGACCACCACTTCTTTCTGTAATACTAACTTAGAAACTACTGATAGGGGAAAATAAGACTTAGTGTGTGTACAGGAGGACTAGGAGGCCCGCAGGGGAAAATGGGAATCCTGTATATATCTATATATGGAAAGGAATGTGCTGTGCTAAGACAAATTGATTGTTCTGCAAGGAAACGACTAACATCTGTGAAGTTACTGATAAGCTGTGGTGGGCCTCAGGGGATGAGTTGATGACGTATGTATATGTTTTTGTTCATGTATAAAAGACATATAGCCCCTCTAACCTGTGGAATAAACTTTCTCCAGGACCAAGCAGGAAGTCAGTCCTCACTTATGGGTGACGTCGGCGCCGACGGAGCCCTCGCGGAGCAATTTTCCCCAGCTTTCAAAGAAAGCCTTTGGGAATTGCAGCGCGCATGCGCGGTCCTCTTCCCGCCCAAGGGTGCCATCTTAGCCAGTCTTCTTTTTTCCGCGGAGCCCTACAGACGTACCCGTCGTGTCCCCGCGAAAAAGTTGATATTTCTTCATAATTTATTCTTTTTTCCTTCGGTTCGACGCCGGTCTTTTTCCCGCCCAGACTCGCGACGCCGGTCACGAGTCCTCTTCTTCTTTTCGGTTTTTCTGACTTAGTCAGCTTTCGTTTTCGGTTTTTCCCTGGCAGCCCGGTCCTTTGACCTCGCCGGGGCCCTTTTTCCCCCGATGGCTGCCAGTGGTTTCAAGCGGTGTGGTCAGTGTGACCGAAATATGTCACTAACTGACACACACGACTTTTGCCTCCGCTGCCTGGGCCCGGATCATGAAGAAATGATCTGTGGGCCCTGCGGCAAAATGTCCTCCAAAGCGTTGAGAAGTCGGCGGCATCAGCGGGATAGGATCTTCGCTGACCCCAGCCGTACCCGGACCTCGTCGGAGGCCTCCGCGTCCAAAGGTTCCAGCTCGGACCGTCGCCGGAGTTCCTCCGACAGGGGTTCTCCCTCCGGGGACCATCGACGTAAGGTGAAACCCGCGAGGGCGGCGTCGGTGGATGCTCCTGGCTCCGCGAGGGCCAGGTCGCATAGCCCCGATAGCCGTCCCGGGTCCTTGGAGAAGGAGCACCTCACGAAGCGACCTCGCCTGGAGTCGGAGCTGCCTGCTCGGGTAAGTCCTGTGGTCCTCCTGGACTCGCCTCCGCGACAGCCGACGTCGGGCCCGACGCCGTCGGGGCCCGAGTCGGGAGCTGCTGGGTCACCTGAGCTCGGACTCAGGTTGACAGCCTTGGAGAGCAGACTGTCTGCCTTCATGGACCAGCAGCGGGCACTGCTCGCTGGCTTCGCTGGCACCGCTGCCCCGACCGCCGGGACGTCGACGTCCAAGTCGACCCCGGAGACCGAGCCGATCCTCGAGTCGATGAGAACTCGAGTCGATCCTCGGTCGAGGTCACCCTCGGCCTCCCGTTCGGGACCGAGGTCGCCGACGCCGACTCCCTCGACGTCGGGGCGGCAGGCGCCGCGCCCTGCCCGGGCCGACCCCACTGAGTCCTCGTCGGAGTCGGTCTGGGAGTCTGAAGAGGAAGAGTCGCCTGATTCTTTCCGGACTCGGTGTGTCCCCTCGGACTCACCGGAGTCCGAACCTCGGAAGCAGTCCCCCCCGGAGGATGCCCGGTTCTCGGACTTCGTCAGGGATATGGCCAAGGCTTTGGCCTTCCCTGCGGACCCCGAGGAGGAGCCTCGAGCCGAAGAGCTCGACGCCCTCCAGTATGACTCTCCCACCAGGGAACACTTTACTGTACCGGTTCCTCCCATGCTGGAATGACTACTCTTCCGCATGTGGGAGAGTCCGGCCACCTCGCCAGTCCTGAGCAAGCGGGTCGATTCTATCTATCGAGTCCGCAAGAGCCCTGGCTTCCAAAAAGCACAGCTACCACACCATTCCATGGTAGTGGAATCGGCCATGCATCGTCTTAAGAGCCAGAAGATGCACTACTCGGTGCCTCCTGGCAGGGAGGCCCGTAACCTGGATGGCCTTGGTAAGAAGTGTTTCCAGGGCTCTATTCTTGCGTGTCGTGTCCAGACCTACCAGCTATACATGGGCATGTATCTCCGAGACCTGGCTAAAGAGCTAGCCGGATTCTCCGCTGGTTTGTCCGAGGAACCCTTGCGGAGGTTCCTGGCCTTGTCCACTGGCATTCGGGAATGCTCAAAATTCATATCCCGAGCAGCCTATGATGGCTTTGAAGCATCGGCTCGAGTGGCCGCAGCCGGCATCGGTGCCCGCCGACAGGCTTGGCTTCAGTCGTCTGACCTTGAGCCCTGGGTGCAGGACAAGTTGGTCGATGTCCCCTGCCGAGGCGAAAACCTCTTTGGCAAGCCCATGGCTGAAAAGGCTGCACAAATTGAGACGGAGACTCTCACCAGGACTAGGCTTTCTAGGAAGACCTCCGCCCCTTCCCAGAAAAAGAAGGGCTCGGGAAAGAAGTCCTTCTTTTACCCGAGGAAGGCGGCTGCCTACAAACAATACCCCCATTATCAGGCCCCTGCAGCTCCCCAACAGGGCCAGCAGGCCAAGGGACGGGGTACCGGGTCCCGTAGGCAGCAAGCCCCCAAGCCTGCACCACCAGCCCCTGCTCAGCAGGGTGGGGGCTTTTGACTCCTTAAGCATAGCCTCTCCCCCCCCCGCTGGTTCCTCCCAGCACCGGAGGCCAGCTGGTTCACTTTGCCCACAGGTGGTCCGGCATCACCTCAGATGCCTGGGTGCTTCAGGTCGTGAGAGAGGGATATCTTCTCCACTTCCACCAGATCCCTCCCTCCTACTTTCCGGGAGAACCTCAACGACCCCCTCTGCACAGGGAACTACTCCTTCAGGAGTTAGCGGGTCTTCTGCAGGAGCAGGCGGTGGAACCGGTGCCCCACCACCTGAGAGGTCAAGGCTTTTATTCCAGGTACTTTCTAGTACCAAAGCGGACAGGAGGCCTCAGACCCATCCTGGACTTGCGCAACCTCAACAAGTTCCTTGTGCGGGAGAAGTTCAAGATGCTTACCCTTGGAATCCTTCTGCCCTACCTCCAGCAGGGAGATTGGCTATGCTCCTTGGATCTAAAGGATGCCTACATGCACATCCTCATCCACCCAAGCCACCGCCAATACCTAAGGTTTGTGGTGGCAGGAAATCATTACCAGTACAGAGTACTGCCCTTTGGCCTGTCCTCCGCACCGCGGGTCTTCACAAAATGCCTCGCGGTGGTGGCGGCCCATCTCCGGCTTCACGGCCTCTATGTCTTTCCGTACCTCGACGACTGGCTCATCAAAGCAGCGTCCACCCCGGAGGTCACCAACGCCACACGCCGCACGGTGACTCTTCTGCAGCACTTGGGCTTTGTTATAAACTTCGCAAAGTCCACTTTGCTCCCCTCACAGGATCTCGAGTTCATCGGCGCAAGGCTGCACACTCCTCAGGCGCGAGCGTTCCTACCGCTCGACAGGGCTCAACGGCTCATGGACCTAGCCGACCGTTTTCGCAGCCAGCCCCTGGTCTCCGCCAGGCGCTTCCTGAGACTACTCGGCCATATGGCTTCCACCGTCCATGTGACCCCCAATGCCCGCCTGAATATGCGGCCTGCTCAATGGTGTTTCCGCAAGCAGTGGCAACAGGCCACAGGCGGCCTAGCGGACCTAGTGCGCGTCTCCGAGCCGCTGGCCTCGTCGCTTCAGTGGTGGCTTCATCGGCCGAACCTAGTGCTCGGCATGCCTTTTCAGCCACATCAGCCGGGCCGGGTGCTGACGACAGATGCATCCCTCCTGGGCTGGGGAGCACATTGCCAAGGGGCATGTACTCAGGGTCTCTGGAACGCGTGGGAGTCTGCTCAGCAGATCAACTTCCTGGAGCTCAGAGCGATCCGCTTGGCTCTCAAGGCCTTCTCCCACCTGACCTCTCGCCAGTCCGTCCTTGTCCAGACGGACAATCAAGTTGCCATGTTCTACGTGAACAAGCAGGGGGGCACGGGCTCCTTCCTTCTCTGTCAGGAAGCAAGGAAGCTCTGCTCTTGGGCCGTCAGTCACGGCATTCTTCTCAAGGCAGTTTATCTCCCAGGCCAAGAAAATTGCCTGGCGGACAAACTCAGCAGGATCCTCCAGCCGCACGAGTGGCGCCTGGATCCCTTGGTAGTTCAGAAGCTCTTTCTAAAGTGGGGCCTCCCCACGATGGATCTCTTTGCCAGTCCTCACAACCGGCAACTTCCTCGCTTCTGCTCTCGTCAGCCACACCCCCTTCGAGTTGCGGCGGACACTTTCCTGCTCTCATGGTCGGGGAGCCTTCTGTACGCTTTCCCTCCCATCCCGCTAGTCTCCCGGACTCTTCAAGGTTCTCCGAGACAAAGCCTTCATGATCCTGGTGGCCCCTCGCTGGCCCAGACAGCCGTGGTTTCCACTCCTGCTGCAATTAGCGGTGGAGGATCCATTCCCTCTGGGGTTACAACTGGATCTCCTCACTCAGGATCAGGGGTCTCTGCTACACCCCAACCTCAGGTCTCTCAACCTAATGGCCTGGCTGCTGAGAGGGTAGTCCTTGCTCCCCTTCTCCTGCCGACAGAGGTGGAGGTCGTCCTAGCTTCGCGACGACCTTCTACCCGAAAATGCTACGCCCTTAAATGGCGTCGTTTCTCCGTTTGGTGTACCCAACAGTCTCAGGATCCCTTCTCCTGCCCGGTGTCGGTGATCTTGCAGTACTTGCTCTACCTCTCTAATCTGGGACTTAAGTCCAACTCCGTCAAAGTTCACCTCAGTGCTCTTTCAGCACATCATGTGCCGGTGGACGGCAGACCTCTTTCCAGCGACCCTCTCGTAGCGAGGTTTCTCCGAGGTCTCCTCCTACTTAAACCACCTCTGCGCCCGCCAGCGCCTGACTGGGATCTGAATGTGGTTTTACAGCGGATCACCTGTCCGCCTTTTGAACCTATGGCTACCTGTTCTCTCCGTTTTCTTTCTTGGAAAACATTGTTCTTGATAGCCCTCACTTCCGCTAGACGCGTCAGTGAATTGCAGGCCCTCATGTCTGATCCCCCTTACACTCGGTTCTACAAAAATAGGGTAGTCCTACGGACTCACCCAAAATTTCTTCCAAAAGTGGTCTCCCCTTTCATATCAATCAGGAGGGGGTACTTCCAACCTTCTTTCCCAGACCACACTCCAGCCGAGCTGAAACGGTCCTCCATACCCTGGACTGTAGAAGGGCATTGAACTTCTACCTTGACCGTACGCGGGAGCACCGTAAAGCTGCTCAGCTTTTTGTGTCTTTTGACCCCAATAAATTGGGGCTCCCGGTCTCCAAGCGTACTCTGTCCATCTGGGTTGCGGACTGTATCTCTTGGGCTTATGGGGCAGCCGGACTCTCCTTGGACGGTCGAGTCACGGCTCATTGCGTTCGGGCAAAGGCCACGTCAGTGGCTTACCTCCGCTCTGTTCCGCTGGCAGACATCTGCCGGGCCGCTACTTGGTCTTCGAGCCAGACTTTTGCGGTCCATTACTGTCTCGAGAGGGAGTCCCGCAGGGACAGTGCTTTCGGACAGGCAGTCCTCCGTAATCTCTTTGAGGTCTGAGCAACTCCTACCCTCCATCCTGGATGTGGGCTACCGGTGGGTAATAATTCAGCTAAGATCCTTCCTTCTGTGCTGCTGAGCTAGAGGGAGCTCATTTTTGTGCTTAGGGTCTCCGGTAGCCTTAAGCTTGGGAGTCCCATAAGTGAGGACTGACTTCCTGCTTGGTCCTGGAGAAAGCGTAGTTACTCACCTGTAACAGGTGTTCTCCAGGAGCAGCAGGAATCAGTCCTCACAACCCTCCCTCCTCCCCTTGGAGTTGCAATCGTCTGCTTTAGTTTTTTGCAAATTTTTATGCTGTCTTTTTTAGCTATGTCATCTGACTGGCTAAGATGGCACCCTTGGGCGGGAAGAGGACCGCGCATGCGCGCTGCAATTCCCAAAGGCTTTCTTTGAAAGCTGGGGAAAATTGCTCCGCGAGGGCTCCGTCGGCACCCATAAGTGAGGACTGATTCCTGCTGCTCCTGGAGAACACCTGTTACAGGTGAGTAACTACGCTTACATACTACTTATGCGAGTGTGTGTGTGTGTGTGTGTGTGTGTGTGTGTGTGTGTGTGTGTGTGTGTGTGTTTGTTCCCCTGGAATTCCAGACAGAGAAGGTAAGGTGGTTCCCCGGCCCAGGGGGATTAGCGGGCGTCCCGAGGGTCAGTGGTATATAGTGCTGGGAAAGGAGTAACCCACACTTACAACTACTAGCTTCCCGTGCTTAGCAAAGGCTTGTAAAATTGTCAATCGATACAATATCAAGTTCTTGCTTCTAGCAACATAGACTTTACAAGAACCAATCTGTTCAATAATGAAAGACATTGCATGTACCCTTCTGTCTAGCTTGCTCAATAAAAATCTCTGCTTTGCATGCACATCAATGGTTGCTCCATCTTCAAATGGTGTCTGTACCTCCCATGCTCCTCCAGCTCTCTGAATATTCTTGGATAGATCCATACCATAAGGATACTTTCACTTCATTACCCCACCTCCAAAATCTCTTGCTGGTATCTTAACTCCTAAACCACTGACTGATGGATTTGAGGAATAAAGCAGTTCAACATTTTTATCTTGAAATCATCCAACAAAGCAACCAGCTCTTCATCAATGTCGTCATTGGTACTAGTGCCGTCACTGCCCACATTTCACCCCCAGAATGCCCCGATGCTAAGAAGTTAGGGTTGGGGTGTTTGATGTGGGAATATTTAGTGGCACAAACTGGGTGGGGGTTGCTTAATATCCCACTGAGTGACATTTATGTGATTTGCAAAACCACAGAAATGCTTTAGAATATACTGTACCCTCAATTCAAGAGGCACTCTTAATTGATAGAAAATAATCTAAGGGAACAAGTTGCTAAGGTGTGTTAATATTAACTCATGCTAACTCACCATTAATATTTATTAGTAGTACTTAGTTTAGATTGAATCATATAGGAGCTCTACTAAAATAATACATATTAATGATTTACTAGGGTGGTGTTAGTATGCTCTGAAAGGCCAAACCATCAATAAGGAGTACTACATCCAAGTTCTGACTAGTTTGAGAGATGCAGTTCATTGCAAGAGGCCAGAGTTGCACAGAAACGGTGAATAGTTGCTTCATCAAACTAACACCCCAGCTCACTCAGCAGATCTTGTCCAGCGGTTCTTGGCCAAACACCAAATTGAGCAAGTCCTGTCAACTTCTGTACTGACATGACCTCACACCCTGTGATTGTTTCTCATTTCCAAAACTGAAATTACCACTGAAAGAAGGAGATGTGATGACTTGGAGACGATTGCAGGAATGTTGGCGGAAGTGTGTTTTATTGGAAGGGACTACTTTTGAAGGAGACAGAGTGCAATAACTGTCAGTGTTATACTCGTTTGTTGTACAAGTCTCAATACTACTTTTTTTTTAATTTTTATTGATATTAACACTCAAGCATTTACATGAATGAATAGAAATATTGGGACCACCACCACATTCCAACTATTACAAAAATAAAAATATTCAAAGTAATCTTTCCCAAATTAGTCCACAATTAACAGGGGGGGCTACAGGAAATTTAACAATTGACCATGGCCTCAATAATACTTGAAGCTAACAAGGTCAATGTAACACAGAAGAAATATATAGGTTATAAGCAGAAAAAGACTTATGCGTCAGCCGTATTGAGGCCCACCTCCACCCGTAACTCTTCCCTTGCCCATATAAATTCTGAGAGCTGTTTAGGGTAAAAAAAAAAAGGAAATTCTTGCCTTGATAGGAAACATAACACCTAGACCAGGGGTGGGCAAACTTTTTGATTCGAGGGCCGCAATGGGTTCATATATTGGACCCGGGGGCCGGACCAAGAGTAGATGGACGGTGTGTATGTGTGAATTAATATAAATTAAATTTAAATTTGTAACATGGGCTAACTAATGTACTGTTCTAACTAGATTGTAAGCTCCTGCTATAGACCAATGGGAGCCTTTCCTTTTCTTTATATACGGTAATTCCCCCTTGTCCAGGGCACAACTTGTATCTAAGGGACCACATGCAAGTGGTCTGTCTTTAGCAATCATTTTGTAAAATACCTAGGAAGTTGTATGTGTCCCAAACTGCACTTCTCATTTCCTACCTATATGCCCTATACAAAATTAGGCTTACATTTAGAGGCATGTTTACTGAAAGAATACCTCTGCCTGCGCTACTCCTGACCAGGTAGCAAAAGTTAATCTCATCTCTTTGACTTCAGTTCTCTGTATTCAATAAGGAAGCACACATACACAGAGACTTATGTATATAAAACAGAACGACTTAAGCTTAAGTGAGAGACTCACAGCTCTGCAAATTTGAGCAGTTCCCAGTAAATCTCTACCTGAGCTAGGCCAGTATACCTTAATTTATTAAGAGAAACTGCTAAATGGTACAAATTCAGTTCTCCTGCCCCATCACTAGAGAAAAATGGCAGTACTGAATACGAGAAACATATATACACATGCACTGGGAAAAACAGTATATCCTTTATACAATATTTTGCTATTATTTAAAAAAATGCATAGCAAAACACAACCAAACATTGAATGCAACATAACTGATATGAAAAAGAACTGACATCCTTCACAATTTATTTCTTGATATGCAAGAAAAAAAACATTCTGGTGTTCCACCAATATATTTAACCAAATCTGTGGTACTAATGATTAGAACGAGGGCAAATTTTTTACCTCATTTCTTTTTACTAAATATCTGTATTTATATTCGGTTACAGAAGGAAATGCTTGTCTTTTTGTCTATGGTTGTACCCTCTTGTGACACAGGAATCCCCCATTCCAACCTTTAATTCCCATTCCAAGATTCATAAATACTGCACCTGCAATCGTCTCCATTCTCCGCAGGCACACTCCATAGGTGTCCTCGATGCCGCCTGTATGCCGGGCTCTCCTCTAGCTCAGAGAAGCTTTCTTGACTTCTATGAGCATGTGTGCTCCATTCCTGCCTGAAAAAAACCCATCTCTCGGGTATTTTCCTGACCGCGAGCAGATTGCCACAGTTCTTCTGTCTTGTGTCGAGTCTCTGTTTCGCGGGGGGGGGTTTCTGTCAGCTACTCCCAGAGGTTTTCTACTCCTTCACTTTAATTTGTTTTCATTTCTTCCGTTCCATCAGGAAATTGTCCTGGGGCCCTCACTCACCCCCCCCCTCCCCTCATGCTCTCTCAGCAGAAAAAAAAAAAGAGGGGACAACAAAATAATCAAAGTGGAAAAGCACCAACCGCCAGAATGCAGTTGCTGTTTACCTCAGCAACAGTTCTCCGCGGGCCGGATTAAAAGGTCCGCCGGGCCGTATACGGCCCGCGGGCCGTAGCTTGCCCATTCCTGACCTAGACGGATACTTTAACACAAAGGTTTCACCCAAAGAAATAATCCTGGAACAATAAGCCAGGAATTCTTTCCTCCGTAATTGGGTTACTCGAGACAAATCTGGAAAAATTCTAACATTTGAACCTAAGAGCGTCTCATTAATATTCTTAAAAAATAAACGAAGAATCAATGCCTTGTCGGCCTCCAAGGTTAGAGTTACAAGCATAGTAGTTCTTTCTGTAACCACATCTAAAGAACTTTCCAAAAAGCCTGTTGGGTCTCCAATTCTACTCGCTGCTGCCTCCAAGTTTCTCCCCTGTACTTCCAAGTTTTTCACCGACAAATACTGTGCCCTGGTAAGTGGGGGCAGGTGCTCAGTTGGAATCTTGAGCACCTCTCGGAAATATTTCCGCACCATTTCCAATGGGGATATGAGTGGAGACTCTGGAAAGTTTTTAAAAGACGAAGGTTATTTCATCGGGTAAGATTTTCAAAGTGTTCCGTCTTCCGCAACAGCACTGTTCTCTCCTTCATTAGAGCATTATGCTGCTCCTTAAGATGCCCTAAATCGTCCTTCACCTGCAGCAAAGAACTTGCTTGCAGTTCTTGGCTCTTAGAGGACTCCAATTTCATTACAGTTAACTCAGTACTTACAGAACCCACCACTGTTGAAAGGGTTATATTTAAGGCAGAGATAGCGTCCCAGAGTGCTTCCAACGCTATCACAGCAGGCTTTTCCAACACCCGATTCACAGGTATAAGCCCTATTCCAGGCTCCAACTGCTGTGGAGCTACCACACGAGGAGATGGGTCTTCCACACCACATTCCTCTGGCTGTCTACCCCCTCTGGAAACCAGGGCTGACCGCAACAGCACTTGCTTCCCACCTGCAGGCAACGGAGTGCTCACCCAGAGATCAGGCAGCAGTGAGAAACCAGAGCCGTCTGCAGAAGGAAAACTTCCGGGCTGTGTCAGGGGCTCCCGCTGTTCCGGAGACAGACTAACTCCGAATGCACCCAGCACAGAAATTGACTCCTCCCGCTGTGCTGGTGAAGACGCCGCTAGAGACCCGGCAACTGCAAAACCGCAATGTTCCAGCGTCCTCTGGCCATTGGCAGAAGCTTGCAGCGGGGCACAGTGGTAGCCCACTTGCTTCCTTTTCCTCCGCCCCATGCTGAACAAAGCAGAACTCGCCGACAAGACAGGAACGCTGAGCAAAACACCGAGCGGCCAGCACAGGTCAGATTCCTGCTGCCATCTTGCCCCCCCCCCCCCCCGTCTCAATACTATTTGATTGCACCTTGTATATTGTGCAGCAAGATGGAATGAACTAAGTCTGCCGTTGGCAGTAGAAGCATAAGGGCACAGATAAAAGCAGTTTTGCCTGATAAGCGGAGCTGTGCAGCTGAGTTTTGAATGGATTGAAGGGGAGAGAGATGATTCAACAGGAGATTAGAAATGATTTAAACAGGAGGTGATGAATGGATAAGGCTTCTGGTAGTATATGTTCAGAAAGGAAGGGATGAATTTTCCAACTAGAGGCATTTACTTTAAGTAAGCCAAAAACTGAAGGCATGTGTTTCATCCACAAGACATACGAGTATTTTAATAAAAAGGATGAACGCTATTTGATGGTGACTTCCCAAATGTGTTTTTGGTTTCCAATTAAGGTTGCCAACTTTTTGAAGGAGAAAAACCCACCACCTGCCCCTGCCACACCCCTTGCCTCTGCGCCACCCCAGACCATTTCTGCAGTAAGCAGGCAAACACCACATGTTTTTATGAGCTGACAGATTGGGTAGTATTTTATTTTTATAAGGTAAACATTTAGAAATTTTGGCTTTCATAAGATTTTCCATACTGGCAAATTCTCTGGTTGTTTACATTATAGAACCATCTCACATACCCTTACCAATTTAACACATCCACATACAACTATCTGAACCCCATATAATGATAAAGGAGGGAAAACACCATACATTGTAAACTATATCTAAGCCCTCTAGCTGCTATCTCCCCCTCTCAGTGAATTGCAGTCCTGCACCATCCCCTTTTAGTCCCCCCTCATCTTCCCATCTATCTTCTCTTGTCAATCATTCTTTTGTATCTTATTCCCCCATATCTTCCCACCAGCCTCATCCATCCTCCCCTCCCCCTCGCTCTCACCAAGCTCCACTGATCCTCTGTGAAAGCTCCTTTCCAAGCACATTCATCCTCGTTCAGAGGCACACTCAGGGTTGCAGGCCATGGCTGCGTGGCATAGTGTGAGGTCTGGGCACTTACTTGATTGGGAGTCTTGGAACTACTCATACTCTCGGGCAGGATAGGAATGGGTCATCACACAGTCAACACTCTTTTTCTTGCTGCTTGGGAGGCACAGAAAGCTGGCAGCACTTCATTCTTGGCTGTCTGCAGCAGCTTGCTCATATCTCCTCCATCTATCCTCAACTGCTGCTGCTGGGTGCTGGCTCAGGAGTCAGGGCTCAGTCGCTTACTCACTGGCACCTCTGCCGCAGCTGCATTGTCCTCCCCTCCCACTCCGACGATCCACAGATTGCTTCAGTCTAGCTGCACAGATGGAGTGGGTCAAGTGGGCCACCACATCAAGCAGGCCAGGTGGTCTGGTTCACACATTGTCAGCAGCTGTGATAGTGTGTGCGTCTGTCTTGTGTGACTCATGCCAGCACGTAGAACTCTTGAGGGTGAGGGCGATTTGTCAATGACATGGCATCCGACTTGGTGGATGTTTCTTTGTGCCACACACAGTACCTGCTAGGGCCATGGAGCGCTGTTGGGAGTTTTTCCTTTTTCAATAGAAGTCCTAGCCTTCCGCCTGACCTGTCAAAATAAAACCACCTTTGCGTTGCTTGCTTTAAAGATCTGCCGACAGCCAGCATGGTCATATAAAAACTGGCCAGGTATAAATTTCTGGTTACCATGGCAACCTGGCACTTGGGCTTTGTCGAGCCCTGCTGTTTGCAGTACAACACCAGAAAAAATAGAAAGTAATACAGATCCCCCTGTATTGTAAAAAAAAAAAATAGAACATGTACATTTCAATCACTAAACTGAAAATATGATTCTTTCTACCTTTGTTCTTTAATTGTGTTGACCCCCATTCTCTGGTTTCTACTCTCCACTGTCTCTTCCCTTAATTTGCTTTTTAGAATCTCCAATCCATTTGCCACTTCTCTCCCCTTCTGTATGCTTCACTTCCTTCCATCTTTGACAGTGAACCTTTTCCTTTCAGCTTCCTTCCATTTTTTTTCTTTATAAACTCTGATTTCATTCCTCCTCCTTACCATCCATTCCTCAAGCTCCGTCTTTTTATTGTATCTACTTACCACTTTTCAACCCTTAACATAGTCCTCCCATTCTCCAGTCTTCAACTACTCCCTGCATTTTGTCTTTCTCCCTCCCCTCCCACGTCCAGTATCTCTTCCCTTATTTCCTCCCCATCCAGTATCTCCCCAGTCCAGTATCTGCCCCCTTTCTCCTCCTCATCCAGTGTCCATCCCTCTTTTCTGACCTCATCCCATGTCCAGCGTTTCCCCCTTCTCTCTCTTTCTCTCCACCCCATGTCCAGCATTCTCCCATGCCTAGCATCTTCTCTATCTCCATCTCTCTTATATCCAGCATCTCCTCTCTGTCACAGTCCCCCTCATGTCCAGTAAAGCCTTTTTCCCTATCCCCTCCATATCTAGCATTTCCTCCTTTTCTCATCTATCCCCCCATGTCTATCATTTCCCTTCCCCCCTTGTCTAATATATCCCCCCCTCTCTCTGCCTATCCCCTATGTCCAGTATTCTGCCTCACATACCTATCATCTCCGTTCTCCCCATCATCCTCATATCCAGCATCTCCCTTCTCTTTCTCTATCACCCATGTCCAGCATCTCCTCTCTCCCTCCCTATTCCCTTTCCTGTCTAGCATGTTCCCTCTCATTCTATCCCCTTCTGACATCTCCCCCCTTTACTTTCTTTCTTCATGCCTAGCATTCCCCCCTCTCTCTATTCCCGTGTCTAACATCTCTCCTCTATCCCTGCCGTCTCCAGCATCTCCTGTTTTTCTATGATATCCCCCCTCCCCCCCCCCCCCCATCCAGCGGCAATAAAATAAACAGTAAACATAGCGGATGATGGCAGATAAAGACGAACATGGTCCATCCAGTATTTATTTAGTTCACGCCTTTCCACTAGAGGTTCAATGAGAGTTATATTCAGATATGTCCCTGTCCCCAAAGGGCTCACAATTTAAGTTTGTATCTGAGGTAATGAAGGGTTAAGTGTTTTTTCCAAGGACATAAGGAGTGTGAGTGGGATTTGAACTCTGGTCTTTCTGGCTCCAGACTACTGCCCTTATCACTAGACTACTCCTCTATCCCAGTAGAGATCCTCCAGTAGGACTGCTAGGGCAGAACCCTCAGCACAATGCAAGTTATTCTCTGGGAACAAGCAGGAAGTCACTACTAACATATGGGTGACATCGGTGCTGACAGAACCCGCACGGAATCATCTCCCCAGCTTTCAAGGAAAGCCTTTGAGAGATGCACCATGCATGCGTGGTCCACTTCCCACCCAAGGTGCCATCTTGCCTCAGTCTCCTTTTTTCCCAATGTATATGTTTATTACATTTGATAAAAACCGCCTTTCTACAACGAGCAAAGCGGTGTACAATTAAAACCAAGTTTAAAAGAAGGCCAAAGCCAGCGAAATGGAAAAAGGAATATACAATTTCTTGATAGGAAAGCAGTAGAGACAGGAGAGACAAGACCAAACATAAGTAGGGAGAGAAATAAAAAGGTAAGTAGAGGGTGGGGGGGGGGGTGGAGTTTACACGAAAGGGGAGGGGACATCAAAAGCCAGAGAAAAAAGGTGAGTCTTCAGATTTTGTTTAAATGTGGTGTGATGAGGTTCCAGATGAAGGGAAGAGGAGAGGGAGTTCCAAAGAGCAGGGCCGGCAAAAAAGAAGGCAGAGGAACGAGTAGAATGTAAGTGAGCACGGGAAGGGGAGGGAAGGGTGAGGCGGAAGGAGCGAGGAGTGTACCTGGGAGAGTGAAAAGAAAGGAGGTCTGTTAAGTATTGAGGGGGTGCCAGTGTAGAGAGCTTTGTGAACCAAGGTAAGCAGCTTGAATTGGGAGCGATAGGGAAAGGGTAGCCAGTGAAGGCAGAATAGCAGAGGTGTTATGTGGTCCTGGGGAGAGGTATGGTTGACAAGGCGGGCAGCAGTGTTTTGGATCCGCTGCAACCGAGACAATTGAGATTTAGGGAGACCAGTGAAAACTGAGTTAGCAAAATCCACACGTGACATGACCAAAGACAACAACAAAGTGGTGAGGGCTGATGGAGATAGGAAAGGACGAACTGCACAAATTTGACGAAGGAAGAAAAAGGATGTCTTAGTGATGTGTGAAATATGGGCATGAAATGATAGGTCAGAATCAAAGTGAACGCCAAGATAATGGAAGGTGGAGACTAAAGGGACAGGGGAACCGGAGAAAGAAGGGGCCAGAAGGGGAGGTGGACTGCCATGAGAAAACCCTAGAAAAAGTCTGATTTTTTAATAGTTAGATTTTTGCTAGGTTGTGTACCTGTTCCTTCCTGCCCCCGAGCCAGCTTGCCTCAGTGTTGCTACTCTGGTTCATCTATCCATTTTCCACTTTTTTCATTGAGGTCCACCTCGACTGGCATTTGCACCCTTTTTCAAATGAAGGCCTCTGACCCCTTACAGGAGAAAGGATCCCCTTTTTTGGATGGCCTCAAGTGGCTTCACAAAGTTTGACTGACTGGGGCAAAGTTATGTCACTTACTGATACAAACAACTCCTACCTCTGATGCCTTGGCCTGGAGCATGATGACTCCGACTGTGAGCTTTGCAGAACAATGACCCCAAAGGCCTTAAAGAGTCACCACCAGCAGCAGGAAAAGTTGTTTCATAAGTCACACTCTGCCCGGGAGTCTCTGGTAACACCACGCGACAGGGCCCCCTCCAATACCTTGGTGCCCTATGAAGCTAGAGCATCCTTGGAGTCCTGTGGCCATGGTTCTTCTGAGCAGACGTCCCCAGAGGTGGAGCATAAGAAGAAGAAATCCTGAAAGACCTCCTCCCACAGCACCAGACATGACTCAAAGTCAGGGCAAAAGTGTCCCTCCAAGTTGCCCCGCAAGGTGTCGTCAGCTCCTGCTGACCAGTCTTGCGTGTCAGAGACCATCCTCATTGAAGACTCCCCCCCCCCCCTCAACAGTACGGACACCGGGCCCAAAGTCCTCTGTGCCCACATCGAAGGCTGCAGAGCCAACTGGCATGGAGACCAGAATGGCAGCCCTAGAGCACAGCATATCTGCCCTAGTGGCCATGCAGCAGGTGTTTATGTCCGGCTCATCTGCCCCAATGATGGGACCCTCTACATCGAGGGTTTCCCTGGACATCGAGCTGGTCCTCTAACACTATCAGCCTCGAGAGAGCCCCCAGCCCTGGTCGAGGTCCTGGTTCCTTTCTTTGGGATACCGGTCCTCCCCGGTGAACACCCATGGCTTGGACAGATGATCCTCCAGAGGTCCTGCATCACGTTGAGAAGTCCTCGACTGAGGTGATCGTGCGGCATTGGATTCGTACTCTGACTTCGAGTCCAAATGGGAGGCAAGGATAAAGAGTCCCCAGACACAAGGTGGCCCCAGACCAGTCTCCTCCAGTGACCCAATGCCGTTCACCACACGAGAATGTTGCATTCCTCAATTTTGTGAGGGATATGGCCAAGGCTCTCGCTATCGAGGCTGATGCTGAGGAGGACCTGCAAATCAAGGAATTGGAGATACTTCAATATGAGACACTCCCAAAGGAAACCCTTACAGTTCCAGTGCCCCCAGTACTCGATCGCCACCGCCTCCTCTGGATGTGGGAAACACTGGTGTTGGTACCAATTGTCAGCAAGTGCCTTGACACCATGTAACAGGTACGCCGGAGCCCTGGATTCCAAAAGGCCCAGCTCCCCCATAATTCAATGGTCGTGGAGTCAGCCATACACCAGCTTAAGAGTCCATGTCGTTCCATGTTGAGACCGCACCTTGAATATTGTGTGCAATTCTGGTCGCCGTATCTTAAAAAGGATATAGCATTATTAGAAAAGGTTCAGAGAAGAGCCACCAAAATTGTAAAGGGGATGGAAGGATACTCCTATGAAGGAAGGCTAAAAAGGTTAGGGCTCTTTAACCTGTAAAAGAGACGGCTGAGGGGAGATATGATAGAAGTCTATAAATTAATGAACGGAGTGGAACGGGTAAACATAGATCGATTGTTTACGTTATCAGAATATAGAAAGACTAGGGGACATTTTATTTAATTATACAGTTTTGTATACCGTCTTATCCTTCAATCAAAGCGGTCACAACACAATTGGGGGATACATTTAACACGTGGGGATATGAGAGACATACACTAATACTTACAGGGAACATGGGCAGTGGAGGTTTAAGTGGCTTGCCCAAGACCACAAGGAGCATCTGTGGGACTAGAAACCCCAGTCCTTCCAGCCCAAGGTTGCTGTCCTCTAGTGGTATTTGAACCCCCGACCTTCTGGCCTGAAGTACCTTGCCCCAACCACTAGGCTACTCCTCCCTCATGCAATGAAGCTACAGGGTAAACTATTTAAGACTAATAAAAGAAAATATTTTTTCACTCAATGTGTAATCAAAGTCTGGAATTTGTTACCGGAGGATGTAGTAAAGGCTGTTAGTGTAGCTGGGTTTAAAAAAGGTTTGGACAAGTTCCTGGAGGAAAGGTCCATAAACCATTATTAAGAAGGGACCCAGGATATCAATGCAGTACAAGCATTGTGGAACCTGCGTCTTTTGGGGAAACTGCTAGGTACGTATGACCTAGATTGGCCACTGTTGGAAACAGGATACTGGGCTTGATGGACCTTGGTCTGACCCAGTATGGCGCATCTTATTTATTATTATTTAGTGTACACTTGTATCCCGCTACTTCCAGCGATCAGCAGCGGTTTGCTATACATAAGGTGTGGCTGTACAGGCCGGGAATTGAAACATACAACATGATTTAGTGGGAATGTACAGGTCAAATCACTCAAATTATATGATTTACCCTTGATTGCAGGCTAGTAATTTCACATGTATATACATATTTACATGACGCTAGTGAATATTGTTGGGCAGAACACGGAGTTCTTTCTTTGTGCCTGTTGTGAGCCAGTGTGAGTACATGGTGATTAGGCAGGATAGAAATGCATCTGAAAAAGTTGAGTCTTAAGCTTTTTTCTGAAGTCCATCAGGTCACTGCTTGCTCTCAGTTCGAATGGTAGTTGATTCCATAGCAGAGGCGCTATAAATGAAAATGCTCGGTTGCTGGTGTTTGTTTTGACATATCTCAGGCTCCCCGGGACCAGGAGGGTATTGAGGTTTGGAGATCTTCTGCTTATGTTATTTGGCTGTAAAGTGATAAGGGTGCTGAGGTAAGAGGGTGAATGAGCTTGAATGTGGTGATAATTTATATTGTATGCGTGCAGTGATTGGGAGCCAATGTAGGTCTATTAGTATTGGTGTAATATGATCCTTCAGGCCGGTCCCCATGATGATTCTAGCTGTCACATTTTGCGCCATTTGCAGGATATTGAGGGTTTTTTTAGGCAGACCCTGTAGTATGGCATTGCAATAGTCCAGATGAGGAATGATGAGGGCTTGTGCTACGGTCCTGAAGTCAGAGTGATCTATGATATTACGTAGTGGTTGCACTATTTTTAGCTTGTGGAAAATGGCTTGATTGGTAATTCGGAGATGTTTTTCTAGCTTCAGGTGGCAATCCAGTGTCACGCCTAGGTATCTTATTTCGTTCTTTGTGGCGTAGACATTATTGTTCAAGGTGACTGTTGGTGGTGGGTTGAAGTCAGTTTTTCTGGACATGCACATCACTTCCGTTTTTTTGTGATTTATGGACATATTATTTTGTTGCAACCAGGTTTGGAGCTCACTGAGGCATTTCTCCAGTTGACTGAGATTCGGGTTATCGGCATCAAGTTGAGTATATAGCATTAGGTCATCAGCATAGATGTGATAACTGATCATGTGATCCTGGAATATTTTACAAGCTGGTCGTAGATAAAGGTTGAAAAGGAGGGAAGACAGGGCCGATCCTTGCGGTATGCCTTGGGTTTGCGGGAATGGTGAGGCCATTTCGTTTTTGAAGTGGACTTGCTGCATTCTGTCGGATATGTAGGAGGAGAACGATTTAAGAGGGGTGCCTCTAATGCCTATTGCCGCGAGTCTGTTTAGTAGTGTGGGGTGATGTACAGTATCAAAGGCAGCTGATATGTCTATGAAAATGAGCATGTACATTTTGTTTCTTTCTTCCAGACCTTTAAGTAGTTTGTCCAGTAGGGCTAAGAGGAGGGTTTCTACACCATGATGCTGTCGGAAGCCATACTGGTGGACGTCGAAGGCGTTGTTGTCATCTATGTGGTCTTGCAGTTGTTGTTGCACTGCCTTTTCAGTGATTTCTGGCAAGGAAGGATATGCTTGATACTGGGCGGTGGGATGTAGGGTCGCTCTTGTTGAGGGTATGGGTCGGATGATGGATTTTTTGAGGTGCGTTGGCATTAGCCCCTGCGATAGTGATTGGTTCACTATGTGGGTGACGAATTGGGCAGCTTCCTGTTTTATGTCCTTGACCCAGGTAGCTGGGCATGGGTCGAGTGGGGAGGTGGTGGTTCTTAAGCTGGAGATTATGTTCATGATTTGCTTGACTTCTATGCTCCTGAAGGTGGACCATTCTTGGTACCGGGTAGTTTCTTCCGAGGTGTTGGTTGTTTGCAGGGCTGAGCTCATAGACAGGTCTTGGGTGGGGGGTTCAGGCGCTTGAGGGTTCATGTTTCTGGTTGGGGGGTTTAGCTTGTTGGCATAATGGTCTGCCAACTTTTGGGCTGTCATTGCCCCATTTGTATTAGGTTCTTGATTATTCTTCGTGAGAGATTTGACTAATGCAAATAGTTCCCTGGGCCGGTTGAGGGCCTTACTAAGCGTGTTGGAGTGGTGAGTTTTCTTTGCCAGGTTAATTTCACTCTTGTAAGCTGCAAGAAGTTTGACGTATTCCATCCTATGTTCCTCGGTTTTGTGCCATCTCCACTTCCTTTCTTGCTTCCGCAGGTGCTTCTTTAGTTCGCGGAGGGTGGGAGTGTACCATGGTTCATTCCTGTTTCTGGATGAGATACTTATGGGTGACCAGGTTGGTATTGAGATTGCTTCGATACCTGAGTCCCATTGGTTTACCAGTATCTCCAGGTTGTCTTGTTCCAGATTCATATGCGCGGCTATTGATGTTATTAGTGTTTCCTTGTTGTATTTTTGGAATCTCCTCCGTAGGTTTGTAGGAGGGACGTGTGTAGCATGTTCTCGCATGGTGGGTAGAAGCAATGTGAATTCAATTTGGTGATGGTCCGACCAAAGCACTGGGGTTATATGTATCTTGGGTTTTTGGAGACCATTGAGCTTGGTGGGTAGAAACACCATGTCCATGTCTTATGTTCTTAAGAGTCAAAAGACACATTCATCGGTACCACCCAGCAGGAAGACTTTTTAGGGCTTGATGCTAACATGCCCAATACACTCATACCAGCTCTACATCTGCATGTACCTGAAAGAACTGTCAAGGGACCTTGGGGGATTCTCAGCAGGCCTCGATGGAGAACCCCCTACAGCAGTTCAAAACCCTAACCTCGGCAGTAAAAGAATGTTCAAAGTTCCTGTCCCAAGCAGTCTATGATGGCTTCAGATCATCAGCTAGGGTGGCTGCCGCAGTCATCAGGGCACAATGCCAAGTATGGCTGCAGTCATCCGACCTGGAACAATGGGTACAGGACAAACTGATCGATGTCCCCTACACAGGTGAAAAACTGTTTGGGAAACCCATGGCAAACAAAGCAGCAGAGATAGACAGATTGCATGTGTGTAACGAGAACCAGGCTCTCGAAAAAGACATCTCTGCAACCCCAAAAGAAAATTCTGGGGAAAAAGTCCTTCCCAAGAAAGAAAGGGGGATTCAGTACTGCTCCGCACTTCTGAGCCTTCTCGGGCCCTCAGCAGGCCTAGCAATAAAAAGGTCCCAGAAAGCATAAAGCCCCAGGCACCAGCTCAGGCGCAGCCCGGTGGAGGCTTTTGATGGCCTGGGCGTGACCCCCATACCCCTGGGGAGCACTGTTCCCTCTAAGCTGTGCGTGTGCGCGCGCACACACCTCGCCGAGTGAGCGCACATACTTTACAACAAAGCGCACAAAAATTACGGTTCTGATAGAAAACACAGACATTCTTAAAATTGAAAAGTTGTTGTGTATTTATGGTTTTCACAAGTTCTACAATATTTTCTAGTGCAATCAATGTGGTGTACATACTGTATTCTGATGTATAGTCAAATTTTAAAGTATATAACTCCGAGTGTCGTTATGTGGCGCACAAAAATTTAACCTTCCTTCAAAAGCTGCACAGCTGATATTTTATGTGCACACAGCCTACAGAAAATTAGAGGGAACATTGCCGGGGAGTCCTTTACTGCCCACAGGGGGATGCCTAGCCATCACCACCAATGCCTGGGTGTTAGAGGTGGTCAAGGAGGATTACCTCTTCCACCTACAGACAGCGCTCCCCTTCTTCCCAGGAGAGACCACCAGGCATCTCCTTCACCAGACCCTGCTCCTCACAGAGCTAGCAGAACTACTCCTAGACAAAGCAGTGGAGCCAGTCCCAAAACACCTCTGGGGCACCGGCTTCTACTCCAGGTACTTCCTCATCCCCAAGAGGACTGGGTACCTCAGACCCATCCTGGACCTGCAAGAGTTCAAGATGTTTCTGGTCAGGGAGAAGTTCAAGATGTTGTCATTTGGAACACTGCCGCTATTCCTCACAGCAGGGAGATTGGCTTTGCTCCTTAGACCTAAAGATGCTTACTCTCAATGTAGAAGTAGTAGAAAAAAAACACAATATTAAATTAATCATATTCTGCCTAGTGACTTTATCATATAGACCTTCTTAGTAGGCATGGATTCCTCTTTCTTGGCTTTTTGACTCAACTTCCTGTTGGATGACAGTCACTGACATCAGGGCTGGGTGTCCACTAGGTGAGCTAGGCAGTCAACCCAGGTGGGTGGCTTCATGCCACCACTTTGTTGTTTGTGGCAGGCCATGTACTTTAGCACATATCAGAAGCAGCAGATCATGAAATCCAGAACTTCCAGGGTAGCGTTCTCCGAAATGCTTCCCGTTCCACGCGCAGGACCCAAAAGGCAGGCAGAGCTCCGGAGTCTCAATGAGTGGATGAGACAATGGTGCAGAGATGAGGGGTTTGGATTTGTTAGGAACTGGGGAACATTCTGGGGAAAGGAGGGGCTCTTCCGAAGGGATGGGCTTCACCTTAACCGGGATGGAACCAGGCTGCTGGCATTAACCTTTAAAAAGGAGATAGAGCAGCTTTTAAACTAGATAATAGGGGAAAGCCGACAATCGCCCAAGAGCGCATGGTTCGGAAGAATGTATCCTTGAAGGATACTACAAAAAGCAGAGAGCTTCCAAAAAAGAGTAAAGTAGCCCAAATGCCCTCGAGTATGGAGCAGACAGAGCTTAAAGATCCCAAATTACCCATGTCTACCAATAGCCAAATTAATATGAATAAAATACAGTCTCTAAAATGCTTGTATGCAAATGCTAGAAGTCTACAAAACAAGATGGGAGAGTTAGAATATATAGCACTAAACGAGAGGTTAGATATGATTGGAATATCAGAGACATGGTGGAAGGAGGACATCCAGTGGGACACTGATACCTGGGTACAAACTATATTGTAATGATAGAGCTGATCAAATTGGTGGAGGGGTTGCGCTCTATGTTAGAGAGGGCATTGAGTCAGAAAGGATTAAAGTTTTGCAAGAAACAAAATTTGCTGTAGAATCTCTATGGATTGAAATTCCATGTAAAAAGGGGAAGGCGATGGCAGTGGGGGTGTACTATCGTCCGCCTGGCCAGAATGAACAAATGGATGATGAAATGCTCAAAGAAATCAAGGAAGCTAGCAAAAGTTACAGTGCAGTAATAATAATGGGTGATTTCAATTACCCCGGCATCGACTGGGTCAGTGTCACAACAGGACATGCTAGGGAGATAAAGTTCCTAGATGAAATAAATGACTGCTTCTTGGAGCAGCTGGTTCATGAACCGACCAGAGGGGAAGCAATATTAGACCTAGTCCTTAGTGGAACACCAGATGTAGTGCAAGAGATAAGGGTGTTGGGGCCACTTGGCAATAGTGATCATAGCATGATCACCTTTGATTTAATTAGTGGAGGAGGAATAGTAAGGAAATCCACAGTACTACCCTTTAACTTTTGAAAGGGAGACTATGATAAAATGAGGGAAACAGTTAAGAAAAAACTAAAAGGAGCAGTTGCAAAGGTTAAAGACGTACATCAAGCTTGGGTGTTGTTGAAAAATACTATCTTGGAAGCCCAGACCAGCTGTATTCCACGCTTTAAGAAAAGTGGAAGGAAGTCCAAAAAACTGCCAGCATGGTTTAAAGGTGAGGTCAGAGAGGCTGTTGCCAAAAAAGCATCTTTCAGGAAATGGAAAAAAGAGCCAAACGACGAAACCTGGAAACAGCACAAGCACTGGCAAGTCAAATGCAAGGCATTGATAAGGCAGGCAAAGAGAGAATTTGAGAAGAAGCTTGCTGCAGAAGCAAAAACGCGAAATAAAGACCTTTTCAAGTACATTCGTAGCAAAAAACCTGTGAGAGAGTCAGTTGGTCCATTAGATGATAAAGGGGTTAAAGGAGCACTAAGAGGCGACAAGGCGATAGCGGAGAGACTGAATGAATTCTTTGCTTCGGTCTTTACTGAGGAAGATGTAGGGATGTTACCCATGACTGAAGTGGTATTTAAAGGTGTGGAAGAATTGAAGGAAATTTCAATACATCGGGAAGATGTCTTACAGCTATTAGATAAACTGAAGAGTAGCAAATCACCTGGGCCGGATGGTATACATCCAAGGGTGTTGAAAGAACTGAAATTTGAGATTGCAGACCTGCTATCAGTAATCTGTGAACTATCATTAAAATCATCTCTAATACCTGAGGACTGGAGGATCGCCAATGTAACACCAATTTTTAAAAAGGGTTCGAGGGGTGATCCGGGAAACTACAGACCGGTGAGCCTGACATCAGTACTGGGAAAAATGGTAGAAACCATCATAAAGAATAAAATTACTCAGCATGTAGATAGTCACGACCTAATGGGAGACAGCCAACATGGCTTTAGACAAGGAAGATCTTGTCTTACTAATCTGTTATGTTTTTTTGAAGGAGTGAATAAACAGGTGGACAAAGGTGAGTTGCTTAATATTGTGTATCTGGACTTTCAGAAAGCCTTTGACAAGGTCCCTCATGAGAGACTTTTGGCAAAACTAAAGAGTCATGGGATAGGAGGCAGTGTACTATTGTGGATCAGGAACTGGTTAAAAGATAGAAAGCAGAGGGTAGGGCTAAATGGCCAATTTTCCCAATGGAGAAAGGTGAATAGTGGTGTACCCCAGGGATCTGTGCTGGGTCTGCTGCTTTTTGACATATTCATAAATGACCTGGAAAGTGGAATAACGAGTGAGGTTATCAAATTTGCAGATGACACAAAACTATTTAAAGTTGTTCAAACCCAGCAGGATTGTGGAAAATTGCAAGAGGATCTTGATAAATTGGAAGACTGGGCATCAAAATGGCAGATGAAATTTAATGTGGAGAAGTGCAAGGTTATGCACCTAGGGAAGAACAACCCAAACTATGGTTACATGATGCAAGGTTCCACATTAGGAACCACCACCCAGGAAAAAGATTTAGGCGTCATTGTGGATAACGTGTTAAAACCCTCGGCCCAGTGTGCAGCGGCGGCCAAGAGAGCAAATAGAATGCTAGGTATGATAAGGAAAGGAATGGAAAATAAAACAAGAGATATTATAATGCCTCTATATCGTTCCATGGTGAGACCGCACCTTGAATATTGTGTGCAATTCTGGTCGCCGTATCTTAAAAAGGATATAGCGATTTTAGAAAAGGTTCAGAGAAGAGCCACCAAAATGGTAAAGGGGATGGAAGGATACTCCCTATGAAGAAAGGCTAAAAAGGTTGGGGCTCTTTAACCTGGAAAAGAGACGGCTGAGGGGAGATATGATAGAAGTCTATAAATTAATGAACGGAGTGGAACGGGTAAACGTAGATCGATTGTTTACCTTATCAGAATATAGAAAGACTAGGGGACATGCAATGAAGCTACAGGGTAAACTATTTAAGACTAATAAAAGAAAATATTTTTTCACTCAACGTGTAATCAAACTCTGGAATTTTTTACCGGAGGATGTAGTAAAGGCTGTTAGTGTAGCTGGGTTTAAAAAAGGTTTGGACAAGTTCCTGGAGGTAAGGTCCATAAACCATTATTAAGAAGGGACCCAGGATATCAATGCTTGAACCAATACAAGCATTGTGGAACCTGTGTCTCTTGGGGAAACTGCTAGGTACGTATGACCTAGATTGGCCACTGTTGGAAACAGAATACTGGGCTTGATGGACCTTGGTCTGACCCAGTATGGCATATCTTATGTTCTTATGTGTGCCAAAGCACGTGGCCTGCCACAAAGTCCCCACTTTTAAAATACCACTGCTGCCGCCTGACTCCCCCCCCCCCCCCATACAGAATCAGTGGTGCAGCTCAGCATGAGGAGAGGGGGTGGTGGCGCAGCCAGGCTTTCTGCCTGGGGCCACAGAACCCCTTGGGCCAGCTCTAACTGTTATATTAAATAAGAAGACAGAGTTCATACTCAAGACACTGTTGTGATCCTCCTCATGAATCTTTATGTGCCTGTAAGCACAGATGGCCCAATATTCAGCGCTGGCAGCTAGGTGAGAGCAGGGGCGGCCCAAGGGGGGTGGGGGGCCTCATTTGCATAAGTGGCCTTATTTGCGTAATGATACCATACACTAACTTTTAGTAAACATGTCTCTTAATAAGTGTATGGATAAAGAAAGACTAAAAGATTTCTACATTACTATAATCCAGTGCCAACTGCCAGGCACATTAGGAACTACTACAAACGCTGCCCATTTAGAACCCATAGCAAACCCGCCGTATCCTGACAGCATTACCAGGACTCACAAAGCACCATACCCTACCTATCAAAAGGCAACACTGCAAATATTAAACCAATACATTTCAGAGAATACTGGGGAAAGAGAACAAGTGGCAATGTCAAATAGGAATTACATAAACAGAATACCTCAGCTCAGTTACACATGTAGAACATAGACCATCAAACAAGGAATCACACTTTAGAAACAGGAAGGCAATAATTAAACTGGGAACCCCAAAAGCCAAACTTGGAATGTACAACAACACTGTAGAAATAAAACTATAAATTAATTTCCTCTTGTACCAAACAAAGCGCAGACGTTAATGATGCACATTTCCCAGAGCTTTCATATTCCAGTTAATAAATTCAAAATAAAGAGATATCTTTCTACCTTTTGTGCATTCTTTTCAGTTGCAATTGCTCCAGCCACTTTCTTCTGGTTTCTTCATGTTTTCTGCTAACTCTCCATCGTCTGCTGTCCATTTGTCCTTTCTTTTCTCTTCTAGTTCTTTTTCCATTCTCTCTCTCTCTACATCTGCTTTAACATACTAATCTTTCTCCTTTTGCTCTTTCCTCATTCCTATTTCATCCACTCAAATTTTACCCCTCCATCCTCAATCCCCACTTACTCTCCCAATACCAGGCCAATTGTAGATTTTTCATCCCTCCCACACAAAATATTTTTCCTCTCTCCATTTTCCTCTCCCAGCCCCATCCCATTCTAATCCTTCCCCAACATCAGCTCCCTTCTAGTTCCAGCCTCACCCAGCATTTATTCCCTTCTAGTCCCTGCATCAGCCCATTTCCAGTCCTAGCTCCCCCATCCATTTCCAGTCCGAGTCCCTTCATCAGCTCATTTCCAATCCTAGCCCCCCATCAGCCCATTTCTAGTCATTTCCTAGCCCCATCATCAGCCCATGTCAAATCCTAGCTCCCCTCCACTCAGCCCAATTCCAGTCCAAGCCCCCCCCATGAGCCTACTTCCAGTTCTAGCCCCTCCATGAGTCCATTTCAATCCAAGCCCCCACCACAGCCCATTTCCAATCTTAGCTCCCCCCAACAGCCCATTTCCAGTCTTATCCTAGCTGCTCCATCAGCCCATTTCCAGTCCTAGCTCCCTTCCCTCACAGCCCATTTCCATTCCAAGCCCCCTCTCCATCAGCTATTTGCCGTTCAAGCCTCCCCTTCCACTCAGCCCATTACCAGTCCTAGCAACCCCCCAACCTAGTACCAGTCCTAGCCCCCCCATCAACCCACTTCCACTCCTACCCCCCCCATCAGCCCACAGCCCATTACCAGTCCTAACCCCATCAGCCCACCTCAAGTCCTAACCCCTCCCCATCAGCCCATTTCCTGTCCTAGCCCCCCCCCCAGGCCATTATCAGTCCTAACCCCCATAGCCCATTACCAGTCCTAACCCCCCATCACCCCATTTCCAGACAGCCCCCATCAGCCCACAGCCCATTACCAGTCTTAACCCCCCCCATAGCCCATTACCACTCTTAACCCCCCCCACAGCCCACAGCTCAGTTCCAGTCCTAACCCCCTCAGCCCTCCACATGTCCGTCACACTCCCCATTAGCCCATTTCCTGTCCTAGCCCCCCCCCCCAGGCCATTATCAGTCCTAACCCCCATAGCCCATTACCAGTCCTCACCCCCATCAGCCCACAGCCCATTACCAGTCTTAACCCCCCATAGCCCATTACCAGTCCTGACCCCCCCTCAGCCCACCTCAAGTCCTAACCCCTCCCCTTATGCCCATTTCCTGTCCTTGCCCCCCCCCCCAACCCATTACCAGTCCTAACCCCCCATCACCCCATTTCCAGACAGGCCCCATCAGCCCACAGCCCATTACCAGTCTTAACCCCCCCAACAGCCCACCTCAAGTCCTAACCCCTCCCCATCAGCCCATTTCCTGTCCTAACCCCCATCAACACACAGCCCACCTCAAGTCACGTTCTAACACCCTCCATAGCCCAGGTCATTACCAATCCTAACCCCCCCCACATCGGCTCAGGGAAATTAAAAAAAAAAAAAAAGCTGGCTGCTGCTGCAGCCGCAGCCGCAGAATGGAGTGTCCCGCGGGGCCCCCTCTGCCTGCTGAGCCCCTCTGCAAGGGCTTTCAGATTCGCAAAGGGAGTGTGTCTCCCTTGCGTCTCTGTTAAGCCCGCAGGGGCTAATGGGAAATTTCCCTTCTGCCCCTCGAGGGGCTGATGGGAAATTTCCCATTAGCCCCTGTGGGCTTAACAGAGACGCGAGGGAGTCACTCTCCCTTTGCAAATCTGAAAGCCCTTGCAGAGGGGCTCAGCGGGCAGAGGGGGCCCCGCGGGACACTCCATTCTGCCGCTGCCGCGGCGACGGCAGCAGCAGCCAGCTTTTTTTTTTTTAAATCGAATTTTTAAAAAAGCAGAATGTTCTTAACGCGGGGCCCTGTGCAAAAAACATTCTTGCTCAAAGGACAGGCCGGCCCTGGGTGGGAGTACAGCTCCTAGCTGTCGGCACTGCAAACTAAACACAGATATTCAGTGCTGGGGTCATATGCGGCCCTGGCATTTAATATCTAGGGTGCCACACAGCCTTCACAGCTGCAGAAGCTAACCGAGTAGTAGAGATATTGAGCTGCTGCCCTGTTAGCTCCTACGGGTGAAGTTAGGCCAGCTTTTTCTGCACCTAGTTTTACTTGTATGTTACTAACTAGGTAGTGCTGCAATATCGTCACTACTCACAACACATCCCGGAATGCCCATGACACGCCCTAATGCCAAGCAGTTAGCATTGGCATGTGTAGCAGCATTAGTAAGGGATATTCAGCAGCACTGTGTTAGTGCCATTGAATATCCCGTTCAGTGCCATTTAGATGGTTTACAGACCCTTGTGTGCTTCCAAGATCCTGTTGGTCCATCCCCCTCTGATGCAAAACATATGCATCAGAGGGGGCGGGATTGGCAAGGCCTTTGAAGCACATGGAAGTCTCAAAGCGTATTTAGTGTTTGATTGTGTTGCCGCCGCTGCCGCCGCCACCAACCTTGGGAAAAACAGCAGCAGCTGGGGGGAGGCTGCAGTTAAATTATGCCACAGAGGCCAAGCAGAAGTGAGGTGGCTGCCACTGCAGTGTTTTTGGGACACATTTTGCTGCCTCTCCTACCTAATGATAGAGCCACCCCTAAGTCCAACTAAAGATAATACCAGGTTGGGGAGTTAAAGAGTGCATTGGCTAATCTGAGTAATCTTATGGCAGTCTTGATATCTGGTTGATGTGCAGAGATACTGTCATCCCAGTACCGCTACTAATAATAATCATTTATATAGCACTATTAGGCATATGTAGTGCTGTACACGGGGGCAGCCCAAGGGTGGTGCAGGGCCATTTGCAGAGACTGAGTTTGGGACCTCATAAGTATTTGCATATCTGCAAGGCCTAATTTGCATAACAGTGACAACTGAACTTTTTTGGTCAGTGCTATGACCTTTTTAATAATAAAGAGGGAAGCTATAAAATGAGAAATCATGATAGCTATGAATTCATATGATGGGGCTCAGGCTAGACTATACTGTCAGAGTTAGAAAAGCCTAGAAATCAGCAACAGTAAAGCTAACAAGGCCCCCAAATAAACTTAACTGTTCCCTTAAAGTCTGAGATATCCTTGAATGTGAGCTGACAAAATATTTGAAATTGAAGACCAATCCAGTAGCATCAAGAACACAAAACTGCAAACCAAGTGTGAACCACAGCACAGGGCTTACAGAGCAAGAAGATGATCAGAACGGACTGAGGTGTCAGTTCCAAGTAACTATTCTGTGAATTGCATTGAGAGGGAGGAGACCAAGAAAATGTGGCAGAAAGATACTGAGTTATTTCCTATCGTATTGGGTGCCACAGGCTTAATTAAGAAGACTTTCCAAGGGCACCCTGATAAATTACCCATAAGCATATCATTTTCTGAATTCCAGAGGAAGGCTTTCTTTGGCATAATGCAAGTGCTACGCCAAGCAAATTAGCAGTAAATATGAGAGACTGAGATCGTACTCCACATACCCTGGCTTAGAAATGGTGTTTTGCAGATACCATGACAGTCATGAACCTCAACTTCTAAAACTTCCTCAACAAGGAGCCTACCTAGAAAAGGGCAGCATCAGCACCTTACATTTTACTGTGAGCCCTAGAAAATCCTACATCTATCAGGACAATTGAACAAGCCAGATTACTACAGAGCGTTAAATAGAAATCCATTGCTAATGTTACCTGGCCTCACTCTCACATTTAGAACACAGACTTTCACCAGAAATAGAAATATGTAGACAAAAATTCAACTTAACCCCCCCAGAAGCCAAGCACTGCATGCAGTTCAACACCAGAAAAAAACAGAAAGAGATGCATATAAAGACAGCATGTTAATTAAAAAACTGACATATGCCAAACACTAAATTGAAAATACAATTATTTTTGTCTACCTTTGTTGTCTGATCATTTTATTTTTTGATTGAACTGGTTCCAATCTTTTTCAAGTTCCTTGTGCCCATTTCTTCTCTCCCCTCTCATCTTCTTTCTCTACACATCTTTGACATTGATTTTTCCTTTTTATCTCTTTTTTCCTGTTTTCTCTCCTTTACTTTCCTATCCACTTAAATCCAGATTTTACTCCTCACTCTCCATCCCTGTCTCATAAGTTTCTCTCTCACCTATCTACCAGTTTTCCATCTCTCATTCTTACCCCCCTCTCTAGCTCTCCCATTGCTGCCACTGTCTCTCCTTCCCTGCTTTCTATATCCTCTCTACCATTACCCATTTCCTAGCTCCCTATTTCTACCCTCTATTCTCACTCTCTCGGCCTTCATCTGTCATCCTCTGCCTATGATCCCATCACCAGCCCTAGCCCCTTCTCTGTCATTCTTCCCTCCCTGGCTCCCAGCCCATTCTTTATTCTATCACCCCCTACTATTTTTTCACCACCTCCCCAGCCACATTTCTATCCTCTTTCTCTCCTTCAGAGATCCATCTGTTTTCACATCTCTCACGCTCTCTCTAGATCATTCACATCAGGTCTGAACCTCACCGAATCTTTCTTTCCTAGTCTCTTACCTTTACTCCACACTTTCCCTCATATCTAGCAATTACTAGTTGCTATTCTCTCCAAATTCCTTCTCAGTCTCTTGAGTCCCCATCATCTCCCATATATGGTTCCTGACTCTGCCTCCTACTCCTTTGCATTTAGCCTTCCCCAAGTCCCCAATCTTCATTCTTCCCTTGCATTCCCCATTGCTTACTGCCCAACGTCCTGCAGTACTGTCCATCATGATCCCATCCCTTCTCTGCTCTCACCTAGCCTCTGCACCCTCTTCCCAAGTCCCTGTTTTTGCCACTTCAAATCTATATGATTATTCCCTGCCCCCTTCCAGTCCCAGTACCATACTCTGTGACAGCCCCTTTCTATTACCACCACCACCACCCCCCCCCCCACACACACACATACACAAACACACACTGTCTAGGCCCCTTCCAGTGCCATCACCAGTGGCATTCACTTGCATTCCCAGCCACCCAGTATCAGCTGCCTTCCTCCCCCACTGTCTAGCCCTCTTCTATTCCCAGTACCATCCACAGTATCAGCTCTCTTCCCCCATCTAGCCCCCCTTCCAATCCCAATCCCAATACCATCCCCCTAGTGTCAGTTCCCTTACAGTCCTAGTCCCCTCCCCCACTGGCTAGCCCTGTTCCAGTCCCAGTACTATCCTAGTGTCAACTCCCTTCTAGTTCTAGCTCCCCCAACTATCAAGCCCCCTTCCAGTCCCATCCTCAGTGTCTGCTCCCTTCCAGTCCAACTTCCCCCCCATGTCTAGCCTCCTTCCAATTCCATCCTGTGTCAGCTGTCTTACAATCATAGTCCCCTTCCACTACTGTCTAGCCCCAATTTCAGTCCAATCCCCAGTGTAGGCTCCCTTCCAGTCTTCTCCCCCCCCATCCTAGGCTTCCTTTACAAACCCCCCCCCCCCCCCCCATCTTCTGCAGTCCTAGCATGTCTCTTCCCAGCATTGGTCACCACTGACCTCCTACTAGTACAGCTGGAAGAATATTCTCCTTTGTGCCCGCGGCATTTCTAAAGGTAGTATAAGCATTTCCTGTTCCTTGCAAGAAACAGAAAATGCTCTCTACTACCTTTGGAAATGCCACCGTCTGGTGGCTCTTAAAGCAGCACAGCCAAGGAAGAAAAGTAGAATGCTCACCCTGCTGTGCTGAGCTGCTTTAAAGGGTGAATCAGTGAAGGAGACTTTAGGCCCCTTTAAAGATTGTGTGCTCTGAACCAGTCCCTCACTGGCTCACCCATTAAAGCGGCAGCAAGGGCAAAGAGAGGCTCAGACCTTGTGTGGGCACAGCATGAATTTGGCACAGGGCCTCCTGTCAAATGAGGCCTTGTGCCAAAAACATGCTCACACATGCGTAGGGCCAGCTCTGCACAAACACATACTGCCCCACTTCAGAAAAGTACAATACAGGCATCAGCAGTACAAGCTGTAAACACACCACCACCACACTATAGGACAGACAGACACTGTTGTACTATAGAATAAATGTAGTACAGGCATAAGCAGTACAACCTTTAAACACATGCACACACAAGTACACACACACTTCCTCACAATAGATACACATACAGGCGGCCCTTCTACAGAACAAATACAGTAGTGAAATTTCACACCCACCCACCAAGTACAATACGGGCATCAGCAGAAGATATACACACACACACACACACACACACACACACACACACATATGTAAACACACACTGCACCACTACAGAACAAGAATGTACCACAAAAGAGCAAATAATCACATAGATAAGAGACCCAGTCCAAAACGTGATTGGTATGGAAAAGACAGAGCTTTTATTTATTGAACCATTACCACCCGACACAGGCTGTGTTTCGTTACCCTGTGGATGCAGACTACACAGAGATGCCGTGTTGTTGATTATATAAGAGTTTTATTTCACAAGGATCACAAGTTGGTGTGTCCTCAGTACTCTGCACAGAGGTTTTTATGTTTTTAGTTCCTTTACCAGATCAATCCCTGACGAAGGGTAACGAAACACGGCCTATGTCGGGTGGTAATGGTTCAATAAATAAAAGCTCTGTCTTTTCCATACCAATCACGTTTTGGACTGGGCCACTACAGAACAAATACAGTACAGGCATCAGCTGTAAACTACAAACACACACACACAGGCGACTCAAGGGCTTCTGCAGCCCTAGGCAGATCCTCTATGCTGCCTCCCCCCACCCAAAACTGCACCAGCATCGAGCCTGCCACCCCCCACCCCCTCCTTCCTGTAGCCCTGACACAGTTTGCACTCATTGCACAGCCGTGGGAGTGATGTCCTTTGTTCCTGCAGCTGTGCTAAATTGCAGTCACTGGGACACAGAGTCTCTAAAAGTGAAACAGGGCATGTCCTGTCACTTTTAGAGACTCCACGGTCACAGTCATGGGAACGAGGGAAATCGCTCCTGTGGCTGTGAAGAAGTGAGCAGGTGAGGCAGGCTTTGGGTCTCACTCGCTCACCTCTTAAGCCAACGAGGTCGCAGGGTTCCTCAGGGAGTGGGGCCATGTGCGGACAACATAAGGCTGGCCCTGGCTGTAGTATAGAGAAAGAAATGACACTGGTTTTAGCTACCTGGTGTATATGTGCAGAAAAAGATGACCCAAGGTTGTGAGCTTAGGAGACGGGGAAGATGACAGTGTTATTCACAAAAGCAGAAAAGGGAGGAAGAAGAAAGATAAAAAGTTCTCTCTTTGTCATGTTCAGTTTCAGATAGCAGCAGACAAGCAGGCTGAGATTCAGGCCTGGATTCCTGGAGAGACTTCTAGGGTAGAGAGGTAAATCTAAGAGTCATCAGCCTAAAGATGGTACTGAAAACCATGGAAGGATGTCAGGGCACCAAGAGAATGAGCAGGGCTGGCCTAAGAGTTTCTGCCACCCTAGGCAGAAACCTTGGTTGCTCTGCCGCCCCCCACTCCCCAGCTGCCACCAATTCTGTCTCAGGAAGGAGAGGTAGGCAGCAGGAGTATTTCAAAAAGCGGCGGCTTTTGCCACCGCTTTCTTGCTCGCAGCAGTCGCAGGCAAGAAAGTGGTGGCAAAAAGCAGCTGCTGCCCACCTCCCCCTCCCAAGATGGAATCTGGGGGGGGGGGGGGCACAGCCAGTCATGTGTGCTGCTGCTGCTGCCCCCACCCGGGCCGGCTGCCTAGCTTGCCTAGTGGAAGGGCTGGCCCCGGGATTGAGTATAGAAAGAGAAAAGAAGAGGTCCTAAGACAGAGCCCTGAGGTACACCAAGATAGAGCAGAGCTCCAAAATCCAAGTAAAAACAGGATATCCAGAAGCAGGTGATGTCAAAAGCAGCAGCTAGGTCAAGAAGGATGAGAACTGAGTAAAGACTCTTGCAGTTGCCCAGGAACAGATCACTGGAGACTTTGGCAAGGGCCGTTTCTGTAGAATTTGATCACCTTACTCATTCCTATTTCTAGATCATTTATAAATGTTAGAAAGCGATGGGCCCAGCTCAGATCCCAGGGGTACTCCACTATTCACCTTTCTCCATTGAGAAAATTGCTCATTTAGCCCTACTCTGTTTTCTATCTTTTAACCTGCTCCCAATCCACAATAAGTACACTGTCTCCTATCTCATGATATTTTAATTTCCCCAAGAGTCTCTCATGAAGAGGAGAAAGTGACATCAGCACACTTGATCATTGCCTGAGTACAGAGCTCTGGCAATAACCCCTTAAAACAGCATTAATCCACCTCCCCCAGAGTGGCCAAGATCAGCTCGGAAGGTGTAAATGAGTGGAGATTAAAAGTGAGAACACCAGGGGTATGGCAACTCGCCAGAGGATTACCAATCTGAGAGACTATGTATATCAGGCCAGCCATGGCGATCAGCGTGACTCAGGCAAGATGGCTGCTAAAGATGGGGTCCAGAACAAGAACGAGGTGGCAGAGAGGCGCCGGAGAAAGACCAGGACCTTGACAATTACAAGGGGAGAACCCCTCGGTTGGTTCCAAGACTTAAAGATAAAGCTGCAGGAGGTCAACATTGAAATAACTGTCTTGGTTAAAGAGATCAGATCCAAACTCGCTGAACTTAGCTTGCAGGTGGAAGACGGAGAAACATGGCTAAAGAGCATGCAGGAGGAAGTCGATGGACCGTGGCATATGGTGCAGGAAATTGCTCAGGATAAAGAAGAAATGGCCATTAAACTTGAAGACTTGGAGAATCGCATGCGAAGAAACAATTTGCGCATTCGTGGAAAACCAGAGAACTCAGAGTTTGCAGATGTCATATAGGTGACCATTTGAGATTTGCCAGACTATAATGCAACATGGGGTGGAAGTGTGGGAGGACATGGAAATTAAAATTGAAATAACTCACCACACACTCAGGCCCCCAAATGTGCATAGGCCATGGGATATTATTCTCTGTCTCCATGAATTTGCCATCAAGGACAAATTGATCCAGAGGATGAGAGACATTGTTAAACTGAGCTGGAAGGGCTGTGAAGTGACCCTGTATAATGATCTCTCTGCGGCTACAATGGCACAAAGGAGACTCTTCCACCTGATCACCCAGCACCTACCAAATGGGTTGTACCCAGTAGGAATGGTTTTATCTTTAACAGTATCACTAAAAGGGCACTCACCAAAGGAAGCTGTGATTGAGTTACATGAGCTAGGGATCATGGATATTGTGCTCCCTGATTTGGAGGCAGCTCCTGAGCCCGGTTCCACCAAGTACCAAAAATGGCAGGTTGTCCCATCTCTAGGGGAGCGTAAGAAGTGCTGTGAAGGTCCCCAGAACAAAATGTGAGTACGATCTGGTGCAGTGAAGAGTGGACTGACACAGAGGACGCAAGACGAGGATGATGACTCATGGAATTCTGAGGACTGAAAGAACTTGTTTGTGAAACTGTGAACTGTGGAGCCTGTGGAAAAGAGGGGGGCTTGAGTGGAGGGAGAGTGTTTGGGTTATGAATGCATGAAGGTACTTGAATGGAAGGGGATGTGTGAGTGCAGGTATTAGGTATTTTAATTAGGGAGGATATAGGGTTGGAGGGGAAATGTAAGAGCATGAGTGAATGAGTATAAGAGTGCAGCAGAGAGGATGTAAGGAGGGCTGAGGAAACTAGAGCACCAAGTGCACCCTTTGCCCAGGTGTGGTTTTGGGTTTAAGGTAAACGCAATATGGGGAGTCAGGAGGTATTATGAGGTCTGGTGTCTTTTCAATGGAGATTACTGCCACAAGGGAGATGCATGAAGGGTGGAGGTGGGGAGAGTGGATGTTGAGTTGATTAAATGGGGGGTGGGAATTGAGTGGGCTGATCACGCCTCAGAATACTGGTGAAGGAGGGAGAACATAGAGATCATGGGGGGTGAAGGGGAGGTGGTGAGTTTTTCCTGGATTTATCAGGGCATGGCGGACTGTCATGACCTTTTGCTTTACATATTTGTTGATGACTAGTACTACCAAGAGAAGATTCTGTCAGCTGGTCTCGCTCAGCATTAAAGGAGTGGGATCATGGCAAAAGCATAATTTGTTACGAGAGATGCATAGGTGAGGTGCGGACATTGTCTTCATCCAGGAAACTCATTGTAAACAATCCCAGGCTCACTTGCTGCACTTCCAAGGATACCCGCATGTGTACTTAGTGTCCAAGGCAGGGGCGCATAGGTGGAGCGGAGTGGGTATTGAGATATCTGAAGCTTATAAGATGGAGATAGGACTTCCGATGACATCATCAGCCCCCATGGACGGCTGAAAAAGAGCTCTGCCAACAAAACCCACAAAAAGCAACAAAAACCCCCCTGAAAAGCAGAAAGTATACCAGAGGGCAGGCAAGCATAAGTCCCAGAACCAGCATAAGGTGCTATGGTGGTGTCAAGGAAAACCCCCCACAGATAAGAGAATTTCCATACTCTACAATACACGGTGAGCAAAAAGAAGGAGAAAAAGCGGCAGGTGAGGTGGCTCTGGATCCTGAGACCGATGAACTTCTGCACTGATATACAAGAACTAGGTAAAAGAGTGGAGGGCACGGAGGGGCAAGTGGAGGAGATGCGAAGCACAGTGAGTGAAATGAACAAGTTAGTCAATACCCTGGAACAGTCTAAAGAGCATATTGAGCTCACACTTCAGGATTTGGAGAATCGGGCTAGAAGACACAACTTAAGAATAAAGGGGCTACCGGAAAGTGAAGAGTACAGAGACTGTGAATAAATTGCGCGAGAAATATGCAAAGCTATACTTGCAAGTTCAGAGGAAGGAGCAGATGTACTGGAAATTAAAATTCATAGGGCACATCGTACGCTAGGCCCAAGAAGAGGGGAAGCCCCCCGGGATATAATTATATGCCTCCAAGACTTCAAAATTAAAGAAAAAAATAGTTAACAAGGTGAGAAGAGCAGGACAATTCGAATGGAGAGGACACAAAGTGGCAATATATGCGGACTCAGCTATGGACCACATCACAATGAAGGAAAGAATGGCGAGGATTCACAATGAGACTCCAGGAGGAGAACATTAAATATAAATGGTTATACCCGGCAGGCATTGCATTTACCAGCAATGGAATTACACGAAGAGCGACCACAGTGACGCAGTTAGTAACAGCAATGATGGAAGCAGGAATAACACACATCCCGGAGACGGCAGAACTGAAGAAATCTAAAACTGGAAAATAAACTGTCTGGCTAAAAGTGGAGAGTAAAGAGAGAAACAAGTAATGCAAAAAAAAGGACATGGGACAATAGTAAATAATTAGAGACATAATGCCATATACCTGAAGGAGGATGTATGGACTCCTGAGCTAAGTAAGGAAGTGTAACCTGAGAATTAAAAGGGGGTTTGTGGTACAAAAAAGGGGTGAAGACAACAACAAAAGAAGTTGAATGGAAAAGATCGAGTGGATAATTTGAATGAGGCAAGGAATAGATCAATAACAGTAATGAGTAATTGAATGGAGTAGTTTAAGATAAGGAAGTTAATGATAAGTAACATGGGCAATGTGTGGGAGGGGGGAAGAAGATGTCACCCAGGAAGGGAAAGCTACTAATTTGTAGCGTGAAGGTGGGGAGGATGAAAAGGGAGGTCAGGGGGGTTGGGGCAGAGAGGGAGGGGTGGAGGGTGGGAAGGGGGGTAACACTGGATCATGTAGATGAAGAAAAGAGAAGGTACAGATATATGGAATCATGGTGGGTAAGCAACAGAAACCTGAGGAATGTAATATAGTAACCATTATCACTAAAGGCCTCAATTCATGGCATATAAGACAAGCATTGTTAAAAGAGGGTAAAAGACTTCAAGCTGATATACTGCTAATACAAGAAACGCATTTAAAAATCACACAGGAAAAATGGTTGGTTAGAAAAGGATGTAATAAAGTGTATCTAGCCCATAATCGGGAATCTCCCAAAAAAGGGGGGGGGGGTTGGAATTCTTTTTGCAAAAGGAATGATATTAGAAGAACAAGTAGTGAGAGACATGGGGGGGGGGGGTAGATTCATATTGTGGAAGGGTAAAATAGTAGGAATGCCCATAACCATAGGTAGTGTGTATGCACCAAATATACAGCAAGGAGTGTTCTATGAGGAGTTATCTGAAGTAGTAGAAGCACATATGCAAAACCCATTGATATTAGGGGGAGACTTTAATGCCACCTTAAACCCCAGATTAGATACAACGGGGAGCAGTAACAAAAGCAGCAAGGGGGTAAGCAAGAAAGTTAGGGAAATTATTACTTAAACTAGGCACTGTGGATGTTTGGAGATATCTCCATGGCAACAAGAGAGACTATACACATTATTCATATCCACACAAAACCTATAGCAGATTAGATATGGTATGGGTAGATGGAAGGATAGTAGAGCATGTAAAACGAGTAGATATTGGACCCATAAGCTGGACAGACCACGCACATGTGGAGGCTACATTGAATATCCAAATGAAGGGGAGAGGCCTGCATGTCTGGAGGTTAAATGAATTCCTCCTAGAAGAAGAGGGGCTTCAACATATTAAAAAAACTATAAATGAGTACATACAGCATAATAACAATGAAGAGGTGGCAGTTAGGCAGAAGCGTCAAAAAGAACAAAAAGAAATGAGAGCTAATATCCCAGTTGAGGCAACAAGAGAAAAATCATAAACAGAAAGGCAGGAAAAGGAGGCTGCAGCATATTAGATGCATACAAGAAGAACTAAGTAGAATAAATACTGAGGAAGAGGCATTCAGGCTAAACCAGATCAGGCATGAATTTTTTGTACAGGGAGATAAGCCAGGGAGATACCTGGTGCAAAAACTTAGAGAAAGAAGAGTACAACAGCAGATCCTTTGAATAAAGGATGAGGAGGGTAGGTGGGTTATTACTGATGAACAAATACAACAAGTATTTTGAAAATACTATCATAAGCTCTATAGCTTGTAACAAATGGGAGAGGGGTAGATATAGAGCAGTACATACAAGAGATTAAATTAAAGCAATTAGATACAGAGCAACAGCAGTGGATGAATAGAGTGATTGAAGGAAGAGAAGTAGTAGAGGCTATTAAGAGCTTGAAAGAAGGAAAGACTACAGGTCTGGATGACTTCACAGCTAGGTTTTATAAACAAATTAAGTGAAGAAGTAAGCCCAATATTAAGAGATGTCTTTAATGAAGTATTAAAAGAAGAGAAGCTACCGAGTTCTATGGAGGTAGTGGGTATTATAGTAATACCCAAACCTGGGAAAGATCATGGGATGTGTGACTCATATAAACCCCTAACAACTTAGATGCAAAGATACTGGCCAAAATACTTGCGACCCGGTTGCAGAGATTTATTCCACAATTAATGCAAGAGGATCAAGCAGGATTTATCCCAAGTAGACAGGCTAGTGATAATGTACACAAGCTTTTAAACTTAATATGGCAAGTATGTAAAAAACGGACATCATCTATAATGATGGCTGTTGATGCCGAAAAAGCTTTCTACAGAGTAGAATGGAAGTTTATGTTTGCAGTTATGTGGAAAATGGGGCTGGGGGACAACTTCTAGAAATGAATAAAAGCTCTATATAGGAGAACCTAAAGCATGTATAAGAGTAAATGGGGTCTACTCAGAACTATTTACATTGGGAAGGGGTACAAGGCAAGGTTGCCCGATCTCCCCACTGCTGCTTGCACTAGTAATAGAACCACTAGCTGAAAGTGTTAGACAGAATAAGGAAATTAATGGGATAAAGATAGGGACAGAGGAATACAAAATTTCATTATTTACAGATGACATGTATATGTTGGAGCAACCTTTAAAGTCTATACCCGCTCTATTACAAGAAATTCAGACTTAAAGTAAGATATCTGGATACAAAATGAACATGGGGAAAACAGAAGTTCTAAAAGTCCAATTAGATTCGCAGGAAGAAGCTAGGGTGCGAGACAAATTTCCATTTAAGTGGGCTAATAAAAGTGTGAAATATCTGGGGATACAGATTAGTGGAAAGGAGTCTGAATTATATAAAATGAATTATGAACCAATAATAAAAAAAAGTACTAACGGATTTAGTACGGTGGGATAAATCAATTTTTTTCTTGGATGGGCAGAATAGCTGTAGTGAAGATGAATATACTACCTAGACTGTTTTTTCTATTTTGACCTTACCCATAGAAATCCCCAGTGCAATGCTAATGTTTATGCAAAGAATTTTCTCCTTTATTTGGAGATGCAGACATCCAAGGGTACAAAGAAACATAATGTATAGGGAGAAAAGGGAAGGAGGGTTGGCAGTCCCTGATTTGGCAAGGTATTATGAAGCGGTGCAGTTAAGAGCATTAATAGGGTGTAGGTTGGAGGAAAACGGCCCCAATGGAGTAAACTAGAACAGGAGGCAGCAAGGCCAGACCGCCTCACTGATTTAATGTGGCAAAGAAGGAGTACAAGATGAAGGGGCCAGGATAGGAATCCATACATAGCATGCACACTCCGAACACGGGACAGAAAACATAAGATATCGCCACAACTAGGGGGTGATATAAGAGCACAGCAGATTATACAGTGTGAGGGTTTCAAGATAGGAAGAGCTTCTGAGATATTTCAAAAATGGTATGAGAAGGGACTACAATATACTGGGCAAGTACTAACAGCTGATGGCCAATTACGACCCTTTGCGGACCTTCAACAAGAATTTCAAATAGAAGCAAGTGATTGGTATGGGTATTTTCAGATAGCACACTTCCTGGGGGGGAGGGACAAATAAAGGCCAACTTAGGCAATAAGGAGACACAATTTGAAAAGATGTATAGGATGGGTGATATTTCCAGAGGATTGGTCTCTAGACTGTATAAAGCTTTGAGCAGCCCAGAGGACCACGGTACGTATATGATGGCCTAGAAGGAAGACTTGGGAGGTTACTGGGACTATTGAAGATGGGAGAAAATATATGAAAGGATCAAAATCCTATTGGTTTCAGCAGCAATTCAAGAGCATAGTTATAAGATGTTTTGTAGAATGTACCCAACACCAGAATGCATGAGTAAAATGGGGAAATATGACGACTAGGCGCTGGAGGGGGTGTGGTGAGAGGGGGGGAATATATGCATATGTGGTGGACGTGCCCGGCTCTACAGAATACATGGCAATGGAGGCAAGATATGGCCTGAGATATGGTGGGCTGAGTAGGCCCTATTATACCTGCAGGAGTGTTACTGAATGAATGGGGAGGAAATACAAATAATGATTTGGTGTATTTGTTGAAGATCTAGCAATTGAAGTATGGATAGAAATTGCTAAGGGGTGGAGGGCCAGACCCTGATAGAATAATGAGCAGACTTGCATAAATTTATAGAATGAGTGAAATTACTGCATATAAAACATACAGTATAGAGGTCTTTTAAAGAAGATGGAAAAGGTATAGGGAATGGTTACAGAAAGAGGAAGGTGAATTAACAGGAAGTGCCTAATGAAGAAGGACTAGGTAATGATATAGAATACAAGGTAGTATACATTACAGGATAGAGTAGAAGGGTGGGGAAGAGGGGATAAGTATAAGTAAAATCGTATAGGTACTAGTAATGGTAATAAATAGTTTAATGTATGAAGACAAACAAATAATTAGAGTAAAAGTTTGAATATAAGAATTGGGAGACAAATGATATAATTGGGTATGTCAATAATAAATATTAGTTATTGTGATTGTTACTGGCATTAAGGTGTATGGTCTATTACTTATTGTGAATGATGTGGAAAAGTCTGTCAAAAATCTGTGAAGTACCAAATAAAAAATTAAATTAAAAAAAAAGATGGAGATAAAGGCTGAGATCTGCGATAGCAATAGATGCTATCTTATTTTGTAGGTCCTGCTGGACTGGATAGCAATGGTTCTGGCCAACATTTATTGCTCAATGAAGCTCAGGTTTTTTTTTGTTTTGTGGTTTTTTGTTTTTTTTTAAGCATTACTGGTCAGGCTGCTCTGGTTGTCCACGGCCCCTCTCATATTAGGAGGGAACTTTAATTAAACAAAGAATCCCCGGTTAGACAATTTTAAGGGGTGAGTGGAAGGGGACCAGGCACATTGACGTAAACTAGGGAAATTGGTAGAGAGCCTGCAACTAGTGAATAGCTGGTGAATGAGGGAAGGTAACAAAAGGGCCTATACTTTCTACTCCCATGCACATCAATGCTACAGTAGGCTTGACATGTTCTGGCTGGACTGCACGTGGATGGCAGAGATTGTGCAGGTGGAGATTAGGGATATCACATGGTCAGATCATGCCCCAGTGGGGCTGCGACTTTGGAAACTGAATGACACCCTGTTGACAATGACTACCGTGCAGAAGATGAAGCAGACAGTGCGAGAGTATTATAGGTTGAATGACACAGGGTAGCTGAGCAAAGGGAAATTGTGGGATGGCATGAAAGCTGTAGTGTGGGGTGTACTGTTATCCAAGGCTACCCACCAAAAACAGAGTAGAGTGGTGGAGGAGGCAGCGTTGAAAAAGGAACTATGGGAACTTTAGGAAAGAGGGGTGAGGCAGGGAGGAGTAGAAGTGGTCGAAAATTGCAGAGTGTAGGTGACGTTTGATGGTTATTTTGCAGAGAGGTGTCCAGTTCCAGATGGATTGAGTTAAGCAAACTTATTTTGAATGGGGAAACCGAGCAGGCAAGCTATTAACCCAACAAATACAACAGCAGCAGATTTAAAGACTACAGGATGCTCAGGGGGTACTGCATTTTGAAGAGAATGAAATGTGGGAGATCTTCTGGGCCTTTAATCAGGAGTTGTATAGCTGTGAGCAGAAGGCAGATGGGACAGAGATCAGGGACTACTTCCGGATGTGTGGGTTGCCCACGCTCTCCTTAGAAGAGGTGGGGAGACTAGAGGAAGACATTACGGAGGAGGGAATTAATAAGACCATAGCAAATATGAAAGTGGACAAAACTCCAGGGCTGGATATTTATTCAGCCCACTTCTATAAAAGATACCAGGAGTGGCTTTGTGACCAATTGCAAGGAGTATTTTATGAGATTTCCACTACAAGCCATGTGTCAGACTCTATTTACAAGGCGGGAATCACAATGATACTGAAACTGAGGAAGGATCTCTATGTGTGTGGCTGTTACCATCCCATCTCGCTTATTAATCTGGATGCAGCCACCACTACCATGAGAGCATCCTTGTGGCAGTGAAGAGTCCAAATGGAAGGATGGTGAACTACTACTACTGAGCATTTATATAGCACTACAAGTCATACGCAGCGCTGCACAGACAAGTAAGAGACAGTCCCTGCTCATCAGAGCTTACAATCTAATCAAGACAAACACAGAAGAGGGTTAGGGAAGGTGCCTGGCGTACCAACACAGGTAGTTTGTTCCAGGCGTATGGTGCAGCAAGGTGAAAGGAGCGAAGTCTGGAGTTAGCAGTGGAAGAGAAGGGCACAGATAGGAACAGTTTGCTGGAAGAGCGGAGTTCCCGAGGGGGATTGTAAGGAGAGATAAGAGAAGAAAGGTAGTGAGGAGCCGCAGAGTGAATGCATTTGAAGGGTAAGCCAAGCACAGCAAAACGCAGATACTTTGGTGATCCTCCTGGATCAGGATATGAAAATACTCCTTGGCCAAATTCATAGATGCCAAGAATTTCCCTTGATGTACTGCTTGAACCATGGATCGCAAAGTTTCCATCCAGAAGCACATGACATGCAAGCACTTGTTGACACTCTTGAGGTCCAGAATGGACTGGAAAACTCCTTCTGTATTGGCATTATGAAACAGATGTAATAACTGCCCTTGCCTAGATCGTTCGGGGGAACAGGCACCACTGTCTTCAGGAGAGGCAACCTGACCAAAGTGATCTGCACAGCAGCCCTGCCATTCTCAGACCCACAAGAGGAGAGGATGAAAGTGGCTGGGATCGGCTGTTTGCATTCCAGGACATAGCTGTACTGAATGGGGACTAGCACCCAGCGATCCTTGGTGATCCTCCCAGGCCTATTCCTGAGAGAAGAGGTGAAACCTGCCCCAATCAGAGGAACCAGGAAATGGACCCCTAAAACTTCATTGAGCTGCCTGGGAGGGTCCTCCTCTGGATGGGATCAGGTCCCTGGGCCCAAGCGCTCCACGAAGAGACTGAGAATGAGCCTGAAGGCCATAAGCAGAGGGGCAGAAAGGCTTTTCAGGCCAGTAGCAATGGGAGTCCGACACCCCCGAGAGTCCAACCATTGCACCCACAAGGAGCTGATGGAGGCTGACAGAAAAGGGGCTCCTGCCCACTTCACAGGCCCTTGGACCTGTCCTCCGAAAGGCAGAAAGATTTCATCTCACTCAAGTCCTTCACCAGCTTCTCCAAATCGGGCCAAACAGAAGTGTCCCTCTAAGGCCAGATGGGCAGCCAGGCTTTGGAAGATGAGTCTCCTGCCCCATGTCAGAGCCTAGCCAATGCCGTGCCACTGTCAACAGGGCACAATCCCTGGCTGCTGAACGTACAAGGCCACACATGGTATCAGAAAGGAAGGCCATATCAGACTCCAAAAGAGGGGTATAATCATCTAGCGGAAGAGACTGAATCCACTGGAGCAGGGTGAGACATCAGGCCTGTGCATGATGCCAACTGAAGAACAGCAGCCACCACAGTGATGGTCCGACTGGTAATTGCCGTGACTTGCGCATCCACCTTGGAAATAGCAAACCACACAACACATTCCTTCTCCAGGAGAACGTGCATCTTCTTATATACTCTTTGCCCCTAGATGGTGAATCAGAGGAATCCCACTCTGATCAGAGCAGGCCTTTGAGCACCTCTGAGAATGGGATATGAGAGTAAGATGGCGAGAGACAAATGACAAATCTGCGATTGGGGTGCAGGAAGGGGCAAGCCAGAAGTGCAAGTCGCACAGAGCACATTTATGACTTGGTACGGCCCTGAGCTGGACCATTAGATGATAAAGGGGTAAGGGAGGATAAGGCTATAACAGAGAAACCAAATGAATTCTTTGTTTCGGTCTTTACTGAAGATAATGTAGGAGATAGCTCCATGCCAGAAATGATATTTAAAGGTGATGAATTGGAGTAACAAACAAATCTCAGAGAACATGGAACACGTAATAGAGCATTCTGACAAACTAAAGAGTAAAAAAAAAAAATCAATCATTTGGATTGGATGGTATACATCCCAGTGCCACACAATAGCACCGCCTTCTCCCAGCAGGAGCATGCAGATAGCAAGCTAAGACAGTAACCTGCCTTAACCTAGAGTATGTAGGTAGTTTCCCCAGTTCAACCCAAGTTTTTCTACCCTGTTTTATGTAAGTCCAGTATGGTTTCTCCTTACTCATGGACAAAGTTACCGTTATCTGTGAACCGAGCTGATTTGAAGAGCGCGGTATAGAAAAGACTTTAAATAAATTAAAAAATAAATAAATAAATAAAAGAATTAAAAAATGAACCTGCAAACCTACTATTAGTAATTTATAACCTATCATAATAGGGGACTGCTACTTCTGGAGAGAGATCTGCCATTGTAAGTATTTACTTCTGGGAATTTTTCTAAATCTTGGGGGAAAAGGAATGCTTTAGATTAAAGCTCATTAATCTGTGAACCCAGTGTATTTGTTAAATCAGTCAGGGCCTAGTAGCAGCAAAGAGTTTTCAAATTAAATTTAAAACACAGAAGAGAGTTTTCTGGTTAAATTTAGAACCCAAGACTCCCTCTATCCAAGCAAGAGCTGTGGGACTCCCCTGAAGATTGGTCACAGATTACCTTAGAATCACAGGACAGGGTAATGTGTAACATCCAGCTTTTAATAAGTCTTCTTTCCCTCCCTCCCCAATACCTATCCATCCCTGGGTTAATCGTAGCTTTATAGGTGCTTAAACCTCTTAAAGGAAAAGAGGTGCCATATTCACTCTCAGGTACAGCTGTTTATTCTCATCAGCATTCATTAAGGACCTGAGATTAATTAAACTTCAGGTGAACAAAGTACATTAAACGTATTAGGTACAGCTTTATTAGTATAACAACCTTTAGTAAGTAAAGAACTTAAATATCTAAACACAACCTTAAAACTAAGATACAGGCAGCAGTCCAGCAGTGAGATAGGGGCTTTCCAGTCTTTTGCATTGAGTGTCACATGTATGATTTTCTCCCAGTTGGTTAGAGGGTCTTATGTGTGCACAAGGTACATGGAGCTCTTTGCTTTCAGGGAATGAGTCCGATCTCTGGAGGCAAGAGTAGCAGACTTGGAAGACATAAGGAAGACAGAAAGGTACATAGATGAGACCTACAGAGATATAGTCCTGAAGTCCCACCTCCAGTCTGGCAGTATCCCTGTTGCCATGGAGGAGAGAGGTCACGTGACAGGAGAGCATCACCCTGGTGTGGCAGGATGTGATCCTATAGCTCAAACCTGTCCTCCAGGTGATGTAAAAGGCTCTCGCACCGAGGAAGTTTCTCCAGGGCCATATGCCCAAGAGGGAAGGATTAGGAATCACCGTTATAGGTGGTGATTCGATCATTAGACATGTAGATAGCTGGGTGGCTGGTGGACGTGAGGATCACCTGGTAACATGCCTGCCTGGTGTGAAGGTAGTGGACCTCACACGCCACCTAGACAAGGTCTTAGATAGTGCTGGGGAGGAGTCTACTGTCTTGGTACATGTCAGTACTAATGTGGTAGGGAGGTTCTGGAGGCTAAGTTTAGGCTTTTAGGTAGGAAGTTGAAATCCAGAACTTCCAGGGTAGCATTCTCCAAAATGCTTCCCGTTTCATGCACGGGACCCAAAAAGCAGGCAGAGCTCCAGAGTCTCAATGCGTGGATGAGACAATGGTGCAAGAATGAGGGTTTTGGATTTGTTAGGAACTGGGGAACATTCTGGGGAAAGGAGGGGCTCTTCCAAAGGGATGGGCTTCACCTTAACTGGGATGGAACCAGGCTGCTGACACTGACCTTTAAAAAGGAGATAGAGCAGCTTTTAAACTAGATAATAGGGGAGAGCCGATGGTTGCCCAAGAGCGCATGGTTCGGAACAATGTATCCTTGAAGGATACTACCAAAAAAATAAAGTTAGGGCACATCAGCAGAGAGGTTCCAATACAGACAAAGACAGCCCAAATGCCCTTGAGTACAGAGCAGACAGAGCTTAAAGATTCCAAATTACCCCTGCCTACTGCTAACCAGATTAATATGAATAAAATACAGAATCGAAAATGCTTGTATGCAAATGCTAGAAATCTAAAAAATAAGATGGGAGAGTTAGAATATATAGCACTAAATGAGAAGTTAGATATGATTAGTATCTAAGAGACATGGTGGAAGGAGGACAACCAGTGGGACACTGTGATACCTGGGTACAAAATATATTGTAATGATAGAGCTGATCAAATTGGTGAAGGGGTTGCGCTCTATGTTAGAGGGCACATTGAGTTACAAAGGATTAAAGTTTTGCAGAAAACAAAAATTGCTGTAGAATATCTATGCCACCAAAAAATCTCCCTAAGACTCCTTAATGAAATCAATGTGTCTTTTTGTCGGGCCGCAGAGAGGGAGGTTAAAACAAATTTTGAAACCACTCCAGACTACTGCGGACCATTTTAATCATCAAACAGTTCTTTAGTAAAACATGTGAAAAAAATTGTGAAAACTTATCTCAATAACCGAAGAGAAGAAATTCCAAAAACTTGAGTGCTGAAGTCCACATTTGAGATGGCACGACGTGCACGTTTCGAGGTCGAAAACCCCTGTATCAAGCGCTCTTTATGGACGTCACTAAGAAATGATTCTTCCCCCTGTGCTGGTCAAACAAAGCCTTGTGCATCCATTTTAAAAACCCCGGTTCACACCGGGTAACCAATCAAAAAAAGGAATCCGTCCTACTACCATTGGTCAGCCAAAATGTCATTCAACAAGGGAACCGAAAAATAGGATAAGGACACGCGGATGCGATCCCTCAACCTATTGGATGATCGTAAAAGACTATGTGACATCACATTGTTCATTGAGAAACTCAACCAGAACTAAAGAACAGCTCGGAAAAGAGGGGAAATCCACCGCAACAGGGAAACCCCTATATTCACAAGCATGAAGTCAAAGAGCACTCAACCACTCAATCTCCCGATTTAAACCCCCGGGATACACACTAGCCAGATCATATATCCATCGTTGCTCACAACGTTGAAGTCGAAGTGTCCTGTCTCCACCCCTGGGATCCACCGGGATGTGATCAATAACTGTCCATTTTAAATTCCCAAAAGTGTGCCCACATTCGACACAGTGGGAAACTATGGGAGCTGACAAGATCTGCTGTTGAAGGCGGGAAGCATGTTCAGCAATTCTGGTTTTTATTAACCGTGTCGTGCGTCCCACATAAATAAAAGGGCAACTACATTGGATCAAGTAGACGACATGAGACGAGGAACAGGTGGTAGACCAGCGACGTGTGTAAACGCGGCCAGTGTGTGGGTGTGCCCATGTGACCCCCGTCATAGTATTAGAACAAAATTTGCAATGTTGGCAGGAAGAATGGCCACCCACTGTGGAAGCACGTAATGGCTGATCTGTCTCAACAGTAGTGCTTACCAAAAGATCCCGCAAACAAGTGGCTTTTTTAAAAGCAGGCATAAAGGGATAAGCCAAACTGGGATGCATTGAAAGGATCAACCAGTGTTTACGAAGAATCTTCATTATAGTAGAACTATGCGCCATATAGGGAAAAAACCCCACAATCGTCTTGTCAGAATCAGTCAAAGAAGAAGCAGTGGTAGCTCGGGAGTCCAAAAGCCAATCGCGATGTGTAAGTCGCGCACGCTTATAGGCTTGCTCCACAACCCGATGGGGGTACCCCCTAGAAAGTAGCCGTTGTTTTAACTCGCGGGCATGATGCCGAAAGTCGTCCACTGAGGAGCAAATCCTGTGCAAGCGTAAGAATTGTCCATAAGGTAAACCCCTCTTCAGGGAAATCCGGATGGAAACTGGCATAGTTCAGGAGGCTGTTTTTTTGAACAGGCTTTTCAAAATAAGGTAGTATGTAAAGAAGTGCCCACTCTAAAAATGAGCATATCCAAAAATTCAATATGCTGAGAATCCATATGAGCCGTGAATTTAATGTTAGGTTTAAGGCCATTCAGCCATTCAACAAAAGATTGCAATTCAACCACTGTAGATGTCCACACGAAAAAAATATCGTCAAGGAATCTCTTCCATAGGAGTACATGGGTGAACCATGAAGATGTGTAAATCAAGCTCTCCTCCATTTGAGCGAGATATAAAGTGGCAATCGAAGGTGCCACCATGGCACCCATGGCTATACCAAAAGATTGCTGATAAAATATCCCCTCAAAAAGAAAATAATTCCTCGTGAGCACTAAAGTGATCAAATCCAACAAAAAGTGTTTAGGCAACCGCGGTGGAGCAGTGGTAAACAAAGCTTGAAGTAAAGTGAGCGCTTCACCCTGATGAATGTTGGTATAAAGAGCTGCAACGTCGAGAGTCACTAGATGAATTGATGATTGAGGCAAAATCAAAGTGGATAATTGCGTCGTAAAGTGAGTAGAATCCCTTATAAACGAGCGAACCGAGGCTGCCTCATCCTTAAGAAAAACATTACAAAATTTTGATAGGGGTTCGAGGACCGAGCCCCTGCAAGTAACAATGGGTCGCCCTGGAGGTGAAGTTACCGATTTATGAATTTTGGGCACGGTGTAAATGGTGGGGATTTTTGGATGGAGAGTTTTAAGAAAAATACCTTCCCGTTTAGTAAGCCACCCATGATCTATTCCGGTGGATACCAAAACCGAGATAGATGTTTGTAAAATTGGAGTGGGGTCACATGGTAACCGCTGGTAAACTGTAGAATCAGACAACTGGGCACGGAGACCGCTCAAATAATCTTCCGTTGCTTGTAAGACGATACGTAATGCCGATAAGGGCGGTGCTATCGTCTTACAAGCGACGGATGATTATTTGAGCGGTCTCCGTGCCCAGTTGTCTGATTCTACAGTTTACCAGCGGTTACCATGTGACCCCACTCCAATTTTACAAACATCTATCTCGGTTTTGGTATCCACCGGAATAGATCATGGGTGGCTTACTAAACGGGAAGGTATTTTTCTTAAAACTCTCCATCCAAAAATCCCCACCATTTACACCGTGCCCAAAATTCATAAATCGGTAACTTCACCTCCAGGGCGACCCATTGTTTCTTGCAGGGGCTCGGTCCTCGAACCCCTGTCAAAATTTTGTGATGTTTTTCTTAAGGATGAGGCAGCCTCGGTTCGCTCGTTTATAAGGGATTCTACTCACTTTATGACGCAATTATCCACTTTGATTTTGCCTCAATCATCAATTCATCTAGTGACTCTCGACGTTGCAGCTCTTTATACCAACATTCATCAGGGTGAAGCGCTCACTTCAAGCTTTGTTTACCACTGCTCCACCGCGGTTGCCTAAACACTTTTTGTTGGATTTGATCACTTTAGTGCTCACGAGGAATTATTTTCTTTTTGAGGGGATATTTTCACAGCAATCTTTTGGTATTGCCATGGGTGCCACGGTGGCACCTTCGATTGCCACTTTATATCTCGCTCAAATGGAGGAGAGCTTGATTTACACATCTTCATGGTTCACCCATGTACTCCTATGGAAGAGATTCCTTGACGATATTTTTTTCATGTGGACATCTACAGTGGTTGAATTGCAATCTTTTGTTGAATGGCTGAATGGCCTTAAACCTAACATTAAATTCACGGCTCATATGGATTCTCAGCGTATTGAATTTTTGGATATGCTCATTTTTAGAGTGGGCACTTCTTTACATACTACCTTATTTCGAAAGCCTGTTCAAAAAAACAGCCTCCTGAACTATGCCAGTTTCCATCCGATTTCCCTGAAGAGGGGTTTACCTTATGGACAATTCTTACGCTTGCGCAGGATTTGCTCCTCAGTGGACGACTTTCGGCATCATGCCCGCGAGTTAAAACAATGGCTACTTTCTAGGGGGTACCCCCATCGGGTTGTGGAGCAAGCCTATAAGCGTGCGCGATTTACACATCGCGATTGGCTTTTGGACTCCCGAGCTACCACTGCTTCTTCTTTGACTGATTCTGACAAGACGATTGTGGGGGCATAGTTCTACTATAATGAAGATTCTTCGTAAACACTGGTCGATCCTTTCAATGCATCCCAGTTTGGCTTATCCCTTTATGCCTGCTTTTAAAAAGGCCACTTGTTTGCGGGATCTTTTGGTAAGCTCTACTGTTGAGACAGATCAGCCATTACGTGCTTCCACAGTGGGTGGCCATTCTTCCTGCCAACATTGCAAATTTTGTTCTAATACTATGACGGGGGTCACATGGGCACACCCACACACTGGCCGCGTTTACACACGTCGCTGGTCTACCACCTGTTCCTCGTCTCATGTCGTCTACTTGATCCAATGTAGTTGCCCTTTTATTTATGTGGGACGCACGACACGGTTAATAAAAACCAGAATTGCTGAACATGCTTCCCACCTTCAACAGCAGATCTTGTCAGCTCCCATAGTTTCCCACTGTGTCGAATGTGGGCACACTTTTGGGAATTTAAAATGGACAGTTATTGATCACATCCTGGTGGATCCCAGGGGTGGAGACAGGACACTTCGACTTCAACGTTGTGAGCAACGATGGATATATGATCTGGCTAGTGTGTATCCCGGGGGTTTAAATCGGGAGATTGAGTGGTTGAGTGCTCTTTGACTTCATGCTTGTGAATATAGGGGTTTCCCTGTTGCGGTGGATTTCCCCTCTTTTCCGAGCTGTTCTTTAGTTTTGGTTGAGTTTCTCAATGAACAATGTGATGTCACATAGTCTTTTACGATCATCCAATAGGTTGAGGGATCGCATCCGCGTGTCCTTATCCTATTTTTCGGTTCCCTTGTTGAATGACATTTTGGCTGACCAATGGTAGTAGGACGGATTCCTTTTTTTGATTGGTTACCCGGTGTGAACCGGGGTTTTTAAATGGATGCACAAGGCTTTGTTTGACCAGCACAGGGGGAAGAATCATTTCTTAGTGACGTCCATAAAGAGCGCTTGATACAGGGGTTTTCGACCTCGAAACATGCACGTCGTGCCATCTCAAATGTGGACTTCAGCACTCAAGTTTTTGGAATTTCTTCTCTTCGGTTATTGAGATAAGTTTTCACAATTTTTTTCACATGTTTTACTAAAGAACTGTTTGATGATTAAAATGGTCCGCAGTAGTCTGGAGTGGTTTCAAAATTTGTTTTAACCTCCCTCTCTGCGCCCTGACAAAAAGACACATTGATTTCATTAAGGAGTCTTAGGGAGATTTTTTGGTGGGGTATTTATTAATCTCTCCCATTGGGATTTATTCTTTTGTAGAATATCTATGGACTGAAATGCCATGTAAAAAGGGGAAGGCAATGGCAGTGAGGTTGTACTATCAATCTCCTGGACAGAATGAACAAATGGATGATGAAATGCTCAAAGAAATCAGGGAAGCTAACAAAAGTTAAAGAACAGTAATAATAATGGGTGATTTCATTTACCCTGGTATTGACTGGGTCATTGTCACGGCAGAACATGCTAGGGAGATAAAGTTTCTAGATTAAATAAATTACTGCTTCTTGGAGCAGTTGGTTCATGAACAGACCAGAGGGGAAGCCATTTTGGACTTAGTCCTTAGTGGAACACTAGATCTGGTGCAAGAGGTAAGGGTGTTGGGGCCACTTGGCAATAGTGATCATAGCATGATCGCGTTTGATTTAATTAAGGGAGGAGGGATGGTAAGGAAATCCACAGTACTACCTTTTAACTTTCAAAAGGGAGACTATGATAAAATGAGGAAAATAGTTAAGAAAAAATTAAAAGGAGCAGTTGCAAAGGTTAAAGACTTACATCAAGCTTGGGTATTGTTTAAAAATATTATCTTGGAAGCCCAGACCAGCTGTATTCCACGCTTTATGAAAAGTGGAAGGAAGTCCAAAAAACTGCCAGCATGATTTAAAGGTGAGGTCAGAGAGGCTGTTGCCAAAAAAGCATCTTTCAGAAAATGGAAAAAAAGAGCCTAATGATGAAAACAGGAATCAGCACAAGCACTAGCAAGTTAAATGCAAGGCAGGCAAAGAGAGAATTTGAGAAGAAACTTACTGTGGAAGCAAAAACATGTAATAAAGACTTTTTCAAGTACATTCGTAGCAAAAAACATGTGAGAGTCAGTTGGACCATTAGATGATAAAGAGGTAAAAGGGGCAGTAAGAGGGGACAAGGCTATAGCGGAGAGACTGAATGAATTCTTTGCTTCAGTCTTTACTGAGGAAGATGTAGGGATGTTACCCATGGCTGAAGTGGTATTTAAAGGTGATACTGCAGAAGAATTGAAAGAAATATCGATACAGCAGGAAACATAGTTACTCATCTGTAACAGATGTTCTCCAGGGACAGCAGGAATCAGTCCTCACATATGGATGACGTCGACACCGACGGAGCCCTCGTGCGGAGCAAATCCCCAGCTTTCAGAGAAAGCCTTTGGGAATTGCATCACGCTTGCGTGGTCCCCTTCCCGCCCAAGGGTGCCATCTTGCTCAGTCAAATGACATAGTTAAAAAAAAAACAGCAAAAGAATAAAAATTATAATAATAATAATAGGACTGCAACTCCAAGGGGAGGAGGGAGGGTCATGAGGACTGATTCCTGCTGTCCCCAGAGAACACCTGTTACAGGTGAGTAACTACACTTTCTCCGAGAACAAGCAGGAAGTCAGTCCTCACACATAGGACTTCCCAGCTATAGGCTACCAAGAACCCACAGCTGAAATATAGGTTCCCTCTACGAGAGCCACAAGCAGCCACAATAGGAATCTAACTAAGAAAGTAGCACTCCGGTAGCCTGACACAGAAGGGTCGGAGGGCAGGAGTTGCCTAGACCTCGAAAAGGTTATGGAGTACAGCCTGGCCGAAAGCACTGTCCCGTCAGGACTCCCTATCCAGGCAGTAATGGGTTGTGAAAGTCTGACCCGAAGACCAGGTGGCGGCCCGGCAGATGTCTACCAGCGGAACAGAGCAGAAATGAGCCACTGATGCTGCCATGGCCCTGACACGATGGGCTGTGACACGACCCTCCAATGGAAGCTTGGCTGCCCTGTATGCCCAGGCGATACAGTCCACTACCCAGGTGGACAGCATACGCTTGGAAAGAGCCATCCCCAGCTGGGGACATAGGATATAAAGAGCTGAGGAGCCCTTCTATGGCCCTGCGTATGCTGAATATTGAAGGCCAACGCCCTCTTACAGTCCAGGGTATGCAGTACTGTCTCTGCCTGACTGGCATGCGGCCTGGGAAAAAAGGTAGGCAGCACCACCTCCTGATTGAGGTGGAACGAGGAGACCACTTTCAGAAGGAACTTGGGGTGCGTGCGAACCTGGTGTAAGGCCTTTCTGACACAAGGGCCTGAAGCTCACTCACCCGCCAAGCCGACATGAATGCCACCAAGAAAACCACCTTCCAAGAAAAGTAGCGGAGATGGCAGGTCGCCATCGGCTCAAAGGGTGGCCGAGTAAGCTGCCCTAAAACCACATTCAAATCCCATTCAGTTGCCGGAGGGTGAACCAGAGGCTTCAGAAGAAGCAGGCCTCTCAAGAACCGAGAGACCAAGGGATGGGCAGAGAGGGGCTTCTCCTCGACCAGAAAGTGGTTTGCCGCAAGGGCACTGAGGTGCACTCTGACAGAGTTGGACTTGAGGCCCAAATCCGAAAGGTGGAGAAGGTACTGCAAAACCACCCCAACCTGGCAGGAGAAAGGATCCATATCCTGCCCCTCGCACCAAGTTACAAACCTTCGCCACTTCAAGGCATAGGTCCGTCTAGTCGACAGCCTCCTTGAGGCCAGCAAGACCTCTTCAACATCCTTTGGGTGGAGGAGTGGAGCGAGCATTACCCTTTCAGCAGTCATGCCATTGGGTTGAGGGAGCTGAGGTTGGGGTGCAGGAGAGTGCCCCCCTCCTGGGACAGGAGGCTCAGAGAGGACCCCAGGGGAATGGGGGCCTCCACCTCTAGCTGAAGTGGAAACAAGGGTTGCCTTGGCCACCTCAGGGCTACCAAGATGACTGAGGCCTTGTCCTGGAGGATCTTGAATAGAGTCTTAGCCATCAGAGGCATCAGAGGAAATGCATACAGGAGGCCCACAGACCATGATATCAGAAAGGCATCGGTGGCCACCCTGTGTGGGTGCGGCTGCCTGGAGCAGAACCAGGGCAATTGGTGATTGACCGTACTCACAAACAAATCCATCCCCAGGCCTGAAAAAGCCAATGGACTACTTCCCAATCCAGCTGCCACTCGTGGGGCTGGAGAATCCTGCTCAGTCTGTTGGCCAAGCAGTTGTCCTGGCCCGGCAGGTAGATGATCCGCAGATGAATGCAGTGCCGGGCTGCAAACGAGCAGAGATCCAGGGTTTTCTGACATTGGAGGCGGGACCACATGTCACCCTGCTTGTTGACATAGAACATGACCACCTGGTTGTCTGTCTGTACCAAGACAGGTTTGTTTGCCAGGATCCGCCATAAAACTCCTAGGGCCAGGCGGATCGCATGGAGCTCCAAGAAATTGACCACACACCCTGAGTACAGAACCCCAGGCAATGGGCTCCCCAGCCCAGCAGGGACGCATCCGTGGTCAGGATCCTCGTGTGCAGAGGAGCCTGGAAAGGCATTCCTGCCTCCAAGTGGAGTGGCTGAAGACACCAGTCCAGGGACCGTACTAGTTGCCTTGACACTGTGACGTTGTCTCTGAGGCAACCTGTGGCCTGGTCTCTGAGGCACCACTGAGCAGTTTGCATGTGGAGGCAGGCATCTGGTGTCACATGGACTGTGGACACTATGTGCCCGATAAGGCGCAGAAACCGTCTTGCTGACACTAAGGATCTGCGATTCTCCTGATGTGCCAGAGCCAGAAGCCTGTTTGCCCTGTCTGCAGGCAGGTAGGCCCTTGCCTGAAGGGTGTCGAGTCTGGCCCCAATGAACTCTAGTTGTTGAGTGGGAACAAGGCTGGACTTGGGGTAATTGATTACAAACCCCAGATGCTGGAGCACCTGGATGGTGCGAGATGTGGCCTGATGGACCTTGCTGACTGAAGTGCCTCTGATGAGTCAGTCGTCTAGGTAGGGGAAGACAAAGACCCCTTGGAGTCTGAGAAAGGAGGCCACCACAGCCAGGCACTTTGTGAATACCCTGGGGGCCGAGGCCAGGCCAAAGGGGAGCACCCTGTACTGGTAGTGATTGCCTCCCACCATGAAGCATAGGTACTGCCTGTGGTCTGGATGTATTAGGATGTATGTATATGCATCTTTTAGGTCTGAGGAACATAGCCAGTCTCCCTGGCAGAGGTAAGGCAGAAATATTCCAAGGGAGAGCATCTTGAATTTCTCCCTCACCAGGAATTTGTTTAAGTTGCGCAGGTCGAGGATTGGCCTGAGGCCTCCTGTTCTCTTTGGTACCAGAAAGTACCTGGAATAGAAGCCCTTGCCCTAAAGGTGGTGGGGCACCGGTTCTACCACCTGATCCTTGAGAAGACCCACCAACTCCTTCAGAAGGTGGTCCCGGTGAAGGGGAGACCTGAGGGGCTCTCCCGGGAAGTAAGGAGGGGGCACCTAGGCCAGGTGAAAGAGATAGCCCTCCTGGATTATCTGCAAGACCCAGGCATTGTTGGTAATGGCTGTCCACCTGTGGGCATACAGGGCAAGCCTGCCTCCTGTGCACTGCCTGTCCCCTGTGGGGAGAGGGGCCATGCTGTGAGAGTCAAAAGCCACTGCCAGGCTGGGCCGGAGCCGGTGCCTGGGGTTTTCTGCTTATGCAGGCCATGCCCCTATCCCTTGGCCTGCTGCCCCTGTTGGGGAGCCGGGGAGGCCTAAAAATGGGGTAGCTTCAGTAAGCAGCACCCTTCCTCGGGTAAAAGGGCTTCTTACCCGAGCCCTTCTTGCAGAGCCGTGTCCTCGTCATGTACTCGGTCTCCAGTTCTGCAGCCTTGTTGGTCATGGGGTTGCCAAAGAGGATCTCTCCTTGGCATGGAACATCGACCAACTTGTCCTGAACCCATTGCTTGAGGTTGGACGACTGCAGCCATGCCTGGAGGTGTGCACCGATGCCCGCCATGGCTACCCGAGCCGCTGACTCAAACCCGTCATAGGCCACTCGAGACAAACTTCAAGCACTCACGGACGGCGGTGGACTGGCTCCTGAAGTGCTGCAAAGGCCCCTCGGAGAGACCAGCTGGGAACCTTCGCCAGGCAAAGGCCCTCTGAGAGATCAGGCAAGTTCTTTCGCAAGGTCTCTCAGGTACATGCCCATGTACAACTGGTAGGCCTGGATCCGACAAGTTAACATTGATCCCTGGAAGCACTTTCTGCCGATGGCATCCAAGTTGCAGGCCTCCCTGCCAGGAGGCACCGAGGAGTGTGTCTTCTGGCTCTTCAGCCTGCATATGGCCGATTCCACAACCATGGAGTTGTGCGGCAGCTGCGACTTTTGAAACCCAGGGCTTCGGCGGACTCGATACATCGAGTAGAGCTGTTTGCTGACGACCGGCACCGATGCCGGAGTCTCCCACATGCGTAGCATCAGTTGTTCCATGATCGAAGGCACAGGTACAGTATGGGCCTCCTGAGGGAGGGCCTCATACTGCAGGATCTCAAGCTCGTCGGCTCGAGGATCCTCCTCGGACTCCATGGGGAAAGCCAAAGCCTTGAACATATCCCTCATGAAGTCCAAGAACCTCGTGTCCTCTGGAGGGGACCTTCTCCAAGGTTCGGACACCGGGGAATCAGACGGGATGTCCCTGTGCCGACAGGTGTCCGGGGACTCCTCTTCCTCTGTTTCCCATCCCGATGCCTCCAAGAAGGAATTGATGGGCTCCGGCGCCGACTGCCCCGATGCCGGGAGGCTCGGTGGTGATGACCTAAGTCCCGAAAGGGAGACCGAGTGGGACCTCAGCTGAGGATCGACTCGAGTCCAAAAGGTCTTGAGGATCGGCGTGTCCTCCAGGGTCAACTTCAACTTCGACAGCCCGGTGGTCAGGGCGGAAGAACTAGAAAGACCGGCAATCAACGCCCACTGCTGCTCCACAAAGGCAGTAAAACTGCGCTCCAAGGCCGCCATTCTGGACTCGATTCAGGCTCGATGCCAGTTCCCCCAGAGGGGAATCCTCGATGAGGACAGTTGTTACCTTACTCGGCTGATTTGTCTCCCAATGAGGAAGCTTTGCCGGACGCTCCGTCTCCGAAGATCCCGGCCAGTGCTCAAGGCTCCGCGACCGGCGCCCGGGCCGCTCGGAGCCATCCGACGACACCACCTTCAAGGACGACTTCTTCCTCCTGTGTTCCCTCGAGGGAGACCCCCCTCTTCGAGGAACCATGATGCAACTCGGGCTCGGAATGTTCCCCCCGAGATGTAGAGGTCTCAGATGAGGTTCGGGCTCATGGAGGCACGGACTCAGGAAAAATCCTATCGTGCTGCTGCTGGTGGCTCTTCAGGGCCTTAGAGGACATCTTCCTACATGGATCGCAGACTGTCGGATTGTGGTCAGGCCCGAGGCACCAGAGACAGCAGTCATGCGTATCGGTGAGGGACAAATTTTATGCACCGATCGCATTTTTTTAACCCGCTGGCAGCCATCGGGGGAAGAAGGGCCCCTGCGAGGTCGAAGACCTGGGCTGCCAGTGAAAAAGAAAAAGGGTGCGAATGCCAGTCACGAAGGGAAAAAAATGAAAAATCAAGCCAGACCCGATACTGGTGTATTGAACTGAAGGCGGGAAGAGGAACAGCTGTCGACTGGTGGAAGAAACAAGAAAATCTTAACTTTTTAAACTTTTTTCACGGGGACACTGGGACAACGTCCGAAGGGCTCTGCGGAAAAAAGGAGACTGAGCAAGATGGCACCCTTGGGCGGGAAGGGGACCACGCATGCGTGATGCAACTCCCAAAGGCTTTCTCTGAAAGCTGGGGATTTGCTCCGCACAAGGGCTCCATCGGCGCCGATGTCACCCACATGTGAGGACTGACTTCCTGCTTGTTCCCGGAGAAAGACGTATTACAACTATTTGATAAACTGAAGAGTAGCAAATCACCTGGACCGGATGGTATACATCCAAGGGTGTTGAAAGAACTGAAATATGAGATTGCAGACCTGCTATTATTTATTTATTTTATTTATTTAACATTTCTTATATACCGCGCTATTTGTCATCAGCGCGGTTTACATCAAAACAATAGAACACTTGACCAGAGATTGGCCGTCGTTTACATGAAACGGGGAGTTAACATGGAGGAGAACTTGGGGAACTATTAGTAATCTGTGAACTACAGAGATGAGGGTTTTGGATTTGTTAGGAACTGGGGAACATTCTGGGGAAAGGAGGGGCTCTTCCGAAGGGATGGGCTTCACCTTAACCGGGATGGAACCAGGCTGCTGGCATTAACCTTTAAAAAGGAGATAGAGCAGCTTTTAAACTAGATATTAGGGGAAAGCCGACAGTCGCCCAAGAGCGGATGGTTCGGAAGAATGTATCCTTGAAGGATACTACCAAAAGCAGAGAGGTTCCACAAAAGAGTAAAGTAGCCCAAATGCCCTCAAGTATGGAGCAGACAGAGCTTAAAGATCCCAAATTACCCATGTCTACCAATAGCTAAATTAACATGAATAAAATACATTCTCTAAAATGCTTGTATGCAAATGCTAGAAGTCTAAAGAATAAGATGGGAGAGTTAGAATATATAGCACTAAATGAAAGGTTAGATATGATTGGAATATCAGAGACATGGTGGAAGGAGGACAACCAGTGGGACACTGTGATACCTGGGTACAAACTATATCGTAATGATAGAGCTGATCAAATTGGTGGAGGGGTTGCGCTCTATGTTAGAGAGGGCATTGACTCAGAAAGGATTAAAGTTTTGCAGGAAACAAAATCTGCTGTAGAATCTATATGGATTGAAATTCCATATAAAAGGGGGAAGGCAATGGCAGTGGGGGTGTACTATCGAGCACCTGGCCAGAATGACCAAATGGATGATGAAATGCTCAAAGAAATTAAGGAAGCTAACAAAAGTTAGAGCACAGTAATAATAATGGGTGATTTCAATTACCCCGGTATCGACTGGGTCAGTGTCACGTCAGGACATGCTAGGGAGATAAAGTTCCTAGATGAAATAAATGACAGCTTCTTGGAGCAGCTGGTTCATGAACCGACCAGAGGGGAAGCCATATTAGACCTAGTCCTTAGTGGAACACCAGATCTAGTGCAAAGAAGTCCCCTCTCCCCCACACTGCTTCCAACACCGATCAGATACCCCTGGGAACATCTTATGCAACCTAACCGGTGTATACCACCACCGGTAGAGTAACTTATAGTAACTGACAAAGCCTGCCGGCCGATATTTACATGCACCCTCCTCCATTCCTGATCACCTAACTCTCTTCCCAAGTCCCTTTCCCACTCCTTCTGATGAGGGAACCTCAGGGTTGGGGCTCCCTCTAATCCTCTATAGAGAATAGTAATCAACCCCCTCGACTTCTCCCAACCCAACCACAATGCCTCTCGTTCATCTCTCCCCTCCTCCCAGCTCGCACGGATATTCTTTTGGTTTAAAAAGTGCATAATTTGCATATGGGGGAAAAAGTCCCCACTATGCAAATGATATTTCACCCGGAGATCTGGAAAGGAGATCATTTCCCCATCCTCTATAAATTTAATCAAATGTATCCAAACCCTCTCTTTTCCAGCGCTTGAATACACCCTCCCTACCTGGAAGGAAACCAGATGTCACCCGTATCGAAGCCAGCTTTGAAAAGACCAATCTCGGAGCGAACTTCCTCCAAGCCTTACGCCACTGCATTAACAAATGCCACATGAAGGGATTTTCCCTCCATCACCCTCCCGGAGGTGGGCCCATCATCCAGGGTAAATGTTTCAAGCATATCTCCGCCGCCCAATATTGCTCCACCTCCCGGAAACCTTTAGGACAAACTGCCTTATCCCTCCACTCAAACACCATACGTAACTGCGCCGCCTCATAATATCTCCCCAGGTCTGGTACTCTCATTCCCCCCTCTTGCCTAGTAGCATACATTACCCGTCTACTCACTCTGGGTCGACTGTTCCCCCATACAAAAGCAAACACGTAGCTCTGCAGCTGACGCAAATCCTTCTGCCTAACCTGAATCAGCAGCGTTTGAAACAAATAAAGTAAACACAGCAATACATTCATCTTCAAGGTCACTATCCTCCCCATCCACGACAACTCCTCCCCTTTCCACCTAGCCATGTCCTTCCTCAGCTGGCCAAATAAAGGCAGGTAATTCGCCCCATACAAGTCTCCGGGGTCGATAGTAACCTGTACTCCCAAGTACTTAATAGAACCTTTGGCCCAGCGAAATGGGAAGGAAGCCTGCAAACTCCCCACATCCTGGGGCTGCAGTGTAAGCGACATCGCCTCAGTTTTATCCCAACTAACTTTGAAGCCCGAAAGCCCTCCATATATCTGTAACTCCCTCATTAATACTGGCAGGGAGACAATCGGCTGTGTAAAGGTGAAAAGTAAATCATTGGCAAACAGAACAATCTTATGCTGCAGGGAACCCACCTCTATCCCCTTAATATCTGGCACTGACCAAATTCTAGCAGCCAATGGCTCCATAACTAACGCAAAAAGGAGTGGGGACAGCAGGCAACCCTGCCGTGTCCCTCGCCCCAAGGAAAAGAACTCAGAGTACCCCCCATTAACATGGACCGCTGCCTCCGGCGCTGCGTATAAAGCCTTAATCCAAGATCTAAAATTAGGGCCCAAGCCTATATATTCTAGCACCGCCATTAGAAAACCGAAGTTGACCCTATCAAAGGCCTTTTCGGCGTCGATGGATAGGAACATGGCCTTTTGCTGCTCCTTTTTGGCCAACCAACCCAGTTGAAGGACTCTCCTAATCCCATCTGCCGATTGTCTACCCTCAAACCCAGATTGGTCCGGGTGGACCAGGCCCAGCATACATGGCCCCAATCTCAATGCCAACAACTTGGCTAAACTTTTTACATCAATATTGAGTAAGGAGATGGGTCTATATGATCCACATATCGCCGGATCCCTCCCTGGCTTCGGGATGACCACTATGGCCGCCTGATTCATCGACGCCGGCAAGGCCCCTCCCTGCAGAACAGCGTTAAAGACTCTCGTCAGAATAGGCCCCAGCACCTCTGAGAGCTTTTTGTAAAACACACTCGAGAATCCATCAATTCCCAGTGCCTTGCCTGACACCAACCCCTTGATGACTCCCATCACCTCCTCGAGGCCAATTTCCCCTTCTAACCCCTCCCCCTCAGACTCCTCCAACCTCCCACTTCCTTTCCCCTCATTCTGAAAATACTGTTTGATAGCCTCTTCTTCCCCCCCGGGTTCCGCTGCGTATAAACCCTTGTAATACTCCCGAAACCTATCTCTAATATCGCCCCCTTTAAACAACATTTTGTCCCGAGGCCCCTTTATTTTTGCCACCGCCTGCCTCCGCCTCCGCTCTGAGCCTTTAATTTAATGTTCAGGAGCTGACCCGCTTTATTATTGAATTCATAATATCTTTGATAGGCCACCCGCTCCAACTATAGGGCATTTAACTGCCTACGAGCCTCTTCCACTTGGCCTCTCAGTCCCTTTCTACCTCTCTGTTTATGGGCCCTCTCCAGCTCCTCCAGTTGCCTGGTAAGCCGCTGAACGTCCTCCTCCCTCTTCCTCCGCACCCCCTCTTGCACTAGGTGGCCCCTCACCACCGCCTTCAAGCCATCCCATAATACCCCCATACTCACTTCACCGTTGTTATTCAAATCCATATAGTCCCCAATCACCCTCTTCATCTGCTGACCCACCGCGTCTCCCTGAAACATATAGTCATTCAACCTCCAAAAAGAGCGCCTCCCAACCTCCCCTGAGAGGCCAAACCACGCCTCCACCGGCACATGGTCGGACCAGGTAGCTGTTCCTATCCGAACCTTATCTAATCCCTCCCTCCAATAAGTATCACCAAACAGATAATCAATCCGGCTATAGGTGGCATGCACCGCCGAATAGAAAGTATAATCTCTGGCCAATAGGTGGGCCAACCTCCACAAGTCTTCCAGACCAGAATCTTGCAGACATTTCTGGAATTTTCTCAGACCCGGGTGTCTCCCCCCTCGACTCCCGGCTCTACCATCCAATGCTATGTTACAATCACCCCCATCAAAAATTTCCCCTGAATCTTCCCTTCCATCCAATCTCCCATTCCCTCCCAAAACCCCCCCTGGGCTCCATTTGGTCCATACACTGAGACCAATGTGACCTTCTCTCCCCCTATCTCCCCCACTGCCCTATCATACATTTTCCTAAATATTTGGCACACCGTGAAGGGAACGTCGTGCCTAATTAAAATAGCAACTCCCCCCTTCCTGTGATTCCTCTCTCCCGCAGCAAAAAAACACTGAAATTTACCTGAGGTCAGCAATCGCTCATCCCGTCGGCGCAGATGAGTCTCTTGGACAAATGCCACTTGCCACTGCCGTTCCCTCAACTCCCGCCACAACAATTTCCTTTTCTGTGGGGAATTTAGTCCCCGCACATTCAAACACCCCACTTTCAATCCAGAAGCCATTCCCTAAGTCCATCCACCCCCATACACACTATTGTTATGCCTCTCCCTCCCCCCTCCCCAACCCCCTATCACACGGAGCTCCTCTCCACCTACCACAGAGGAAGAGACCCCCAACCCCCGAGGACGCTGTACCAACCCCCTTCCCACACTGTTAACTTTTGGTAGATTAACTTTTAACACACAACTGATAACTTATACTTTATATCTGTTCAGCCCCCACCCACTTAGCCCCTCCCATCCGCCCCCATAGTTTCCCCCTCTCTTCCCCCCTCTTGCTACATACACCTCTCAGAAATTTAAACATCACATTTCACAGTCCCAAAGTTCATGTGGGTTCTAATGCAGAAGTCTCTTCAGCTTCTTCTCCTCGTCCCGGATTTCCAGCCTTCCGCCGTAGCCGCTGCCCCTTCACAGGGACCCTCTTCCATCTCGGACAGTCCCCTGTGTTCTCTGGGCAGGCCCTGGAGTTGGCCTGTTCAGGCAAATTAGGTGCCCCCTCTTGTCTCAAGATTTTCCAGGCCTCCTCAATCGTAGGTACCCTAAACCCCCTGCCGTTTATATCCATCAACAGAGCAAAAGGGAAAAGCCAACGGTACTTCGCCTTCTCCACCCGCAGATACTATGTGACTGGCCGCATATCCCTCCTCCGCTGTAAAGTTGTGGTGGACAAGTCGTGGTATATCTCCACATTCTGGCCTTCCCACAAGAAGCTCCTCCTGCTGCTTGCCACCCGCATCACCTTCTCCTTTTTGCCATATGATGTTAAGCAGGCCACAATGTCCCAAGGCTTTCCCTGCCTCGGCAGCCCCAGCGCTCTATGGGCCCTCTCCAACAGAATAAGCGCCTCCTCTCCCGCTCCCATCTCGTCGTGCAGCAGGAACTGACACACTTTCTGAACCACTGCATCCGCATAAGCCTCCGTCTCTGGCAAGCCCTGGATCCGTACATTGTTACGGCGGGAGCGATTTTCAAGATCCTCTAACTTATCTTTAAGTGAGTCCTGTTCGGCTTGCATCCTCTGCATTCGGGTCTCTGCTTCAACGTCTCTCTCTGTCAGCTGCTCAGCCTGTTCCTCCAACTTCTTGACTTGGTGGCCCAACTTTCTCACATCTTCTCTGATCCCCACCAAGATCTCTTTGAGCTCTCCTCGAGTAGCGATGATCTCCCGTTTCAAAGATCTCATCCAGCCCCAAATATCGCCGCTCATTCATCCCTCATCAGCTCAGTCTGGTTCTTCCTCGGACTCCTCTCCAGATGCCACGTGTTTGGAGAGATCACGCCCCACTCGCTCTCCAACTTCGCCGTATGAAGATTTAAATCTGGCCAACCTCTTCCTCACCGACATCTCCACTCCTTTAGGTCTCTGAGGCTGCCCACTCCGCACGTTGGGAAGAGGGGTAAATTCGCTAATTTTGCCTTTATATCAGCGTCTGACGGGAGCTCAAACTTTAAGCTGCCATCTATCGGGTGACATCACTTCCTCCTCCCCTGTTATGTTTTTTGAAGGTGTGAATAAACAGGTAGACAAAGGTGAGTCAGTTGATATAGTGTATCTGGACTTTCAGAAAGCCTTTGACAAGGTCCCTCATCAGAGACTTTTGGAAAAACTAAAAAGTCAAGGGACTGGAGGCAATGTACTATTGTGGATCAGGAACTGGTTAAAAGAAAGCAGAGGGTAGGGCTAAATGGCCAATTTTCCCAATGGAGAAAGGTGAATAGTGGAGTACCCCAGGGATCTGTGCTGGGTCCGTTTTTGCTTCTCTACTTCGGTGTGGCTTTTTGACCACCATTGTCTGACTTTCAACATCTTCATAATCATCTTTATCATTGTGTGCCTGTCACCATTAACAGATAAGTGTCCGGAGCTTTTTTGATTCTTGTTTTTGTTAGTGTTATATGACGTTAGTACTTAGCTGTTCGGAAGCCTGCTGGTTGCCACCTTGTTTTTATTTTTAGGTTGGCTGGAGGTTTTTTTTATGACCGCTGATGTAATTCACAGTCTGTTCAGTCACTTTAGACGTTTGGGCGTCTTTAGACAGACTTGATTCCTGTCACTTTTGTGCAGGGAGATACCGAGGTCTTTTTTCGTCCTATACTGGTAGACGGGCAGTTCTAAGTTTTTTTTGTATACATATATGTTTTGGAGTTTATGTAGGTCATATTGATTGGGGTTGTAACTGGTTTTTTGTGCGTTGCTTTTTTGCCCCTTGAGAAGATTTTTTTGTTTACTTCGGGCAGCAGAGGCATACTGTGAAAACAGCCCTTCAGCTTGAGAAGTGAAGTGGAGACAGCTCATTCTGGTCTGTTCTTGCTGATCTGCTATCTGCACAGATATCCAACCTCTGGGAATGCCATAGTAGGGATGTGCATTCATTAGGATGCCTTAAAAGATGTAGTGTACACAAAATCTAACCTGTGTTTTAACATGCTTCCAATAAATTTTAATACACATATTAAACTTCTTTATGCATACAATGTTTTTATTAAAATGAATGTCTGAAACAAAAAAAAGAAATACCTGAAAATTTGGAGTACTTTTTAAAATTTGAAAATGAACTAGAAATGTTTTCCATGCACATCCCTCTAACCCAAGCTCCGATACATGTTAGTAGCTCATCTGCACGTTGATGCACTTGCTCTGTCATGCTGCACAAATATGAGCGTGCCTGGCAGATTCCATCCTTACCTGTACATGAAGGCTAAGGGTTGGGCAGAGGTGAAAGACTTCACCACTGCAGAAATGGCTCATAGGCCATATATTTGACACCCCTCACATAATGGATAGACTGAAGGTCCCGTGTACTGCATTCTGTAATGAACTACAGCCTATGTTCTTTAACCATAAACAGTTGCTCTAATAGTTGTGTTAGATAAGAAGGGCAACAAATATTAGAAAGAAAAACCTAAATAGTTGCTAAAGTAGGCTCATGGTGCCAGAGCTGTACTGAAAGCCCAAAGGAGGAGCTAGACACTGTAGGGTCCATAATTTTTCTCATGCATAAATATGCTGTTCATATACCAGAGATGTGCTGCCACACTTACAAGTTAGATTCCAAGGCATAAAGCTTTAAAACATACTGGGGTCCTATTTTGTTTGAAAGTCCTATATAAATCGCTAAGGGTGTGCATTTGTGTGCGCACATTCATTTTGGGTGCCTAAAACTTTAAAGTGCATATAATCCACTTATATAGACATATCTACAAATTAATGCATGCACATCCATGAAGTTCTTGTGTGCATATAATGTATGCCTAAAAAAATGAATAGGTAAAAAAACATGAAAAAATGCACAAAAAACAGGAAATATTAAAAGTATATAAACCAAATCTTTTAGCCATACATACCCCCTATGTATGCATTGTGTGCCTTTGAGTCGGTGACCCAGCAGCTCCTGGGTTTTCTTGGCAGTGTGACCAGAAGTAGATTGCCAGGTCTTTCTTCTAAGGTAACGGAGAGTTAAGTGCCCAATGTCAAAAGGAGTGCTAGTGGGAATCGAAACCTGGTCTTTAGGTTACCAAGCCCGTGTCCTAACCACTAGGCTACATACCCCTATAAATCTCCATTATTATAATAACCATATAAATGATGGCCAATGGGAAAAAGTAAACATTTTAACTGCCAGAAATCTAAGGCTGAATGTGACGTTTTAAGCTAAGTGAATAGTTGCTATTAGCTTTTTCTTTTATCCTATATGATGGAGAAAAACAAGGTGAAGTCTATTCCCTTCTAGCCACTCACCAGCCCAGCACTTGAGCAATTGGCAAGTGCAGCTTTAGAGGTGTGAATTCATTAATGTGCATTTGATTCAGTATTTATTTATTTAACTGTATTTATATCCCGCTTTTCACCGGGTCAATGCACACTACATTGATTTAATAAGTACTGACTTAACCTGCTAGTTAGTGTGCACTAAATATTCACCGTTAAAATAAATATGTCAAAAGAATCTAAAAAATTTCATAACAAAAACTAACCAATGTTTTCTTGCATGTACATATCCCTGTTCGGCTGTGCTACATCTCTGGACTGAGCAAGGCCTGTGCTGGCTATGCTTTCTTTCCATTACTCCTTTATTTTGTTCTGTTGCCAAAGAAGAGTTCCCCCAAATCCATAGTTCACAGATTTGGCACTGCCTAGGGAGCAATAGTGTCTCCAAAGGTTTTCTCAAGGTCCTCCACAAAAAAGTGCAGGCTAGATTGGAAAATCTTAGGAAGCAGAAGACTTACATTTGAATCTGTTGTTAAGGATTCTCTTATTTGTTCCCAGACTAGACTAGACTAGCAGCAGAGTCTCAAGTAACCAAACAATAAGCCTGAAGGTGAATGTGGTAGTAGCCCTTGGAAAGAGGCCTGAAGAATAGTAGAAAGATAATTCCAACCTCAATAGAAAAAATAATAGAGCAGTTTGTGCTTTACTTAGATTGGTGTACTGGAGAAGATCTAGAAAATAAGTCTTGATTTATCACAAGTGACACAGATCATTGACTAAACCATAGTTTAAAATTCAACCATCATTAAGTCTCAAGAACACATTTTTAATTTTTATTTTAAATTGTTATACAAGACCAGCTTGCAAGAAAAAATGACAAAGTAAAAATACCATTCCAAAGGAAAAAAGTAAAGCATATAGACACAGAGGGCCCAATATTCAAAGGATTTATGCTCCTAACTTTGAGAGGGGCAGATTTAGGAAAGGGAAAAAAGTCAGGACCTCAGCACTGATTTTCAGCATTAGGCTTATAAAATTAGATTCTCAAATCGAGGAAAATGAAAGACAGGCCTAAATTTATAAGCATACGTTTTAGGATTCTAAATTAAAGATGAATTTTCTGCTGAAAAGTTACACTCCCAAGTTGAGTATAAATTTAGGATCCTAATTTCAATTTAGGAGTTCATCTTTTTTGGAATATCAGGTCCAGAATTTTCTATTCTTCAAATGCAAAACTAATAAATTACAAAGTACAAATGACAAAAACCACCAATGACGCAGTTCATATCATTTACCTAATACAGGGAATCACCTCTGCTCATGGCCTCATTTTACTGATCCTACTGATGCCCTGTTAAAGGGATAAGATTATAACCCTTTGGTGAACTCTCAGCAAACGAGCACATTGTACCCCCCGGGTGATACAGCTGTGGTCAACATTACTGCATTTTAGGTATGTGTACAATATATTGAGAAATAATTGGAAATATTCCAACAGTATATCATCATATTTTAATATGTTCACGTAGTAATTTCTGAGAAAAAACAAAATATGACCTGGACAGGATTAATGGCCTCTTTCACTAATATTTGGTTGCACAACCCTTGGCAGTGATAATATCTAAACATTTCTTGTAGCCATCTATAATTTTCATACATCTGTCTGCTGATAGTTTCCTCTACTCTTCAACTGTGATTTGTTCCAGTTCATGAATGTTTCCAGAATTCCTTTTACCAATGGAAGATTTCAGTTCTTTCCAAAGGTTCTCAATTGGATTGAGATCAGGATTCATTGCTGGCCAGTTTAAAACAGTCAATTTGTTTCTTTTTAACCATTCTTTTGTACTTTTGGATGTATGTTTTGGGTCAATGTCCTGCTATCCATCTTTCGATCCAGACCTAGCTTTCTGACACTAGGTAGCACATTTTGCTCTGAAATACCTTGGTAGTCCTCAGACTTCATGATTCTTTTAATACGTTCCAGGCCTCCAGTTCTTGAGGCAGCAAAATAGCCCCGACCAGAGGGGAAGCCATATTAGACCTAGTCCTTAGTGGAACACCAGATCTAGTGCAAGAGATAAGGGTGTTGGGGCCACTTGGCAATAGTGATCATAGCATGATCGCCTTTGATTTAATTAGTGGAGGAGGGATAGTAAGGAAATCCACAGTACTACCTTTTAACTTTCGAAAGGGAGACTATGATAAAATGAGGAAAACAGTTAAGAAAAAACTAAAAGGAGCAGTTGCAAAGGTTAAAGACGTACATCAAGGTTGGATGTTGTTGAAAAATACTATCTTGGAAGCCCAGACCAGCTGTATTCCACGCTTTAAGAAAAGTGGAAGGAAGTCCAAAAAACTGCCAGCATGGTTTAAAGGTGAGATCAGAGAGGCTGTTGTTGCCAAAAAAGCATCTTTCAGGAAATGGAAAAAAGAGCCAAATGACGAAACCTGGAAACAGCACAAGCACTGGCAAGTCAAATGCAAGGCATTGATAAGGCAGACAAAGAGAGAATTTGAGAAGAAGCTTGCTGCGGAAGCAAAAACGCGAAATAAAGACCTTTTCATGTACATTCGTAGCAAAAAAACCTGTGAGAGAGTCAGTTGGTCCATTAGATGATAAAGGGGTTAAAGGAGCACTAAGAGGCGACAAGGCGATAGCGGAGAGACTGAATGAATTCTTTGCTTCGGTCTTTAGTGAGGAAGATGTAGGGATGTTACCCATGACTGAAGTGGTATTTAAAGGTGCGGAAGAATTGAAGGAAATATCGATACATCGGGGAGATGTCTTACAACTATTAGATAAACTGAAGAGTAGCAAATCACCTGGGCCGGATGGTATACATCCAACGGTGTTGAAAGAACTGAAATATGAGATTGCAGAACTGCTATCAGTAATCTGTGAACTATCATTAAAATCATCTCTAATACCTGAAGATTGGAGGATCGCCAATGTAACACCAATTTTTAAAAAGGGTTCCAGGGGTGATCCGGGAAACTACAGACCGGTGAGCCTGACGTCAGTACCGGGAAAAATGGTAGAAACCATCATAAAGAATAAAATTACTCAGCATGTAGATAGTCACAACCTAATGGGAGACAGCCAACATGGCTTTAGACAAGGAAGATCTTGTCTTACTAATCTGTTATGTTTTTTTTGAAGGAGTGAATAAACAGGTGGACAAAGGTGAGTCGGCTGATATTGTGTATCTGGACTTTCAGAAAGCCTTTGACAAGGTCCCTCATCAGAGACTTTTGGCAAAACTAAAGAGTCATGGGATAGGAGGCAGTGTACTATTGTGGATCAGGAACTGGTTAAAAGATAGAAAGCAGAGGGTAGGGCTAAATGGCCAATTTTCCCAATGGAGAAAGGTGAATAGTGGTGTACCCCAGGGATCTGTGCTGGGTCCGCTGCTTTTTGACATATTCATAAATGACCTGGAAAGTGGAATAACGAGTGAGGTTATCAAATTTGCAGATGACACAAATCTATTTAAAGTTGTTAAAACCCAAGAGGATTGTGAAAAATTGCAAGAGGATCTTGATAAATTGGAAGACTGGGCATCAAAATGGCAGATGAAATTTAATGTGGACAAGTGCAAGGTTATGCACCTAGGGAAGAACAACCCAAACTATGGTTATACGATGCAAGGTTCCACATTAGGAACCACCACCCAGGAAAAAGATTTAGGCGTCATTGTGGATACCATGTTAAAACCCTCGGCCCAGTGTGCAGCAGCGGCCAAGAGAGCAAATAGAATGCTAGGTATGATAAGGAAAGGAATGGAAAATAAAACAAAAGATATTATAATGCCTCTATATCGTTCCATGGTGAGACCGCACCTTGAATATTGTGTGCAATTCTGGTCGCCGTATCTTAAAAAGGATATAGCAATTTTAGAAAAGGTACAGAGAAGAGCCACCAAAATGGTAAAGGGGATGGAAGGATACTCCTATGAAGAAAGGCTAAAAAGGTTAGGGCTCTTTAACCTGGAAAAGAGACGGCTAAGGGGAGATATGATAGAAGTCTATAAATTAATGAACGGAGTGGAACGGGTAAACGTAGATCGATTGTTTACCTTATCAGAATATAGAAAGACTAGGGGACATGCAATGAAGCTACAGGGTAAACTATTTAAGACTAATAAAAGAAAATATTTTTTCACTCAACGTGTAATCAAACTCTGGAATTTGTTACCGGAGGATGTAGTAAAGGCTGTTAGTGTAGCTGGGTTTAAAAAAGGTTTGGATAAGTTCCTGGAGGAAAGGTCCATAAACCATTATTAAGAAGTGACCGAAGATATCAATGCTTGACCCAGTACAAGCATTGTGGAACTTGTGTCTCTTGGGGAAACTGCTAGGTACATATGACCTAGATTGGCCACTGTTGGGAACAGAATACTGGGCTTGATGGACCTTGGTCTGACCCAGTATGGCATATCTTATGTTCTTAACATTATGGAACCTCCATCATATTTAACTGCAGTAAGGATGGTTTTTTCCCCCTTAGAAGCTTCATTTCTTCATCTGTAAATGTATCGCTGGTCTGCATGCCAAAGAGCTCAAGTTTGGTTTTATCTGTCCACAGAACATTTTCCCAGAAGGACTGTTGTTTCTCAAGGTGGGTTTTGGCAAAGATCAGGCATGCCTTCTATGTCTGGCTTTGAGCAGTGGTGTCCTCCTTGGCTTTTGCCCATGAAGTTCTTCTTTGTTTAGTGCACAGCGTATGGTGCAGGTTCAAATCACCACCCCAGATTGCTCCAAGTCAGTCTTTAAGCTCTTTGGATGTTGTACATAGTATTTTTCCAACAGTTCGCACTGACCTTCAAAATCTTCTTGGATCAATTTTCCTCTTTCCATCAAATCCTGGAAGGTTCTTGACAGTTCCATGAGCAGAAAATTTAATATTGCAAACTGTAGACAAGGAATACCAAGGTCTTTGGAGATGGCCTTATACCCCCTTTGAAGTTTGATGTTGGGCGATAATGGCTTTTCTGACGGTCTCAGGCAGCTCTCATATCCACCATTATGAAAACTGAACAGGAAGTGAATGTAGCCATTTTAAACAGAGCCATCTTTCATTGGTTGATTCAAGTCATGTGAGAACTAACAACTGATCACAGATGCAGCTAATTTTACTGCAATGGGAATGTGGTTCTTCTGTTCAAAAAGATTTGAATTGTTTATAAGGGTGCTAATAATTGTCATAGCAGTGTCCCAGTTTTCCTTTTTTTTTTTTTTTTTAGTGCCTTCAAGTCAGTGTTGACTCATAGCAACACAGCTACCTCTGGGTTTTCTTGGCAATTTATCACCAGAAGTAGATTACCCTCCATTGCCTCGGAAGAAAAGGCTGGCAAAGTGACTTGCCTAAAGTCACAAGGAGTGCCAATGGGAATCAAACCCTTGATCTTCTGGATACTAGGCAGTTGCTCTAACCACTAGGCTACTCCTCCACTCCTCCCAGTTTTCCTACTATTTCCTTTTTTAATTGCTCTTGTTTTATTTGACTCTTTTATGGGTCAATTATCTGGGCATATATAATCCAAAGCCATTTCATTAGCCACCTTTTTTTTTTTTTAAAGGCGATATTGGACATTAAGGGATTGAACAAGGATGCCAATAATGTTGACCACAACTATAATTTTTCAACTTACACAAACCTGTGAACACCAGTATGTTAATCTATATAACTAATTACTTAACATTCATGTTAGCCAAAGTATGGTGGTATTAATGGAGTTATGATATATTATCTTACAACTTACCTTACAAATCTAGAATTGCATGGTGAATTCCACCAGCAAATTAGGATTCCATAACCTGTATATCTTGCAGTTGCTCATGGACAGGTAGGTGGCTGTTTATGAGAAGCGGCTGTCTACGACTTGAAAAAAGGGAATGCATGGGTGTTGTGTGTCTGTGTTCAGGGGAAGGCATTACAAGACATGCCATACAGTCTTGCACCCTCTCCATGCCAGCTAACTCCAAGATCTCCCCCTGCCCCCAAATACATTTGCATCAGTTCTTTCTAATATGTCTCCCCCCATGCTTTCTCTCCTACCAATTCACCGATCTACTCCACATACTCTTTCCATCCATGCAGTCTCCCAACTGTGGTTGGAACCTGCTTTCCCCTCCAATGTTCTTTGATGACACAACCACCAAGCTAGAAAGCTATGCTAGAATACTTTTCATTTCGATTATTACTGCTGGTCCTCCTACTGTAGCTGCCAAGCTCAGTCCTCGGCCCATGTTCCATTTGAGCTGGACTAAGGCGTGAAGAGGAAGTAGTACATATGCATGTGAGCCCAGGGCAACAGCTGATATTTCTTACAGGTGCCACAAGCAAACACCCATCTCAGAAGCCAGCCATTAGACTAATAGAACCCCTCTCAGTACAAAATTGAAAGGCTTCTAGTGGGCTTGTTCTCTCACCTGTCCAAGGCCCTCATGGATGCTGCTTGTCAGTGATAGTTCATTCCTCACAACTGCCAACTTCGTCCCTGACTAATGGCTCTTCCAGCACCAACTCCTTGTGTTCCTCTGACCATGGCCATCTTGTGCAGAATTGGTTATGTGTATAACTTATGCTATCATATTGACAGGAGTTGAAGAAACCAAACACCCATCACTGTTCTGCCACCCATTGCCCATGGGTACCTAGCTCCTGGTTAAGACTTTTAGAAAGTAGGTAAAACCAGCGTCAAACTCTTTGGACTTTAGCCAGAGTAAGCACATGCCTATGCCTTAAACCAAAAAATATGTCACACAAAAAACTGGATCTCAAATCAAACCCACACATATTTTGCTGTTCCAGAGTTGAAAACAAAAAACAACCACCACTGGAGGGGAAAGATCTCAGAACGCAAAACCACAATGGCTCTTTACAAATTCTGTAACACTATTCCTGTCACCACCAAGCAGGGCAGCGCACAGGCAAATTTATAGCAACATCACATTACGCCATCATAGGTCAAAAAAACCTCCAGTGGCAAATCCAAATTCAAATACAGAAACAAATAGTTAGCTGTTGGTTTCCCCATAAACAAGCCCACAGATTTCCAAAGCAGTGTGTAGGCTCAACTCCAATGCCGGGTGTTTTGCTGTTGCTGCCTCAGGGAGAAAGCCTCTTTCTTCAAATTGTACTCAATAACAGCCAACCAAGCATACCTAAAATTTAAACAACATTATTCAATCCCACTATTAGCAGTCAACCCAACAAACTAACAGCCCACCCACTGGAACCACTCTAAAAAACGGAGCCAGAACTCACCAAAAATATGGGACAATACAAAACATCAAACAGCGAAACTGGCAAATCACACAATAACTCATCCCCTCACACAAAGGCAATTGGATATAAAAAGCCCAAGATACCGCCCTCTTCAAAACACACACAGTTAATCCACAGCAGCATAAAAAACACATTCATTTAACCATAAATCCAATCCCTGAGAAAAAGCAGCCAACCACTATGGAGCATAAATCCCGCCCCCTCTAAATAGTGAGAGCCAAGACGCGGTGAACACCACACAAAACCACTCATTCAAACCAGCTGATACACAACTACCCCATATTCACCACTGCATATCCACCATACCAGAACAAAGAACCATAAACCAAAATAATACCCACCCACTGACTTCTAGCCCAAAGTGCTCCACTTTATCAATAACAAGCCTTCCAATCGATACCCTCACTTAATCCACCTGGTACTACAGTTCCAAAATAAAAAATACAAAACTGTTCCTTATACACAACATGGGCAGCTCGAGCTATATCACCCATACTTAATTCAGGGACATTATCAAGAACCATACATTGGAAATCAGAAAACTGATGTACACAACTTAAACAACGGGAAACTAAAGGGGCTCCTTCAACGCTACACTTAAGCTTACTCCGATGTTCCAAAAGTTGTATCCGCAATTGGCATGTAGTTTTACCAATATATACCAAGCCACAAGGGCAACGCAAAGCATAAACTACAAACTCTGATCAACAAGTCGTTTGCCACCTTAGATTCAAATGTTTCCCATTACATTCAAAAATGGAAGAGTCCAACATCATTCCACATACTGAGTATGATGGGTTGACTGCTAATAGTGGGGTTGAATAATGTTGGTGTTTAAATTTTAGGGATGCTTGTTTGGCTGTTGTTAATGAGTACAGTTTGAAGAAAGAGGCTTTCTCCCTGAGGCAGCAAAAGCAAAACGCCTGGCGTCGGAGTTGAGCCTACACACTGTTTTGGAAATCTGTGGGCTTATTTATGGGGAAACCAGCAGCTAAGTATTAGTTTCTGTATTTGGAGTGGCCACTGGAGGGTTTTTGACCTATGATGGCGTAATGTGATGTTGCTGTAAATTTGCCTGTGCGCTGCCCGGGTTGGTGGTGATGGAAATAGTATTACAGAATTTGTAAAGAGCCATTGTGGTGGCTTTGCGTTCTGAGGTCTTTCCCCTCCAGTGGTGTTTGTTTTTAACTCTGGATCAGCAAAATGTGTGTTGGCTTGTTTTGAGATCCATTTTTTTGTGTGACATTTTTTGTTCTCTGGATCTGGAGAAGCAAAGGTTCATTGGTATGCCTTAAACCAGCCTTTATCTTCAAGAGTACTGTAGTACTTTCAAACAAATAACAGTGATGGAGTGACCAAATGAACTCTATTTATTTAGCTATATTTATATCCCGCTTTTCACCGGGTCAAAGCGGTCAATTGGGGGATACATTTAACACGAAGGGATACGAGACACATATGATAATACTTATAGGGAACATGGGCAATGGAGGGTTAAGTGGCTTGCCCAAGACCACAAGGAGTGCCTATAGGACTAGAAATCCCAGTCCCTCCAGCAATCTCAGGCCGGAGGGACTGGGATTTCTAGTCCTACAGGCACTCCTTGTGGTCTTGGGCAAGCCACTTAACCCTCCATTGCCCATGTTCCCTATAAGTATTATCGTATGTGTCTCATATCCCCTCGTGTTAAATGTATCCCCCAATTGACCGCTTTGACCCGGTGAAAAGCGGGATATAAATACAGCTAAATAAATAAATAAAGAGTTCATTTGGTCACTCCATCACTGTTATTTGTTTGAAAGTACTACAGCATTTGATGATCATAATCTTTTCACATTTTTCTTTATAGTCGTTTGTTAATACTATATTGTTATTTTATGTGCCCCCAATGAAGGCAGTTTCCTGAAACATGGCCATCTCAGGTTTTAATTTGTTTTGATCATTTTGTTTTTTTAAAAAAATGTAAACTATATGGGGGGATATTCAAAGGCATTTACATGTTTTGCAAAACTGCAAACTGTGTAAATGCTGCTCAGCAAGATATTCAGCTGAATATCTGTGGGTGCCGCTGCTGCACACCCCAATGCTAACTAGTCAGCATTGGGGCCTGCCGGGGGTGTACCAGGGAAGCACCTGTCAATAACTGGGTAGCAGCGATATTGAGCCACTGCCCAGTAACAGACACTGCAAAAATCAGGTGCAGTAAAGACTGGCCTAACTTTTGTCACAGAAGTTAACTAGACAGTGGCTGAATATCGCTGCAGCCCGGTTATCTTCCCAGCAATCTGGCCAACCCAGATATTAAATGCTGGGGCCATATCAGAACCCCAGCATTGAATATCCAGGTTTAGAGTTCAGCAGAGGTAGTTAGTCACGTTAGATCGGCTAGCTGCTGCTGATGAATGTCAGACCCTATATTTTTATATATGTAATTGCTAATATTTTTTTTCTGGTTGAAGGGCGTGTGTGTCGATCATTACTTCAATGATGAGATACATCTGAATTTTTTTTGTTAGGTTCTTCTAACAGAAGATTGGCTTTTTTTGTCTATCATACATTGCCATGAACAGCTGTTCAAATTGTTGGAACAGAAAAAAAACTTGAAATAGATTTAAAAAGATAGAATTTGTCTGGTGTGAACCTTTTTAGGCAAGTTTTGCAAAAGGCAATACCTGTTAAGAGCTGGTCCACATCTATTAACCTGACTTTTCTATGTGTGTAGCTTTGTACACCTCTGTACCAGCACATGCATAGGACCAGTCAAGTAACGGAGTTAGAAGGCAAGCTTTATTACCCAAAGAACGGGCACTGGTAACAGAATTAGTACCAGAGTGGTCATTCATTATCACCCAAACATGAAAGTGGTAGCAGGAAAGACCAGCTCCCTCCAAAGATAAGTTGGAATACCAAGCAAGGATGAAAACAGCAGGCCAGCTGGGCTTAGTCAGCTGAGGAACAGGAATTGAGTGGCAGCAAAATAAATGGCAGAACCAAGCTAGCTTGAGATGATCACCCACCCTAGCCAAGGATGAGCAAAGGCTGCTAATGCTAGTGCTAGCAGTGAGTATAGGATATGTTGGGGAAAGGAAGAGAGCATATACACCTTCCACTAGCACAACCATACACATCATCCCTTACCCAAAATACACCCTCCCACCCCATACTACCTCTCACCTTACTGAGAAATGCTTTATCACACACCTCCCCAATGAGGGGATGATATATTGATCTGTGCTCCTCTTTAGTGCAGCAGCTCGCTTCTGATTTTTCCACGCTATTACTCCTGATGCAGGCAGATTAGCATGGGAAAATCCATACAAAACCACTGCACTAAAGGGAGCACAGAAGGGGTATGTTTAAAATTGCTCTCACTGTGTTAAAAAAAAAAAGTACCAAAATATAGTGCAGTTTTTCCCTCTTCTTGAAGCACTGGATCTTTATGCCAGCTCAAGCTGGTGTGAAGATGCAGCACAGGAGCAGAGGGTGATGTGAAGTGATATGTAACACTTTATCTGAAATCGTGGGGTGGAAACTCCAACCAGCCAAAAGGAGTCTCTGGTAACCCTCCCCCCCCCCCCGACCACAAAAAAGCACTCTGGTGATCCAAGTAAACTCCTCCATACATCCAAACAGGATATCCACACACTCTTACCTCTGTCACATTACAAAATAGCAGCATTTGACCCCTAGCAGTGCATCAAGACACACCACCAGGAGTTAGAAAATGACAGTGCCTGACCCCCTAGTGGTACTTTAATTGCATGGTCTTATTTTCTAGGTTAAGATGGCAGTGCTAGGGGAAAGCCATTTGTGGGCAGGGTCCCTACACCACACTACAGGCTCTTTGATTAAGGGCCTCCCTAACTGGATACCCAGAATCAGATAACCTCAGAAGTGCGTAAACCACGGGATCTGGGGAGGCAGCCTGTCTTTTTTAAACCTCTCTTCCTCACTGCACGAGCCAATCCTCTCACCCACTGATGGGAAGGGAAACAATCCACACTGCAATGAACAGCGGTGTTTTTTTTGTACAGCGCACACTTTAACATAGTGATAATTTGCATGCCATTAGTTTACTGCATCTGAAGTTAAAAAACAAAACATTTTAGCACAGCATTCTAACCTATCGCTTATTGCATCAAGACCCAAGTGTCACACAAACAAGCCTGAGCGCACCAGAGTGAAAGGGGGAAGTGCCAGTGTGTCGTACTGTAAAGTATTTTCAAACATTTTCTTTTACATGGTTTATTTCTTATTTACATGATACTGGAACATTCTCTTTGGGGAACATTAACTAGTTTCCTTTCCTTTATTGTTTTCCTGTATTTTTACTCATTTTTGTTCTTACTTGTATTAAATAGTTAATCCAGTAAACCTACAAATGTGCAAAACCACCAACAACTTTCTTCCTTCTTCCAGTAGTGAAGCCACCAAGAAATCAGGAACGATATGAGCTCTGGACTCTCTCTGTAGCAACTCTTTTGGATTACAAGTATACAAAGGTGAACAGAAGCAAACTCTTGACAGATGTGGTCAAACTTCAACGCCAGAACCACAGCTCATCTTGTTGTTGACTACATCACACTTCAGTGCGCTTTACACAACTGCCTAACTTTTTAAATGCCTGGACTCTAGAAATATTCAAGTACAAAACAGTTAAAAATAACAATTGAGATGGACAAGAGGTTGGAAAACAGGAAAGGGCATGGTCTAAATCCTTAAATTAAGTTCCTCACTCAGACTGTGATCTCAACTAATCTGAACTTTCTGTGCCCCTATTGGCTGGCTCACAATATAATACATACTTCCTGATTAGTAATTTGATTTTAACTATACTACATGGGACAAAATTCCTCTATTTATGTAACAAAACATACCTTATATGATTTTCCAAATATATTTACAAAGCATAATAGGCCAACCATAATATTAAATCCAGTTAAGACATGGCTTACTTTCCAAGGAGCCTTAAATCGCTTTAAACTCTGTAATATGGCTTTCTTCCCGATTTCTTAAATTACATATTTAAAATGAAAAATTAAATGTTGCTTCATATATTTACAACAGAGGATATACTTTATACCATAAAACTAAAAATACAATTTGTACATTATATGTATTTAATTAAAACATTAAGCAGTAACAGGTGATCTCCGGGAACAGCAGGAATTTAGTCTTCACATATGGGCGACATCGGATACTGACGGAGCCCGTGCAGGAAGCTCCCCAGCTACCAATAGGAAAGTCTTTGGGAGCACTCCACTGCGCCGGTGCTACTGCCTTCCTGCTCTCCCAAATCCCTCCTCTCAGTTGAGTTTGTAGCTGAACAGGAGTGAAAAACAAAACAAAAAAACCCCACCCTACAACTCCAAGGGGAGGGTGGCAGGTTGTGAAGACTAAATTCCTGCTGTTCGCAGAGATCACCTGTTACAGGTAAGTAACTAAGCTATCTCCAGGAACAAGCAGGAATGTAGTCTTCACATATGGGACTCCCTAGCTCCCAGATCTCTGAAGAGTTGTACTGAGACAGAAAGTTGGACAAGGTCATCTGAACCTAGACTTGCCCACTAAGGAGATCTCACTATAACTTAGTTATAACTCTCTGGCAATTTGACTTAACAGACAAACAGTGGATACCCTCTAATAATATTGAGAATATGCTAATGAACTCCGCACTGTTTTTCTTTTTATATATAAAAGTGAAAAATGGTCTCAGACTCACATTGGCAATGCTTAAAACTTTCAAAAGCAATATGCCTTATTGCATCAACGACCATAAAAATTCACTGTCTTAGAAATGTTGTGCTTTTTCCATTCATCAGACTTTTCTCTAATCGTTGACTATTTTCATGAAACAAGTTTTGTGTAATAAAGATTGTGCTTATCTTAAATCTGTTGGTATAGTTCCCCAACGCCACCAAGTGGGTACCGCTTTTGCGTTTCGAATACTTCAGGGGGGAATTTTAAAACAGCACGATCTACAAAACAAGGAAGTTATAGACAGGGAAATAATACCATACTTGCCAATATACTTCTAAGATGTGATCTTCTGGAACTAAATGTCCCACCTTTTACCAAGCAGCTGAACAATGCACTCCGATCACAAATCACATAATACTCCAAACTTATTCAGTGTGCAGTCAAACGCCGCGCATGCGGACTGCTGCCCTAGTCAAGGTTTAAATAGATGTCACGCCATTGTGGCATCCAATCAGCTGTCAATGCCTATTCCACACGGGAATATTTTTTTATGAATGAACAAAAACCGCTGCTGATGTTAAATGCAGACCCGCCATTCAATGGAACTGTTAAGGCCCGTCGAACCCACTGTTTCTAATCTAAAGATCCATTTTTGTTCTTGGATCCCTAGCGTTTGGGCTCTAGACTTGCCATTTCTACCCGCCGATACCCACTCAATTACAAAGCAACGCAGTTCAAAAAGGTCCTCAGGGATGGCTCACTTCAATATATAAAAAACCCACAGATAGAAACACAATTTTGCATTACAGCAGTAACCATCCTAAACAATTGCGTGACAGTTTGCCTCTATCCCAGTTTATTAGATATCGGAGGAATTGTTCGAGTGTGGTCACATACAAGACACAAGCAAAAAATCTGATGAACGATTTTTGTGAAAGGGGATACCCACGATCAATAATTAAAACGGCATATAAGAGGGCATTGTATAACAACAGAGCTTTATTGCTACAACCCAAGCATGGTAGTCCTACTATGGATGACCACCACATAAATTTCATCACCAAATTTTCTCCACTCAGTGGCGAAATCAAACGCATCATAAAGAGACATCGTAATGTGCTCAGCACTTTACTTGGATTACAGGACAAGTCTATCAGATGTGTGTGGACTCGCCATGCAAACCTCAAGGATAAACTTAGTCCGGCGAAATTGAGGATACATCAGGTGGCTAACCCAATAGAGGTAGTAGGACATAAGCCGTGTGGAACCTGCAACATATGTTCAGTGACAGAAGAGCTTACTAGATTTCAATATCGTGGTAGAAATTATTTTTTAAAACACTCTACAACTTGTGTTTCAGATCATGTTGTGTATGCAATTAAATGCCCTTGTGGCCTCTTATATGTTGGGAAGACCGAGACACAATTTAGGATTAGAATCAATGAACACCGCAGTAGATTAAAATGTAAAACACTAGAAGCCCCAATAGTGGCACATTGCATTGACAAACATCATACTTTTGAAGAACTGCGTTGCTTTGTAATTGAGTGGGTATCGGCGGGTAGAAATGGCAAGTCTAGAGCCCAAACACTAGGGATCCAAGAACAAAAATGGATCTTTAGATTAGAAACAGTGGGTTCGACGGGCCTTAACAGTTCCATTGAATGGCGGGTCTGCATTTAACATCAGCAGCGGTTTTTGTTCATTCATAAAAAAATATTCCCGTGTGGAAAAGGCATTGACAGCTGATTGGATGCCACAAAGGCATGACATCTATTTAAACCTTGACTAGGGCAGCAGTCCGCATGCGCGGCGTTTGACTGCACACCGAATAAGTTTGGAGTATCATGTGATTTGTGATCGGAGTGCATTGTTCAGCTGCTTGGTAAAAGGTGGAACATTTAGTTCCAGAAGATCACGTCTTAGAAGTATATTGGCGAGTATGGTATTATTTCCCTGTCTATAACTTCCTTGTTGTTTTGTAGATCGTGCTGGTTTAAAATTCCCCCCTGAAGAAGTATTCGAAACGCAAAAGTGGTGCCCACTTGGTGGCGTCGGGGAACTATACCAACAGATTTAAGATAAGCACAATCTTTATTACACAAAACTTGTTTCATGAAAATAGTCAACGATTAGAGAAAAGTCTGATGAATGGAAAAAGCACAACATTTCTAAGACAAGAGTGAATTTTTATGGTCGTTGATGCGATAAGGCATATTGCTTTTGAAAGTTTTAAGCATTGCCAATGTGAGTCTGAGACCATTTTTCACTTTTATATATAAAATATAAAAAGATAAAAGTGCAGAGTTCATTAGCATATTTTCAATATTATTAGAGGGTATCCACTAAGGAGATCTGGCAAGAATAGTGGGATGGGGGCTAGGGGTTGTTTCTATGTTCCAAAGGGATGTTGAAGCACTGCCTGGCCAAAGGCCATATCCCGGCAGCAGTACTTGTGCAAGCAAAAATGGGCAGCAAAATTATGGATAGGTGACCATCTTTATCTTTATTTGCAAGCTTTCTATACTGCCCTTTATAACATCAGAGTGGTTTACAGTGTAAAAATAACAAAAGAAATTGGCCAGTGGCCAGAAAGGAAAGGAACTACAATTTTGATAGGACAGTAGACAGGCATTCATAACAAAGCGGAGGTAGAAACAATAGGGAAAGGTTAAGAGGTGGTAGGGGATAGGATCAAATGCAGAGAGAAACAAGTGAGTTTTTAAAAAAGATTTAAACCAGGAAAAAGAGGGTTTGAGGCAGAGATTCGATGGGAGAGAGTTCCAGAGGGAGGGGGCCCAGGAAGAAGAAAGCAGAATGATGGGTGGATTCAAGGTGGGCACTATTTGGAGAGGGTAAGTGAAGACTGTTAATGTAAGCATAACAGAGGCTGCGGGTGGGATTATGAAAGTGGAGGAGAAAGAAACTGGGGGGTTTGTGAGTAGATGGCCTTATGGACAGAGATGAGGACCTTATAACAAATACGGTATTGGCCGGGGAGCCAGTGGAGACTGATAAGAAGTGGTGTGATGTGATCATAATGAGTTGCATGTGAAAGGATCCGGGCGGCAATATTCTGAATAAGTTGTAAGTGGTGGAGCTGTGTCAGGGGGAGACCAGAAAGGACGGAGTTGCAGTAGTCAAGGTGTGACATGACTAAGGAGAGAAGCAGAGTGGTGAGAGATGGAGGATCTAAAAAAGGATGTAGGGCTCTTATATGCCTAAGGGAGAAGAAAGAGCAGTGCACCAATAGGGAGACGTGATTGTGGAAGGAAAGGGCAGAGTCTAAGGTAACTCCCAAGATAGCGAAGGGAAGTAACCATGGAAATCAGAGAACCAGAGATAGAAGGAATGAGAGCAGGAGTGGGGCCACCAAAGGTGAACCAAATGGCAGAGGGTTTTGCGGTATTAAGATGTAGAAAGTTAGATGAAAGCCAGGTACAACTGAAGAGAGACAGGAATTCAGTGGGTGAGATCATGTGACATAGGGGAAGTGTGTTGCACAATGATGATGTCATTGGCGTAATAATATGCCAACAGACCAGACTGTTGGATTTGCAGGGTAAGGGGAGCCAGAAAGACGCTGAAAAAAAAAGGGGCAAGTACAGATCCCTGGTGGACACCACAGGTGAGTGGTGTTGAAGCAGAGGACACGGGGCCTGAGAAAACAGAAAAGGACCAAAAGGAGAGAAAGTAATGAAACCATTGCAGGACTATCCCAGAGATGCCAGCTGCATGAAGACAAGAAAGAAGTGATCAACCAAATCAAAGGCGGAGGATAGATCAAGGGAGACAACAATTGATATATTGCCCCGGTAATGAGAAACGTGAAGTTTGTTGAGGGAGTGCTAGAAGAATTGACTTGGTGCAGTGTCCAAAATGGAAGCCAGATTGATGATGGTGCAGGTAGTGAACCGAGTCCAGATGCTGAGTGAGCTGCGTGAAAACAAATTGTTCTATGATTTTGGACAGGAAAGGAAGATTTGAGACAGGACAGTAATGAGACAGAACAGAGGGATCGAGAGAAGGCTTCTTAAGCAGAGGACAGACGAGGGCATGTTTCCAAAGTGTGGGGAAAACACCAGTGGTGAGGCTGGTATTCAAAATAAGTTGAATGAAAGGAAGAAGAGCAAGCGAGGGCTCTAGGAGACAGGCCGAGGGAATAGGGTCAGAGGGGCATATAGCCTTCCTGGCGGAGGAAAGAGATTTGAGTAAGCATAGTTACTCATCTGTAACAGGTGATCTCTGGGAACAGCAGGAATTTAGTCTTCACATATGGGTATTGTCGGTACCGACGGAGCCTGCGTGGAAACGCTCCCCAGCGTCCAATAGGAAAGCTTTTGGGAGCATCCCATGACGCCTGCGTACTGCCTTCCCGCCTTTCCCAACTGTCCCTCTCCAGTTGAGTTTAAAGCTGAGACAAAAGAGAGAGGGAAAGAGAGAAAGATACAACTCCTAGGGGAGGTGAGTGGATTGTGAAGACTAAATTCCTGCTGTTCCCGGAGATCATCTGTTACAGGTGAGTAACTATGCTATCTCCAGGAACAAGCAGGAATGTAGTCTTCACATATGGGGACTCCCTAGCTGCAGATGCCAGGGAGAAGGCCCCAGAAGTTGTGTGCCCTTGTGAAAGGGCTCCACTTCCCCCCATGGATCTCTGGCATCCTACCAGGTATGGTGGGTAGAAGTTGATTAAGTATGGAACAGGTGTTGAACAGCCTGACCAAACAAGGCATGCCGGTGGGAGTCCTTGTCTAAGCAGTAATGGGCTGTGAAGGTATGAACCAAAGCCCAAGTAGCTGCTTGACAGATGTCGTCGATAGACACAGAGTGAAGATGAGCCATAGAGGCTGCCATGGCTCTCACATTGTGAGCTGTGACATGGCCTTCAAGAGGAAGGTTTTTACTCTCATAAGCAAAAGATATACACTGTGCAATCCAGCTGGACAGTGTTCTTTTGGAGACTGGAAGTCCCAAATGACTAGGATCAAAAGCAACAAAGAGTTGAGAGGACTTTCTATGTTGCTGTGTCCTTTGCAAGTAAAAGGCCAAAGCTCTTTTACAGTCCAAAGTATGAAGATTCCTTTCTGCATTTGAGGCGTGAGGCCTTGGAAAGAATACAGGAAGGTAAAACGCTTGGTTTAAATGAAAAGGTGACACCAACTTTGGCATAAAGTGTGGATGAGTCCTAAGGACTACCTTATCATGATGGAACCTTGTATAAGGAGGATCAGCCACCAATGCTTGCAATTCACTGATGCGACATCCTGATGTGATTGCAATGAAAGATGACCTTCCAAGAAAAGAATTTCAAAGAGGTAGTGGCTAATGGTTCAAAGGGTGGTTTCATGAGTGGCCCAAGAACCAGATTTAAGTCCCATGCCACCGGTGGTGGCTTAATGGGAGGCTTAGTTAAATAAATAAATCTCGCTATGAGAGGATGAGAGGAAATAGGTTTTCCATTTAGAGGCTTGAAAGCAATAGCACTCAAATGAACTCTCACTGAATTGGTCTTAAGCCCTGCATTTGATAAATGAATGAGATACTCCAGTAATAATTCCTGAGGTATCGCAAGAGGGTTAAGACCCTTCTGCGAGCACCATATGGTAAACCTTTTCCACTTAAATGCATAAGAGCGTCTTGTGGAAGGATTCCTGGAAGCATAAAGGATATCCTTTACCTGCTGGGAAAGGTTAAGACCGTGAAGTTCTAGGCTTTCAGCAACCAAGCCCTGAGATGCAGAGACTGGGGACTGGGATGCCACAGCATCCCACCCTCTTGAGAAAGGAGATGTGGAGCAGATCCTAACTCCAGAGGCGGAGCTTGAGAGAGATGTAGGAGCAGAGGGTACCACATTTGCCGTGGCCAACGTGGAGCTATGAGAATCATATGACCTCTGTCTCTCTGAAGCTTGAATAGGGTTTTGGGAATTAGGGGAATGGGTGGAAAGGCATACAGGGACCCCAATGGAGGAGGCATACAGGGACCCCAATGCATTCCTCCTGACCCCAATGGAGGAGGAATGCATCCCTGGCCTGACAACCCATAGTCGCAAAGCTTCGTTGCAGAGCAACAGAGAGCCTGTTCCGCCCTGCTTGTTCACATAGAACATGGCTACTTGATTGTCCGTTTGAACTAGGATTGTCTTGTAGCTGAGCTGGGTGTGGAATTCTCGAAGAGCAAGGAAGATTGCTCTGAGTTCCAGGAGACTGATGTGGAGATAGGTCTCCTGTGGAGTCCAGGTACCCTGGGTAGAGAGGCCTTGCAGGTGGGCTCCCCAACCCACCTGTGAAGCATCTGTTGTTAGAGTGGCTTGGGGTGGGGGGTTGCTGAAAAGGAGACCCCACCAAAAGGTTTTGGGGTGACTGCCACCATTGGAGGGACAAAATAAGGTGATCTGAGTTTGCTATTTTGTCTGACAGGCAACCTGACGCCTGAGTCCACTGAGTGGATAAAGTCCACTGGGCTGCTCTCATATGGAGGCGAGCATAAGGAATCACATGCACGGTGGATGCCATGTGGCCTAGCAACTGTAACATTTCCCGAACAGTGAGGTGAGGCTTTAGCACTCCTTGGGAAGCTAACCGCACAATTCGAAGGCAGCGGGGCTGTGGAAGGAAGGCCCTTGTCTGTCTGGTATCCAGAAAAGCTCCTATAAACTCTAGGGATTGAGTGGGAGCAAGGTTGGATTTTGGGAAGTTTAAGACAAGTCCCAAATACTGAAGGATGCGCATTGTGCGAGAGAGAGCAACCCTTGCCTCTGGCTCTGAAGGGGCTCGAATGAGCCAGTCATCTAAGTAAGGGAAGACGAATATTCTCAGGGTGCAGAGAAATGCTGCCACCACAGCCATGTATTTTGTGAACACCCTTGGTGCAGAGGCCAGGCCAAAAGGAAGAACCCTGTATTGGTAGTGCTTCCCTTGACACAGAAAGCGAAGGAACTTTCGGTGAGTTGGATGGATGAGAACATAAGTGTACGCATCCTTGAGATCTAGAGAACAAAGCCAATCCTGACTCTGAAGGCATGGCAGCAGAGTTCCTAGAGAAATCATTTTGAACTTCTCTTTGAAGAGGAATTTGTTCAATTCTCTGAGGTCTAAAATGGGTCCGTGTCTTCCTGTTTTCTTTGGAATAAGAAAATAGGAGGAGTAAAACCCTGTACCCCGTTGGGGAATGGGTACCTCTTCTATTCCCCTTGAGCAAGGAGCACAGTGACCTCTTGACCTAACCGGTTGTTGAGAGAGTTCTGAGACTTGAACTGTCTTACCATTGTAGGAGGCGGCATGCTGAGGAAATGAAGCTTGTACCCCTCTCTAACAATAGACAGAGTCCAATTTTCTGCTGTTATCTGACCCCATCTGGGGGCAAAATGACATAACCTTCCTGGGATGGTGGAGGGTTTTGGGCCGTTCAGGGCCAGGAAAGCAAAGTTCTCTAGACAGGAGTCAAAGCCCCTGTGGAGGCTGAGTCTGCTGAGCTGGTTGAGGCTTAGCTGCTTTTGTCTTTCTTTGCCTAGGATGTTGCTGCTGTCCCTTTTGGGCAGACTGACCTAAACGATGTCCCTGCTGGGTATAGGAGGGATAAAACTTTCTTCTTGCCGAAGAATGGTTTCTTAGAAGATCTTTTCCTCGCAGGATCAGCTGTAGATTTAGACAATCTATCGAAAGTGATATTGTCAGCATCTCTCTCATTAGCTTTTTCCTGCCAATTCTTGCCAAAGAGATTCTCTCCTGTGCAAGGAATATTCCCTAGTTTGTCCTGTACCCAAATTTCCAAGTCAGATACCTGGAGTCAGGTAATCCTACGTGCACCTATGGCAATGGCAGAGGTTCTGCTTATGCATTCAAAGCAGTCAAAGGCTACACGATTCACAAACTTGGAAACATCCTGAGCATGTTTGACCAGAGCAAGATAATCTTGCCTTTTATCATGAGGAAGGAGAGGGCTCATAAGCTCTAAATCTCCTGTGACCTCTTTAAGGAACATTCCCATATACAAGATATAGGAACTGATCCTAGCAGAAAGCATGGAAGCCTGGAAGGATCGACGTCCAAAGGCATCAAGAGTCCTACACTCACGTCCTGGAGGATTAGATGCATGCCTTTTTGCACTCTTTATCCGTCTCATGGCTGATTCCACCACCATGGAATGGTGTGGTAACTGAGTCCTCTGAAACCCAGGACAAGGAGGAACTCGATACATGGTGTCGAGTCTTCGAGAGTGAAGAGATGTGGTTAGAGGTGTCTCCCACATCCTTAACGTAAGATCATGCAAGATCTCATGAATAGGTAAGGTAGCTGCCTCCTTGGGAGCTTTAGGGTATTGCAGGATTTCTAATTCCTTTGCCCTAGGCCAGGGGTGGGCAAGTCCACAGACCAGTCAGGTTTTCATGATGTCCCTAATGAATATTCATGGACCTATTTCCATACAATGGAAGACAGTGGATGCAAATAGATCTCATGAATATTCATTAGGGACATCATGAAAACCTGACAGGTCTGCGGCTCTCCAGGACCGGACTTGCCCACCCCTGCCCTAGGCTCTTTTTCAGGAGCCACTGTGATGGAAAGACCTCGGGCCACATCTCGGATAAAATCCTGAAAGGACATATCCTCTGGTGGAGACATCCTACGCTGAGGAGAAGAGGAATCCTTAGGAAGAAGTACTCTGGTATCGGCAGAGCTTTCAGAGTCTTCAGACTCATCCAAGGATTTGAAGTATCTCTGATCTGGGTGATCGTGCAAGGCACGGTACCGGTACCGATCGAAGTCGGCAACAGAGTGGTCTGTTATTGACTTGTCGATGCCGGATAGAGAGACGCATGACTTGGTCCCGGTAGAATACTTGCCGATGTCGATGCAGTCAGTACCGGTACCGGTTGAATTGTCTGAAGCAGTTTCAGGGGCATCAAGGCCGTGAGAAGAGCTGCCAGACTGTGTTCAATAGCCAAGAATCTCTGGTCTATCAACGCTGCCGATGCTTGGGTATCATGCCGGATGAAGCGGCCGGAATCCCAGAGCAGTAGTTCTGCCGAGGTTGAAGCCTCGAGAACATCCTGGAGCCGCGTTAGTGCTTTGGAAGCCGAAGCCTCCCGCCGGGGCAATTTTGCCGGTGAAAGTCCCTCAAGGGCAACGCCAGAGGCATCTCGATGTTTAGAAGGAGATCTACCCTTTGAGGACCGGCTAGATTTATGTTTAGTTACCTGAGATCCATGGGAGGAAGACGAAGCCCTGGAAGACGTCGATGCCACAGATGCTGCATCGGAGGGAAAAAGGGTGCTAAGTTTAGCAGCTCGGTTTTGCCTGCCCCTTTTCGACATCATCCCACAGGCAACACACTCTGAAATAGAGTGGTCAGGACCTAAACATTTGAGGCACCACTCATGGGTGTCGGTGACGGAGATAGTACCGCCACACTTAGAACACTTTTTAAAACCCGAAGCGGGTTTTTCCATTCTGAAAATGGCACGTGGCACCTGAGGAGAAAATTACTGGAAAAGACTCCAGAAAGAAAGGGTTTTTTTGTTGAAAAAAAGAAAAAAGAACCGGCGGTACCGGTGTAGTGTCGAGGGAAGGCAGACGCAACCACAAAAAAGAATAAGAGGGGAATTTTTTCTGCGGTGACAGGATGTGCGACCTGTTGGCTCCGCGTAAAACGAAGAACTGGAGAGGGACAGTTGGGAAAGGCGGGAAGGCAGCACGCAGGCGCTGTAGGATGCTCCCAAAAGCTTTCCTATTGGACGCTGGGGAGCGTTCCTGTGCAGGCTCCGTCGGTACTGATGATACCCATATGTGAAGACTACATTCCTGGTTGTTCCTGGAGATAAGCAATTACAGAGATAGGGGGGAAAATGGACCAGACATGAGTTAACAGAGGCTGGAAGGAAAAGGGGAAAGAGTTAAGGAGAGAGGAGGAGGACAGGAAGGGAAGGAGGAGCAGAGAGATAGAACCTTCCCTGCAAAGAAAGTGGCCAGCTGAGAAGAACTGGGAGGGAGGTGTGCACCTGGATGAGCTGGAGTAATGATGGGCTGAATGGAGGAGAGTGATTTCATGACCAGAAATAACTGACAAGAGGAGTTGGCAGAAGAGGTGATGAGACGAGAATAATAAGTTTGTTTGGCTTTCTGTATAAGGCCACAGTAGTGTTGGTGACAGAGGCAAAAGCGTTGAAGGGAGGCAGAGGAGGGATGCTTACGCCAGAGGCATTCAGAGCACTGCAGGTAGGCAGGGTGAAGATAGAGACTGGAATGGTACCATGGATGCTTGGAGGAACTACAGGGGTGGAGACATCTTCTGGCAGTAATTTTTATTTATTTAACAGGTTTTATATACCGCTTTATCATTTCAATCAAAGCGGTTTACATTGAAACTTAAACTTGGTAATGTACATTAAACAGGGACATTGATAAATTGGATTTTTCTCAGGCAATGGAGGGTTAAGTGACTTGCCCAAGGCCACAAGGAGTGCTAGTGGGAATCAAACCCTGGTCTCTGGGTTCCCAAGCCAGTGTCATTAACCATTAGGTTACTCCTCCACTCCACTAACTGGTCAGAGGAGGGAAAATTGGCCAGGTTAGCTGTAATAACATAGCAAGAGAGCCGGAGACAGTTCTGAACATCTGAAAGTGAAGGTTAGAGAGAAACAGAAAGAGAGAAGGAAATATAGACATGGTCAGTCCAGGGAAGGGGGGGGGGGGGGAGAGGAGATAGCGGAGGGATCCAGAGGAAAATTGGAGGTGGTGAGGAGATCATCAAAGGTATGGCCAGCTGCGTGAGTAGGGAAATGAATGTGCTGAGTAAGGGCGAGATCCAGAATTAAAGAAATACTTATCCCGAGAGAAGGACGGGGCGTAAAAATGGGTATTAAAATCTCCAAGCATTACTAGATGTGGGAGATGGACAGAGGCTTCCAAAATTGTGAGAGGGCTTCCAAGAGGGACGGGTGGATGGGGGGGGGGGGGAGTATATGAGGAGAAAATGTATGGGAGGGGAAGAATGAAGACAGAGGAGCAGGGATTCCGGGTAATGAAGTGCAGGGGAGTGAACCTGGGTTATTGGTAGGGAGAAATGATATAGGACTGCAACCCCTCCACTGGAACGACCTGGCAGAGTGCAGAGACCTGGAGAGGGCAGAGTAACTCATAGGCAAACAACAGGTAAGGAGCGGGTCATCACCTTCCTTTAGCCATTTTTCCGTGAAGAAAACTAAAAAGAGTCGCGCTGCACTAGGTCATGAACTAGGAGTGTCTTGGCATGAAGGGAGCGACAGTTCACTAGGGTCAAACATAGAATTAACTGAGCGGAAACAGAGCCATGAGGGGAGCAGAGGTAGTGGCAGTAATGGGGCAAGGGATAAGGTTCTGCTGAACATGGGAGAGTTGAGCGGGAATCCGGGGCATGGAGGCAGGAGATCTAACACCCCAGTGTACTGGGATTAATGACATTATAAATAAGGAGCAGATGAGGGGTGCCACCAGGAGAAGAGGGGCACCAAGATGACCAGATCTCTAAAGGGGGCAGTAACCACAGATGAAAACCCAAAGGGGCCGAGTACCGGAGAATTGTCCTGGCTATAACCTCCATCACCAGAGTCGCCCCAAGGAGCTCGCCCAAGGAGCATGCCCTGCTCCTTGGGTGCGCCGTTGCAGCGCAGAATGCCACAGAGGAGATTCTTAAATAGGAGTTACTAGGTAGATTGCAGCCATGTCACTTCCTGGGAGGCGGGACTTGCAGTAGCAATGGACAGTAACCTGGAGAAATGGTACAAGCAAAGCAGGTAACTAGCAGGCACACATCAACAGTGAGACAGAGGCAGGTCACACACTGCCACAGAGGAGATTCTTAAATAGGAGGAGTTACTGGGTGGATCGAGGCTGCATGTCACTTCCTGGGAGACAGGACTTCTTGGGAGGCAAAGGAGAGTAACAGTGTGACGCAATGAGCCATTTTCCCTTTCTGCCATGTTGCAGTTCAGCAAATCTACTGACATAGATTGGCCACCGATGTTGCCATGGCTCGGACATTATGTACAATAACATGACCTGTGAAGTTAAGTCCTGCTTTGTTGTAAGTGAGAAATATACAATCTGCTATCCATCTGGAGAGCGTATGTTTTGTTACGGGAAGACCCAGGCAATTAGGATCAAAGGACACAAACAATTGAGAGGATTTTCTAATATCCTGTGTCCTTTGGAGATAGAGCGCTAGAGTCCTCTTGCAGTCAAGTGTGTGCAGGGTTGCCTCTGCACGAGATGTGTGAGGTCTTGGGAAGAAGACCGGAAGGATCACTGACTGATTAATGTGGAAAGGTGACACCACTTTTAGCAGAAAGTGGGGATGTATGCGAAGAACAACTTTGTCATGATGAAATCTAGTATACGGTGGATGTGCCACTAAGGCCTGCAGCTCGCTAATGCACCTGGCTGAGATCAAGGTGATGAGGAATAGAGCTTTCCAAGATACGTACCACAGGTGTGTGGTTGCTAAGGGCTCAAACGGAGGCTTGAGGAGTTAATACCACATTAAGGTCCCAAGCTACTGGGGGTGGTCAAAGGGGTGACTTGGTGAGGAGAAGACCCCTCATGAAATGTGCCACTAGAGGTACTGTGGAGATGGGCTGACCATCCACCGGTTGATGAAACGCCAAAACAGCACTGAGGTGCACACGTACTGAATTAGTTTTGAGACCTAGGAAGACAAAAGTAACAGGTATTGAAGAAGCATGAGTACTGATGCTTCAAAAAGATTTTGATTGTTTTGGGAGCACCATGCGGCTTATCTACGCCATTTGAAAGAGTACATTCTCCTGGTGGAGGGCTTTCTGGAGGAAAGGAGGATGTCTTTTATGGCTGCTGATAGAGGAAGATGTAGAATCATCATGTTCTCAGCATCCAGCCTGTCAGTCAGAGGGACTGCAGATTGGGATTTAGGCGTGTTCCATTGCCCTTGGACAGAAGACCCAGCTTAGATCCCAATGGAATCGGAGGAGTCTGTCAGTCGAAGCAGGAGAGGAAACCAAGGCTGATGGGGCCAGTGAGGGGCTATGAGGATTATAGATTCCTTGTCTGCTTGTAGTTTGAGGGGGGTTTTCGGGATTAGGGATATGGGGGGGAAGGCATAAAGCAGTCCGTGACCCCAGTGAATCTTGAAGGCATCTGATGCCAGACTGAATTTGGATGGTATCCTGGAGCAGAACTGTGGAAGTTGTGAGTTCTGTGGAGTGGCAGAGAGATCTATCTCTTGGATGCCCCAGATTTGGAAGACTTTTGCCACTCTCTATGGATCCAGGGTCCACTCGTGAGGCTGTAAGATCCGACGCTCTCTGTCCACCAAGTGATTGGACTCTCCTGGAATATAAACTGCATGGGGGTGCACGTGATGGAGAATGGCAAAGTTCCACAGGCAGCAGGCTTCTTTGTAGAGAGGGAGAGAGCCCGTTTCCCCCTTGTTTGTTTATGTAAAACATTGCCACCTGAATGTCTGTCCTGATCAGTACTTGACTGTTGACAAGGTGATGCTGGAAAACTCAGAGCATTCGTTACTGCTTGAAGCTCGAGGAGCTTGATTTGTTTGGGGGATTCCTGAGCTGTCCACAGAACTTGTGTGGAGACAGAATCCAGATGGACTCCCCAACCAAGCTTTGACACATCTATAGTCAAGGTATGTTGAGGTTGGGGCATCCGAAAAAGTGACCCTATGAGAAGATTTGTTGGGACGCACCACCAAAGGAGTGAGTCAGAGGGCATGTTAAATGTATGATATCCCGTAGATTCCCTGTGGTTTGAGAGGGTCCATTGTGTTAGTTGCATGTGTAGTCTCACGTAAGGGACGACATGTACTGTGGATGCCATGCGGCCCAAGGGATAGAAAGTCTCGAGCCATGGCAGTCTGTTGCTGAAGCATGTGGGTGGCTAGATCCATAGGGAGGAAAGCTCTGGATTGCCGAGTGTCCAGTCCTGCTCCTATGAATTCTAATTTTTGGTTTGAAGCGAGCTGGGATTTTGGGAAGTTTATTACAAATCCCAGATACTGCAACAGTGCAAGAATTTGACGACGAGATGAGCAGAGTTCTCCAGGAGCGTCTGCCTTTATTAGCCAGTCGTCTAAGTAAGGGAAGTTGAAAACTTTGTTGCTTCGAAGATCTGCTGCCACTATGGCCATGCACTTTGTGAAGACCCTTGGTGCAGATGCAAGACCGAAGGGAAGGACCCTGTATTGATAATGGGTGCCCTGACAGGTAAAGCGAAGATACTGTCTGTAATCTGAATGAATCAGAATGTGGGTGTAGGCCTCTTTGAGGTTTAGGGAACAGAGCCAGTTGTGTTCCTGTAGGTAGGGAAGTAGGGTTCCCAGAGCATTTTGAATTTCTCCTTTACAAGAAACTTGTTTAGCTCCCTGAGATCGAGAATGGGCCTGTAGCCTCCTGAATTCTTTGGAATGAGGAAGTAGGGGGAGTAGAAACCTTTTAGCAGTTGGTTTGGAGGTACTGCTTCTATGGCTCCTTGGGAAAGGAGATTGTGGACTTCCTGCTTGAGCAGGGCATTTAGGGGAGGTTGGGTGGGAAATCTCCCCTGGAGGTGAGGGGGAAATTCCTGAAAATTTAGTTGGTAACCTTTCTGAACTATGGATAGAGTCCATTGTTCTGTAGTGACAGAGTGCCATCGATGTGCAAAATGGCAAAGTCTCCCTGGAATAGTGGTGGGTTCCTGAATGTGCAGGAGAAGACTGGCTGTGCTCCCTATGTGGAAGTCAAAAATTGGGTGCTGCCAGTGCTTGCATGGCTGGTTGTGGCTTGGCTAATCTGGGCTTTTTTGTCTGCTTAGGACCCTGTTGTTTATGCTGGGTCTGGTAGTACCTTCTCTTCTTAGGGTAGGTGTTTTTTTTTGGCTGCTGTCTTTCGTGGTATGGTCAGCAGTTTTTCTGGAGAGCCATTTAAGGGTTGTGTCATACGTTTCCAGATTTCCAGCCTTCTGGTTCTCTCCAGTGCAGGGTATATTGCCCAGTTTATCCTGGACCCATTGTTCCAGGTCTGACGCTTGGAGCCAAGCTAACCATCATGCACAGATGGCAATGGATGAGGCCCTTCTGGTGGACTCAAAGGCATTGAATGCCACTCTATTCACAAACTTTGATACATTTTGGCTATGTGCCAGTGTACAGCTTGGAAAGCAGGTCTCTTTTCCTCTGGAAGGAATAGAAGAAAACCCTTCCAGTCAATGTTCCCTCTAATTTTCTGTAGGCTGTGTGCGCATAAAATATCAGCTGTGTGCAGCTTTTGAAGGAAGGTTAAATTTTTGTGCGCCACATAACGACACTCGGAGTTATATGCTTTAAAATTTGACTACACATCAGAATACAGTATGTACACCACATTGATTTTAATCAAATTAAATGAAAATAGACGATGAAGCGGGAAAATTCTAGTAATTACAATCATAACTTTTAAATTTTAAGACATCTGTGTTTTCTATCAGAATCAGAGCTGTAATTTTTGTGCGCTCTGTTGTAAAGTATGTGCGCTCACTTGGCGAGGTGTGTGTGCGCGCACACGCGCACAGCTTAGAGGGAACAGTGCTCCCAGTCCTTATTGAGTCCCTTGAGGAACATCCCCATATAGAGGATGTAAGAGTTAATCCTGCTGGCTAGCATCAAAGCTTGGAAGGATTGGTGCGCAAAGGAATCAAGATTACTGGATGCCCTTTCTGGAGGTATGGAAGAGTGGTTTTTGCCACTTTTGATGTGACGTATCGCTTATTCAACCACCATAGAGAGGTGTAGAAGCTGTGGTTTCTGGAAACCAGGACACTATGGTACCCTGTACATGGTATGCAGCCGATGGCTAATTGGGGAAACTGTTAGAGGAGTCGCCCACATCTGAAGCATCAAGTTGTGGAGGATCCAGTGCACCAGGAGGATTGCGGCCTCTTTCGGGGCAGTGGGGTACTGGAGTATTTCCATTCCCTCTGCTCTCTGTTCTGGATCTGATGCTGCTGGAATCAATAGGCCTGCCGCCATGTCTCGGATAGATTCCTGAAGAGACATGTCTTCAGGAGAGGATTTTCACCGAGCACTAATGGATGGAGGCATGGGTTCGGAGGCGATGTCGTGGAATCGAAGGAATGGTGGTCGGAATCGGAGGTATCAGAGTCTGACACCGGTATCGACGATGCTGACGGTGTCAATGCTCATCAATATCTCTGGACTCTTATACCTGGGGTAGTCCATAGGATCTCCCTAGCCGATACCGATATTGGTGTCAGTACAGAGGCTTCAGGTTCTCAATGTTGAGTGCATCGGTGCCGAAGGTGGTACCAATGTCAAAGCTTGAATCAAAGTCAATGGAGTCATCGATGTTGATGCTCCAGCCTGTGGTCCCCCAGCTGTTGGTGTTAGAGGAACCAAAGCTGCGAGGAGGGCTGCTAAAGTCCTCTCCAAGGACAGCATCCGCTGATCCAAGGAGGTTGCCTGTGTCTGGTCCAATGAAAGAATGGGGCTGTTTCCACCATACCAGAGCAAGGCATCGGGGGCTCTGCAGAGGCCAAGGCCTCGAGTGCTTTCCGATTCCCCATGAAGGCTTTGTAGTACAAGTCCTCCTGCTGGGGATGCCCAGGCTGATGGCCGGAGTCAGAAGAAGTCCTGGAAGAGTCTCAGTGCTTAGAGCAGGATTTTTCCCTTGATTCCTGAGACTTGCCTGAGGAATCCTTTGACCTTTCCTTCGGTTCCCAAAGCTTTAACTTGTCTTTTTTTGGAAGGTTTTGAAGGAGATGTGGGTTTTTAGTCCTCTACTCAGAGTGTTTAGACTCTTTAGAGTGCTTGGAACTGTGGGAGAATGAAAATGCTCTAGAGGAAGTTAAGGCCACTGACATCTAGTCCAATGAAAAGAGTTCTCCAAACATTTTAGCCCGGTTCCCTAGGCCCCTCCGTTATCTGTTTACAGAGGGAGCAATCTTGGGGTATATGGTCAGGACCAAGGCATTTCAGACACCAATCATGTTTGTCAGTTACCGAAATGGTGCTGGAGGCTCTTGGTGCATTTTTGAACCCACTTGAGGGTTTTTCCATCATGAAGATGGTGGGCAAGGCCTGGTGGGCATGAGGCCCTGAGGTAAACGTTTTTTGAAAAAAGAAAAGGAATTTGAGAGAAAAAAATAAAATAAAAATGATACCAGGATCGAGTGATACTGGTACAGAGAGGCAGAAGTGGTTTTAGAAAAAAGGTTTTAAGTTCTTTTCTCTGGTGACAGGGTTTTGACCTGTTGGTTCCGTGGAAAAAAAAAAAGAACCGAGGAGAGAGAGTTGGGAGAGCAGGAAGACAGTAGCGCAGGCACAATGGAGTGCTCCCAAAGGCTTTGCTATTGGTAGCTGCGGAGTTTCCCGTGCGGGATCCGTCAGTACTCAATGCCACCCATATGTGAAGACTACATTCCTGCTTGTTCCTGGAAATTTATAGAATATACTCACATGCAGTAAATCTGGCAGGCACACCAGGTGATTTTAGGACTTATTGATGCTGATAAAGTCAAAAGATCCGAGTCCTGCTGTAGGCTTATGCCAGTTTGTGCTCACTCAAAGGAAAGCCTCCCCTGCCACCACACACCTTATCAGTTCATCAGCTAATTGCATGCTAAGATTTGTTCTCCATCTTTTCCATGCATCACTACTGAAATGTGTATTACCAAGTCCAAAGCAGCGTGATTGCCATGTTAGCTCTCCTGTCTAACGGAAACAAAGGTTGACAAATTGATTGTGTTGATTAAAAAAAGAAAAAAAAACCACACACACATAAGGGCTTAGCTGTTTATGCTTGCACCTTTCTGCTTCCTGCTCAATCACCAGCTCTATTTGGTCAAAAGCACAGTGAAATTTTATTAACAACCATTTTTTACCCAGTTTTTTTTAACCCCCTCCTCCACCGCTTCAAGTATCCCAGCTATGGCTCAGAATGGGGAGGTGATGTGAGATCTCTGTATTGGGCTAAATACTTTTCTGACTAGTTGATCTATCTTTACACTTGGTTTGATAGAAGTCTTAACTTTAGACAAGTAGACACACATGCATTGAAGTCAATCCGGTATAAAAGATACAATGTTCCTTGCTTAAATATTCATTATGAAGAAAAGTCAAGAACAGATGCATGTAAACTTTTCACTCAAATGGAAGTAACATCAACACTTTCTATTGCTCTTCCATGATTATTTCAAAGCAGTGTCATAAGTTCAAATTCATGGCTCCCCTCACAAAGGCTTAAAAGTTTAAGAAGCGACTGAGCATGGAGACATCATACTTCTCTTTAACAATGTTACTGCAGAGCCACCCAACATCCTCGCTTAATAAAATTAACTGAACATCCTCCCTCCCCCCATCAGTCAGAGCACTTAAGCAATGCAATTTCACAGCTCTTATTGCAAGACTTGGCCCCAGCAGTAGGAGATATACTTTAGTGCTTCTTCAATGCTGGGAGGGAAAGGGTATTTGTCTAATTTTACTTAATTAGATCAGATTTAGCTGGCTTCTTTCTCAGAATTTCAAGGCAAGTTACATACAAGTACTGTAGGTATTTTCCTGTCCTGGAGGGCTTACAATCTGACAGGCCGATGCAGAAAACCGGCACTAGACATGCGCTGAATTGACTTTTTACGCATTTAGTAGTGCCCCGACAACACACAGCTTTTGGTGCTCGATGCAGAAAAGACAGGGTATGCAAATGACAGAAGCGGTAACTGTATAAGGTAGAATATGCCTTATATGGCAGTCTAACCCCGTCCGGTGCATCCCACGATGCCCCACGCGGAACCAGGTGCCACCATTTTTCAAGATAGCGGATCTGGAGCAGGAGTGCGTAGGCAGCGATCCCGATTATTTTTAGGTACTGGGTGGGAGATGGTGGATTCAGGGGCTACTAGATCACCAGATTTTTTTTTTTATTTCGGGTGTGGGGGGGGGGGGAGGGGTAGGGGTTCAGAGGGCGCTAGACCATCAGGATCTTTTATTTTTATTTCAGGTGGGGGTTCAGGGGTCACTAGACCACCAGGGATTCTCTTTGTCGGGGCACTGACCGCTGACAGTATTTTGATGCCATCAGGGGCTTTTCCCGATGCTGCAATCATCCCCAATGTCATCAAAATACTGTTGGGTTGGGGGGAGGAAGGGGGGGGGAAATCAGGGCCACCAGGGATTTGATTTCCCTATTTTGAGGAGGATGATCCAGGCATTGGGGAAAGCACCCAGTGCCATCAATATACTGTCAGGGGGTACGCATTAGAGGTTTAAGTCACTTCAGACCCGGCAGTAAAAATACTGGTGCTATGGCTGGTTGCAAAATCCTTTACATCTGATTCTGCATTGGGCGCAGCCATCATTTGCATACCAGACAATTATGTTCAGCTCATTTTCCTTCAATTTAAATAGTTTAAATACTCATGGTGTTAATTGAGCGCTAGCTTTTCCGTCGATGTTTATGTGCGCGTCCATCTGTTTTCTGCATTTGAAGTTAGTTAAAAGGTGCTTAAATGTGTCATTATCTGTGCTTAAAGGCCACACTAGCTTTCCGCATTGGACTGCAAGTCTGTACCTAAGGCAATGAAGGGTTAAGTGGCAGTGGGATTCGAACCTGGCTGCCAATGTGTTTTAACCATTAAGCAAATCTTCCATTCCCACAAAATATCCAGTGACCTCAGCATTCATCCCACCTCACAAACCAATCCAGACAATCTCCCTGCCCACCTCCAAAGGCACACACTCCTTTTCTTTCTCTTCCCCCTCACCATCACACACACACTCTCACAACCCCATCCCTCCTTTTCTGTTTCGATATCAGCTCCGCAGGCTCTACAGCATGCTTACTTGCCTTGGGTTTTTGGGGCACTTCTTCCCTCTTTGGAGGATATAAAGCCTGACAGTGTGTAGATAAGAGGTATGTGTGATTCATGCGAGTACACACCACCATGCAGCAACAGCCAGCTTTCACCTTACATACACAGGATGAAAATGATGACAGTCCTCACAGCAACACTGTTAAAAGTACAGTATTGCCATGTTGGACACGGAGGTTGCCAAGTCCTCCCACATTGAGGGAGGGGAGTGCTGCTTGGGTGATATTTATCCTATGAAAAAAGGCCACTCACTATATCCCTATGCTAAACACCATAATCATGCTTCAGTGGTACACACATTTCAAAAATTTTTTTGTCGGATCGTCTGTACTGAGGATGTGAAACATACTCGTTTAACAGACCCTCCTTTTATTCGACTTTTTAAAAGGTCAGCTCAGAGGCGATGTTTGTAACCTGTTGAATGTCTATTACATGGGGATGGTATTACTTAGCTGAACCGTTAAAAGTACTTGCAAGACGGCATCTAATTTCCATTTTCTAGGCTATCGCTGAAAGCTCTCTGCCATGGTTCAACGCTGTTAAATCCATCCAACCGGGAATCCAAAAGACATGCCCGCTATTACCAATCCCTCAAAGACATTCCTGCAGCTGTTGGGTAATCGTGCGACACAATAGCGGGCATGTCTTTTGGATTCAACAGGTTACAGTACTTGTTTGAAAGTGAAGATTTTGCACATAGCATTAACTGCATGCAGGGGCTGGTCCTATGGGCCGTTTATAGCCTCGGGCATAATTTGGTCGAGCTGACCTTTTAAAAAGTCGAATAAAAGGAGGGTCTGTTAAACGAGTATGTTTCACATCCTCAGTACAGACGATCCGACAAAAAAAATTTTGAAATGTGTGTACCACTGAAGCATGATTATGGTGTTTAGCATAGGGATATAGTGAGTGGCCTTTTTTCATAGGATACTACTGTGGCTTCCCTTGCTAAGGTTTTATGAGTGTATAGTTCCTTTGGGTGATATTTATGGCACGGTCCTAAAAATATTTACACATCCCATTTAGCAAACAGTAATGCCTCTGTAACATGCTAACAGCAGCTTTAAAAATTGCAACAACCCAAATTTCTTCTTAGAATATTAGCAAATGTTGCTAAATAAAATGGCTAAGAAACTCTCAAAATGAAAATGAGTATATATGTATGTATATCAGTCTATATATCAAAACATTCATAGGGCAGTAAAGATTAGAAACATTTAAACCTTTGTGAATTTTCAAAAAGGCCACTTTCTTTCTACTGCTTCTTGATAGGCTATGAATCTTCTCAAGTTCATTTTTACATTGTCCAATACACATAATTGCTCTGTGCTGTAGTGCCCTCTGCCTTCTTTCCGTATCTGCCCAAAAACAAAGAAAGAAAAGAAATAAAGAACAGTGTGTCACATTAAAGATGTGTAAAATCCTATCACCCTCTCTATTACTCTCCACCTCCCCAATGCATAAGAGGTTTTACAGATTAAGTATTTGCTTCCATGTTCCACCCACAGGTTTCCAGAATTTATATTCTTAACTCCTTGTTTTCTCTTTTTTTTCCCAGCCTTGCTTTTGAGTTGGATGGTTACACTTGCTCAGTATCCTATCAGCAAATACCATACGGAAAGCAGAGTTACTCATCTGTAGCCAGTGTTCTCCATGAACAGGAGGAGTAATTCCTCACGTGTGTGACATTCCCGATGGAGCACCATGTGGGAACACTCCCCAGCTTCCAAAAGAAGCTTTTGTGAGCCTCCATTGCATATGCACGCCTGCCTTCCTGCCCGCTGTGGCACCATATTATATTTTCTATGTTGCTTAGTTCTTTGAAGATAAACAGTAGTTACTCACCTGTAAAAGGTGATCTCCAGGAACAGCAGGAATTTAGTCTTCACATATGGGTATCATCGGTACCAACGGAGCCTGCGCGGGAACGCTCCCCAGCGTCCATTAGGAAAGCTTTTGGGAGCATCCCACAGCGCCTGCGTGCTGCCTTCCTGTCTTTCCAACTGTCCCTCTCCAGTTGAGTTTATAGCTGAGACGAGAGAGAGAGAGAGATACAACTCCTAGGGGAGGTGGGCGGGTTGTGAAGACTAAATTCCTGCTGTTCCCGGAGATCACCTGTTACAGGTGAGTAACTACGCTATCTCCAGGAACAAGCAGGCATGTAGTCTTCACATATGGGGACTCCCTAGCTGCAGATGCCAGGGAGATGGCCCCAGGAAGTTGTTAGGCCTTGTGAAAGGGCCATACTTCCCCCCCATGGATCTCTGGCATCCTACCAGGGACGGTGGGTAGGAGTTGATTAAGTCTGAAAAAGGTGTTGAACAGCCTGGCCAAACAAGGCATCCCGGCGGGAGTCCTTGTCTAAACAGTAGTGGGCTGTGAAGGTATGTACCGAAGCCCAAGTAGCTGCTCGACAGATGTTATCGATAGACACAGAGTGAAGATGAGCCATCGAGGCTGCCATGGCTCTCACATTGTGAGCTGTGACATGGCCTTCAAGAGGAAGGTTCTTACTCTCATAGGCAAAGGATATGCAATGAGCAATCTAGTTAGATAGAGTTCTTTTGGAAACTGGAAGTCCCAAATGACTAGGATCAAAAGCAACAAAGAGTTGAGAAGATTTTCTATGCTGCTGTGTCCTTTGCAAGTAAAAGGCCAAAGCTCTTTTACAGTCCAAGGTATGAAGGTTCCTTTCTGCACTGGAGGCATGAGGCCTCGGAAAGAATACAGGAAAGTAAACCTTTGGTTTAAATGGAAAGGCGAAACCACCTTTGGCATAAAGTGTGGATGGGTCCTAAGAACTACCTTATCATGGTGGAACCTTGTATAAGGAGGATCAGCCACTAACACTTGCAATTCACTGATGTGACGTGCTGATGTGAATGCAATGAGGAAGATGACTTTCCAAGAAAGGAATTTCAAAGATGTAGTGGCTAATGGTTCAAAGGGCGGTTTCATGAGTTGCCCGAGCATCAGATTCAAGTCCCATGCACCGGTGGTGGCTTAATGGGAGGCTTTGTTAAAAAAAGGCCTCATAAATCTTGCTATGAGAGGATGAGAGGAAATAGGTTGTCCACTTAGAGGCTTGTAAGAAGCTGCAATAGCACTAAGATGGACTCTTACTGAATTTGTCTTGAGACCCGCATTTAACAAATGAAGGAGATACTACTCCAGTATCGATTCCAGAGGTATTGCAAGAGGGTTAAGACCCTTCTGCGAGCACCATATGGTAAACCTTTTCCACTTAAGGGCACACAAGCGTCTTGTGGAGGATTTCCTAGAAGCATGAAGGATATCCTTTACCTGTTGGAAAAGGTTAAGATCCTGAAGTTCTAGGCTTTCAGCAACCAGGCTCTGAAATGCAGAGACTGGGGATTCGGATGCCAGAGCATCCCGTCCTCTTGGAAGAGAAGATCTGGAGTGGATCCCAACTCCAGAGGCGGAGCTTGAGAGAGATGTAGGAGCAGAGGGGGTACCACGTTTGCCGTGGCCAATGTGGAGCTATGAAGATCATATGACCTCTGTCTCTCTGAAGCTTGAATAGGGTTTGGGGATGAGAGGAAAGGGTGGGAAGGCATATAGGAAAAGTCCTGACCCCAGTGGAGGAGGAAGGCGTCCCTTGCCTGACAACATCGAGCCGGAATTCTGGAACAGAACCGGGGAAGTATGGCATTCAGCGGACTTGCAAAAAGGTCTATGTCCGGGGTTCCCCAAATCTGAAATATTTGGGCCACCTGGTCTGCATGGAGACACCATTCGTGTGGAAGCCGAACTCGACTGAGTTTGATTGCCCAAGAGTTTTGGATGCCTGGAAGATACACCGCAAGGAGATGAATCTGATGCTCTTGGCGAGGGCCCATAGTCGCAAAGCTTCGTTGCATAGCAACAGAGGCTGTTCCGCCTTGCTTGTTCACATAGAACATAGTTACCTGATTGTCCATTTGAACTAGGACTGTCTTTGTAGCTGAGCTGGGCATGAAATACTCGAAGAGCAAAGAAGATTGCTCTGAGCTCCAGGAGGCTGATATGAAGACAGGCCTCCTGTGGAGTCCAGGTACCCTGGGTAGAGAGATCGTGTAGGTGGGCTCCCCATCCCACTTGTGATGCATCTGTTAGGGTGGCTTGGGATAGGGGTTGCTGTAAAGGAGACCCTACCAAAAGGTTTCTGGGTGATTGCCACCACAGGAGGGATGAAATAAGACAATTTGAGTTTGTTATTTTGTCCGACAGGCAGCCTGAGGCCTGTGTCCACTGAGTGGATAAAGTCCACTGGGCTGCTCGCATATGGAAGCGAGCATAAGGAACCATATGCACGGTGGATGCCATGTGGCCTAGCAATTGTAGCATTTCCCGAGCAGTGAGACAAGGTTTGAGCACTGCTTGGGAAGCTAGTTGTACTATGCCCTTGTCTGTCTGGTATCCAGATGAGCTCCTATGAACTCTAGGAACTGAGTGGGAGCAAAATTGGATTTTGGGAGGTTTATGACCAGTCCCAAATACTGAAGGATTCGCATTGTGCGAAACAAAGCAGAGCTGGCTTCTGGCACTGTAGGGACTCGAATGAGCCAGTCATCTAAGTAAGGGAAGACGAATATTCCCAGAGTGCGGAGAAATGCATCTATCACAGCCATGCATTTTGTGAACACTCTTGACGCAGAAGCCAGGCCAAAGGGAAGAACCTTGTATTGGTAGTGCTTTCCTTGAAACAGGAATCGGAGGAATAAGCACAGTTACTTACCTGTAACAGGTGATCTCTGGGAACAGCAGGAATTAGTCCTCACATATGGGTACGTCGGAACCGACGGAGCCTGCGCGGGAAAGCTCTCCAGCTTCCCAGAAAGGAAGCTTTTGGGGCCTCCCACTGCACATGCGCGCTGCCTTCCCGCCTTCCTGACCAGCTCTCCTCAGTTCGAGTTTATAGCTGAGACAATAGAGAGAGGAAAGGAAGATAGATAGAAGATACAACTCCTAGGGGAGGTGGGTGGGTTGTGAGGACTAATTCCTGCTGTTCCCAGAGATCACCTGTTACAGGTAAGTAACTGTGCTATCTCCAGGAACAAGCAGAAATAAGTCCTCACATATGGGGACTCCCTAGCTAAGATGCCTGGGAGATCCCCTTCCAAGGGTTCGCCATCTTCGTATGGATCTCAGGCATCCATCCTGGGAAGGTGGGCAGGAGTTGTTCAAGTATGGAACAGGTGTTTGAGGACAGCCTGACCAAACAAGGCATCCCAGCGGGAGTCCTTGTCCAAACAGTAATGGGCTGTGAAGGTATGAACTGAGGCCCAGGTGGCGGCTCGACAGATCTGATCTATGGATACAGAGTGAAGATGAGCCATAGAAGTGGCCATGGCTCTCACATTGTGAGCTGTGACATGGCCTTCCAGAGAAATGTTTTTACTCTGGTAAGCAAAGGAAATACACTGAGCAATCCAATTGGAAAGTGTACGTTTGGAGACTGGAAGTCCCAAATGAGAAGGATCAAAAGCCACAAAAAGTTGGGAAGACTTTCGATGTGGCTGAGTCCTGTTGAGGTAAAAGGCAAGAGCTCTTTTACAATCTAGAGTATAAGGTTCCTCTCTGCACTGGATGCATGAGGAGCCGGGAAAAAGACAGGTAGATATACCTCTTGATTAAGATGAAAAGGCGAGACCACTTTGGGCATAAAGTGGGGATTCGTCCTAAGGACCACCTTATCATGATGAAACCTAGTATAAGGTGGATGAGCCACTAAGGCCTGTAGTTCACTGATGCGGCGAGCCGAAGTGACTGCAATAAGGAAAAGGACCTTCCAGGAAAGAAATTTCAAGGCGGTAGAAACCAACGGTTCAAATGGTGGCTTCATAAGCTGACCTAGAACTAGGTTCAAATCCCATGCTACCGGAGGAGGTCGGATGGGAGGCTTAGTTAGAGTCAGGCCTCTCATGAACCTTGCAATAAGAGGATGAGAGGAGACAGGTTGTCCATTTAGAGGTTTTAAGGATGCTGCAATAGTGCTCAAATGGACTCTTACTGAATTTGTCTTAAGGCCTGCATTAGAAAGATGCAGGAGATAGTCTAGTAGAGAATTCAAAGGAAGTGCTAGAGGGTCAAGACCCTGTTGAGCACACCAAATGGAAAAGCGTTTCCATTTGAAAGCATAGGAACGCCTCGTGGAGGGTTTCCTAGAGGCATGAAGGATATCTTTCACTGGTTGAGAAAGATTGAAGTCATGAAGGCTTAGGCCTTCAGTAACCAAGCTCTGAGGTGTAGGGACTTGGGGTTTGGGTGCCACAAAGTCCCCTCCTCCTGAGACAGAAGGTCTGGCGCAGTTCCCAGGTCCAGGGAGGGTACCTGGGAGAGATGCAGAAGTAGAGGGAACCACACTTGGCGTGGCCAGCGTGGAGCTATGAGGATCATCGACCCGTGATCCCTCTGGAGTTTGAACAGAATCTTGGGAATCAAAGGAATGGGTGGAAAGGCATATAGGAATTCCTGACCCCAATGCAGGAGAAAGGCGTCGCTGGCCTGAGCTCCCTGACACGGAGTCCTGGAACAGAACCGGGGAAGTTTGGCATTCCACGGACTTGCAAAGAGGTCTATGTCCGGGGTTCCCCATTCCTGAAAGATTTTGCGTATCTGGTCCAGATGTAGGGACCATTCGTGTGGAAGCAGAACTCGACTGAGTCTGTCTGCCCGAGAGTTTTGAACCCCTGGAAGATACACTGCCAGAAGATGAATTTGATGCTCTCTGGCGAAGGCCCATAATCTGAGAGCTTCGTTGCAAAGCGACAGAGCCTGTCCCTCCTTGTTTGTTTACATAGAACATGGCCACCTGATTGTCTGTATGAACTAGGACGGTCAGGTAGACAAGGAGGGTATGGAAGACTTTGAGGGCAAGGAAGATTGCTCGCAGTTCCAGGAGGTTGATGTGAAGGGTGGTCTCCTGTGGAGACCAAGTACCCTGAGTGGAGAGGTATTGAAGATGGGCTCCCCACCCTGTTTGGGAGGCATCTGTTGTGAGGGTTGCTTGGGGCAACAAAGGTTGGAAGGGGGCCCCCAACGACAGATTCTTGGTGGATATCCACCATTGGAGGGACCAAAACAGACGTTTTGAGGTGAGTATTTGGTCGGAGAGCGCTCCTGATGCTTGAGTCCACTGGGTGGCCAAGGTCCATTGAGCTGCTCTCATATGAAGACGAGCGTAGGGCACCACGTGTACCGTGGAGGCCATGTGGCCCAGAAGTCGCAGCATTTCCCTGGCTGTCAAGTGAGTGCTGGACTGAGCTTGGGAGGCCAAGCACACCAGACGTTGGCCCCGGACCTGAGGAAGGTAGGCCCTTGCAGTGGTGGTGTCCAACTGGGCCCCTATGAATTCCAGAGACTGAGTAGGGATGAGTTGAGACTTGGGAAGGTTTACCACCAGTCCCAGATACTGCAGAATGTGTCTCGTGCGGTCCAGGGAAATCTGGGCCTCTGATTGAGATGGAGCTCGGATGAGCCAGTCGTCCAGATATGGGAATACAAAAATTCCCAGACCTCTTAGAAATGCGGCTACAACTGCCATGCATTTGGTGAACACTCTTGGAGCAGAGGCTAGACCGAAGGGAAGTACTCTGTACTGGAAATGTTTTCCCTGGAACAGAAATCATAGATATTTTCTTTGGGATGGGTGGATGAGTATATGTGTGTACGCATCCTTGAGATCTAGAGAACAAAGCCAATCCTGACTCTGAAGGTATGGAAGGAGAATGCCCAGAGAAAGCATTTTGAATTTCTCCTTGTATAGAAATTTGTTCAATTCTCTCAGATCTAGGATAGGTCTGAATCCCCCTGTCTTCTTTGGTATGAGAAAATAAGGGGAGTAGAAACCTGTCCCTTGTTGAAGAAGAGGAACCTCTTCTATTGCCCTTTGGGCAAGGAGGGAAGAGACTTCCTGACCCAACAGGGCCAGGAGAGATGGGGGAGAATTGAAGTGCCTCACCATGGTATGTGGAGGAAGGTTGGAAAAATGAAGTTTGTAGCCCTCTCTGATGATAGAGAGGGTCCAGTGCTCTGATGTAATTTGCTCCCATCTGGGAGCAAAGTGAGCTAACCTTCCGGGAATGGTGAGGGGCTCTGGTTGTTCTAGAGCCAGAAAGGTTAAGTTCTCTAGGGGCAAGTCAAAACCCCTGAGGGGGTTGAGCCTGCTGAGGAGTGGCAGACGCTGCAGGCTTTGACCTTGCCTGTTTAGGTTGCTGACGCTTAGCAGCAAAACGAGGCTGAGAAGATTGTTGGCCAGTATTTGTGGAAAATCTGGCCTTCTTGTAGTAAGGCCTCTTGAAAGACTTTTTCTTGGCAGGAGTAGAGGTAGACTTAGAAAGTCTATCTAAGGTAGCATTTTCTGCGTCCATTTGAGTGGCTTTAATTTGCCAGTCTTTACCAAATAAGTTCTCACCTGTACAGGGCAGATTCCGTAAGCCATGCAGGACCCAGGGTTCTAGGTCAGAGGCCTGGAGCCAAGCAAGTCGTCGGGCTGCAATAGCAATGCCCGAAGCTCTACCGGCACCCTCAAAGGAATCAAAGGCTGCTCTGTTGGAGAACTTAGAAACATCTAGAAGCTGTTTCACCAGAGAAATGAACTCCTCCTTTCTATCCTCAGGGATAAAGGGGGCAAAATGCCGTACCTTTAGGGCAAGTTCCCTTAGAAACATGCCCATATACAGACTGTATGAATTAATCCTGGCTATAAGCATACTAGCCTGGAAGATTTTCCTACCAAAAGAGTCTAGGGTCTTACATTCTCGCCCTGGAGGGGTAGAAGAGTGCCTTTTGGTACTCTTAATCTTTTTCAGCGCAGACTTCACCACAATGGAATGGTGAGGCAGCTGAGTTTTTTGAAAACCAGGAGAAGGAGGGACCCGGTACATGGTGTCCAACCTACGGGAATGAGGAGACAACGTTAGAGGAGCCTCCCATAAGTCCATCAAGTGTTCTTGAAGGATTTCATGGATAGGCAGGGTGACTGCCTCTTTAGGAACCTTAGGGTATCCTAAAATATCCAATTTCTTGGATCTAGGTTCTTTTTCAGAGGATGTAGTAATAGAAAGTCCTTTAGCTACTTCTATAATGAAGTCTTGAAAGGACAAATCCTCTGGTGGAGACATTCTCCTCTTTGGGGAAGAAGGCTCTTCAGGAAGAACAAGAGACAGCTCATCAGAGTCATCAGAGGAGTCAAAATCCTCAGAAGAATTAGAGTATCCTCTATTTGCTTCCAACGCACGATACGCATACCGCTCGGTATCGACATCAGGTGTACCGGGTATGGGATCGGTATCGGGCGAAAACCCGGATCCGGCATGCGGAACCGATCTGCGTTTGGAAGACGATGGTCTCGGTTCCGGTATGGGGGACGGTACCGGAACCGGACCCGGACCCGCTGGATGCGGTACCGAGGGCGTCGCAGCTTTAATAAAAGCCAGAATGGCCTGCTGCATGGTCTGAACAGTATTGTCCATAGACGCCACTGCTGCCTGGATGTCGGTACCGGCATGGGCCGGTACCCCAGAGCAGTCTAACAGGTGATCGGTCGAGGCCGTGCCATCGATGTCAACCTGTAACCCCATAGATGGAGCTTTGGAAGCCAGAGCTTCCCGCCGGGGTTGTTTGGCTGGGGCAGGGTCCTCTGACTCAAGATTGAGGGCCTCTCGATACTTTGAAGGAGATTTGCCTTTTGAGGACCTGCCCGAAGAAGGTTTGGTTACCTGAGATCCATCCGGATAGGAAGACCTGGATGACTGTGATGCTGGATTATCTGAAGCAAACAGTACATGGAATTTGTTGGCCCGGTTCTGCAAACCACGTTTAGACATCTGGGAGCAGGACGGGCAGTCCAGAATGGAGTGGTCAGGCCCCAAACATTTAAGACACCAGTCATGGGTGTCTGTAACAGAAATAACAGCACTACACTTGGTACACTTCTTGAAACCAGGGACTGGTTTCTCCATGAGGAGAATTTGTGTAGGCCTGAGGCCTAACCGAAGTCACCAAGTTGTGCTAAAATAAAAGTTTGTTTGTTTTTTTAAAAAGAAAAGAAAAGAGAGACCGGCGGTACCGTTTTCGGTATGGGGAAGGCAGGTACACGGTCTAAAGAAACAAACTAAAATAAGAATTTCTTCAGCGGTGACAGGAACACGACCTGCTGGCTCCGCGGAAAAAGAGAAACTGAGGAGAGCTGGTCAGGAAGGCGGGAAGGCAGCGCGCATGTGCAGTGGGAGGCCCCAAAAGCTTCCTTTCTGGGAAGCTGGGGAGCTTTCCCGCGCAGGCTCCGTCGGTTCCGACGTACCCATATGTGAGGACTTATTCCTGCTTGTTCCTGGAGATTAGAAATTACACTTACCTGGTAATTGTAGTTCCTGGAGGGCTCCAGTTTAGTCCTCCACATCCGGGTAGTGCGCTTCCTCCTGCAGCATGGAGACTGGACCAATCAGAATCTTGCCATCACCTGCTGTATGCTGCTGGAGCTCCCATCAGCCCCCCAGTGAACTATTGACCAAGCAGACTTAAAGAAGCAACACATGAAACAAAAACAGTCACTTAGCTATAACTATTACGTATTACCCTTAATAATCCACCTGACTCCCTCCCCAACCGAGGAAGCCAGAACTCTGCACCTTGCTTCTGTCCCTCTACCTGAAATAAAAAGGCAGCCACAGCCGCAGAACTAAGAGATAAACAGATGAGAAAGAGAGAGCTCAAAGACCCAAAACTATGGATCCTAGAGTAAGCCACTTATCCGACCCGCTCTTCCCACACCTACGGCACCCTCCAGAAAAAAATCATCCCCTGGGTGGGAGAGAGGACTAAACTGGAACCCTCCAGGAACTACAATTACCAGGTAAGTGTAATTTCTATTTCCTGAGCGGTCCTCCAGTTTAGTCCTCCATATCCGGGATGTAGCAGAGCAGTTATCATTGGGAGGGACCTTGCAAACCGGCGCACAAAACTGCCGAATCGAAACAGGAATCTCGGGCGGCTAACACATCTAGCCAGTAGTGTTTACTGAACGCATGAAGCAACGACCAGGTAGCCGCCCTGCAAATTTCCGCGGGTGGCACTAAACTGTACTCCACCTACGACGTCGCTTGCGCCCTAGTAGAGTGTGCCCGCAAACCTAGCGGAACCACACTCCCCTGAAGAATGTATGCCGAGGCAATTGCCTCCTTAATCCATCTGGAAATGGAAGCCTTTGCCGCTGCTTCTCTTTTCCGGACCCCGCCGAAGAGCACGAACAGTTGGTCCAACTTACGGAACGTCTCCGAAACCTTTAGGTACCGACGCAACACCCATCGCACATCCAGACGGTGCAATCCCCGGTCTGCATCACCGTCTGCCTCAGAGTTAAATACTGGCAGAAAAAACAGATTGATTCAAGTGAAACGGGGAAACTACCTTAGGCAGAAAGGAAGGGACCGGCCTCAAAATCACTTTATCCCTAGAAAAGGAAAAGAAGGGTTCTCTACACGAAAGTGCCTGCAACTCCGAAATCCATCTCGCTGAACAAATGGCCACCAGAAAAAACGTCTTCAGCGTCAGATCTTTAACAGACGCCTGGCTGAGCGGCTCAAAAGGTTTCTTAACCAAAGCCCATAACACTAAATTCAAGTCCCACGGGGGCACCGACGCTCTGCGTGAAGGACGCAGCCCGAACACCGCCTTAAGAAAACGTTGCACATCCGTGTGCGCCCCCAGCGGAACCCCCTGAATCTTGCCCCGATAGCACGCGAGCGCCGCTAGCTGTACCTTCAGGGAACTGGTGGCTAACCCTTTCTCAAAACAGTCCTGCAAGAAACTGAGTATCACGGGCACGGAAGCCGTCGCCGCCCGAATACGTCGCCTAGAACACCAGTCTTCAAAAATCCGCCACACCCGCACATACGTGAGCAAAGTCGAAGATTTCCTTGCTTGAAGGAGCGTGGCAATGACCGCTGACGAATAACCTTTCCTCTTCAACCTAGCCCTTTCAATGGCCATACCGTAAGCGAGAATCGATCCACCTGCGGCAGCCGCAGAGGCCCCTAAATCAGCAGATCCACTAAAGGAGGGAGCCTCCACGGCCCTCCGTCGAGCAGACGAACCAGATCTGCATACCAGGGACGTCTGGGCCAATCCGTAGCCACTAGCAAGACTCTGCCGTGGTGCACTTCTATGCGTTGAATCACCCAGCCGATCAGTGCCCACTGGGGGAAGACAGAGGAGACCGGACTCCAGCCAAGGCTGAATGAGCGCGTCGATGCCTTTGGACATTCTTTCTCTTCGTCTGCTGAAGAACCGGCTTGTTTTTGCTGATTGAAAGGTCACCATGAGATCCATGACTGGAGACTCCCATCTGCAAACTATTTTCGCGTACACCTGCGGGTGAAGTTCCCATTCCCCAGCATCCACCCGCACCCTGCTGAGAAAATCTGCCATCACGTTGTCCTTGCCTGCGATATGCGCTGCTGAAATGGCCAACAGACGAGATTCCACCCACTCAAACAACCTCTCTGACACTTCCTCCATGGCTACACTCCCTGTTCCGCCTTGTCTGTTGAGGTACGCCACCGTCGTTGAGTTGTCCGAGAGTACTCGCACTGCTCGTCCCGTCACTGAAGCCTCGAAAACCTGCAGCGTCCGCAGCACCGCTCACAGCTCGTGACGATTGATTGACCAAGAAGCTTCCTGGGCTGACCACGTCCCTTGCGTGTACCGACCCTCGCAATGGGCTCCCCAGCCCGTCAGACTCGTATCTGTCATCAGAGGAATCCAAACTGGTTGTTCCAAGGGCAGACCCGCCTGCAGCGACTTCGGGGACAGCCACCACTGCAGCGACTGACGAACCCGCCTCGGGCAGGGCAATCACTTGTTCAGCGAAACCGACTGGTTCGACCACTGCCGCAAAAGCGCCTTTTGCAGCGGTCGCATATGAAACCTGGCACATAGAACCACTTCCAGGGTTGCCGTCATTGTCCCCAGCAGCCGAAGGTACCACCATGCGGTAGGCGCGGAGATTCCTAAAAACTTGAGTACGAGCTGGCGCAAGGCTTGAGCGCGACGATCCGGCAAGAACACCAATCCTCTCGCTGTGTCGAAACGAACCCAGAGATATTCGAGGGTCTGGGTAGGCATCAAGTGACTCTTTTTTACGTTGACTATCCAGCCGAGCCTCTGCAGCAGGTCCACCACCCTGCCTGTAGCTTGCACGCTCTCTACCTCGGACTATGCCCGAATCAACCAGTCGTCGAGATAAGGGCGAACGAGGATACCCTCTTTTCGCAAAGTTGTCGCCACCACCACCATGACCTTGGTGAAGGTGCGCGGAGCCGTAGCCAACCCAAACGGCAGCACCTGAAACTGGTAATATCCCCACAGTTACGCGAACCTCAGGAACTTTTGATGGGCTGCTCTGATCGGAATGTGCAAGTAGGCCTCCTTGAGATCCAGACACGTCAAAAACTCCCCTTGGCGCACCGCCACTATGACGGATTTCAGGGTCTCCATGCGGAAATGCGGCACCCGGAGACAACGATTTACTCCCTTGAGATCTAGGATAGGCTGGAGTGACCCATCTTTCTCTGGCACTACGAAATAAATGGAGTAATGACCTATACCGCGTTCAGACCCAGGGACGGGAATTACCGCCCCAGGGCCAAAAAGCGATCTAACGTTACTCGAATCGCCAACTTTCTGTTGACCTTTGCTGGGCGAGAGGACCAAAGAGTCCCTGAGCGGACAAGCTAACTCCAGCGCATAGCCCTCTCAGACTATCTCCAGTACCAATTGATCTGAGGTTATTTGGACCCAGGAAGAAAGAAAGTTCTGAAGGTGTCGTCCGATCACTTGACTTCCCTCCGGGGTCCGCCTCGCTTCATTTTGGCTTGCGGTTAAAGGAAGAGGAGGAAGCAGCTGCGAAACCCCTGCCTGCTCCTCGAAACCCCCGAAAACCTTGGGACCGAGAACTAAACCTGCCGCGCTGAACACCCCAAAGGCGGGAAGAGCGGAACCTTCGGAAGTCTCGAAATTGACCCCGAACGGTCGGCGAGCTTCTACTCTGCTTAGGCTTATCCTCCGGCAGCCTGCCCCCTTTTGACTCTCCCAAGTCCTTCACTAACTTATCCAGATCGTCTCCGAATAACAATCTGCCCTTAAACGGGAGCTTACTGAGTCGCGACTTAGAAGACCCGTCGACCGCCCAATTCTGCAGCCAAATAGACCTCCGTGCCGCCACTAGAGGCGCCATACTATTTGCCAATGTTCTGATCAAATCATAGTGTACATCTGCCAAATATGCCGAACCGGACTCCAACCGGGTCACCTCCAACAGCCCTTGCTGGTCCATGCGAGGGTCCTGCCTCAAGCATTGAGACCATCGCAAACAGGCTCTCGCCACCCAGGCCCCACAAATAGAGGCCTGCAAAGAAAGGGCATTGGTCTCAAAGGCCTGCTTCAACAAACAATCCACCTTTCTGTCTTGTGTGTCCTTCAAGGCAGCACTACCTTCAACCGGGATAGTTGTTCTCTTGGTTACTGCCGATACAGCTGCATCTACACGTGGCGACCAAAACGTTTCCTTGTCCTTGTCCGCTAAAGGATAGAGCCGGTTCATTGTTCGAATGCCCTTCAAACTCGACTCAGGTTGGTCCCACTCAATCTGAATCATCTGCTCCACAACCCTGTGCACCGGGAACACCATCTGAGATTCCCAGACCGCCTGAATGAGGGGATCCTCCAGCCCGTCCTCCTCCACAGGACTCGCTGCAGCAAGATTAAGTGTCTGGAGAGATTCCGTAATCAGGGGTACCAGCTCCTCTTTACGAAACACCCGAATGATCCGAGCCTGATCTTCGGGCTCCGGAATCTCCCCTTCCTCAAGCTCGTCAACGTCCTCGGGCTCTACGTCAGCAATCTCAGCCTCCTGCCATTCCATATCCACCTGCTCCATTTCCGTGGACCGAAGCCGCTTAGCAGGTTTCGGGAAATCCCCTCTCACATCCTCCCCTTTGGGGGATGGCAGGGGTGCCGGCCTCACCAATCCCTCTGGCAACTTTCTAAGGCGCCCCAACTGAAAGGCTTGATGCATAATTAGAACAAAGTCCGGGGAAAAATCCCCCAAGGATGTCTCCGCCGGCACTGTCGGCTGAGCCCCCGACTGGCCCACGGGCGTAGCTGGAGGCGAAGCCGCTGGAGTTCCCGGAGATGGCTCCCCTCCCCCCTGTACCGCAGGGTCTATAGGGTCCAGTAGTGCTCTGCCCTCCACTTGCTGCTCTACATCAGAAGAAACAGCAGCGCAGCCCCTGCAAATTCCTGACTGAGACACCGTTCCCCTGCGTGACCCGCAGACCACGCACTGCGGCCTAGCAGCCATTAAGCAGGATCCAAAACAAAAAACCTACCACAAAAGAGAGAGAGGAGAGGCTCAGTATGACTGAACTATCAGTCAAAAGGAAAAACAGAAATGAAAAATCTTTTTTTTTTTTTTTGTAAATACAACCACTCACTAAAGAAAACCCCCCAATAAAAAACGGGTTTGGAGGGGGAGACAGAACGCTAAGGAAAACCATCAAACAATCAAGCTGCTGCCCTTCAAGCCTGCTCTAAACACTAAGTACACGTCGCAGCACGGCCCTCCGCTTCGTGCGGGAACTGCACAAAATGGCTGCGGCCGGCGCCGGCTCAAAAAAGGCACGAAAATCCCCCAAAGCGATCTGAACTCTTCTCACCTTAATGCAGACCGTCAGAGGCTTAACAAAGGAAAGAACTTACCCCCAAAGAGAAGCGGTGCCCCGCGCTGTAACGCCGCTCAAGCCCTGAGCGACTTACGCGCTATGGCCTGGGCCATTCAAAAGGAGCCGGTGAGACTTGTACACAGGAGTCCTCTCCGACGGAAAGCCCATGCTCTGAAACCCCCCGGAGCAGGGCGTGAGGCTATGCGTGCCCAATCTCTCCTCCTTGTCGTCTAGGAGGAGAGATCCCACAGACCGCTGCCTGCACTCAAATCCGCTCTGCAAGGAAAGAGGCAGAAGGGCAGTGAAGGGCTCGGCTCACAGCAATGTTTTTTTTTGTTATTGTTTTTTTAAAACAGGACCCTAAAGAAAATAAAGCAATCCAAAGAAACCAATCAAAATCAAGAGGGAAAACAAAATAAAATAGAAATCTAACTAGTGTTGCCTATTTAGTCCTTAAGTGAGCCCAGTGCCAGGCTCACACGTCCTCCTGCTGCATGGAGACTGGACACACTGGGGGGCTGATGGGAGCTCCAGCAGCATACAGCAGGTGATGGCAAGATTCTGATTGGTCCAGTCTCCATGCTGCAGGAGGAGGTGCACTACCCGGATGTGGAGGACTAAACTGGAGGACCGCTCAGGAACTCCTGTGATTTGGAAGGATGAGAATATGAGTATACGCATCCTTGAGATCTAGAGAACAAAGCCAATCCTGACTTTGAAGGTATGGCAGCAGAGTTCCTAGAGAGACCATTTTGAACTTCTCTAGGAACAAATATTTGTTCAATTCTCTGAGGTCTAAAATGGGTCTGTGTCCCCCTGTTTTCTTTGGAATAAGGAAATAGGGGGAGTAGAACCCTGTACCCTGATGGGGAATGGGTACTTCCTCTATTGCTCCTTGAGCAAGGAGCATTGTGACCTCTTGACCTAAGAGACTGTCGAGAGAGGTTTGAGAATTGAACTGTCTCACAAGTGTAGGAGGGGGCATGCTGTGAAAATGAAGCTTGTACCCCTCTCATACAATGGACAGAGTCCAATTTTCTGCTGTTATTTGGTATCATCTCTGGACAAAATGACATAACCTGCCTGGAATGGTCGAGGGTTGTGGACCGTTCAGAGGCAGGAAGGCAAAGTTCTCTAGAGAGGAGTCAAAGCCCCTGAGGAGGCTGAGCCTGCTGAGGTGGCTGAGGTTTTGCAGCTTTTAGCTTCTTTTGTTGTCTAGGTTGTTGCTGTTGTCCCTTTTGGGTAGTCTGACCTGGACGGTGTCCCTGTTGGGTATAGGAAGGATAAAACTTTTTTCTTATTGAAAAATGGTTTCTTAAGAGGATTTTTTCCTTGCAGGATAAGGTATCCAAGGTGACATTGTCAGCATCTATCTCATTAGCCTTCTCCTGCCAATTCTTGCCAAAGAGATCTTCTCCTGTGCAAGGAATGTTTTCTAATTTATCCTGTACCCAAATTTCTAAGTCAGATGCCTGAAGCCAGGCAAACCGACGTGCACCAATGGCAATAGCAGAGGTTCTGCTTATGCACTCAAAACAGTCAAAGGCTGCACGATTTACAAACTTGGAAACATCATGAACATGTTTGACTAGAGTAAAATAGTCTTGTCTTTTGTCATCAGGAAGGAGGGGGCTCCTGTGACCTCTTTAAGGAGGCGGCGGCCAAGAGAGCAAATAGAATGCTAGGTATGATAAGGAAAGGAATGGAAAATAAAACAAAAGATATTATTAATGCCTCTATATCGTTCCATGGTGAGACCACACCTTGAATATTGTGTGCAATTCTGGTCGCCGTATCTTAAAAAGGATATAACGATTTTAGAAAAGGTTCAGAGAAGAGCCACCAAAATGGTAAAGGGGATGGAAGGATACTCCTATGAAGAAAGGCTAAAAAGGTTGGGGCTCTTTAACCTGGAAAAGAGACGGCTGAGGGGAGATATGATAGAAGTCTATAAATTAATGAACGGAGTGGAACGGGTAAATGTAGATCGATTGTTTACCTTATCAGAATATAGAAAGACTAGGGGACATGCAATGAAGCTACAGGGTAAACTATTTAAGACTAATAAAAGAAAATATTTTTTCACTCAACGTGTAATCAAACTCTGGAATTTGTTACCGGAGGATGTAGTAAAGGCTGTTAGTGTAGCTGGGTTTAAAAAAGGTTTGGACAAGTTCCTGGAGGAAAGGTCCATAAACCATTATTAAGAAGGGACCCAGGATATCAATGCTTGAACCAATACAAGCATTGTGGAACCTGTGTCCCTTGGGGAAACTGCTAGGTACGTATGACCTAGATTGGCCACTGTTGGAAACAGAATACTGGGCTTGATGGACCTTGGTCTGACCCATTATGGCATATCTTATGTTCTTATGTAACATTCCCATATATAAGATATAGGAACTGATCCTAGCTGAGAGCATGGAAGCATCGACACCCAAAGGCATCGAGAGTCCTACATTCACGACCTGGAGGATTGGATGAATGTCTCTCTGCACTTTTCACCCTTCTCATGGCTGATTCCACCACCATTGAATGGTGTGGTAATTGAGTTTTTTGAAAGCCAGGAGAAGGTGGAACTCAATACATGGTAGCGAGTCTTCGAGAACGAGGAGATGTGGTTAAAGGTGTTTCCCACATCCTTAGCATAAGATCATGTAAAATCTCATGAATAGGCAGAGTAGCTGCCTCTTTGGGAGCCTTAGGGTACTGGAGAATTTCCAACTCCTTTGCCCTAGGCTCTTTTTTCAGGAGCTACTGTGATGGAAAGGCCTCGGGCCACATCACGGATAAAGTCCTGAAAGGACATATCCTCTGGCAGAGACATTCTGCGCTGAGGAGAAGAGGAATCCTCGGGGAGAAGTACTCTTGTATCGGCAGAGTCTTCAGACTCAGAGGATTCAAAATACCTCTGATCCCGATGATCGTGCAAAGCACGGTACCAGTATCGATCAAAGTCGGTATTGGGTTGTTCCGGTACAGATCTGTCGATGCTGGAGACAGAAGCATGACCCGGTATGGGTGGCATACCCGCTGATGCTAATGCAGTCGGTACCGGTATCGGTTGAGGTGTCTGAAGCGGTTTCAACGGTACCGAAGCCAAGGAGAAGAGCCGCTAGATTGCATTCGATAGCAAGGAATCTCTGGTCTATCGACGCTGCCGATGCTTGGGTGTCGGTACCAGTAGAAGTGGCTGGAACCCCAGAGCATGGTGCCAGTAGTTCTGCCGAGATTGAGGCCTCGAGAACATCCTGGAGCCCCATTAGTGCTTTGGAAGCCAAAGCCTCCCGCCGGGGCAGTTTTGCCGGTGACAATTCCTCAAGGGCAACGCCAGGGGCATCGCGATACTTAGGAGATCTACCCTTTGAGGACCGGCTAGATTTATGTTTGGCTACCTGAGATCCATGGGAAGAAGATGAGGCCCTGGAGGACATTGATGCAACAGATGCCACGTCGGTCGGTACCAATGATACCCATATGTGAAGACTACATTCCTGCTTGTTCCTGGAGATAATACAAAGCCTGTAGCCAAAAACACCACCACAGGGAGGTGAGAGGGTTGTGAAGACTTATTCCTGCTGTTCACGGAGAACACCTGCTATAGGTGAGTAACTAAGCTATCTCCAGGAACAAGCAGGAATGCAGTCTCCACATATGGGGTGACGTTGGTACCAATGGAGCCTGCATGAGAACGCTCCCCAGCGTCCAATTAGAAAAGCTTTGGGAGCACTCCACTGCGCCTCTGCCTTCCCAATCCACAGAGCCAGCAGGTTTTCTTCTTCCTGTCACCATGAAAAACATTCCTTTTTGGTGTTTTGGTGCTCTGCCTGTCAACAGCAGTACCTTCCCTGATAATGGCCCTGTCATTTTCTTATATTTTCTAAAGCTTTTCTTTTTACTTTTGTAATTGGTGGTTTCACCACCAATTTAGGCTTCGGCCTATTTTTCTTGGCACAATGGAAAAACACTTGTGTGGTTTTAAAAAATGTACCAAATGCTGCTCTATAAAGCCGATCTCCGAGCTGTACGCATCTTCCCTTATCCCCTACATATCAAGTCCCTGCTTCTCAAAAAACAATGCCTGGGTACAGGAACGATAGAGACTGTGGCAGAGACCGAGGATTTGGTGGCCCTCACTTTGGGGGGGGGGGGGGGAGTAGGGGAGGACCCCCACCTGGAAAGATATATGGAAATCCTGGTGAGAGGCTAGTGAAGAGAATTTGGAACTTGAATGAGTTACCCAAATTTCAGAAGAAATTTTACCAAGAGCATCCCAATATAACCAGGCTCACTGCACAAGAAGTTGAGCAATACCAAAAAGGCAGAGAGATCACATTCAGGGGTCATAACTGCCCTAAACCAGTTATGAATTTCTTTGAAGCAAACTTTCCAGCTAACCTCATGATGTAATTAAAAGTCAGAATTTCAGAGAGCCAACAGCTATTCAGGCACAAGGTTGGCCAGTTGCTTTGAGTGGACTGGATATGATTGGCGTAGCACAGACGGGATCAGGAAAAATGCTCTCTTACCTGTTGCCTGGCACAGTCCATATAAACCATCAACCATTTCTGGTACGAGGGTATGGGCCAATTGTTTTGGTACTGGCACCCACTCAAGAATTGGTTCAACAAGTGTAGCAAGTGGCCGCTGAATATGATAGGCCATGCCATTTGAAATCCACTTGCATTTATGGAGGCGCTCCAAAGGGACCTCAAATCTGTGTTCTAGAAAGAGGTGTTGAAATCTGCATTGTAACCTCTGGACGACTGATTGACTTTTTAGAAGCTGGAAAAACCAATCTCAGAAGATGTACATACCTTGTGTTTGATGAAGCTGACAGAATGCTTGATATGGGCTTTGCACCACAAATCAAAAAAACTGTGGACCAGATCTGACCTGGCTGACAGACACTGATGTGGAGTGCAACATGGCCCAAAGTTAGACAGCTTGCTGAAGACTTTCTGAAAGATTATGTCCACATCAACATTGGTGCACTAGAGGCGAGTGCAAACCATAATATTTTTCAGATTGTGGATGTATGTCAAGATGGTGAGAAGGATGATAAGCTGCTTCGATTAATGGAAGAAATTATGAGCGAAAAAGAAAACAAAACCATTGTCTTCAAAGAAACCAAACAGCAATGTGATGATCTTACACGGCGGATGAGGAGAGATGGGTGGCCAGCCATGGGAATTCATGGGAACAAGAGTCAGCAGGAAAGAGACTGGGTTCTAAGTGAATTTAAACATGGTAAAGCTCCCATCCTGATTGCTACAGATGTTGCATCACGAGGGTTAAGTTAGTATGGCCTCTGAATCTTCTTTTTTTTAATGTTTAACTTTTTAACATTTTAAAGAAAGTCTACTGCTTTATTTAACTTCTGCATTTTCTGAGTTTTTTCACATTAAGGTGCAGTCTTTGTGGCAAGGCCTAGGCATGACAATCTGAGGACTCGAGGGGGATGGAGGACTAGTGACTATGATCGGCTGGCTGCTTCCAGCCGAACAGAGGTGAAGAACTGTGAACATTGTGTGCCAGTAATCTTCAAAAGGCAAAGATTTAAAAAAAAATCACTACCTTGAAACTCTTATCTCAGATAAGAATGTGCTTCTCTGCCCTGAGATTTCTTTTCTTGTCCAGTTTGCATGTTGCCATGGTACAGTGCTGTTACTACCTTTGTACATTGTGTGCTGTGATCTGTGGGTTTTGCATTTCAGTGAGTTTGATGAAATGAAGAAAATTCAAAAGTTTAGTTTTCATTTTTCCCATGTTCAAAATGGAGAGATCAACTTTTAAAATGTTCTAAGCCTTGTACAAATTGGTGAGAGCACTGGCACATGAGTTATAGAAGGGGAAAGAATCTTCTGCCCTTTTTTTTAATACCAAGTGGGGCTGGAAAAGCAGCGACCTCCATAAATGTCTGACAAGTTCAAAGTTCCTCCCTCACCTTGTACAGTAGTCGTCATGTCGAGACCTGCCAGAGACATTCTCAAGTGAACCCTGGCTTCTTGGAAGCGCTTGCCTAGACAAGACTCGGTGCACAAAAACATCTTGATGACTTTAAGAGAACAGGGTATGTTTTTCTTGAAGCTGCAGTTGTAAGGTCTTGGCAAGACAAGCAGTGTGGCCTAAATTTTTGTTTGCTTCTAATGAGTGTGTATAGGGAGGACCTTTATCCATTTTGGTCCTCAAATGAGCACATGAAGAGGCTGCTGAGAGCTTTCGTGGCCTGACTGCAGAGAAGCATTCAGATGTCATTCAACTTATCTGTAGGGAAACTTGGCTGAACTAGGAATGCATGCTCCTTATGGTAAAGCTTAAACACAGGGTGGGTGACGATGGGGGTACATGAGTGCACTTATTTGCTTCTCCACGAATATAGGAAGAACAATTAATCCTCTTCTTTGCAGGCCTTATGCTTCTCGGAAATACTTTAACTTGTGTTTTCGGTCTGGCTGTTGTGGTATGCAAAACCTTGTACATTGCTTTTTTGCCACACTGCAACAACTTTACAGATGTTGAAGAAGTGAAATGTGTCATCAGTTATGACTACCTTAATTCCTCAGAGGACTATATTCCCCGAATTGGAAGAACCGTAGTAGCAAAACAGGTACAGCTTATACCTTCTTTACACCTAACAATATAAAGCAAATTAGCGACCTCATATCTATGCTTCGGGAGGCTAATCAGGCAATCAACCCAAAACTGCTACAGCTGATCGAAGACAGAGGTTGTTACAGGTGTAGAGGCATGAAAGATGACCGCCATGACAGATACTCTACAGGCAAGAGGTTTGGTAGTGGCCTCAGAGACAGGGAAAATTATGATCGAGGCTTTGGTTCTAAAACTCAGAATGGTGCTTACAATACTCCAAACTATAACAGCAATACCTTTGGAAATGGTTATGGTGCAGCTGGCATGCAGTCCACTTACAGGTTTAGAAATCAAACGGCATCCTATCAAAATGGCTATGATGCCAGTCAACAATATGGTCAAGACTATATCCTAAGAGGAACTGGGATAACTTTATGTCCTCCCAATATAACACAAGCACTTCAATGGCTAAAAAAAGTCTCAGACTTTCTCATGGCACTGTTTATCAGACTCACGTCTTGATTCTTTACTGTGCCTAGTAGCATCAACGACCTTTTTTTTATATATATGTAAATGTGTGGAACCCTAATCTCAAAAGATGCTGTACTCATTGAAAAGACTTGAAAGCTAATATCCACGTTTTCTTCTATGCATTGTTCCAAATTTGCTGTCCTCTTAAGAGTTTCCAATGCAATGTTTTACATAGGTCTCTACTTCTTGGACCCCTGATGTCGGCAATTAATTTCTATCAGATGATACTTAGCTTTTTCTCATTGTATTTAGGGTTCTCTCTCTTTCGATCCCAACGCTCTCCTCAGGTACCATTAGAGTGTTTCACCGCTTCGGTTTCTTCAGGGGATCTTCTTGTTGCCCTTATGTGCTCAAAATCTTGTAAAGATGCTGCCCACGTCTACCCTTTTCAATTTTTAACGGACTGCAATCCGTGCGGAGCTCAGCCTCCTGCTTGCACACAAAACGCTGCGCATTTGGAAGCATATCGAATGTTCAGAAAAAGACCAAAGAATAGTGAGTCAACAATATGGAACTATGATGAATGGTATGGCCCAACAGCAGTATGCATATCCTGCTGCTACAACTGCTCCCACGATGGGTTATCTAATGCCAACAGAATATCCTCAGTAATGTTTAAAAAATGTTACATTTATTTCTAGTTTCATGATTGCTCTTTATTTATTTATTTATTTATTTAACAGTTATTTATATACCGCTCTTTCCCATGTTTCAAGTGCGGTTTACATGTAACAGTAGGTTAATTGGTATGAGATATACCAGGACATTTTACATAGAACAGATAATTATAAATTACAAGGAAAATTGTAACATTACAAGTATAACATATTAGAACATATATACATTGCTAGTTAAATTATTAATCATCATGTAAATGAGTGTGTAGTATGGTTAAATTAGTGTATTAGTGTCGTTTATTTTTGAAAATAGGGTATATAATATTAAAAATAAATGTTAGCCTGTATCCCTTTGAGAATTCTGTTTTGGGAGTGTATTATAGTGTAATGTAAATAAGTGAGTTTTTAATTTTTTTTAAATTCTTTTATGTCAGACAGTAGGCGAATGTTGTCAGGTAAATTGTTCCAGAGTATTGGAGCAGAGTGTGAGAAAGCTCTCTTATTGGTTTGTTTTCTGGCTTTTGTAAAATCTTTTGGTATTGTTAAAGTATTTATGTTTCTGCTCCTTTGAGATCGTTTATCAATGTCAATGTTAATCAGTGTATTTAGTGCAGATGGTGCAAGTTTATTTATAAGTTTAAATGTAGTGACAAGAATTTTATATTTGATTCGGGAGTAAATTGGTAGCCAATGAAGTTCAGCTAAAATTGGTGTAATATGTTCAAGTGGGCTTATATTCATAATCGTTCTAGCAGCTAAGTTCTGAGTTATTTGTATCTTTTTAATATTTTGTTTCGAAATACCATTAAGTATTGTATTTGCAAAATCGAAATGTGGGGTAATAATAGCATGAATTATGTTAATAAAATCTTGTAGAAGAATCAAAGGTCTTAGTTGTTTTAGTGTTTTGAGTTTGTAATGTATATTTTTAGTTAAATATTTTATATGTGAATCCATATTTAGATTATTGTCAAGTATCACACCTAAATATTTTACTTCTTTTTTTATATTAATTTCATGAGTATCTAGTGTAATCGTGTTTGGGGGTATATATGTTTGATTTTTAGTGATAAATAAAATATTTATATTGTGTGTTATCTAAAAAATAGCTATTTAAGAGAGTAAGCCTATGTGGAAAATGGCAGAAACTACTGCAGTGCAGCAGTAATGATGGTGAACTTTTTTCAATATTTAAGTTGGAATCTCTACATTCCTGAACTATTTTTAGTTTATTTTGTACTAGAAAATGCAGCCAGTGTTTTCACTAAAAGTAAATGTAGTGATTTGAAGTACTGTAATGAAGGCAATGCATGGCCTTCTAATAAAGAACATAACTTAAAAAAAAAAGTACCAAATACTCTGGTACTATCTCAGTCACCAAAAAACATGACTGGTGTTTAAAACGTATGGGCCCAGACCATCTACCAAAAAAATGTCTTTTGTGCCAACAAATGACAAAACGAGGCCTAAAGAACAGGGCCAATAAGTATGATTCTCCGTTTGCCCCAGACTCTTATCTATTTCTGTTGCTTCTAAATTGTCGAGGATGGCGGCCTCCTCTCTCGGTTCTCAAGTCTCTTTGAAGTCCAAACATAAGTCTAAAACTAAAGCATCGACATCAAATTCCGCTACTAATCATCGAGGTCAGACTCTACATCGTCATTGGGATTCACCAAAAGGTGCATCCGATGCTGACCAGCCTGCCAAACAGACCCAGTTGGAGGACCAACCCTCCCAAGCACGACAGAGGCTTCAGGATGCTCCAGAGGCTTTGGACCTCCAGAGAGCTACTGGTATCATGCTTGAGGACGGTGGCTCGAAGCCCCGTATATGACTCCACCCAAGCATCGGTCTCCTCCCTCGATCAGCGTATCCTTGGTATTGAGGGGAGTTTGGCAGTACTCCTGGCAGCCTCGGTACCAGTGGTATTGACAGCTCCAGCGACACAAGCACCGGTTCTCACCTAGAGACTGGTACCTCCTGGTCCCATGCCAGTCCTCGAGCCTCTTTTAGGAGATCCTCTCCCTCCGACAGCAGCGTTGGAACCAACCAGCATTGTCTGTTTAATTCCTGGTACTGAAACAACTCTGGACGAATATTGGGCCTCGACATCGGCACAGGATTGTCGATACTTTGACTTTCTTTTGGAATCGGACTCTTCCTTGTCTGATTCTGAGGATACATCGAAGGATTCCAGGGCCACTCGGGACATCCCTTCCAACCATTCCCTTCCTCATGAGCAGTGTCGGTCCCTGCCAGAGGACATGTCCTTTCAGGACTTCATTAGGAATATGGCGGCAGGTCTCCAGAAAAATGTGACATCGGAGATGGAACAGAGGACAGAGGAACTAGAAATCCTCCAATATCCCTTGGCACCCAAGGAGGCAGCCACGTTACCGGTGCTTCGAATCCTACAGGATTTAATACTGCGTATGTGGGAGGCCCCGTTAATAGTTCCACCTATCAACAAACAACTTGATACCATGTGTCAAGTTCCGCCATCTCCTGTTTTTCAAAAGCCACAGTTACCACACCATTCCATGGTAGTGGAATCGGTTTCACGACGCATCAAGAGTTCAAAGACTCATTCCTCCATGCAAAAATGCTAGAGCTCTTGATGCCTTTGGGCGTCAATATTTTCAGGCATGCATGCTCATATCCAGGATCATTTCATACATGGGCATGTATCTCAAGGGTATCTCCAGAGATTTGGAGAAACTTGTTCCTCTCCTTCCTGATGACAAATGAGATGTACTCCTGGCCTTAGTCATGCAAAATCAGAATACATCCAAGTTCCTTACAAGGGCATCTTTCAATGCCTTTGAGTCTTCCAGCAGAGCCCAGCAATCTGCATTGGTGCTTGCAGGATGACCTGGCTTCAGGCACTGAACCTCGAGCAATGGGTTCAGGATAAATTAGCCAATATTCCCTGGTCTGGAGAAAAACTTTCTGGAAAGGGTTGGAGAGAGAAGGTTGGGAAGCTTGAGGCGGATGATCTCACCCTCAAAAGACACTCTCCTGAAAGGCTTCTGACCCCTTCAGAAAGAAGGCCAATTTCAATAAGTCTTTCTTTTCTAAAAAGAAGAGATATTACCCTTCTTTTCCACTTCAGGCTGCTTACCAATCCCAGCAGCAACAACAGAGGCAACAGGGCCCTTGTCAGCCCAAAGAGCCTAGGGCACCCTAAGCCAAAACCAGCTGCTTCATCACTGTCAGCACCTGTTTTTTGACTCCTTTCTAGAGAGCATAACCACTCTGCCTCTGCAGGGTTCCCTGTCCCTTCACATAGCAGGCAGACTTTGTTCTTACGCCCACAGGTGGCATCTCATCACATCAGAACAATGGACTCTCAACAGCATCCAAAGGGGTTATCTACTGCATTTCCAAAACATTCTCCCTGCCACCTTCATGAAGGATTATCCAGCCAACCCCTTACAGGCCAACCTCCTTTTAATGGATGTGGCTGCCCTGTTAACTCAGGGTGCTGTCTAAATAGTTCCTTCCGCTCAAGAGGGCAAGGGCTTCTACTCTCCTTACTTCCTCATCCTCAAGACGACAGGAGGGTTCAGGCACATTATAGATCTTTGAGACCTCAACATTCTTTGTTTGAGAAAAATTAAAGATGAGTTCCCTAGGAACTCTTCTGCCTTACCTGCAGAGAAACAATTGGCTATATTCTCTAGACCTCAAGGAGGCATACACTTATTTACTGATCCACCCTCTACATAGACATCATCTGTGGTTCCAGGTTCAGCAAACCCACTACCAGTATCGGGTGCTTCCCTTCAGGCTAGCATCCGCACCCGGAGTATTCACAAAGTGTATGGCGGTGGTCGCAGACTTCCTTCGTACTTTGGGGATCTTTGTCTTCCCCTACTTAGATGATTGGTTAATAAAGGGAGAATCCCCAGAAGAGGTAAAACTAGCTCTTCATTGCACCATCACAGTGCTCCAAAGTCTGGAATTTGTTCTAAACTTCCCTAAAGCCCACCTGATGCCACCCAAGCAGCTTGGATTCATTGGGGCACTTCTAGACATTCGTCAGACATGAGCTTTTCTCCCACAGGATCGCTCTGTCCATCTCATCAAGCTGGCCCTTACTATAAGAAGTGGTCACTGCTCGAGAGATGCTACACTTTCTGGGTCACATGGCCTCCACATCCATGTTGTCCCATATGCCCGGCTACACATACGACAGACTCAATGGGCACTATCATCTCAATGGACCCAAGCAACTGGGCGTGTCTCTGACAAGATTTGCATCACACCTTTTCTGGTCAACTCCCTTCAGTAATGGTGCACCCCTCAAAACCTACTCGAGGATCACCTTTTTGGATGCCTCCACCTCAATGAACCCTAACAACTGATGCTTACAAACTCAGGTGGGGTGCACATCTGAACAGTCTCACTACACAGGGGCATTGGACACAACAGGAATTTCAGATGCATATCAATCTCCTCGGGCTTTGTGCTCTCACAATGCCCTTCAGGTTTTTCAACCCCAACTTTCGGTCAAACAGGTTTTAGTCCAGACAGACAACCAGGTGGCTATGTTCTATGTGAACAAGCAGGGGGGAACGGGCTCTTATCCCCTCTGCCAAGAAGCCCTTCATCTCTGGTTCTTCTACATTGCACACTGTATCCATCTTAGGGCGATTTATCTCCCCAGCGAACTCAATCTCCTCGCGGACAGGCTCAACCGCATCTTAAGACCTCACGAGTGGACTCCGAATCAGAAGATGGCCTCCTGGATCTTCCACCTATGCGGGACCCCCAGAATAGATCTGTTCACCAAGAAAGAGAATGCATGACTGCTGCTGTTCTGCTCAAGGCTTCCCTCCTCTCGAAGTCAGGCGACTGATGCCTTCCTTCTCTACTGGGGCATTGATCTGCTTTATGCATTCCCAACCACCCTTCTAATCCCAAAGACCCTGTTTAAGCTGCAGGCTGACTGGGTCTCTATGATTCTAAGAGCCCCTTACTGGCCCTGCCAGCCATGGTTTCCTCTGCTGCTTTGTCTAGCACAGATTCCACCCTTCAGCTTAGGGACATGTGCCCAACCTCCTCTCTGCAACGTGGGGCGTTACTCCATCCCAATTCACTGGCCCTCCATCTCATGGTGTGGCTGCTGAGAGCATGTTTGATGACTTTGATCTTCCTCAGCTGGTCAAGGACATTTTACTTGCATCACGCAAGCCATCTACCAGACATTCTTATGCCTTCAAATGGTGACTGTTCACCATTTGGTGTACCCTGAAACACAATGACCCTTCTGCCTACCCAGTGGAATCTCTTTTACATTATCTCCTCCACTTATCCACTGCAGGGCTCAAGACTAACTCGGTCCGAGTCCATCTTAGCGCCATTGCAGGCTACATAGGCTGGTGGATAGGCACTTCATTTCCTCGAGCCCCTTGGTGCAGCACTTCATGCGGGGTCTTCTGCTGTCCAATCCACCTACCAGATCTCCACCGGTAGCGTGTGACCTTAATGTGGTCCTAGCACAGCTTCTAAAGCCTCTCTCTGAGCCTTTTGCTACCACTTCTTTGAAATTCCTCTCCTGGAAGGTCATCTTCCTTATTGTCCTCGCTTCTGCTCGCAGTATAAGCGAGTTGCAGGCCTTAGTGTCAGATCCTCCATACATGTGCTTCCACAATGACAAAGGTGGTCTCGGTTTTTCATTTTAATCTGTTTATAATGCTCCTGGTCTTGTCCAGACCTCATGCCTCCAGAGCTGAAGCAATGTTACACACGCTAGATTGCGACTGCGCTCTGGCTTTCTACTTGGACAGAACCAAGAATTTCAGGAAATCCTCTCATTTGTCTCCTTTGATCTAAGTCACCTTGGACGTCCAGTGTCGAAATGCACCCTATCCAAATGGATTGCGGACTGCATTTCTTTTGCCTATGCTCAGGCAGGCCTCTCCCTTGAGAGTCATGTCACTACATACAATGTGCAGGCCATGGCAACCTCTGTTGCCAACCTTCGATTTGTCTCTATCGAAGAGATTGTCGAGCAGCTATCTGGTTCTCCATTCACACCTTTGCTGCCCATTACTGCCTAGACAAGGACCCCCGTTGGGACGCTGTCTTTGGCCAGGCTGTCCTTTAGCATCTTTCTGGGACTTAATCTCAACTCCTATTTGATTGTTTTATTTATACTGCTTTTCACTGGGGCAAAGCAGTATAAAACTCCTATCCTCCGTTCCGGACTCTTCTGACAGACTCCTCTAGCCATGCTCTCGCAAGCTGAAATCAAGTCCGATGGAGCCACTCTGTATCTATACCCTCTGGCTCCATCCTCTAGCCTCGTGGTTGTCTGTTTTAGTCTGGTGCCTGGGAGCTAGTGAGTCCCATATGTGAAGACTACATTCCTGCTTGTTCCTGGAGATAGCATTGTTACTCACCTGTAACAGGTGATTTCCGGTAACAGCAGGAATCACTCTTCACAACCCACCCTCCTCCCCTAGGAGTTGTAGGGTATTTATTTTTCCTCTATCGCTCAGCTACAAACTCAACTGAGGAGAGGAGTTGGGAAGGCAGATGCACAGGTGCAGTGAAGTGCTCCCAAAGGCTTTCCAATTGGACGCTGGGGAGCATTCCCGCACGGGCTCCATCAGTACCGACATCACCTCATATGCGAAGACTGATTCCTGTTGTTCCCCGAGATCACCTGTTACAGGCGAGTAAAGAGTAGTTACTCACCTGTAACAGGTGTTCTCTAGGAGCAGCAGGAATCAGTCCTCACATATGGGTGACGTCGGCGCCGACGGAGCCCTCGCGGAGCAATTTCCCCAGCTTTCAAAGAAAGCCTTTTCTCATACCCTGATTCTTTGATGTAAATAGTTGTCTTGTACATAGTTAATCCTGTTATCCAAGTTGATTTTCCTGTTAACTGTAAAACCCAGATATTTGTATGTTGTCTGAGGTCCTTTGTTCCATGTAAACCGCGCTGATAACGAATAGTGCGGTATATATAAAAAAAAATGTTAATAAATAATTGCAGCACGCATGCGCGGTCCCCTTCCCGCCCAAGGGTGCCATCTTGCTCAGTCTGACGACATAGCTAAAAGACAGCAAAAAAAAATTAGCAAAAACGAAATGATAGGACTGCAACGCCAAGGGGAGGAGGGAGGGTTGTGAGGACTGATTCCTGCTGCTCCTGGAGAACACCTGTTACAGGTGAGTAACTCCTCTTTCTCCAGGACCAAGCAGGAAGTCAGTCCTCACATATGGGACTCCCAAGCTTAAGGCTACCGGAGACCTCAAGCACAAAAATGAGCTCCCTCTAGCTCAGCAGAATAGAAGGAAGGAATCTTCTCTGAAAACGCCCCCGACCGGTAGCCCAACACCAGGGCCGGAGGGTAGGAGTTGCCTAAACCTCAAAGAGATTATGGAGGACTGCCTGACCGAAAGCACTGTCCCTGCGGGACTCCCTCTCCAGGCAGTAATGTGCCACAAAAGTCTGGCTTGAAGACCAAGTAGCGGCCCGGCAGATGTCTGCCAACGGAACAGAGCGGAGGTGTGCCACTGACGCAGCCTTCGCCCTAACACGATGAGCCGTGACTCGACCCTCCAACGAGAGGCCGGCTGCCCCATAAGCCCAGGCGATACAGTCAGCTACCCAGATGGAGAAGGTACGCTTGGAGACAGGGAGCCCCAAGTTACTGGGGTCAAAAGAAACGAAGAGCTGAACAGCCCTCCTATGCTCCCGCGTACGGTCAAGGTAGAAGGACAAGGCCCTTCTACAGTCCAGAGTATGCAGGACCATTTCAGCCCGGCTGGAGTGCGGCCTGGGAAAGAAGGTCAGAAGAACCACCTCCTGGTTGAGATGAAAAGGAGAAACCACTTTTGGAAGAAACTTAGGGTGAGTCCGTAAGACCACCCTATTCCTGTAGAACCTAGTGTAAGGAGGATCAGACACTAGGGCCTGCAGTTCACTAACACGCCTAGCAGAGGTAAGGGCTACCAAGAACAAGGTTTTCCAAGAAAGAAAACAAAGAGGGCAGGTAGCCATAGGTTCAAAGGGCGGACAGGTAATCCGCTGCAAGACCACATTCAGATCCCATTCAGGGGCTGATGGACGCAAAGGAGGCTTAAGCAGAAGGAGGCCTCGGAGAAAACGAGCCACCAAAGGGTGGTTGGACAGAGGCCTGCCATCTACCGGTGCGTGATGTGCAGAGAGAGCACTGAGGTGGACTCTGACAGAGTTGGACTTAAGGCCCAGATTGGAGAGGTAAAGCAAATATTGCAAGACCACCGCCACCAAGCAGGAGAAGGGATTCTCAGACTGCTGAGCACACCACACGGAGAAGCGACGCCACTTAAGAGCGTAGGACTTCCGGGTGGAGGGCCGCCTGGAGGCCAAGACGACCTCTTCCACCTCCCGAGGCAGTAGGAGGGGAGCAAGGACTACCCTTTCAGCAGCCAGGCCATCAGATGAAGGGACCGGAGGTTGGGGTGTAGGAGAGACCTGTGGTCTTGTGTCAGAAGATCGGGTTGAAACCCCAGAGGAAGAGGAGTGTCCACCGCCAGCTGCATTAGAAGCGGGAACCAAGGTTGCCTCGGCCACTGGGGAGCCACTAGGATCATCGAGGCTTTGTCTCTGAGAACCTTGAAGAGCGTTCGAGACACCAGCGGCATGGGAGGAAAGGCATACAAGAGGCCTGTGGACCATGGAATCAGAAAAGCATCCGGCGCTACTCTGAGAGGATGCGGTTGTCGAGAGCAGAATCTGGGTAGCTGCTGGTTCAGAGGACTGGCAAACAGATCCAAGGTGGGGAGTCCCCACTTGAGAAAGATCTGCTGAACCACTAATGGATCCAATCTCCACTCGTGTGGTTGGAGGATCCTGCTTAGTTTGTCTGCCAGGTAATTTTCTGGACCTGGGAGATAGACCGCTTTGAGGAGTATGCCGTGGCCGACTGCCCAAGAGCACAGCCGTCGTGCCTCCTGACAGAGAAGGAAGGAGCCTGTGCCTCCCTGTTTGTTCACGTAGAACATTGCTACTTGATTGTCCGTCTGGACCAGTACAGACTGGTGAGAAGTGAGGTGGGAGAAGGCTCTCAGAGCTAGGCGGATGGCTCTGAGCTCCAGGAAGTTTATCTGCTGCGCAGACTCCCAAGGAGTCCAGAGGCCTTGAGTACATGTCCCTTGGCAATGTGCTCCCCATCCCAGGAGAGAAGCATCGGTTGTTAGTACCTGAGAAGGAGGAGGAGATTGAAAATCCACTCCCAGTACTAGGTTTGGCAGATGAAGCCACCACCGCAGAGAAGAGAGACCAGCAGGTCCGAGACTTGTACTGAGTCCGTCAGGCTCCCCGTGGCCTGATGCCATTGAGTGCGAAGGCACCACTGGGCAGGTCGCATGTTCAGGCGGGCATTGGGGGTCACATGGACCGTGGAAGCCATATGGCCGATCAGTCTCAGAAATTGCCTGGCAGAGACCAGGGAATTGCTGCGAAAGTGGCTGGCGAGATTCATGAGCCTGTGGGCCCTGTCCAGAGGCAGGAAGGCCCGCGCCTGAAGTGTGCTTAACCTTGCGCCGATGAATTCGAGATCTTGAGAGGGGAGCAAAGTGGACTTTGCGAAGTTTATGACAAAGCCCAAGTGCTGGAGCAGAGACACAGTGCGATGAGTGGCTTGAGTGGCCTCTTGGGAAGACTGGGCCCGGATGAGCCAGTCGTCCAGGTATGGAAACACAAAAAAACCTTGAAGTCTGAGATAGGCCGCCACCACTGCCAGGCATTTGGTGAAAACCCGTGGGGCGGAGGATAGGCCAAAGGGCAGGACCCTGTACTGGTAATGATTTCCTCCCACAACAAATCTGAGATATTGTCTGTGGTCTGGATGAATAAGGATGTGAGTATAGGCATCCTTTAGATCTAAGGAGCATAGCCAGTCTCCCCGCTGGAGGTAGGGCAGCAGGATTCCAAGGGAAAGCATCTTGAACTTTTCCCTTGCCAGGAACTTGAGGTTTCGCAAGTCCAGGATGGGTCTGAGGCCTCCTGTTCTTTTTGGTATCAGAAAGTACCTGGAATAAAAGCTGTGACCTCTCAGGTGGTGGGGCACCGGTTCCACAGCCTGTTCCTGAAGAAGACTTGCCAACTCCTGAAGGAGTAAGTCCCTGTGCAGAGGGAGTCTTGGAGGCTCCCCTGGAAAGTAGGAGGGAGGTACCTGGTGAAAGTGTAGAAGATAGCCCTTCTGAACTATATGAAGTACCCAGGTATCTGATGTGATGGCTGACCACCTGTGGGCAAAGTGGACCAGCCGGCCTCCTGTGCTTAGGGAAACCAGCGGAGGGAAAGAGGCTATGCTGATGGAGTCAAAAACCCCCACCCTGCTGAGCAGGGGCCGGTGTAGTGGGCTTGGGGGCCTGCTGCCTACGGGACCCATTACCCCGTCCCTTGGCCTGCTGACCCTTTTGGGGAGCTTCTGATACTGAGGGTAGTATTTATAGGCAGCCGCCTTCCTCGGGTAAAAGGGCTTTTTCCCCGAGCCCTTCTGCTTCTGAGAAGGGGCAGAGGTTTTCCTGGACAGCCTAGTTCTGGTCAGAGTCTCGGTCTCGATTTGTGCAGCCTTTTACGCCATGGGTTTGCCAAAGAGGTTTTCACCTCTGCAGGGGACATTGACCAACTTGTCCTGGACCCATGGCTCGAGGTCGGATGACTGAAGCCAAGCCTGTCGGCGGGCACCGATGCCGGCTCCGGCTACTCGAGCCGATGCTTCAAAGCCATCGTAGGCTGCCCGAGAGATAAACTTCGAGCACTCTCGAATCCCAGTGGACAAGGCTTGGAACCTCTGCAAAGGTTCCTCGGAGAGACCAGCCGAGAACCCGGCAATTTCCTTTGCCAGATCTCGGAGATACATGCCCATATAGAGCTGGTAGGTCTGGACTCGACAAGCAAGCATAGAGCCCTGGAAACACTTTCTACTGAGGGCATCCAGGCTCCGGGCCTCCCTGCCGGGAGGCACCGAGGAATGCATTTTTTGACTCTCGAGTCTATGCATGGCCGATTCCACCACCATGGAATGGTGCGGTAGTTGTGCCTTTTGGAAGCCGGGCTCTTGCGGACTCGATAAATGGAATCGACCCGCTTGCTTAACACCGGCGCCGACGCCGGGTTCTCCCACATGCGGAAGAGAAGTCGTTCCAGCATCGGAGGAACCGGTACAGTAAAGGCCTCCTTCGGGGGAGAATCATACTGGAGGGCATCGAGCTCCTCGGCTCGAGGCTCCTCCTCGGGATCCGCGGGGAATGCCAAGGCCTTGGCCATATCCCGCATGAAATCCGAGAACCGGGTGTCCTCCGGGGGGGACTGTCTCCGAGGTTCGGATTCGGGCGAGTCCGAGGGGACACACCGAGTCCGAAAACTACCAGGGGACTCTTCGTCCTCCGATTCCCAGTCGGACTCCGCGGAGGAGGATTCGAGTGGCTCCGGTCGGGCGGGCACCGATGCCCTCTGCTCCGACGACCTCGGTCTCGAACGGGAGGCCGAGGGAGACCGCGACCGAGGATCGACTCGAGCTCGGATGGACTCGAGGATCGGCTCGGTCTCCGGGGTCGACTTGGACATCGACGTCCCTGTGGCCGGGGCAGACGCATTGGCAAGGCCAGCGATCAATGCCCGCTACTGGTCCATGAAGGCAGCTAAACTGCTCTCCAAGACCGTCAACCTGAGTCCAAGCTCAGGAGACCCAGCAGCCCCTGACTCGGGCCCCGACGGCGTCGGGCCCGATGTCAGCTCCTTCGGAGGCGAGTCCACGAGGACCACAGTACTCACGTGTCCAGGCAACTCCATTTCGAGACGAGGATGTTTCGAAGGCCTCTCCGACTCCGAGGACCGGGGACGGCTGTCGGGGCTATGCGACCTGGCCCTCGAGGAACCAGGAGCGTCCGCCGATGCCGCCCTCGCTGGTTTTTTCTTCCTATGATGTTCCCGGGTAGGAGACCCCCGCTCAGAGGAACTCTGACGATGCTCAGGACCGGAGTCCCGGGACATCGAAGCCTCTGACGAGGTCCGGGCCCTGCCGGACGCGGAGTCAGAGAAGATTCGTTCTCGCTGATGCTGCCGACTCAACGCTTTTGAGGACATTTTGCCACACGGACCACAGATCATCGGGTCATGATCGGGTCCGAGGCAGCGGAGGCAGCAGTCGTGTGTGTCGGTAAGAGACATGAGTTTCTTACAGCGATCACACTTCTTAAACCCGCTGGCAGCCATCGAGGGAAAAAGGGCCCCTGCGAGGTCAAAAGACAGGGCTGCCAGTGAAAAGGAAAAAAACGGCGCGAACGCTTGTCACGAAGGACAAAAAAAACGAAAAATAAAGGAACGGGCCCGATACCGGCGTAGCGGGTCCGGGCGGGAAAAAGAATCTGGCGTCAAACCAAAAAAGAATAAATAAGAGAGAAAATCAACTTTTTCAGCGGTGAATACAAACAGTGTCTGTAGGGCTCCGCGGAAAAAAGAAGACTGAGCAAGATGGCACCCTTGGGCGGGAAGGGGACCGCGCATGCGCGCTGCAATTCCCAAAGGCTTTCTTTGAAAGCTGGGGAAATTGCTCCGCGAGGGCTCCGTCGGCGCCGACGTCACCCATATGTGAGGACTGACTTCCTGCTTGGTCCTGGAGAACAATGCTTTCTCTATGAATAAGAGGGAAGATGTCCTCTCGTAGGGGACTCCTGAACATGAAAACAGCACAACCAGGGCAACATTTAAATTATGTAAATTATCCAGAGGTGATATATCTTTCTGTATATAGTTTGTATATAGTTTCCCCTGTTATCTCCAAGTTACTGACCCTGTTATAATGTAAGCAAAGGATTGTTCTAATGCGAAAATTTGTTATCTGTAAACCGCACTGATACCAAAGAGCGCGGTATATAAAAACTGTAAATAAATAAATAAATAAAACATAACTGGAACAGCCAGCATGCGTGATCCCCTCTTTGGGACTCAACCGATTCAATGTCCATAGCAGACATCAACATCAAGATGATTCTTTCAGTAGCCTGGATGGACAGAAGGGCCAGTGGAAACTTAAGTCCCAAACAGATGCCAGAGTACAACCTGGCCAAAGTTACTGTCCCACCGGGAATCCCCATCCAGACAGTAGTGGGCTGTGAAGGTGTGGACAGAGGACCACGTGGCAGTCCTGCAAATCTCCCCCGTGAAGACTGAGTGCAGATTGATCATGGATGTAGCCATGGCCCAGCATTGTGGGCCGTGACATGACCCTCGAGGCTCAGTCCTGCTTGAGCAAAGGCAAAGGATATGCAATCTGCTAACCAAATGGACAGTGTGTGTTTGGAGGCAGCCACGCCCAGCTTGTTGGGGTCATAGGAGACTAACAGCTAAGCAAACCAATAGTGCAGACCGGTCCACTCAAGGCAGAAAGCCAGCACATGCTTAAAGTCCAACGTGTGTAGCTAGGCCTCCACCCTGTGGGCATAAGGCCTAGGAAAGAAAGTGGGTAATACCACCAACTGGTTGAGGTGGAAACCCGAGACCACCTTAGGCAAGAAGCGCAGGTAGGTGCGGAGCACCACCTGCTTATGGTGGAATCTCGTGTACAATGGGTGGGCCACCAGAGCCTGAAGCTCACTGAGCCGGCACGCCAAGGTGAGAGCCACGAGAAAGATGACCTTCCAAGTCAAAAATTTCAGAAGGCACAGACAACTGCCCTAAGACCATATTCAGATCCTAAGCCACTGGCAGGGGCTTAACAGGAGGTTTCAAGAGGAGCAAACCCCACATGAAGCGGGCCACCAGAGGCTGAGCAGAGATAGGCTTCCCTTCCAAACCCTGGTAGTATGCCCCAATCGCACTCAGGAGCACTTGAACAGAGTTAGACTTGAGGCCCGAATTGGAGAGATGTGGGAGGTACTCCAACAAGCCCTCTACCAAGCAAGAGTAGGGATCCAGGACCTTGTCAAGGCACCAGAGCGAGAACCAGTGCCACTTGGAGGCATAGGAGTAGCAGATGGAATCCCTGCGGGAGGTCAGGAGGACCTCCATCACCTCCCCTGGCAAGTTAAGCTCTGATAGGACTACCTGTCACAACCCAGCTGAAAAGGCTTCGAATGGGAGAGTTGGAGCAGCAGGAAGAACCACAGCTGTCAGGGCCAGTATGGGGCGATACGTATCATGGTGCCCCTTTCCGCCTGGAGCTTGAGAAGTGTTTTTGCCAACAGCGGAATCGGTGGGTAAACAGAGCAGGCCCACTTCCCAGTTCAGGAGGAAGGTATCGGTCTCCAGCCTGTCCCTTGAAGCCATGAGAGAACAGAAGCGGTCCACCTGCGCATTATGTGGTGAGGTAAAGAGATCCACTGTCTGAGTGCCCCACTCCTGAAAGATGTGCTCCACCCACCCTCCTGTTGAGGGTCCATTTGTGGGGCTGGAGGACCTGGCTGAGCTGGTCCACTGGAGTGCTGTGCTCTCCAGACATGTAGGTCGCCTGCAGTTCCATGCCATGGGCCACCATGAACTTCCAGAGTCACATCGTCTCCCAGCACAGGAGGCACAGTCCTGTGCCCCCTTGCTTGTTGATACAGAACATCGTCACCTGGTTGTCTGTCTGAATGAGGGGACTACCTGGTTGACCAGGTGTGCCTGGAAGGCCTTGAGGGCATGCACAATTGCCCACAGTTGTAGAAAGTTGATCAGATGCAGGCTCTTCTGCTCCAACCATAGGCTGTGTGTCTGCAGGCTGTCCAAGTGTGTGCCCCAGCCCAGTTTGGATGCATCGGTGGTGAAAGTCCTGTGGAGCGGCACTACCTGAAAGGGGAGGCCTTGAAGAAGGTGCCGTGGCTCCAGCCACCACCAGAGGGATTCCACGAGGGCACAGTAACAGCTACCGAATCCCTGAAGAGACCTATGGTTTGCTTCCACTGGGTGCTCGGAGACAGCGTAGTTACTCATCTGTAGTAGGTGTTCTCCTACTTATTTATTTATTTGGTTTTATATACTGCGCTCTTTTAGTTCAGTGCGGTTTACAGTAAACAACTTAATACATTGAACAGGTTTACATTGAACAAGTAACAATTAACAGAGCTTACAATTAGAATGTAACAAAAGTATAATTTGTAACAGTGTGAACATAGTTTTAGAGAATACTAAAGACATTAACTATTTACCGTCATTAAGGGGAGAATGGGAACTGAACTAGGAGGCGAGGTAATAGTCTGCACTAGAAGAAGGCATGGTAGTGGTGGGCTATGTGACATGGTCAAAGTAAAGCTGGAAAAGATATGTTTTTATTGCTTTTCTAAAGGCGGACAGGTCAGTGATGTTTTGATGTTTCACATTGCCTATCCATGTGAAGGCTGGCACATGCACCAACAAACGTATGTGTATGTACGGACAAACAAGATTTACTCAAAGCCTGGAGCCTTGACAGTCAGCACAGTCGCTTATGCAACATGTGCTCAATAATACTGAATACTACTAGATGTTGTTGTTAAGCCCTCAAGTCGGTGTCGGCTCCTGGCTACCCTCTGTATAGTTGATCTAAACTTTGTTCAGTCTTTAGCCAAGCGGCTGATTGTTAATAGAGTGGTATCCATAGCTGCTGTTATTGTATCGATCCATCTCATTGCTGGCCTTCCTCTTTTACGGTGACCTTCTACCTTGCCAAGCATTATGTCTTTCTCCAATAATCTCTCTTCGCATGATATGTCCAAAGTATGAAAGCCGAAATTTTGTCATCTACTAGATAAACTTGACTAATTCAGTGCAAAAATCAGATCATAATTTAGTTTAACATATGTATTGTTTCATGTCAACTCATAAAATTTGGCTAACAAAGATTTGCTTTTGCATAGGTGGAAACCTTTCCCCATCACCAAACAAAACTCTTAGAGGAGAGGTGGGGCGAAGCTTTTGTAGCTTTTTTTTTTTTTCATATTTTTCTCAGATTTGCTCCCCCTTTCTCGTTTAGCCACTCTTCCCCAATTCCGTTTTTCTAACTTAGATGCTAAGGATAATAGATTGTTAACATATTGTATTTTTTTAGGATTTTGGGGTAATGGAATTTATAATTTTCCACATTTTTCCTTTCCTCTCCTCCTCCCCCCACAGTTCAATTAGGGCAGCACCAAATTGTAGTGGCAAATTGCTCTCTCCTCTGTCCTGCTTCAGTTGCACTAGGCCACAACTGTGTCCCCTACTTTTCTGCAACCCAACCGGAGACACACCTAATAGCCATAGCACATCCTCTTTACCTGTATAATGACGAACCACACTGGGCTGCATCATCTATTTCTTCTCCTCCCCCCCAACTAATCTATTTGGGGCTGCAGAAGTGAAGTTTTCTCCTAGTTCATAACCTCAAAGCTGATCATCTCCTGGGCTGGTGCCAAGAGCGAAACTTTAATCACTCAGGTGCATGAATTCTTCTACTCATGTGAAAGAACACACACACATAGTAAAGACAGACCAAAAAATGAACACACAGAGGACTGCAGCAAAAATCCTATGATATTAAAGTGAAACATGTAAACTTTTGAGGAAAGGAGAAGTGGCAGGGATATATTTAAATATCTGAAAGTTACTAATCATACACAAGATGCAAACTTATCAGTGGAAAACAAATTCTAGATCAAGAGATCCTAATTCAACAGTCAAAAGGAATAAAATTAGGAGTAATATTAGAAAATATTCTCACAGAAAAGATGGTGGAGAATCTTATACTAAGGCTCTATTTTTCCTTTTCTTTTCAAATCAAAGTTTGGAATTCATTTGAATTGGACATCTTGAAAACTTTGATTTTGCTTTTCTGAAGAACTATGATTTGGATACATTCTAAAATGTTTCAGCCAAATGAGGGGGAATATGTTCTTCAGGATTATGCTCCTATTGATATTATGCTAGAAAGCATTGTACTTTTGACAAATGTCTTATTTTTTTATTTATATATATATGTATGTATGTATCTATCTGAAGAGCCATTTAAATACAAAAAAAAAGGATGGCTGATGGATATATGAACAACTATTAAAGCCTTTCTTCTACTGTAGGCTAAAAATTTTAAATGGAACTAATATTTTGTTCCAAAAAAAGTTAAGAAATGATGCTTTGATCAAGTTTTGCTAGAATATTAATTTGGGGTTTCATCTGTTATCTGTCTTATTGTTTCACTTTGCTGTATTTTGTAATACTAATGATATGATTTGTTATTTTGTATGTTCATTTTATAACTGAAGACAAGTTTATAGCAATTGGTATATAACAGTATCAATTAACTGGCTAAGTATAATTAAATTGAGGAGTACCTAATATAAACACAAAGGATTCCTACTTGCAAAAAATATGAAAAGCCTTGAAAAAGGAAGTATAGGGGGGTAGACTATATGGGTCTTACAGTCCTCATTTGTCTGGACATTCTATGTTTTTAGGAACTAATATTTTGGTGCCTTTTTCTAAAAGCCGCCAGTATTTACCTTCATTTTGAAGACGGGCTGAAAATGCTTAAGTGTTTGTAGCAGTTTAATCTGGACTGCTGCCTCTTCAGCCTCTTTCCCATCTGCAAAAACATCAAAAAGGGCATCTAGAGCTTCTCCCACGACCACCAGTGAAGAATCATTGGTAGCAACCTCAAGAAGAAACTTCCCAATCATCTGCATTAAACAAAAATAAAATGCTCTTAAGAGAATGCAGTAAAAATCACATGAATGACACAGATTTTCTAGGATGCGCTCATCTGAAATACCTTAAGTGTTTCAAATGAATCTGCTTCTTTTGCTAACACACTTCCAGTGATTCCCAGTATAGCAACAGCATTTACTTTAACACAGATGTTACTAGAATGAATGCCAGCTTCACACAGATTCATCAGCTGCTCAGGGGTCATACACTGTTAAGAAAACACAGTGTTAACCTTTAAAAACAAAATACAGAATTAGCATTAAAATGTCACAATTTCAAAAGAAAATACATATAATGTCATGCTCCTTTAATAAAAACATACATTTTGCTAAAACAAAAAGCAATGCTAATTTATATCTTTACTGCCAGCACATATGGTAGATAAATTACTACTACTACTATTTAACACTTATATAGCGCCACGCACGCAGCGCTGTACAGACATGCATACAAGAGACAGTCCCTGCTCATCGGAATCATGCTCGTCAGAGCTTACAATCTAGTCACGATAGTGACACAATACAATTTGCACAATACAATTTAGTGCAAAGCATAGTGTGGTCATACAGTTAGGTTATGAAAATGATGGGGGTTAGGTTAAGATGAAGGATAGAAGTCAGGATCTGAACGCGACAGTGAAGAGGAAGGTCTTTAACCTGGATTTGAAGAGAGCCAGGGAGGGTGCTTGGCGTATAGACACAGGTAAGCTATTCCAGGCGTAGGGTGCAGCAAGGTGAAAGGAGCGAAGTCGGGAGTTAGCGGTGCGGGTGAAAGGCTTAGATAGAAGTAGTATGTTAGCGGAGCGAAGTTGTCGATGGGGGATGTAGGGAGAGATAAGAGATGAGAGGTATTGAGGGGTCGTAGAGTGAATGCATTTATAGGTAAGCAGGAGAAGTTTGAATTGGATGCGGAATTGAATGGGGAGCCAGTGAAGCGATTTGAGGAGTAACGTGGGCATGGAGATGCTGGCGGAAGATTAGTCGAGCAGCATGATTTTATATAGATTGAAGGGGGAAGAGATGGCTCGTGGGGAGACCAGCCAGGAGTAGGTTGCAATAGTCGAGGCGAGAGGAGATCAAGGAGTGGATAAGCGTTTTGGTAGTGTGTTCAGACAGGAAGGGGCGGATTTTGCTGATGTTGTAGAGAAAGAAGCAGCAGGTTTTAGCTACGAGCTGGATATGTGTGGAGAAGGAGAGAGAGGTGTCAAAGATAACCCCCAGATTGCGGGCCGAGGGAACAGGAAGGATCGTAGATCCATCCACGGAGACTGAGAAAGAGGGAAGAGGAGGGGAGGAGTTGGGGGGAAAGACGAGGAGTTCAGTCTTGGCCATGTTCAATTTCAAGTGGCGATGAGACATCCAGGCAGCGATAGAGAGGCAGGCAGAGATCTTGGTCTGGATTGCTGGAGAGATACTAGGTGTAGAGAGGCAGATTTGGGAGTCATCGGCATAGAGATGGTACTGAAAGCCATGGGAGGAGACAAGCGCACCAAGGGCTTGGGTATAGAGAGAGAAAAGGAGGGGGCCCAAGTTTCTTCTACTATATTTTAGGAGGTAATATTAAAAGCCATTTAAACACGTTAAAACACAGGTTTATGGGGAGGAAGCAACATTAACCATCATAATGGCAGCCTAGTTTATTTTTTTTTCACTTTTTATTTATGCAATTTTCCAAAATACAACAAGTTAACAACTTGTACAGAAAAAGACTCAAAGGTCCACAAGTCCACAACAATATCAGCAAGAATGGGTCACAAACAAAGGAAGAAATTATCATCTAGCAGATAAAAAGGATAAAGACGGACAAAAAGAATGGTGCGAATATTCTAACCGTAGATAGCCCACCTAATCGGGGGGGGTCTACCCGGAGGGGAGGGAGAAGAAGGAGCCAAAGAATTCACCTGTTTAGAATTAATAAAAGAGGCTAATTGGGAAGGTTCAAAGAAAATATATCTGTTCCCAGATAATTTCACCAAACATTTACAGGGAAATCTAAAAAAAAAACAACCCCCCCCAGCTGAACACCACCCGAGCGATACAGGAGAAACTGCTTCCTTCTTTTCTGAGTGGCTCTCGAGACATCCGGAAACATTCTTATATGAGAATACAAGAAATCTTTACTGGAAGACCTAAAAAACAACTTCAAGAGCCAGTCTCTATCGACCTCAAGGGCGAAGGTTACCAATAAAGTGGCAGTCATCACTGCTGTCGCAGGGGACCGCTCCAAAAAGGCAGAAAGGTCTAAACTGTCCGAGGACATCAATAAGTTGTCTCCTTCTCCCCTCAGTCCAATCCTCAAAGTTGGTAAGTAGAAGGCTTTTGATATTGGAGGAATTGCTTCTGCCGATACCTTCAAAACAGTCGGAAGAAACTGCTTAAATAGGTCCAAGGCTGAAAATCCTGGAACTTTAGGAAAGTTCAAAACTCGAAGGTTACGGCTTTTGGCAACATTCTCAAGAAACTCCAACCTCCTATGTACAGCCGACAAATCTTTTACCAAAACCTGGGAAACATCTTTAATCTGCCCTAAGGACCCCTCTAAGGAGGTCACTTTAGCATTCATCTCAGTCTGAACCGATTGATATACCTGTAATTGCTGCCCAAAAAGTTGAAACTGCTGAAGAATGGACTGGAGCTGTGATGTTATATTGAGAAGCATAACAGAGAAGGCTTCCCACAAGGATTCAGAGGTAACAACCTTGGGTTTTTCCAGGGAGAGTCCTTGGACAGACAACATTTTCGAGGAAACTGCTTCCAGTCCCGAAGAAAAATCCAACCCAGAATGCCGAAGCAGAAAGGCTCGATCCTCCACAGCCCCCTCCACACCAACCACCACGTCCGACGAACACTGCCCGGCTTGGTTGCCTTCCATGCCGGCAGAGTGCTGTCGAGACTGCACAATAGGGCTAATCACCCCTCCTTTAGCCACTTCTGAAGCCTCCAGCAGGATCTCACCTTCAGGCTGAGGTGGTGATACACGGTGCTCCGGGCTTAAAGATGCCTCTAATCCCACGGCGTCATGGGACCGTCCTTCTGCCCCAGAAACGCCCAGCGGGAGCTCCGGAGTTGCAGCACCACTCTCCGCGGTCACCACATAAGAGTCCATGGGACCGCGCACCACCGGCTTCTCAGCACCCGAGTCCTCCGTCGCCGCCAACTTTGCCTTCCGCTTTCTACCCTTATGCGGCATTAAATGGAACCAACGGCAAACAGGTAAAGGTAGAGGAAAGTGGCAAAAACTCCAACAGGTCACGGAGCTTACCGGCGTGCGTCCGTTACCGCCATCTTGCTCCTCGGTAGCCCTAGTTTATTTATTTTAATAAAACAATTTTTGATATCCCATTTTTCTACAAGTCAAAGCAGTTTACACGGAACTGAGTGAAATACAATGACATTTTGTATAAATGAAAAGTAATTAGAAATATAACTAATAAGAGTACATACAATGAATTAAGTACTTTGAGCTCAAGAAAAAACGCTTCCTTATAGTATGATGACAGCACCTGCAGCTTGAGAGGGGAAATGCTTGGCTGGTTTAGGGAGCTTGTGCCCATTGACAGGAGAAGCCACAAGTGATCATCCATTGGCATGCCCTTCCACAGATGGTGGCCTAGTGGTTGGGGCAAAGTACTTCAGGCCGGAAGGTCGGGGGTTCAAATCTCACTAGAGGACAGCAACCTTGGGCCGGAAGGACTGGCTTTTCTAGTCCCATAGGTGCTCCTTGTGGTCTTGGGCAAGCCACTTAACCCTCCATAGCCCATGTTCCCTGTAAAATAGTTATCTCCAAGTTATAATGCCCTGTTCAATGTAATTTCAGTTTGTTCAATGTAAACCGCACTGATGCAGAATAGTGCGGTATATAAGAGAATGTAAATAAATAAATAAAGAAATGCTGTGGTTGCTGCCACCAACGCAGACTAGAGGGGGAGCTTGACCTCGAACTCCTGAGAGTTTGGAGGCCACCGAATCAACAAGGATCTCTGAAGCAGCCTCTCATGGGTTGAAGCCCATAGCACCATTTCAACTGTCACTGTCATTAATCTGAGAAGCTATAAATAATCCCAAACACCTTGGGATCCTACTGAGACCAGAAGGCTGCCAGCTGATCCAACAACTTTCTCCTCGTTGGGCAGGAAGACTCTGCCCACCTGAACGTTCAAACATGCTCCCACGTATTCCAGCAATTGGGAAGTCTCCAAAGGCTCTTTCATCGATTCATCACCCAGCTAAGATTCTCCAGGAATCACACCACATGCGTCTAAACCCAAGTCACTTTGGACTGAGACCTGGCTCAGACGAGCCGATTATCCCTTAGTGCCTCAGCACAGCAACTGCCACCACTGTCACTTTTGAGAACATCCTTGGAGTAGTGGAAAGGCCAAAGGGAAGAGCGGCAAATTGAAAATGAGAGCCAAGCATGGCGAAACACAGAAAACAGTGTTGATCCTCTTGGATCGGGTTGTGGCAATAAGGTTTCTCCAGGGCAATGTGCCCATGAGGGAAGGGTTAGGACAGCCATTATAGTTGGTGATTTGATCATTAGGCATGTAGATAGCTGGTTGGCTGGTGGACATGAGGATCACCGAGTAACCTGCCTGCCTGGCGCGAAGGTAGCGGACCTCACGCGCCACCTAGACAAGGTCTTAGATAGTTCTGGTTAGGAGTCTGCTGTCTTGGTACATGTCAGTATCAATGACATAGGAAAGTGTGATAGGGAGGTTCTGGAGGCTAAATTTAGGCTTTTAGATAAGTAAGTTGAAATCCAGAACTTCCAGGGTAGCAGTCTCCAAAATGCTTCCTGTTCCACATGCAGGACCCAAAAGGCAGGCAGAGCTCCAGAGTCTCAATGCATGGATGAGATGATGGTGCAAGGAAGAGGGTTTTGGATTTGTTAGGAATGGGAACATTCTGAGGAAAGGAGGGGCTTTTCCGAAAGGATGGGCTCTACCTTAACCGGGATGGAATCAGGCTGCTGGCATTAATCTTTAAAAAGAGCAGTTTTTAAACTAGATAATAGGGGAGAGCCAACAGTCGCCCAAGAGTGCGTGGTTCGGAACAATGTATCCTTGAAGGATACTAGCAGAAGATTGATGTTAGGACATATCAGCAGAGAGGTTCCAATAAAGACAAAAGTAGCCAAATGCCCTTGAGTACAGAGTAGATAGAGCTTAAAGATTCCAAATTACCCCTGCCTACCGATAGCCAGATTAATATGAATAAAATACAGCATCTAAAATGCTTGTATGCAAATGCTAGAAGTCTAAAAGATAATATGGGACAATTAGAATATATAGAACTAAATGAGAAGTTAGATATGATTGGTATCCCTGAAACATGGTGGAAGGAGGACAACCAGTGGGACATTGTGATATCAGGGTACAAACTATATCGTAATGATAGAGCAGATCAAATTGGTGGAGGGGCTGCATTCCATGTTAGAGAGGGCATTGAGTTACAAAGGATTAAAGTTTTACAGGAAACAAAATTCACTGTAGAATCTCTATGGATTAAAATTCCATGTAAAAAGGGGAAGGGGAAGGAGATGGCAGTGGTGGTGTACTATCGATCACCTGGCCAGAATGAACAAATGGGTGATGAAATGCTCAAAGAAATCAGGGAAGCTAACAAAAGCTACAGCATAGTAATAATAAGGAGTGATTTCAAATACCCCAGTATCAACTGGGTCAGTGTCATGGCAGGACATGCTAGGGAGATAAAGTTTCTAGACGAAATAAATGACTGCTTCTTGAAGCAGCTGGTTCATGAACCGACCCAGACGGGAAGCCATTTTGGACCTAGTCCTTAGTGCGGGGGTCTCAAACTCAAATTGCTTTGAGGGCCAAATAAGGACTTGTAAAGTAACCCGCAGGCCGCATAAGACGCGGGGCCTCATTTGCATAAATATTTGCATAATGTTACCATACAAAGCGTAGAGTTAATGATGCACATTTCCCAGAGCTGACATATTCCAGTTAATAAATTCAAAATAGATATTTTTCTACCTTTTGTGCATTTTTTTCAGTTGCAATTGTTCCAACCACTTTCTTCTGGTTTCTTCGTGTCTTCTGCTAACTCTCCATCGTCTGCTGTCCATTTGTCCTTTCTTCTCTCTTCTAGTTTTTTTTCCATTCTCTCTCTACATCTGCTTTAACATACTAATCTTTCTCCTTTTGCTCCTTCCTCATTCCTATTTCATCCACTCAAATTTTACCCCTCTATCCTCAATCACCACTTACTCTCCCAATACCTGGCCAATTGTAGATTTGTCTTCCCTCCCACACAATATTTTTCCCCTCTCCATTTCACTCTCCCAGCCCCATCCCATTCTAATCCTCCCCCAACATCAGCTCCCTTCTAGTTCCAGCCCCACCCAGCATCCGCTCCCTTCTAGTCCCCGCATCAGCCCATTTCCAGTCCTATCCCCACATTAGCCCATTTCCAATCCTATCCTAGCCCCACCATCAGCCCATTTCCAATCCTATCCTAGCCCCACCATCAGCCCATTTCCTGCCCTAGCTCCCCCCCACTAAGCCCATTTCCAGTCCTAGCAACCTCCCCAGTCCATTACCATTTCTAGCCCCGCCCATAGCCCATTACCAGTCCTAACCCCCCCCCGCTGCCATTAGCCCACTTCCAGTCCTAACCCCCCCTTACCCCATTTCAGTCTTAGCCCCTCCGTAGCTCATTACCAGTCCTAACTCCCCCCCCATCAGCCCATCTCCAGTCCTTCCTAACCCCCATCAGCCCATTTCCAGTCCTAACCCCCCCCCCATCAGCCCAAGTAAATAAAATTTAAAAAAAACAAACCCTGGCTTCTGCTGCTGCTGCCGCCATGGCAGCGGCAGAATCAACTGTCAATTTAAAAAAAAACAAACTGGCTTCTGCTGCTGCAGCCGTGGCAGCAGCAGAATCAGCTGTCCCGCGAACCCTTCCCCTCTGTCCGGAAGAGCCCTGAGTCTGCTCCATCAGCAGCGGGCTTTTCAAGCCGCAAAGAGAGTATTTCCCTCTCGCGCGGCTTGAAAAGTGAATAGGTTTAAGCTGCGCGAGAGGGAAATACTCTCTTCGCGGCTTGAAAAGCCCGCCGCTAAAGGAGCAGACTCAGGGCTCTTCCGGACAGAGGGGAAGGGGCCGCAGGACATCTGATTCTGCTGCTGCCACGGCTGCAGCAGCAGCAGAAGCCAAGGGTTTTTTTTTTTGTTTCCCTCCGTCGCAGGCCGCACAAAGCGCTCTCGCGGGCCGCATATTTGAGACCCCAGCCTTAGTGGAACACAAGATCTGGTGCAAGAGATAAGGGGGTTGGGGCCACTTGGCAATAGTGATCATAGCATGATCGCGTTTGATTTAATAAACAGCGGAAGGATGGTAAGGAAATCCACAGTATTACCTTTAAAATTTCAAAAGGGAAGCTATGATAAAATGAGGAAAACAGATAAGCAAAAAACTAAAAGGAGCAGTTGCAAAGGTTAAAGATTTACATCAAGCATGGGTGATATAGAGTAGTTACTCACCTGTAACAGGTGTTCTCCAGGAGCAGCAGGAATCAGTCCTCACATATGGGTGACATCAACGTCGATGGAGCCCTTGCGGAGCATTTCCCCAGCTTTCCATGAAAGCCTTTGGGAATGCAGGCACGCATGCGCGGTTCCCTTCCCGCCTAAAGTTGCCATTTTGCTCAGTCAAATAACATAGCTTAAAAACAGCACACAAAAATGTAAAATAAACCATGTAAAACTGCAACTCCCAGGGGAGGAGGGAGGGCTGTGAGGACTGATTCCTGCTGCTCCTGGAGAACACCTGCTACAGGTGAGTAATTACTCTTTCTCCGGGACCAAGCAGGAAGTCAGTCCTCACATATGGGTGACTCCCTAGCTCTGGGATACCAAGGAACCCAGGCTGAACAAGAGAACTCCCTCTAGTCCAAGCATCAAAGAAAGGCTTTTTCACTGACAGAACCTCCACCGGTAGCCCAAGAGGGCAGGAGGTGCCTAAACCTCAAAGAGATTCCGGAGTACTGCCTGGCCAAAAGCACTGTCTCTACGGGACTCCCTTTCCAGACAGTAATGGGCCGCAAATGTCTGGCTTGAAGAACAAGTAGCAGCCCTGCAGATGTCTACCAATGGTACAGAGCGGAGATGAGCCACTGAGGCAGCCATTGCCCTGACACGATGGGCCGTGACCCGAACCTGCAAAGGAAGGTCAGCCACCCTGTAAGCCCAGGTGATAGAGTCAGCCACCCAGATGGACAAGGTACGCTTGGACACAGCTAACCCCAAGTTATTAGGGTCAAAAGAGATGAAGAGCTGAGTAGCCCTTCTATGCCCCTGCGTACGGTCAAGGTAGAAGGATAAGGCCCTCCTACAGTCCAGGGTATGCAGAACTGCTTCAGCCTGGCTTGCATGAGGCCTAGGGAAGAATGTTGGAAGAACCACCTCCTGGTTGAGGTGGAAAGAGGAGACAACCTTTGGAAGGAACTTTGGATTAGTCCTGAGGACTACCCTGTTCTTATAGAATCTGGTGTAAGGCCTGTCACAGACCAGGGCCTGAAGCTCACTCACTCGCCTGGCCGAGGTTAGGGCTACCAAGAAGAGTGTCTTCCAGGACAGGAAGCGTAGAGGGCAAGTAGCCATCGGCTCAAAAGGTGGGCGAGTCAGTTGCTGCAAGACCACATTCAGCTCCCACTCAGGAGCAGGAGGACGGATTGGAGGCTTGAGCAAAAGCAAGCCTCTGAGGAAGCCGGACACCAAGGGGAGAACCGACAGAGAATGTCCTTCCACCAGTGAGTGGTGAGCTGCTAGGGCTGAGAGGTGGACCCGAACAGAATTGGACTTAAGTCCCTGATTTGATAAGTGCAGTAAGTACTGAAGCACTACTGGTACAGTACAGGAGAAAGGATCTTCTGTACGTAGCTGACACCACACAGAAAACCTTTTCCATTTGAGAGCATAGATTTTCCTAGTGGACTGTTTCCTAGAGGCTAGGACAACCTCCTCAACTTCCTGAGGTAGGCCCCAGGGAGCTAAAACTACCCTTGCAGCCTCCAGGCCATCAAATTGAGAGCTTTGAGATTGGGGTGCAGAAGGGAACCCTGATTCTGAGAGAGAAGGTCGGGTTGCAACCCCAGAGGCAGGGGGGGATCCACTGCCAGCTGAAGCAGAAGTGGAAACCAAGGCTGTCTCGGCCACCTGGGAGCCACCAGCAGGACCGAGGCCTTGTCCTGAAGAATCTTGAACAGGGTTCAGGCCACCAAGGGCGTGGGAGGAAACGCATACAAGAGGCCCTGAGACAATGGAATCAGAAAAGCATCTGCTGCTATCCGCAGAGGATGCGGTTGCCTGGAGCAGAACTTTGGCAGCTGTTTGTTCAGTGGACTGGCAAACAGATCTATGGATGGAAGTCCCCATTTCAGGAAAATCTTCTGAACCACCAAAGGATGGAGCTGCCACTCGTGGGGCTGCAGAATCCTGCTCAACCTGTCGGCCAGGTAGTTTTCCTGGCCAGGGAGGTAGACAGCCTTGAGGAGCATGTTGTGCTTGAGGGCAAACAAGCAAAGGTCCTGTGCTTCCTGGCAAAGGAGCCTGGACCCAGTTCCACCCTGTTTGTTCACTTAAAACATGGCTACCTGGTTGTCCATTTGAACTAGGACAGACTGATGAGCCAGGGCTGGAGAGAAAGTCTTGAGGGCCAACCGAATAGCCTTGAGTTCCAGGAGATTGATTTGCTGTGCGGCTTCCCAGGGAGACCACAGGCTCTGGGTGCACTTGCCTAGACAATGAGCTCCCCAGCCCTGCAAGGAGGCATCCGTGGTCAACACCACTGTGAAGCCAGGAATCTGAAAAGGCAACCCTTGCAGCAGATTGGGTGGATGGAGCCACCAGCTGAGAGGGATGTCAGAAATTGTCTGGACACCCTTATCTTGTCTCTGAGGCTGCCTGTGGCCTGTGACCACCGAGACCGAAGGCACCACCGTGCCGGCCTCATATGGAGCCAGGCATTGGGGGTCACATGAACTGTCGAAGCCATGTGGCCTAGAAGCCTCAGGCAGAGTCTGGCGGAGACTAGTGACCTGCTGAGAAACTGACTCGCCAAGCTTATCAGTCTTTGGGCTCTGTCTTCGGGCAAGAATGCCTTTGCCAGCAGAGTGTCCAACCTTGCCCCTATGAACTCCAAGTTGTGAGATGGGAGCAAAATGGACTTTGCGAAATTTATGACAAACCCCAGGCTTTGAAGAAGAGCAATAGTTCTGAGGGTGGCTTGTCTGGCCTCCTGGCACATCTGACCCCTGATGAGCCAGTCGTCCAGATAGGGGAAGACAAAGATACCCGATACCCTGATTTCTCAGGTAGGCCGCCACCACTGCCAGGCATTTGGTAAAGACCCTGGGAGCGGAGGTTAGGCCAAAAGGTAGTACTCTGTACTGATAATGGTTTCCTCCTACAATGAACCTGAGGTACTTTCTGTGGTCTGGATGAATGAGGATGTGAGTGTACGCATCCTTTAGATCTAAGGAACATAGCCAATCTCCCTGCTGGAGGTAGGGCAGAAGGGTTCCAAGAGTAAGCATCTTGAACTTTTCCTTCTCCAAGAACTTGTTGAGGTTGCGGAGATCTAGAATAGGTCGAAGGCCACCGGTTCTTTTGGGTACTAGGAAATACCTGGAGTAGAACCCTCGACCTTGTAAGTGGGGAGGCACAGGTTCCACTGCCCTGTCCACCAACAGACCTTGTAGCTCCTGAAGGAGAAGATCTGTATGCAGGGGAGGCCTTGGAAGCTCCCCTGGAAAGTACAGAGGAGGCAGCTGTGTGAAGTGTAGTGCATAGCCCTTGTGGACGATTCTTAACACCCAACTGTCTCCAGTGATGAGTGGTCACTGGTGTGCAAACAGAGCGAGTCAACCTCCTGTGCAGGGTTGGGAGAGCAGGGACAGAGAGGCTATGCCTAAGGAGTCAAAACCCCCCACCCTGCTGAGTGGGAGCAGGGGCCGGAGGCTTGGGGGTCCTCTGCCTATGGGGCCCATTACCCTGCCCCTTGGTTTGCTGACCCTGTGGGGCAGCTTGGGCAGCCTGATATTGTGGGTACTGTTTGTAGGCAGTGCCCTTCCTCGGGTAAAAGGACTTTTTACCCGAGCCCTTCCTCTTGTGAGAAGGGGCAGAAGTCTTTCTAGACAGCCTTGTCCGTGTGAGGTGCTCGGTCTCGAGCTGTGCGGCCTTCTCGGTCATGGGCTTGCCAAAAAGGTTCTCTCCTCGGCAAGGGACATTGACCAACTTGTCCTGAACCCATGGCTCGAGGTCCAATGACTGCAGCCATGCCTGGCGTCGAGCCGCGATGCCGGCTGCCGCAACATGGGCCGAAGCCTCGAAGCCATCGTAGGCAGCGCGGGACAAACTTAGAGCATTCCCGGATCCACGAGGACAAGGACTTGAACCTCTGCAAGGGTTCCCCAGAGAGACCAGCAGAGAACCCGGCCAGCTCCTTGGCCAGGTCTCGCAAGTACATGCCCATGTACAGCTGGTAAGACTGGACACGGCAAGCAAGCATCGAGCCCTGGAAGCACTTTCTACCAAAACCATCCAGGTTTCGGGCCTCCCTGCCAGGGGGCACCGCGGAGTGCATCTTCTGACTTTTCAGGCGATGCATGGCCGATTCCACCATCATGAAATGGTGTGGTAGCTGCGCCTTCTGAAAGCCAGGACTCTTCCGGAGTCGATAGATCGAATCGACCCGCTTGCTTAAAACCAGCGCCGAGGCCGGTGCCTCCCACATTCGGAAGAGGAGCCGTTCCAGCATCAGAGGAACTGGGACAGTAAAGGCCTCCTTCGGAGGAGAGTCGTACTGCAGGGCCTCGAGCTCCTCGGCTCGAGGCTCCTCCTCGGGGTCCGCAGGGATAGCCAACGCAGTGGCCATATCCTGAACGAACTACGAGAACCGGGTATCTTCCGGAGGGGATCTACTCCGGGATTCAGACTGCGGTGAGTCCGATGGGACGCACCGAGTCTTGAAGGTGTTGGGGGACTCCTCGTCCTCCGTCTCCCATGCGGACTCATCCAATGAGGAATCAGGGTACGACCTCGCGGGGCCTGCGAGCACCCGCCCCGACGCCGAAGGCACCGGCGTCGACGCCCTCGGTCCCGAACGGGAGGTCGAGGGAGACCGCGACCGAGGTCGACCTCGAGCCTTTATGACGTCGAGTATCAGCTCGGTCTCCGGGGTCGACTTTGACGTCGATGTCCCGGTGGTCGGGGCAGATGCGCCAGACAGGCTGGCAATCAGTGCCCGCTGCTGTTCCATGAAGGCAGACTGTCTGCTCTCCAAGGCTGTCAATCTGAGACCCAGCTCAGGAGACTCAGCAGCTCCCGACTCAGGCCCCGATGGCACCGGGCCCGACGTCGGCTCCCTGGGAGGAGAGTCCACGAGGACTACAGGGCTTACGTGTCCAGCAGACTCCGGCTCCAGTCGAGGAACTTTGGAAGGCTTCTCCTGTTCCACAGGCCCGGGGCGACGGTCGGGGGTCTGAGACCGAGCTCTCGAGGAACCCGGGACCTCTTCCGACGCCCTCACGAGCCGCTTCTTCCTCTTGCTTTCCCGGTCGGGGGACCCCCTGTCCGAGGAGCCACGACGGTGCTCGGGATCCGACTCCAGAGATGTCGAGGCCTCAGATGAGGTCCGGGCCCGGCCGGAGGCCGAGTCAGAAAAAAGCCTTTCCTTTTGGTGCTGATGACTTCGCAGTGCCTTGGAAGACATTTTCCCACATGGTCCAGACGTCTTAGGGTCGTGATCAGGACCGAGGCACCGAAGGCAGCAGTCGTGTGTGTCGGTGAGAGACATCAGTTTCTTGCACCGATCACACTTCTTAAAACCGCTGGAAGCCATCGGGGAAAAAAAGAGTCCCCGCGAGGTCAAAGGACCGGCCTTCCAGGGAAAATGAAAAAAGGGCGCGAACGCCAACCACTAAGGGCAAAAACCGAAAAAAGAAGATCGGGCTCAATACCGGTGTACCGAACCTGGAGTGAGGGGAACCGGCGTCGAACCGGAGAAGAAAAATAGCGAAGAATCGCAAAAAAAAGTCAACAATTTTCCGGAATGACTAGGACTCACGTCCAGTGGGCTTCACGGAAAACGAGAGACTGAGCAAAATGGCACCTTTAGGCAGGAAGGGAACCGCGCATGCGTGCCTGCATTTCCAAAGGCTTTCATGGAAAGCTGGGGAAATGCTCCACAAAGGCTCCATCGACGTCGATGTCACCCATATGTGAGGACTGACTTCCTGCTTGGTCCTGGAGAATTAAAAATACATTCTTGGAAGCTCAGACCAGCTGTATTCCACACTTTAAGAAAAGTGGAAGGAAGTCCAAAAAACTGCTAGTATGGTTTAAAGGTGAGGTCAGAAAGGCTGTTGCCAAAGAAAGCATCTTTCAGGAAATGGAAAAAAGGAGATAAATGACGAAAACTGGAAACATACGCACTGGCAAGTTAGATGCAAGGCATTGATAAGGCAAGCAAAGAGAGAATTTGAGAAGAAGCTTGCTGTGGAAGCAAAAACGCGTAATAAAGACTTTTTCCAAGTACATTCGCAGCAAAAAAACTGTGACAGAGTCAACTGGACCATTAGATGATAGAGAGGTAAAAGGGGGCACCAAGAGGGGACAAGGACATAGCGGAGAGACTGAATGAATTCTTTGCTTCGGTCTTTACTGAGGAAGATGTAGGAATGTTACCCAAGACTAAAATAGTATTTAAAGGTGATGCTGCAGAAGAATTGAAAGAAATATCGATACACTGGGAAGACGTATTACAACTATTTGGTAAACTGAAGTGTAGCAAATCACATCCAAGGGTATTGAAAGAATTGAAATGTGAGATTGCAGACCTACCATTAGTAATCTGGTAACTATTATTAAAATCATCTGTAATACTAGAAGATTGGAGGATGGCCAATGTAACACCAGTTTTTAAAAAAGGGTTCCAGGGGTGATCCGGGAAACTATAGACCGGTAAGCCTGACTTCAGTACTGGGAAAAATGGTAGAAACCATTATAAAAAACAAAATGACTAAACATGTAGATAATCATGTTTTAATGGGAGACAGCCAACATGGTTTTAGCCAAGGAAGGTCTTGTCTTACTAATCTGTTATTTTTTTTGAAGGTGTGAATAAACGGTAAAAAAGCATGAGTTGGTTGATGAGGGTATTTGGATTTTCAGAAAGCCTTTGAGAGACTCTTGGCGAAATTAAAAAGTCATGGGATAGGAGGCAATGTACTATTGTGGATCAGTAACTAGTTAAAAGATAGAAAGCAGAGGGTAGGACTAAATGGTCAATTTTCCCCAATAGAGAAAGGTGAATAGTGGAGCACTCCAGGGATCTGTGCTGGGTCCGCTGCTTTTTAAGGTATTCGTAAATGACCTAGAAATGGGAATAATGAGTGAGGTCATCAAATTTGCAGATGACACAAAAAGATTCAAAGTAGTTAAAACCCATGAGGATTGTGAAAAATTGCAAGAGGACTTTGATAAATTGGAAGACTGTGCATCCAAATGACAGATGAAATTTAATGTGAACGAGTGCAAAGTTATGCACTTAGGAAAGAACAATCCAAATTATGATTACACAATGAAAGATTCCACATTAAGAACCACTACCCAGGAAAAAGATTTAGGCGTCATTGTGGATAACATGTTGAAACCCTCCGCCCAGTGTGCAGTGGCAACCAAGACAGCAAATAGAATGCTAGGTATCATAAGGAAAGGAATGGAGAATAAAGGATATTATAATGCCTCTGTATCATTCCATGGTGTGACTGCACCTTGAATACTCTGTGCAATTCTGGTCAACGTATCTTAAAAAGGATACAGCATTATTAGAAAAGGTACAGAGATGAGCCACCATAATGGTAAAGGGGATGGAAGGATACCCCTATGAAGAGAGACTAAAAAAGGTTAAGTCTCTTCAACATGGAGAAGAGACGACTGAGGGGAGATATGATAGAGGTCTATAAATTAATGAATGGAGTGGAAAAGGTAAACGTAGATAGATTGTTTATGCCATCAAAATATAGAAAGACTATGGGGCATACAATGAAGCTACAGGGTAACCTATTTAAGACTAATAAGAGAAAATATTTTTTCACTCAACGTGTAATCAAACTCTGGAATTCGTTACCGGAGGATTAAGTAAAAGCTGTTAATGTAGCTGGGTTTAAAAAAGGTTTGGACATGTTCCTGGAGGAAAGGTCCATAAACCATTATTAAAGGGGACCAGGGATATCCACTGTTTGCCCCATTACAAGCATGGAACCTGTGTCTTTTGGGCAACTGCTAGGTACTTGTGACCTAGATTGGCCACTGTTGGAAACAGGATACTGGGCTTGGTGAACCTTGGTCTGATCCAGTATGGCATTTCTTATGCTCTTATGTTCTAAATCCAGAGATGCAAGGAACTCTCTGCGGCGTCACACCCGTTTCACTGACCATAGGGGTTCCATACAGAAAGCATAGTTACTCACCTGTAACAGGTGATTTCCGGGAACAGCAGGAATTTAGTCTTCACATATGTGTATCGTCGGTAATGACGGAGACCGCGCGAGAACGCTCCCCAGCGTCAAATAGGAAAGCTTTTGGGAGCATCCCATAGCGCATGCATGCTGCCTTCCCGCCTCTGTACCTCTCTCACTTCAGTTGAGTTTATAGCTGAGACCAAAGGAGAGAAGTAGAGAGAGAGAGAGATAGAGAACTCCTAGGGGAGGTGGGTGGGTTGTGAAGACTAAATTCCTGCTGTTCACGGAGATCACCTGTTAGAGGTGAGTAACTACGCTATCTCCAGGAACAAACAGGAATGTAATCTTCACATATGGGGAATCCCCAGCTGAACGATGCCAAGGGGTGACCCCAGCAAGCTGCGAACCCAGGTGAGTTGGGTCATGCTTCCTCCCATAGACCTTTGGCATCCAAACTGTGGATGGGGGGTAGGAGTTGAATTAAGTATGGAAGAGATGTTGGAGAACAGCCTGGCCAAACGAGGCATCCCGACGGGAGTCCTTGTCTAAGCAATAGTGGGCTGTGAAGGTGTGTACTGAAGCCCAAGTGGCTGCTTTGCAGATGTCATCAATAGAGACAGAACGAAGGTTAGCCGTTAAGGCTGCCATTGCTCTCTCATTGTGAGCCGTGACATGACCTTCGAGAGAAAGTCCCTTACTCTGATATGTATAGGATATGCAGTCTGCAATCCAATTTGACAAAGTTCTTTTATAAAAACTGGAAGTCCTAGATGACTAGAGTCAAAAGCCACAAAAAGCTGAGAAGATTTTCTATGTGGCTTAGTTCTTTGGAGATAAAAAGCTAAGGCTCTTTTACAATCCAAAGTGTGAAGATTCCTTTCTGCACTGAAGGCGTGAGGCCTAGGAAGGAATATAGGAAGATAAACCGACTGGTTTAAATGAAAAGGCGAAACCACCTTTAGCAGAAAGTGAGGATGAGTCCTGAGGACTACTTTATCATGGTGAAACCTTGTATTTTATTTTATTTATTTATTTGCAGTCTCTTTTATACCACGCTATTCGACATCAGTGCGGTTTACAATGAACATAAGAGTTGCACATCTCAATTTCGTGATTTGTGCTTACAGTGAAACAGGTATAATAACTTGGGTATACATTAAACAGGAAAATTAAACTTGGGTATGCATTAAGCAGGTATAACAGGTAAAATGGGGTATAAATAACCAGTCCCTTGTATAAGGAGGGTCAGCTACTAATGCCTGTAATTCACTAATGTGTCTCGCAGAAGTGATGGCAATTAGGAAAATAACTTTCCATGAAAGAAACTTTAGGTCTGAAGTGGCTAAAGGTTCAAAGGGTGGTTTCATAAGCTGACCAAGAACAAGATTTAGGTCCCATGCCACCGGTGGTGGTTTAATGGGAGGTTTTGTTAAGAGTAGGCCTCTCATAAATCTTGATATAAGTGCATGACAGGAAATGGGTTGTCCACTGAAAGGTTTATGAAAAGCGGCAATAGCACTGAGATGGACCCTCACTGAATTGGTCTTTAGTCCAGATGTTGATATTGTAAAAGATACTCTAGTAGCAACTCTACAGGTACTAAAAAGTGGTTAAGTCCCTTTTGTAAACACCAGACAGAGAACCTTTTCCACTTAAAAGCGTAAGAATGTCTAGTGGAAGGTTTTCTGGAAGCCAGGAGGATATCCTTCACTTGTTGAGAAAGATTAATATCCTGGAATTCTAGGCTTTCAGTAACCAGGCCCTGAGATATAGGGCCTGGGGATTGGGATGCAGTAGGGATCCGTCCTCCTGCGACAGGAGATCCGGAGCATTCCCCAACTCCAGAGGAGTGGTTTGAGAGAGACACAGAAGAAGGGGGTACCATGCTTGCCGTGGCCAACGTGGAGCTACGAGAATCATATGACCTATGTCTCTCTGAAGTTTGAATAAAGTCTTGGGAATGAGGGGAATGGGTGGGAAGGCATAGAGGAAGTCCTGTCCCCAGTGGAGTAGGAACGCATATCTTGCCTGACAGTTTTGAGCCGGAATTCTGGAACAGAATCGGGGAAGTTTGGCATTCTGCGGACTTGCAAAGAGGTCTATATCTGGTGTTCCCCAGATTCGAAACACTCGAGCAAGCAGGTCTGAGTGGAGGGACCACTCGTGTGGCAGCAGCATTCGACTGAGTTTGCCTGCCCCAAGAGATTTGAATGCCCGGAAGGTATACCGCATACAGGTGAATTTGTAACTCTCTGGAGAGGGCCCATAGTCGCAAAGCTTCGTTGCAGTGACAGAGAGCCTGTTCTGCCTTGCTTGTTCACACAGAACATAGCTACCTGATTGTCGATTTGCACCAGAGCTGTCTTGTTTCTGAGATGGCCCTGAAAGACTTGAATAGCCTTGAAAATGGCTCTTAGCTCTAGGAGGTTTATGTGAAGGGAGACCTCCTGTGAGATCCAAAGACCCTGAGTGGAGAGATCGTGCAAGTGGGCCCCTCAACCCATCTTGGACGCATCTGTCATCAGGGTAGTTTGGTATAGAGGCTACTGGAAAGGAGCGCCTACAAGGAGGTTTTCCAGGGATTGCCACCATTGCAGGGACAAAATCAGACGTGTGGTAGCTCTGATTTTGTCTGTCAGTCGACCCATGGCCTATGACCACTGAGAGGAAAGGGTCCACTGGGCTGCTCGCATGTGGCAGCGAGCATAGGGAACCACATGGACAGTGGATGCCATGTGTCCCAGCAGTTGAAGCATCTCCCGAGCAGTAAGGAATACCTTTGTAGATGCTTGAGATGCCAGCTGTATTATACGTAGACAGCGTGGCTGGGGCAGGAAAGCCTTTGACTGCCGTGTGTCTATACGAGCGCCTATGAATTCTAGAGATTGAGAGGGGGTGAGATGAGATTTTGGGAGGTTTATGACTAGTCCCAAGTATTGAAGAATTCTCATTGCTCGAAAGAGAGCGAAGCTGGCCTCTGGAGCTGTTGATGCTCAAATGAGCCAATCGTCTAAGTAAGGGAAGATGAATATCCCCAGAGTCCTCATAAATGCTGCTGCCACTGCCATGCATTTTGTGAAGACTCTTGGAGCAGAGGCTAGTCCGAAAGGAATTACTCTGTACTGGAAGTGTCTTCCTTGGATCAGGAATCGAAGGAACTTCCTGTGATCTGAGTGGATGAGAATATGCGTGTACGCATCTCTTAGATCTAGAGAACATAGCCAATCCTGACTTTGAAGGTATGGTAAAAGTGTTCAATCAATCAAAGGTAGCACGGTTCATGAATTTATTTATTTATTTATTTACATTCTCTTATATACCGTGCTATTCTGCATCAGTGCGGTTTACATTGAACAAACTGAAATTACATTGAACAGGGCATTATAACTTGGAGATAACTATATTACAGGGAACATGGGCTATGGAGGGTTAAGTGGCTTGCCCAAGACCACAAGGAGCACCTGTGGGACTAGAAACCCCAGTCCTTCTGGCCCAAGGTTGCTGTCCTCTAGTGGGATTTGAACCCCCGACCTGGCCTGAAGTACCTTGCCCCAACCACTAGGCCACTCCTCCACTCCATTTAGAGACATTCTGGGCATGTTTGACCAGAATAAGGTAATCTGCTCTTTTATCCTCTGAGACAGAAGGATTAATGAGCTCTAAGTCTTTTGTGACTTCTTCCAGGAACATTCCCATATACAGAATGTAGGAACTGATCCTGGCTCCTAGCACGGAGGATTGAAAACATCGACGGCCAAAGGCATCGGGTTTCCTGGATTCACGGCCTGGAGGATTAGAAGAGTGTGTTTTTGCACTCTTGATTCTTCGCATGGCCGATTCCACTACCATTGAATGGTGTGGTAACTGAGTTTTTTGAAAACCAGGACAACTTGGCACATAGTGTCAAAGCGTCAGGAATGTGAAGATATTGTTAAAGGAGTTTCCCCACATTCTCAACATCAGATCATGCAAGATCTTGTGAATGGGAAGCATAGCTGCTTCCTTGGGAGCCATAGGGTATTGTAGAATTCCTAATTCCTCTGCCCTAGGTTCTTTTTCTGGAATCACAGTGATTGCAAGACCCTTTGCTAAATCACGTATGATGTCCTGGAAGGACATATCCTCTGGAGGAGACATCCTGCATTGAGGAGAGGGAGTTGAATCTTCTAATAGAGTTACTCTGGTACCGGTAGAATCGTCAGAGTCATCGTAATAGTATTGGTACCGCTCAAAGTCTGTACCGAAATATCTCGGTTCCTGATCCCCAATACTGGACATCGGCATGGGGAAGCAGACCTGTTGAAGCAGGTACTGTCGGTACCGATACCTGTGGAACCGTCTCTTCCGGTTTTAGCGGTACCGAGGCTGCTAGACTGCATTTGATAGCAAGGATTCTGTGATCCATCGCTCCTGCCGATGCCTGGGTACCGGTACCGGTGGATGCGGCCACAATCCCGGAGCATGCCACCAGTAGTTCCGCAGAGGTGGAGGCCCCTGGAACATCCTGAAGCCCCATTAATGCTTTGGAGCCCGAAGACTCCCGCCGGGGCTGTTTTGCCGGAGAAGTATCGTCGAGGGAAACGCCGAAGGCATCTCGATACTTTGAAGGAGATTTTCCCTTCGAGAACCAGCTAGCTTTACTTTTGGTTACCTGAGATCCATGGGAGGAAGTTGAAGCCCTGGAAGATGTCAATGCAATTGACATCGTGTCGGAGGCAAAAATGGTACCGGGTTTTGCAGCTCTATTCTGCCGGCCCCTCTTGGTCATCCTCGTGCAGGAGACACACTCCGTTGGACAATGTTCAGGACCCAAACATTTTAGACACCAATCATGGGTGTCGGTGACAGAGATGGTACCGCCACATTTTAAGCATTTTTTGAAACCATTAGCTGGTTTCTCCATGCTTGAAGAAAAATGGGCCTAGTGCCCAAAATGGCGCCTAGCACCAGAAACAGGGAAAGATCCCTGAATAAAAAAAAATGTATTTTTTTTTTTAAAGAAAGAAGAAGAAAAAAAGAACTGGCGGTACCGGTAGGCGTCGAATGAAGGCAGACACGACCACAATAAACAAGAAATAAAGGTAGATTTTCTGTGGTGACAGGGTATGGTGTCCTGTCGGCTCTGCGGAAAACGAAGAACTGAAGTGAGAGGTACAGAGGCGGGAAGGCAGCACGCATGCGCTGTGGGATGCCCCCAAAAGCTTTCCTATTGGACGCTGGGGAATGTTCCCGCGCGGGCTCCGTCGGTACCGACGATACCCATATGTGAAGACTACATTCCTGCTTGTTCTTGGAGATGTATAGATTGTGCAGGTGACCCTTTTGAGGTTGAGGACTGGCCAGAAAGAACCATCTCTCTTTGGCACCGCATGCCAGCCCTTGCCCCGTTCGGCCAGGGAATCTAGGACCATCACTCGCAGATGAAGCAACATGTCCAACGTGATCTGGACAGTGGTTCTCTTGGCTGCTGAACGAAATTGGGAGACGATGAAGGCATTGGGTATAGCTCTCTGCATTCTTTTAGATGTGCCATTGTTTCAGTGGGCACATTTTAAAGAATTCAGAAATAGAATGTTCTCAATGGCAGTCCCTAAGTTATGGAATCCGTTACCAGCAGTTACGAGTAATATTTGAACAGAGGGTACTTTGAAAGAAATTGAAAACATCTCCACCATACTTAAGCTAGCAACTTTGATGACAAATGGACAGTTAATTACTATATTAGTACCAGTAGAGTGGCTGTATTGTCCTAATTTTTGTAGGTTTGTGTTTTATGATTTTATGTATGTATTTGGGATCCATTTAGTCATAATGCAGAATGTAAATTCTTTTTAAATAAACTGCTGTGTTGAATGATGTCCAGTACCCAGCAATCCTCTGTGGCCCAGACCCACTCCTGGTAAAAAGGCACAGCCTGCCGACCACTGGAGGTATCCCGGAATGGGCCCCAACTCATCACTGTGCTAATGGGAGTCGGTAGCACTGGAGGAGGTAGAATCCCAGAGTTTCCAAGCCCCATGAAGGGGTTGAGTTCATAACCAAAAATCCAAAGAGGAAGAGGAGGGGAACTTTCTGGGTCACTATCTACATAAGTCCTGGGCCTCCCCATCCCAGGAGTCCGAGTAGCATGAACAAGGAAAATGGATATACGCCAAGGAAAGGACGTCCCCACATGCTTCCCTGGCCTTTTTGGCCTATCTTCCAGGAAACTATGAGGCTTGGAGTCACCCAAGTCCTTAACCAACTTCTCAAAGTCAGCCCCAAATAGATGCTTCCCTTTAAAGGCCAGCTGAGTCAAATTGGGCTATTGAGGATATGTCTGCCACCCAGTGGCAAAGCTATATCCAATATCTTGTCATCACAGAGAGGGTAACGTCCCTAGCCGCCAAGTGGATGAGATCATACATAGGGTCTGACAGAAAGGCTGTGGAGGACTCCAAGAGGGGAGTAATATCTTCCAGGGCTAAGGAATGGATCCACTGAAGGGCTCGAGTTGTCAGGATTACACATACAGCCAACTGTAGGATAGCAGTGGCATCTGCAAATTAATTCTTCAGGAGAGAGTCTACCTTATGACCTAGGTGTCTTTCAAGGCCATTCCACCTTCTACCAGAATGGTAGCCTGCTTCGTGACAGTCTTAACCTACGCATCCACCTTTAGCATACTGAACCATGCAGTGCAGTCCTCCTCTAACAAGGTGTATAGCCTCTTACACACCTTCAGCACCTTGGCCGGGGAGTCAGGCAAGTCTCACTCTGAATGGAACATGCTCTTTATAACTTCCAGAAAGGAGAAGACTATCGTGAATTTACAAACCCCTTGTAGGAGTGGGTGGACTTGCGGCCTCTCTTCCATCACTGGAGGGTCAGCCAAATGCAGAGCCAACAGCTTGTCCTTCCTGAATAGGTGGAGAATACCTGTTTCACTGTGATCTTCCGAAGGCATGTCTTCCTCTACATCAGAATCCTCAGCCGAGACGTCAGGACTGGAATCCAGGTCTCTGCCAAAAGACAGTTGATCTGAATCTGCAGATTCCAATCTTCAGGACATTTAAAAGGGGTTTCAAAGTTGGGCTTTGACTCGCCACCTGCCCTTCTTCCAACCAAGCAGAAAGATACTGAAGGGACCTGGAAGTTCTAGGACCTGAGTTACCATGTCAGAAAGACCAAACTTGCTGCAGAAAAGAGAAGAATTCTGGGGAGGAATACCCAGATTCCAGGAGCTCCTCACCAGAAGTGTGGTCCCCAACCTCGGAAGCAGCAATTGCTGGACCCTTACAAGAAGGGGAGCAGGAAGAAGCATGAATGTTGGAGCTCAGAGCTTGGTCAGTCATTCCTTTTCATGGCACTGTCTGCCGCCTCCTACAGAGTGGACAACAAGGTCAGGTCATCTGTATCCCCTTATTGAGACGAGGGAGATAGCCCCTCCAGGGGCACAGAGACCTTCCATGCAAAAAGTGCAGATACTGGAATCCAACAGCAAGGCTGTCCACTTACCACAGATCAGACAGCACCTTTTAGAAGTTAGCATATGAATCTCCATCAACTGTGTAATGCAAACTCGAGGTGCACCCAATTAGCATGAGCACCACACACTAAGACTAGGCAAGCACAAGAAGCACAAACAGCGTCCAACAGCAGTTGGGAAACACCAATGCCGCACCAATGGACACCCAAGTGGCCGATATGAAACTTACGCCCCAATCTGTGCCTGTACCTGCTTTGCCTTGTACTGCTCTTCTGACTGCTTTTGCTGCTCTGCTGCCACTGTACTGTGTCTAACAACTGTCACTCTCTCTCAGGTATACTACTACTGCTGCTGACTATCTCCCATCATCCCTCTGTGCCTGGAAGTGACACTGCCATTATGCTCCTTGTGAGCGCTCCTTGGGTGGTCTCCGGGGGGCTACTGGTTACCAACATTAATTATTCTCTGACGTCTGCCTCGCCTATTTCCTGGGACAAACATCATTACGGCACCCTCACCTCACTTGGGTAAGTCTTGCTATCTCATCCTTTCAACCTTCTTCACTGCTTGCCTTTACTTATCCTCTGTCTCTTCTCCTACTATGTTGGTAATTCCTGTGCACTGGGGCTGGCGTCCTCAGGTTGCAACCCCCTACATATCTGGTTCCACCGTGAGGGTCCCTAGTAAGAAGTAATTAGGTCTTACCTGCTAATTAGTGTTCCTGGAGAATCTACAGTCCAGTCCCTGCATCCTGGGTTGTGCCTCTCTACCTGCAGCTTGGAGACTGAGCCAGTCAATCTTCCGACGTCACCAGGACCTATATAACCCACTGGCACACCCACCAGCTTCAGTATCCTGTTGACAAAGCAAAGTAACCGGAGAGACAACTAACAACACTAATTAACTAACCCAACTCAACCACGCCCCTCCCGCCCAGACTGGGGAGGAGCCGGGTTCCCCCTTCCCAAGGCAGAGGAAGGAGGCGGCTTACAGAACCTAGCCCCCCGAAATTACTAAGGACAAACACAGCGCTCAACAGGGCTCCGCCGCAGTCCCAACCGCCCCGTCACCAGAACCGCAGGGCAACGCGAGCAACCGCCACTCCGGAGCCCACTATCCCAAGGCGCTTCGATCCAGCACTAAAAAGTGGGGTGGGGCCAGGGACTGGACTGTAGATTCTCCAGGAACACTAATTAGCAGGTAAGACCTAATTACTTCTTCCTGATCGCCTCTACAGCCAAGTCCCTGCATCCTGGGATGTACCAGAGCAGTTCAAATACGGGAAGGGCCCGCCAAGCCAGATCGAAGCACCTCTCTACCAAAACTGGCATCCACCGCAGCCTGCACATCCAGCCTGTAGTGCTTGGCAAAGGAATGCAACGACGACCAAGTCGCCACTTTGCAGATATCCAAAGGGGGAACCAGACTGAACTTGGCCCAGGACGCCGCCTGAGCCCTCGTGGAATGCGCTAGCAGGCCCACCGGGACCTGCCTACCCTTCACCATATAAGCTGACGCAATGGCCTGCCTGATCCACCTAGAAATCGTGGCCTTGGCCGCCGCCTCCCCCTTACGCGGCCCTCCAAACAACACAAATAAGCATTCCGACTTACGAAAAGCCTTAGAGCGCTTCAAATACCTCCTTAGAATTCTACGGACATCCAGGAGCCGCAAACGAGCATCCCCCTCCTCCTGCCCCCCGGCAGCAAAGGAAGGGAGAAACACCGACTGATTAACGTGAAAAGGCGAGAGACTACCTTAGGCAAAAAGGAAGGAACCGTGTGCAACACTACCTTCTCCTGGAAAAATACAAGAAAGGGCGGCCGACAGGACAGCGCCTGCAACTCCAACACTCGCCTAGCTGAGCAAATGGCCACCAAAAATACAGCCTTAAGCGTCAAATCCTTCAGGGAAGCTCTACCAATCGGCTCAAAAGACGCACCAGCTAGGGCGTCCAACACCAAATTCAGATCCCAAGGCGGCACTACCACCCTCCGGTGCGGCCGTAATCTCCTAACTGCCCTAAGAAAGCGCACCACGTCGGGGTTGTGCCCCAGGACCTTACCTTTCACCTTACCTCGGTAACAAGCGATGGCTGCCAGCTGGACCCGCAACGAACTGGCCGCCAGCCCCTTCTCGAGCCCCGCTTGCAAAAAATCTAACACCTCTGCCACAGAAACCGCCAGGGGACGCTTACCTCGCTCCTCGCACCAGTTCTCAAAGATACGCCAAACACACATATACGCTAAGCAGGTAGACCGCTTGCGGACCTTCAACAGAGTCGAAATCACGGCCCCCAAATATCCTTTCTTCAGCCTCGCCCTTTCAATAGCCAGGCCCTAAGCGAAAACCGACCCACCTGCGGCATCCTGAGCGGGCCCTGCCTGAGAAGATCCTCCCGGACCGGGAGCCGCCAGGAACGGTCCACCAGCAACCGAACCAGATCGGCATACCAAGGCTGCCTTGGCCAGTCTGGCGCTATCAAGATTACCACTCCTCGATGTGCCTCTATCCTGTGCAGAACCCGACCTATGAGCGGCCAGGGAGGAAACACATACAGCAGCCCCTCTGCGGACCACTTCTGAACCAGAGCATCGAGCCCTTCTGACATCCTTTCCTTTCTCCTGCTGAAGAATCTGCCCGTCTTGGCAGACGACCACCGCACCATCAAATCCATCACCGGCGGCCCCCACCGGCACACTATCTGGTCGAAGACGTCCTGGCAGAGCTCCCACTCGCCATGGTCCACTCTGTATCTGCTGAGATAGTCCGCTGTCACATTTTCCACTCTGGCGACATGCTGAGCCGACAGGGCTAGCAGATGCTCCTCGGCCCAAGCAAACAGATCGGCCGCCTCCTCTTCCAAGAGTCTGCTGCCCGTGCCGCCCTGCCGATTGATGTAGGCCACCGTCGTCACATTGTCCGAGAGAACCCGGACTGCTTTCCCCCGCACCAAGGAACGGAACTCTCTGAGGGCCAGCGTCGCCGCCCTCAACTCTAACTTGCTGATGGGCCACTGAGCCTCTTGAACTCTCCAAGCCCCTTGGGCAAAATGGCCTTCGTAGTGAGCCCTCCAGCCTGACAGACTCGCATCCATTGTCACCTGAATCCTCAGAGTCTCCATCAGAAAGTGCGGTACGCGGAGACACCGATTGACATGCTTGAGATCCAAAATCGGATGCCAGGAGCCCTCCTTCTTGGGGACGACAAAATTAATCGAGTACCGACCGCAGCCGCGCTGATCGCCTGGCACCGGAACTACGCCGCCCAGCGCCACCAATCTTGACAGCGTTTGTTCTACCGCCGCACGCTTGGTCACTGTCCTGCACGGAGACTGAACGAAAGAAGGAAGAACCGGTCTTGAGAACTCCAGCGCATAACCAAACTGTATGACCTCCTGAACCCATCTGTCTGAAGTGACCCGGGCCCAGGCGGGAAGAAACTTCCGCAAACGCCCTCCTACCGGCAGCATCCCCACCTGAGCCCCCATTGTCTCATTGGGGTTTCTTTGGGCCCGAGGAAGCGGAAGAGGCGCCAAAACCCCTTCCCGCTCCTCGAAACCCCCGAAAACTTTGGCCTCTGGAAGAGGATCTGCCCCTCAGAAAGGAGCCCTGGCGAGACGGTCTAGTCTCCTGACGTCCCGCTGTTGAGAATGCCCCCCGTGAGCAAAACAACTTTGCCGCAACTTATCCTCTGGAAGCCTACCCCCTTTAGACTCCCCCAGATCCTTTACCAACTTGTCCAAATCCTCTCCAAAGAGCAGCTTCCCCTTAAAAGGAAGCCTGCTAAGGCGAGCCTTGGAAGAAGCATCGGCAGCCCAATTTCGGAGCCACAGGTACCTACGAGCCGCAACCACAGAAGCCATATTCTTAGACAAAATCCTAATCAGATCGTATTGACTATCCGCCAGGTACTCTGCCCCCGACTCTATGCGCGCGGCCTCCCCCAGCGCTCCAACTTGTGACTCCCCAGCCCCTTGCAACTGCTGGGACAACTGCAAGCATGCCCTGGCCACCCAAGCTCCTAACACCGAAGCCTGAAGGGCCATAGCGCTAATGTCAAAGGCCTGCTTTAGCAACGTGTCCAGCTTCCTATCCTGAACATCCTTCAGTGCTGCACTGCCCTCCACCGGGATGGTGGTCTTCTTGGTCACGGCTGCCACCACCGCGTCCACCCGAGGAGACTTCAACATTTCCTTCTCCGTCTCTGGTAGGGGGTACAAGCGTGCCATGGAGCGCACGCCCCTAAGGCCCGCTTCGGGCTGATCCCACTCCTCCTGGATCATCTGCTTAACTACCTATGGACGGGAAAGACCTTCTGGGACTTCCGGACCGACTGTATCAGAGGGTCCTCCAAGGCTTCCTCGTCCTCTGGGGACCCCACGGACATGTTCAAGGCCTTCAAAGACTCACCAATCAGAGCCGGTAACTCTTCCTTGCGAAAAACCCTCACAATCCTTGCCTGCTCTTCCGGGATTTCTCCCTCCTCTTCCCCCCATTCTCTATCTGATTCCACCAAGTCCGACTCTGGGGAAAGGGGCTCCTCTTCGTCCGGTCTAGGACGCTTGGAGGGAAAAACAGCCTCCGACAGATACTTGTCCAATGACTGCCTCTTACAGGGACCCCCCCGGACCTTCCTGCTGTCTCATACAAAAAGCCTTATGCAATAAGAGAAACTCCAGAGAGAACCCCCCAAGGCCGCCCTCTACCGAGGAAGGGCCAGGCTGGGGTTGGGAGGGAACCTGGTGGCCTAAGGGAACAGATGACAAGGACCACTCGCCCCTGGTGTCCCCTAAAGGCTCTACCGATGGCGCCGCCCCGGCAGCTGCCGGGAGCAAGTCAGTCCCAGAAGGAAGCTCCTGTTCCACAGAAACTGCCTCCAACGCGCAGCCCCTGCATACTCCGTTCTCGGACACCGCCTCCCTGAGGGCCCCACAGACCAGACATTGAGGGCGAGCAGGCATAACTCTGCTTAACACTTCTGTTTCTGTCCTCTTATTTCTTCCTGTTTTTTTGGGGGTTTTTTTTTAACACACCAATGCTCAAAATAGGCAAGCCTATAAATAAAATATATATCTAGCTCATATAATAGATATAGCTATATATGCCTATATATATACCTTTCTACACACACACACACATACATATACACACATACATACATATACATACATACATATATCTATATAGATAGATAGATATATCTATATAGATAGATAGATAGATATATCTATATAGATAGATAGATAGATATATCTATATAGATAGATAGATAGATATATCTATATAGATAGATAGATAGATATATCTATATAGATAGATAGATAGATATATCTATATAGATAGATAGATAGATATATCTATATAGATAGATAGATATATCTATATAGATAGATATCTATATAGATAGATATCTATATCTATATAGATAGATATCTATATCGATAGATGTATATCTATATCTATATAGATAGATATCTATATCTATATAGATAGATAGATATCTATATCTATATAGATAGATGTATATCTATATCTATATAGATAGATGTATATCTATATCTATATAGATAGATGTATATCTATATCTATATAGATAGATGTATATCTATAGCTATATAGATAGATGTATATCTATAGCTATATAGATAGATGTATATCTATAGCTATATAGATAGATATCTATCTATAGCTATATAGATAGATATCTATCTATAGCTATATAGATAGATATCTATCTATAGCTATATAGATAGATATCTATCTATAGCTATATAGATAGATATCTATCTATATAGATAGATATCTATCTATCTAGATAGATATCTATCTATCTAGATAGATATCTATCTATCTAGATAGATATCTAGCTATCTAGATAGATATCTATCTATCTAGATAGATATCTATCTATCTAGATAGATATCTATCTATCTAGATAGATATCTATCTATCTATCTATCTATCTATCTATCTATCTATCTAGATATCTATCTATCTAGATATCTATCTATCTAGATATCTATCTATCTATCTATCTATCTATATATATATATATAGAGAGAGAGAGAGAGAGAGAGAGAGAGATAAATATATATATATATAAAGCCTTTAACCCAGAAGTAAAGAAATAAAGAAAAGAAAGCAAACGAAATAAAGGCTATATGGCCCCTTTCCCCCCACCGAAACGGCTGAGCCCAACCAGCTTTGTTGCTCACCAAGCTTACACCCCCCGATGCAGCACAGGCATCCTTGGGCCTTGCGTGGGAAAGAACCATGCTGCTATCCCCCCTGTTGTACTGCGAGCGCAGAGAGCACGAGTCCACTACCTCCACGTGACTCGGCTGCTCCGCCCGTGGCCGACTCCTTACCGCTGCTATCCGCGGTGCTCTGCAAGCGCCTCCAAAACGGCGCGAAGAGGAAAGAGGAGCCACGGTCTTCCCGCCCTCGTGCTCAGCCGCCTGGGGGCTTCAGCAGCGAGGCGGGAGACTGAAGAGGAGGCCCTGTCCCGGCCAAAGTATCCGGCTCACCAAATCAGCTGGTCTGCGCCGCTCCGAAGTCCTACTTGCCTTAATTGCTCTTTTTTTTTTTTTTTAAAAACACCGATCCCGGTGCTGCAAGCCTCCTCCTGGGGGGTGGGGTGGTAGGGACCAAACACTAAAAACCCTGCTACAGGAAACAAAGGAAAATAAAAATATAAGAAGTCCAAAGACTTAAAGAAAACAAAGATTAAACCAGCCAAAAACCTACACCTCTCCAGCTAACTAGCTCACTAGGTTGCTGCTCTCTCCAGCTGCTTAGAGACTGAATACTGAAGCTGGTGGGTGTGCCAGTGGGTTATATAGGTCCTGGTGAAGTCGGAAGATTGACTGGCTCAGTCTCCAAGCTGCAGGTAGAGAGGCACAACCCAGGATGCAGGGACTGGACTGTAGAGGTGATCAGGAACTATATGATTTGTCCCCTCTCTGCTTCTGCTGCCCAACCCCCATCTACCCTTCCTTCTTTACATAAGAACATAAGATATGCCATACTGGGTCAGACCAAGGTCCATCAAGCCCAGTATTCTGTTTCCAACAGTGGCCAATCTAGGTCATACGTACCTAGCAGTTTCCCCAAGGGACACAGGTTCCACAATGCTTGTATTGGTTCAAGCATTGATATCCTGGGTCCCTTCTTAATAATGGTTTATGGACCCTTCCTCCAGGAACTTGTCCAAACCTTTTTTAAACCCAGCTACACTAACAGCCTTTACTACATCCTCCGGTTACAAATTCCAGAGTTTGATTACACGTTGAGTGAAAAAATATTTTCTTTTATTAGTCTTAAATAGTTTACCCTGTAGCTTCATTGCATGTCCCCTAGTCTTTCTATATTCTGATAAGGTAAACAATCGATCTACGTTTACCCGTTCCACTCCGTTCATTAATTTATAGACTTCTATCATATCTCCCCTCAGCCGTCTCTTTTCCAGGTTAAAGAGCCCCAACCTTTTTAGCCTTTCTTCATAGGAGCATCCTTCCATCCCCTTTACCATTTTGGTGGCTCTTCTCTGAACCTTTTCTAAAATCGCTATATCCTTTTTAAGATACGGCGACCAGAATTGCACACAATATTCAAGGTGCGGTCTCACCATGGAACGATATAAAGGCATTATAATATCTTTTGTTTTATTTTCCATTCCTTTCCTTATCATATCTAGCATTCTATTTGCTCTCTTGGCCGCCGCTGCACACTGGGCCGAGGATTTTAACATGGTATCCACAATGACGCCTAAATCTTTTTCCTGGGTGGTGGTTCCTAATGTGGAACCTTGCATCGTGTAACCATAGTTTGGGTTGTTCTTCCCTAGGTGCATAACCTTGCACTTGTCCACATTAAATTTCATCTGCCATTTTGATGCCCAGTCTTCCAATTTATCAAGATCCTCTTGCAATTTTCCACAATCCTCTTGGGTTTTAACAACTTTAAATAGTTTTGTGTCATCTGCAAATTTGATAACCTCACTCGTTATTCCACTTTCCAGGTCATTTATGAATATGTCAAAAAGCAGCGGACCCAGCACAGATCCCTGGGGTACACCACTATTCACCTTTCTCCATTGGGAAAATTGGCCATTTAGCCCTACCCTCTTCTTTCTATCTTTTAACCAGTTCCTGATCCAGAATAGTACACTGCCTCCTATTCCATGACTCTTTAGTTTTGCCAAAAGTCTCTGATGAGGGACCTTGTCAAAGGCTTTCTGAAAGTCCAGATACACAATATCAACCGACTCACCTTTGTCCACCTGATTATTCACTCCTTCAAAAAAACATAATAGATTAGTAAGACAAGATCTTCCTTGTCTAAAGCCATGTTGGCTGTCTCCCATTAGGTCGTGACTATCTACATGCTGAGTAATTTTATTCTTTATGATGGTTTCTACCATTTTTCCCGGTACTGATGTCAGGCTCACCGGTCTGTAGTTTCCTGGATCACCCCTGGAACTCTTTTTAAAAATTGGTGTTACATTGGCGATCCTCCAATCTTCAGGTATTAGAGATGATATTAATGATAGTTCACAGATTACTTTCCTGACCCTTTCCATGGCCCTCCTTAATGGTAGGTCTCTACGCTCAAAAAACATTCTCATACAGGATTCCATTGTCCACTATGGCGTTGGCCTCCTTTTTCTCATCGAGACCTGGTTAGGTGATAGTGATGACCCTCCTCCTGACCCGCTGTTTTCCACCTGGTTTCTCCACCCTATCAACATCTTGTTCTGGCCGGCGTGGTGGTGGTGGGGGATTTTGCGGATCTTTATCGTGCTACCTTACCCTTCCGAGAACTTCACTCTCCACTATCCTGAATCCTTACTTCTTTGCTTGGATTCCAATCCCCCTACTCATATCCTTCTGTTGTATGCCCCTCCTTCACTTCACCCTGAGATGCATTACTGGCTACCCTCTCTAATGTCTCTCTCTCCCATCCCTATTTATTAATTCTTGGTGATTTCAATATTCACCCAAATTTTCCCAAGTCTCTTAGGGATAAAACCCTCCTTGCCCTCTTCTCTGATCTCTCATTGTATCAATATGTTCACTGTCCCACACACACAGCAGGGCACACCCTAGATCTTATCCTCACACCCGCTGCCTCTCCCTTTATTCCATCTCTGATTTCTGTCACTCCACTTCCCTGATCTGATCGCTTTCTCATCCATTTTTCTTTCTCTCCTCCACTCTCCCTTTCCTCCATGACATCTGCTGCTGCCTTGCCTTACCTCCCTCGAAATATCATATTACGCCCTGTATCCTTGAGCAGTTCCCCTCAAGAGACACCTTATTCCCTCCAGATTTCATCTCTCTCCCAGTGGAGGCCTAGGTTCAGTCCTGGCACTCAGCACAGTCTTCCTCTTTAGATCGCCTTGCAGCCCCCTTGCCCTACACCTGCCAAATAGAGTCAACCGCCACCCATGGTTTAACACAGCCCTTCTTTTACACCACACTTACCTTAGGCAGGCTGAACACTGCTGGCGTAAATGTCCCTCTCCTAGTTCCTGCTCTCATTTCCTCGTTTGCTACTGCCACTATAGATCCCTCAATCCAGGATGCAAAAAAGACCTATTATTCCAACCTGATCTCCTCTGCTTCTAATTCCACCTAGCAATTATACCACGTTCTCTGATCCCTTTCGATCCCCATGACACCACAATGGTGGCCCATCGGTCCAACATCCCTGACTCTTCTCTTCTAGCCTCCTTTTTCTCTAACAAGGTCTCCATCTTGCGTACCCAGTTTCCTATCTGTCCCCCACCGCTGTCTCCCTTCTCATCCCACTCTGTGTCCACTCTCTCTACTCCTTTATCTCCCATCCCCTCCCCTCAGCCATAAATGGTCTTCTTTTCACACCATCTTTTCCTCGGAATTGTCCAAAGCCCTACAAGTTTTCTCATAAGACCACCTGCTCTCTCGATCCCATCCCTTCCCATTGGTTTTCTGAACCCTCCCTGGCTCTTCTCCTTATGTTCTCGGTATGATTAATGCCAGTCTCTTCTCTGGCACTGTCCTTTCCCTCTGGAAACATGCTCTTGTCTGACCTATTCTCAAGAAATCATCCCTGGATTCTACTGTATTGGCTCGCTGGCATCCTGTTTCAAACCTCCTTTTCCTTTCAAAGATACTTGAAAAGCTCATCTTTACTAAACTCTCGGCTCATTGCAACTCCACTCACGCACTTCATCCTCGTCAATCTGGGTTTAGGGTGGGTCACGGCACAAACTATTCTTCTTTCTCGTCTTAACAAACTCCATGTTCTCACGACCATAGTGATATTACTCTTGCTGTCTCCCTAGACTTCTCTTCTGTTTCTGACTTTGTGGACCACCCCACACTTCTTTCCTGTCTTCACGATTTTGGTTTACGTAGCACAGTCTTTTGTTGGTTTTGATCCTATCTTTCCACTCATACTTTCTCTGTTCAGGCTGGCTCCACCACCTCTTCGCCCACACCCCGCACATGCGGTGTCCCCCAGGGTTCTGTTTTGGCTCCCCTTCTATTTAATATTTTCTTAACTCCATTAGCACTTATCGTCCAACAGACTGGCATATCTTCCTATTTCTATGCTGACAACATTATCCTGCTCCATCACACTAGCCCCACTGCGCCTGATCAGTCCCATGAATTCTTGTCTGAACCAGTTCTCCTCCTGGTTGTCCCAAAATTTCCTCCACCTCATCTCACCAAATCCGCTTCTATTTGGTTTACCTTCCATTCCCCCCCCCCCCCCTTCTCTGGCCCCTGTATTTGGACAGTCCATTCTTCTTCTTGTTTATTCCATTCATTATCTCAGCGTAACCCTGGATTCCTCCCTCTCCTTCCACGAGCACATATACACTCTTTTTCAGTATTCCTTTGCATCCCTTCGACAGCTGCGTGCCGTACGCCCTTTTTTCTCTCTGCAACACTTACTCTATTTCTCTCGTCACCTCTACATTCGATTATTGTAATGTTGTTTTTGCCGGACTTCCTCTAACAATTTCAGCATCTCCAACTTCTCCAGAAGTTCCCCACACTGGCCATATCACTCCCGTACTTATCCATTTGAACTGGCTTCCCATCAAACATCGGATCACTTAGAAGAGATACTCACCTTATTCCATAAGGCAGTCCATACTGGCATCCCTCAATATTTTTCAGATCTTCTGCAATTTTACACCCCTCACCATCTCCTCAGATCTCTGTATTCTCACAACCTTGGCTCTTCCCTCACATTCCCACACTCACCTTGACCTTACTCAGAACTCGGCCTCCTTCGTTCTGGGACCTGTTCTTTGGAACTCTATGCCTGCTCCCCCTCGGTCTGAACCATCCTTCGTAAAATTTAAAAACATGCTTAAGACCCACCTGTTTCATACCGCTTTCAATCTCACTCCCTCTCCCCTACAGTCCTCCTCCTGATTCTGCCCTTCCTTACAGCCCTTTTCTGTCTATACAGCCTTTTCCTTGACTTTGCCTACTGACCCTGGCCTCCTTTTATATAGCCTTTCTTCCTATGATGCTATCATCTACATCTGTCCTTTCTCCCCTTCTTGTTGATTATTGGCGCTCTTTTCTATTTCCTAGATTCTGTAGCTGCCTTTTATTGTAAACTGCTCTGATGTGCTGCTTGAGCGATATATCAAGCATCCAATAAAGATAAAAAGAAGCACAGATGAGGTCAGGAGCCCCCACAAAAAACAGACAGGCAGAGACTCAGCCTCTGTACCCACCCCCAGGCAGGAAAAATTGTGCCGGGCTCCTTGTCAACAGATCTTTAGTCACATACCTTTGAAGAGCCTTCTTCAATCTTGGAGGGCAGGGGGAAGGAGGAGTGAGGGGACACAGAGGTTGTGTGAGGTGGTGAAGAATCCTTTCCAAGCTCCTTTTACAATCATCTGGCTGCTCAATAGGTCCTTAACAGGCTAAGGACACAGAGCTGAAACAATTCTCCTCCTATGGCTTCCAAAAAGAAAACCAATTTGAAGAGTGTCTAATGGAGCCTCCTGTGTCATGCTAGTCACCCGTAAGTGGTCGATCAAGAACAAAATCAATCTTTCCTTCTTCAAATTTCCCTTTTTTGTTCAGATTTCACCAGAACTGAAGAACCTGCATCCATAATCCACTGGAAACAAAGAATTATTAAATATGCCCCTACTGGCTTAGGCTAATAATGGCACGATGATGTCATAAGAAGCCTCTGGAATGTTTTCTCTGTCTCCACTCGTCTGGACTGGTCTAGCAGGATAATATGGAATATTCAGTTTTCCTATTGGCGAGAGATGAATAGTGAAATGCCTCAGAGAGGTATACATTGACCAATGTTAAATGGAAATTACACTAACCTGGTAATTGTAGTTCCTGGAGGGTCCAGTTTAGTCCTCCAACATCGGGTAGTGCCCCTCCTCCTGCAGCCGGGAGACTGGACCAATCAAATCTTCTGTAGTATATATACAGCCGGAGCTCCCAGAAGTCCCCAGTGTACTAGTAACAAAGCATACTTAACGAAGCAACACATTAGATTAATTAAAGAACAATTTGTTCCCCCCCAAGGAATATCCAACCCCCTCCCCAAACGAGGAAGTCAGAACACTACATTGCGCCGGCACCGACGCCTCAGGAATCAAAACACCGCTCCCCACCAGAAGTTCAGGAGCTGCCTGAACCCCCGAGACAGGGAAGAGCCTCTGCAAAAAACGCGGCTGCCACAGAGGGACCGAACGGCAAGAGGAACCGTCTTAATATCAACCGTTCGGAAAGGCGCGCCGCACCACATTAGCAGATAGTCGGGAGGGAAGGAGGACTAAACTGGACCCTCCAGGAACTACAATTACCAGGTTAGTGTAATTTCCATTTCCTGTTCGGTAATCCAGTTTAGTCCTCCAACATCGGGATGTAACAGAGCAGTTAAGACCGGGCGGGACCTTGCCATCCGGCGCGCAGAACCGCCGAACCAAAACAGGAATCCCGAGCCGCTGACACATCTAAGCGATAGTGTCTACTGAAAGCATGCAGAGACGACCAAGTGGCCGCCCTACAGATATCTGCCGGCGGAACCAGGCTATACTCCGCCCAAGAGGTCGCCTGAGCCCTAGTGGAATGAGCCCTCAGACCCTCCGGAACAGACCGCTGTTGCAACAGATACGCGGACGCGATCGCCTCTTTGAGCCATCTAGCAATGGAGGCTTTAGCTGCCGCTTCCCCTTTACGCGCACCCCTGAAGAGCACGAAAAGCCGGTCAGATTTCCGAAAAGACTCGGTAACCTTTAAATAACGATGGAGCGTACGACCCACATCGAGCCGGAGAAGACCTTTGTCCGTTGACCCGACAGATTGCGAAGAAAGCACTGGAAGAAACACTGCTTGATTCATGTGAAAGGGAGACACCACCTTTGGCAGAAAGGAAGGAACCGGACGGAGAACGATCCGATCCGCGGAAAAAGACAAGAAAGGCTCTCGACAGGACAATGCCTGCAGATCTGAAATGCGCCGTGCCGAACAGATGGCTACAAGAAAAAACGCCTTCAGCGTGAGATCTTTCAGAGACGCCCTGCGCAGGGGCTCAAAAGGTTCACGAACCAGGGCCCTCAGAACTAAATTCAAGTCCCAAGGAGGAACGAAAACTCTGCGGGAGGGCCGCAAATGAAAAACAGCCGTAAGGAATCGGCGTACATCCGGATGAGCCCCGAGCAGACGACCCAAAACCTTGCCGCGGTAACACGAGATAGCCGCCAGCTGGACTTTTAGGGAACTAGCCGCAAGGCCCTTATCGAAACCATCCTGAAGAAAACTTAAAACGACGGGCACGGAAACCGTCGCCGCCCGGACTCCCCGCCGGGAGCACCAGTCTTCAAAAATCCTCCAAATCCGAACGTAAGTAAGAGAAGTGGACGTTTTCCTCGCCCACAGAAGGGTAGAAATCACCGCGGGGGAGTAGCCCTTCCTTTTCAGCCGAGCCCTCTCAATGGCCAAACCGTAAGCGAGAATCGATCCACTTGGGGCATCCGCAAGGGACCCTGAAGAAGAAGATCCGGTAGAGCGGGCAGGAGCCAAGGAACGCCGTCGCGCAACCGGACCAGATCGGCATACCAGGGCCTCCGGGGCCAATCCGGGGCCACCAGTAACACGCGACCCCGGTGGCTCTCGATACGTTGTACGACCCGGCCGATCAGAGCCCACGGAGGAAAGACATAAAGAAGACCGGACGTGGGCCACGGCTGAATGAGAGCGTCGAGCCCCTCGGACATGCGCTCCCTTCGCCTGCTGAAGAAGCGCCCTGTCTTGGCTGATTGAAAGGTTGCCATGAGATCCATGATGGGTGGACCCCACCGCCGGACAATTTGTGCGTAAACCTGTGGGTTTAGCTCCCATTCTCCGGGGTCCACCCGCACTCTGCTGAGAAAATCGGCCTGGACATTGTCTACGCCCGCAATATGAGCCGCCGAGATCGCTGGAAGGCGAGTTTGCACCCAGTTGAACAAGGCCGCCGCTTCTGCCTCCAGGGCCACGCTGCCGGTACCCCCTTGGCGATTGATGTAAGCTACAGTGGACGCATTGTCCGACAGGACTCTCACCGGCCGTCCGAGAACCAGGGTCTCCAGGTCCACCAGGGCTAGCCGGACTGCCCGCAATTCAAGATGGTTGATCGACCAAGAGGCCTCCAGGGGAGACCATTCCCCCTGAGCAAAGCGGAACTCGCAGTGAGCCCCCCAGCCGGTTAAGCTCGCATCCGTCGTGAACGGAACCCACAGAGGAGGCTCCAAGGGAATCCCTCGCGACAAGTTCTCGGCGGAGAGCCACCACCGGAGGGATCGGCGAACCGTCTTTGGGCAAGGCAATCTCTTGTTCAACGAGTCGAACTGGTTGGACCAACGTCGCAGAAGAGCACTCTGCAGCGGACGCATGTGGAAGCGCGCCCAAGGCACCACCTCCAAGGTCGCCGCCATCGTGCCGAGGAGCCGCAGGTACCACCACGCCGACGGAGCTGGCGTCCCCCGGAAGAGACGGACCAGAGCCCGCAACGCCAGCACGCGTCGCTCCGGAAGGCACACCAAGCCCCTTGCTGTGTCGAAGCGGACTCCCAGATACTCGAGATCCTGTGTCGGAGACAGACAACTCTTGCATTCGTTCACCACCCATCCTAGGGACCGAAGGAGATCCACCACCCTGCTCGTGACTTGCACACACTCCCGACTGGACTTCGCTCGAATCAACCAGTCGTCGAGATATGGATGGACCAGGATGCCCTCCTTGCGCAACGCCGCCGCGACTACAACCATTACCTTTGTGAAGGTGCGGGGAGCCGTGGCGAGTCCGAACGGCATGGCCCGGAATTGAAAATGGCCCCACGGGAGCGCAAAGCGGAGAAACCGTTGATGGGAGGGCCGGATGGGAATGTGTAAATAGGCCTCTGTAAGATCGAGGGATGTCAAAAATTCCCCTTGACGCACCGCTACGATGACTGACCGCAGGGTCTCCATGCGAAAGTGCGGTACTCTGAGAGCGCGATTCACGCCTTTGAGATCCAAGATCGGACGAAGGGAACCGCCCTTTTTGGGAACCACAAAATAGATGGAGTAGCGACCTGCGCCTCTTTCCAAAGGCGGGACCGGAACCACGGCCCCCAGAGAGAGAAGCCGATCCAGGGTCACGCGGATGTCCCGCGCCTTTTGAGCTCCCTTGCTGGGAGACAGAACAAACGAACCCGGAAGTGGGTGCGCAAACTCTAGGGCATAACCTTCTTCTATAATCTGCAGCACCCACCAATCTGACGTAATTTGGGCCCAAGAAGGAAGAAAGTCGCGCAAACGACCCCCGATGACCGGGTCTTCCTCTAGAGCCCGCCTCGTTTCATTGTGGCTTGCGATTAAAGGAAGAGGCCGAGGAAGAGGCGGCTCCGGAGAAGCCCCTTCCCGCTCCTCTGAAACCACGAAACCCTTGATGACGGGTTCCAAAACGGCCGCGCTGCGAAGTCCACAGCCGGGAAGAACGAAATCTGCGCGTATCCCGAAACTGGCCGCGCGCTGAGGTGGACGACCTATTAAGCTTAGGCTTATCCTCTGGAAGCCGACCACCCTTCGACTCACCGAGATCCTTCACCAACTTATCCAGAGCCTCACCAAATAACAACCTGCCCTTAAAGGGTAGTTTACTGAGGCGAGACTTGGAAGAACCGTCGGCCGCCCAATTGCGCAACCAGATGGACCGTCGTGCCGCTACCATGGAGGCCATGCTATTAGCTAGGGAGCGTATTAAATCATAACACAGATCCGCCAAGTAGGCCGATCCCGACTCCACGCGGGTAACGTCCAACAGCCCCTGTTGGTCCATACCGGACCCCGAGCGCAGGTGCTGCGACCATCGCAAACAAGCTCGAGCTACCCACGCCCCACATATAGAAGCTTGTAACGATAAGGCGTTGGTCTCGAAGGCTTGCTTCAACAAATTATCAACCTTTTTGTCCGGAACATCCCTCAGGGCCGCGGCCCCTTCAACCGGGATGGTGGTTTTCTTAGTCACTGCCGAAACGGCAGCATCCACCCGTGGAGACTTAAACAAGTCCCTGTCCTTGTCGGCAAGGGGGTAAAGACGATTCATGGTCCGAATCCCTTTCAAAGCGGATTCCGGTTGCTCCCATTCCGCATGGATCATCTGCTCAACTACTCGGTGCACAGGAAAAACTACCTGGGCATCCCTGACCGCCTGAATGAGAGGATCCTCGAGACCCTCCTCCTCCAGCGGCCGCACCGCAGAGAGGTTAAGTGCTTGGAGAGACTCCGTGACCAAAGGTACCAGCTCGTCCCTTCGAAACACCCGAATGATGCGAGCCTGATCTTCCGGTTCTGGAAGCTCTCCGTCTTCTAATTCCTCCGCCTCAATATCCGGATCCCCCTCAGCCTCGGAATCCGGGAGGCAAAGGGCGTCCTGATCCTGGTCCCCCAACCTGGGCCGCTTGACAGCGGGTTGGGAAGACCGCTGAACCCCCCCTGCGGAAGCTGGGGGGAGAGAGGCGGGCCAAGCCTCCGGCAAATGACCAGACCGGCTTAAGCGGAAGGCCTGATGCATGAGAAGAACAAAATCCGGGGAAAAGTCTATAGGCGACGCCACCATAGCCGCCTGCTGGAGCTCAGGGGCCGACGTATTAGACGCCGGGCCCAGACCAGAAGGAAGGATGCTCGGTGAAGGGACACTGTCCCCCGAAAGAGAAGGGTCCCCGGGCACATGCTGTTCCTTAATTTCAATAGGCAGCTCCAGTTCTGAAGAAACTGCAGCACAGCTCTTACAGATTCCAGAGTCAGTCATTGTACCTCTGCGGGAGCCACAAATTACACACTGAGGTTTGGCAGCCATGCCAAGGCCACCTGCCCTCAGGGAAAAATAAGGCAACAGGAACAGGGAAGCCCACACCAAGGGGACTAACCTTATGCAATTCAGCACAGTATTAAATTTAAACCCTTTTTTTTTTTTTTACAGTAAACAAAATACTCCCCAGAATCCTAGGGGTGCCCTGAGCAAAATCGCCAGCAAAAGAAACCCCAAAAACACCAGGGGAACCCGTGCGCAAGTGTTAAAAAGTGCCCTTAAAAAGCACACTTTATAAATCCAAAATGGCTGCCGCACTTTTTCACCCGCGGTAAAAAACGGCGCGAAAATACAAAGGTACCCAAATAATATGGAAAAGAAAGAAAACGACCCTCTAATAAAGGGCAAGCGAAAAAAGGCAGGAAAAAGTGCAATTTGGAAGCCAGGGGAGCCGACAGAGCCTCTGCCCAAGCAAAGAACAGAGAGCTGAAAGCTTAAAACAAGGAAAATTCCTACCAGCTCTGGGAACAGCAAGGAACTCAGCCCACTTCTCCAAGTGACAGGCAATGTTGCAGCCGGTATGGCTCTTCCCCGAACAGCCTTGGGGAGAGCTCAACCCAGGCTTCAGAGATTCCCAGGCAGGAAGGCAGGAGCCCAAGGCAGGTCTGGCTTTCCCCAGAAAGTCCCCTGTGTCTTTTTTTTTTTTTTTTTTAAAGATACAGCTACCTAGCAAAGGAAATAGAACATAAAGGACCAGAAATAAACCCCAAAAGAACTAACTAACTAGTGTTGCTCCTTCAAGTGTCACTTAGCGTGCCCAGCAGGGGCACAGAAGTCCTCCAGCTGCAGGGAGACTGGACACACTGGGGACTTCTGGGAGCTCCGGCTGTATATATACTACAGAAGATTTGATTGGTCCAGTCTCCCAGCTGCAGGAGGAGGGGCACTACCCGATGTTGGAGGACTAAACTGGATTACCGAACAGGAATATTAATTAATGATTTGGAAAAGGAGAGAGACAAATGACATACTTTGCACTTAGACATATTGGTAAAATAATCTTAATTTTATATACAGAACACTAGGTTTTAAATTAGGAGTTACTGCAGTGGTTAAAAAAGCAAAAAGAACATTAAAAATAGAAGCAAGAACAGATTATAATCCTCCATATGGATCCATACAATGATCCATACAGTTACCAGATCAAGAACTGTATGCAATTCTGATTGCAACATTTCAAAAAGAACTAGAAAAACATTCAGAAGAGGGGAACTAAAAAGGATATGGACAGCTCTCTTGCGGAAGAGGTGATTCAGAGGGAATACAATGAAAGCTTATAAAATCATAGGTGGGAACAAGTGATTTGGTAATAGTTATTTAACCAAACAGCTAAAAGACTCCATGAAGGTGATCTGAAAAAAATTAGAGGGTTGGGGGGGGGGGGGGGGGTTGGCAACACAAATGAGCTGGAGAACTTGCTGCTAGAAGATATGGTCAAGGATAGTAGTAGACCTGGGTTTAGAAAAAAAATTAGACAAATTCCTAGGGGACATGTCTATTAGCAATTAACTACATTTGATGTTGCTACCTCTTACTTCAGGGGGTGAGCAGCAGGAAACTGATCTGCTAAGCATTTCCAGGTGACTAACAGAGGGCCACACCGGCCAGCTAAGGGTTCTCACTGCGATATTCAGCAGCGCTAACTGGAAAGTGTTGCTGAATATTCCCCCAGACTGCCTTGGTACTATTCTATTAGTGCAGGGATGGTCTGGATGTGCAGCATGGGTAGTATTGGTGTCAACCGGATAAGTGCTGACACCTATACTGTTAGTGGAATTTTTCAACTGCCACCTATCCAACCAATTTAGACTGAATGAAAAGCTGGCCTAAGTTGCAATACCAATAAGTGTTGACTGAAAAATCTGCTAAATGGAGATATATTAGCACTTATCCAGTTAGTGCTGTTCAGCCATGATATTCAGCAGCAGCTCCTATCCCACCGATATGTAAAGAGCTACAAATGGCCGCCATGGCATTTGAATACTGGCCAATTTGAAAATCTGCCATATTTAGTCAATTGTCTGAGACAGAATGCTTGAACTGATGTGACCATTTGAGTTGGTGTGCAATGTTTTATTCTTCTAACCATTATGAGAGAAAAATATGTACAAGACTTGTGTTTATTGCACATATACAAATGAGAAAACTAGTATATACTTTCACTGATTTCTCAGAAGGATGACCACTTTAAAAAAATGTAGTTTTACACTAAGGAGATACATGAACTCCACACATCATCCACTTTATCCATCTCCTTCCTCCAGATTTGTGAATTAAAAGAACCCAAAAGCTATGCATCAAATGCACACAAATGCAGACAAAACATATCAGGGCTGATATTTAAAAACAATTATGTGGCTAGACCCGATGCTGATCACATAAGGTGAAATTTTCAATAACTGCTAAATTTTCTTTTGTTGAATCCTGTTAGACCACACCAGGCAAATGGTTTATGTTCCCCCAACTAGCAGGTGGAGACAGACCAGAGTAACTTTCAATGTCGTCACACTTGTATATACACAAGGGCAGCACTGAGATAAACCAGTATGACACTGTAAGGGTGGGGTCCTTTTTCCTTCCCAGCACTTATATCACTTACCCTGGGACGTCCGTTAATCCTCTGGGTTGAGGAATTACCTTACCTTCTCTGTCTGGGATCCCAGGGGAACAAACACACACACACACTCACACATAAGTAGCATGTAAGTTTATTCCGTACGTTAGAAGTGCAGTCTATCTTTTATACAGTATCAAAAACATATATACGTCATAAACCCATCCCAGCAGCATAGCCCTGCTCCTGATATTGCTAATTAGCAAACGTACAAACTGGTACCTGTCTCTGTGAAGATCACTGAATCTTGTCTTAGCACAACACATTCCTTTCTATCTAGGTATTCACATATGGGCCTCATGGTCCCTCTGTACAACAAAAAACTTATTTTCCCCTTACAGACACTTCCTAAGAAGAAATCAAGAATGAAAAACTCCAAATATTAAAATAACTTACTACAAACCTTTCTTGAGTCTGCATCACGAGCTAATACTGAAAATGCAATTAAAAGGCAGCAAAAACCTGTAGAAGTAGTCTTCTAGTATGAGTTGTGGACTGCTCTAACAGGATTCAAGGAAAGAAAGGGAAAGGAAATTAGCAGGTATGGAAAATTCCTCCTTCCTTATCATCCTGCTAGACTAGTCCAGATAAATGGGACATACCCAAGCAGTCAGGACCCAGGATGGGAAGATGAAGACATTCCAGACAGAACTGTTCTGCCAAAGATGCTATCGGCTCCAGCTCCCACATGCAACCTTTAGTGCTTTAAAAAAAAAAGTGCTTATAGATGTCTCCGGAGACACCAAGGAGCACTCCATCCAGGAGGAGGTTTATGCTCCAGTGGAGTGAGCTTTGACTCCGTCCAGCACACATTTTCCACACAGAATGTAGGCTGAACTAACAGCTTCCTTAACCCATTAATGCATGAATTCTACATTTGTTCCTAATAGAATATTGCGTGATTGAATTGTTTTATGCATGGTTTCATATGACCTGAGGCATAAAAGTTGAGCGTCCCCCTTTTGGGGATGCTAGCTAGTGGGAAATAGAGGATTTGGCCATTACCTATTCTTTTCTCAGATAACTGAATAAGAAAGACGTACCATCAGAAGGCTTTTGTAAGCTCCAGATACTTCACTTATGACTTCCCCTTGCCCAACAGACGCAGCAAACGATCCGACTAAAGGTTCTCCTCGTCTAAGGACGATACTCTAAGGGGGAGGGCAGGATCATGGACTGATTAAGATGAAAGAAAGACAGTGTCTTTGGGAGAAAGTTCAGTACTGTCCTAAGAGAAACAGATGCCGTCAAGATGACCAGAAAGGGCTCGCTACAGCCTGTAGCTCTTACACCTAAGCTGGCAGAAGTGACAGCCACTAGAAATACCATCTTCAGGTCAAATCCTTAAGAGATGTCATTCAAAAGAGCTCAGAGAGACCTTTCAGAGCCTTCACCACCAGAGAAAGACTCCACTGTGGTACAATCGGTTGCAAAGGAGGACAGATCTGCTTCACCTCCTTGAGAAAGCATGCAATGCCTGCCACCTGAACCTTGAGTGTGTTCAGAGTTAAACCATGGTCCAACCCGGACTGCAAGAACAAAACAGCGATTATGTCTGCCTTCCTGGCAGCCAGGGCATTGATATGAACATCACCTTTCCATGACTCTTCAGACTCTCACATAGACCAAGGAAGTAGAAACACTCCAGGCCTTAAGAAGTGTGTCTACTACTACCCCATAGTATTCGCTCTCAGGCAGCTATGTCTTCCAAGGGCCAGGTCATAAATCCCTTCTCTTGAGATAGCAATAGAGGGAACTCTGCCAACAGGTTCAAGAGATCTGCATAACATGAGTTGTGCAGCCAATATGGTGCAACTAGAATGGCCAAGCTCGGGCGAGACAGACTTCTGCGCAGAAGTCAGCTTACCAAGAACCACAAGGGAAAGACATACAGGAGGAGCCCCTTCTGGGGTTTCTTGTGAAGGGCAAGTGAACCTGGTACGTTTGGCTGATGGCAAATAGAATAGTCTAAAGACCAGAGGAACAGACAAGATACATTTTCAAAACAGCTATTAAGAATTTCTTAAACAATTCCTGAGCAGAAATCGTAGAGGCAGGTCTTGCCAAACAAATTTAAATAATTTCTTTTACTGGACAACCAGAGAGTTGACCAAGGGCGAGCCTTTGATGTGGCAGATTCAAAAGGTCAATTTGAAAGGCTCCCTCTATCAAAACAAAGGCAGTGTGAATCACCAAGGAAATTGAAACAAGTGTCTTAGAAGCACAGATATAAATAGGTCAACCAGAACACACTGATTTTCAGTCTGACGGACTACTGAGAGGAGCTGCTCTTGCTGGGAAGAATTCTTCTGCACTGGAATTTACCTGCCTGGAATTTCTCAGACTCTTGGTTAAAGGGAATTCTTTGGGTTTAAATTAATAAAATCTGCCCATCTTAAAGTTGTGTGTTTTATGAAGTCAGTCAAGGCACAGTATAACAAATCGCTTTTACTAAGCCCATGTTCCCTGTAAAATAGTTATCTCCAAGTTATAATGTCCTGTTCAATGTAATTTCAGTTTGTTCAATGTAAACCGCACTGATGCAGAATAGCGCGGTATATAAGAGAATGTAAATAAATAAATAAATAAATGCAAAGAGACTGAATGAATTCTTTGTTTTGGTCTTTACTAAAGATGTAGGAAGGCTACCCATGCCTAAAATGGTATTTAAAGATGATGTATCAGAAGAATTGAAACAAATATTGATAAAATGGGAAGATGTATTACAACTATTTGATAAACTAAAGAGCAGCAAATCGCCTGACTGGATAGTATACAGAGGGTGCTGAAAGAACTGAAATATGAGATTGCAGACCTACTATTAGTAATCTGTGAACTATCATTATAATCATCTGCAGTACCTGAAGATTGGAGAATGGCTAATGTAACGCCAATTTTAAAAAGGGTTCCAGGGGTGATCAGGGAAACTACAGACCTGTGAGCCTGACATCAGTACCGGGCAAAATGGTAGAAACTATTAAGCAATAAAATTATTGAACATATAGTCAGTCATAGTTTAATGGGAGAAAGCCAACATGGATTTAGCCAAGAAAGGTCTTGTGTTACTAATCTGTTATATTTTTTGAAGGTGTAAATAAAGCGTAGTTACTCACCTGTAGTAGATGTTCCCCAAGACAGCAGGAATGAGTCCTCAAATATGGGTGACATCACCAATGGAGTCCACACAGGAACACTCCCCAGTTTTCATAGGGAGCTCCATCGCACATGTGCACCTGCCTTCCCATCCGCTGCAGCCATCTTACCTCAGTATGACGACATAGCTTAAACAAAACTCAACTCCACAGGGAGGGTAGTGGGGACTTATTCCTGTTGTTCCCAGAGAACACCTGCTACAGCTGAGTAACTATGCTTTAACTGGGAAAAAGCAGGAATGAAGTCCTCACATATGGGGCTCCCCAGCTATAGGCTACCAAAAACAGCATAAAAATAAGCTTAAAGGGGCAACCAAAGGGAGGATCAGGAGAAACAGTACGAGCACTCTCTTCAAAGGCTCCATCAAGTCAGTGTGGACATCAACATCAAGATGACTATGGTAGCCTGAATGGACTTAAGGGCCGGTGGAAAAGAGTTGAATCTAAGTCTCAAACAGGTGCCGAGTACAGCTTGGCCAAAGATGCTGACATGCCAGGAATCTCCATCCAGACAGCAATGGGCTGTGAAAGTGTGGCCCGAAGACTACATAGCAGCCCTACAGATCTCTACCGTGGAGACAGAGCACAAATTTGCCACAGAAGCAGCCATAGCTCGGATGTTATGAGCTGTGACATGGCTTTCCAGGCTCAGACCAACCTGAGCATACGCAAAGGAGATGCAGTCTGCAACTGAAACTGACAGGGTACGTTTGGAGACAGCCATGCCCAGCCTATTGGGGAGACAAAGAGCTGGGTAGAACGTAGATGGGCTTTCGTCCTTTCCAGGCAGAAAGCCAATGCTCTCTTACAATCCAACATGTGTGGCATCAGCCCTGTTGGTGTGAGGTCTGGGAAAAAAGATGGGCAATACCACAGACTGGTTAAGGTGGAAAGCTAAAACCACCTTAGTAAGAATCAGAGGATGTGTCTATAGGACTACGCTGTTCTGATGGAATTTGATGTAGGGCGGATGTGCTATCAGAGCCTGAAGTTCACTCACCTTGCTGGCAGAAGTGACCGCTACCAAAAACATCACCTTCCAGATGAGGAACTTGAGTGAGCAAGAAGCCATCAGCTCAAGCCCCAGCACAACATTGAGATCCCTGCTGATCAGAGGTTTTGAGAGCAGTAGGCCTCTCAAACTGGCCTACAAGTGGGTGAGCAGAGATGAGTTTGCCATCAGAGCTGCGATGGTATGCCACTACTGTGCTCAAATAAATGTAGACAGAATTTGACTTGGGACCCGAGTTGGAAAGATGGAAGAGACACGACAGCAATGCCTTCACCATGCAAGAGAAGGAGTCCAATGCCTGATCACCAGATAGAAAATATACACCATTTGAAAGCATAGGAGCACCATGCAGAGTCCTTCCGGGATGAGAGGAGCACATTTTCCATGTCTGCGGAAAAGCGAAGCTCTGTGAAGACTACCCACTCAACATCAACCCAGGGAGTGGACAGTGAGATGAAGTAAGACCCCGTCGTCCTGTGAGATGAGATCCGGAGTGCAGCCAGCCGGAGAAGATGCCACTGTGAGAGCCAGGGCAGAAGGAGAAACCACGGCTTCCTGGGCCGGTTCGGTGCAAGGAATTTCATGGGAACCCCTGAGCGGAATCAGGGGGTATGCATAGAAGATACCCACGCGCCAGTCTAGAAGGAAGGTATCAGAGGCTATCCAATGGGTGGACAGAATCCTGGAGCAAAATTGTGCCACCTGAGTGTTGCAAGGGGATGCAAATAGCTTGATGCATGGCATGCCCCACATTTGAAAGATGCGGTTTACGACATCTTTGTTGGGGGTCCACTCAGGTGGTTGAAGCACTCTGCTAAGCCGGTCACCAGAACATTGAGTTCCCCTGGCAGGTATGTTACTCTGAGGCCATGCCATGGGATATGGTGAACTTCAAGAAGCACACAACCTCCCAACATAACTGATACGAGACTGTACCACCCTGTCTGTTGATGTAGAACATTGCTACTTGAAAGTCCTCATTCAGATGAACAATCTGGTTGGCCACTCGAAGGACGTTTGCAATGGCCTGGAGTTCCAGAAAGTTGATCTGGTGCAGACTCTCTTGCTCTGTCCAGAGGCCCTGTGTATGCAGTCCACTGAGGTGGGCTCCCCAGCCCAGTTTGGAGACATCTGTGGTCCGTGTCTGGTGATACGGAGTGGACTTGAATGGAAGACCCCTGAATAGGATCTGTGGCCGGAGCCACCAGGAAAGAGAACTGATGAGGGGTGCAGTGACCACCACCTTGCCCTTGAGGCGGCCCGAGATCTGATGCCAATGGGTGACACAATGTCCATTGAGCTTGGCGCATTTGAAGATGGGCGAAAGGAGTGACATGAACCGTGAAGGCCATGTGGCCTAACAACTGGAGCATCTGATGCGCCATAGTATAACAGCTGTGCTGGATGTCGTGTACCATTGCAGTGAGTCACTGGGCACAATCCTTTGGCAGGGAAGGCTCGAGCCAGCATGGTACTGAGTAGAGCCCCAATGAACTCGAGCAGCTGAGAGGGCTGGAGGTGCAACTTCGGGTAGTTGATGACAAAACCCAGATGTTCAAGCACCTGGATGTTCAAGTTCCTAGATGTGAGCTGTGCCAACTGCCGAACCTCGCCTGGCATGGCGCCCTTTACCAGCCAGTCATCCAAGTAAGGAAAGACCCCCCAGGGTCCGGAGGAAGGCAGCAATGATTGCAAGGCACTTCGTGAAGACCCTTGGGGCAGAGGCCAGCCCAAAGGGTAGTACACGGTATTGACAGTACTGACTGCTGAACATAAAGTGGAGGCATCCTTAAGGCATGTCTGTGAAGGGAATTAATTGGGATGTGAGTGTAGGCATCCTTGAGGTCCAAGGAGCAAAGCCAATCGTCCTATTGAAGGTACATGAGCGCATCCCCAGAGAGCCCATTTTGAACTTTTCCCTCACTAGGAAGCAGTTGAGGTTTTGGAGATCTAGGATGGGCCGAAAACCGCCTGTCTTCTTGGGAACCAGGAAGTAACGAGAACAGAACCCCTTCCAGGCCTGTGTTGGAGGGCACCAGTTCGATGGTGAGATCAGCCAGAAGGGTGTGAACCTCCTGCTGGAGCAGCTCATGATGATGAGGGTCAAGGGGGTATTCCCTGGGAAGAATGGGGAAGGCAGTTAGGCAAAGTGCAACAGGTACTCGCGCTGGATGATTTTCAATACCCAGGAGTCGGTTGTGATTTATTTTATTAAAATTTCTATACCGCGATTTCCAGACGATCAAACGTGGTTTACAAGAAACAACTGTTCTGTATTACTGAAATTGTTATGTACTCATTTACAATGAACAATGTAGAACTGATGGGCTACCTGTGGGCAAAATGAATCAATTATCCCCCTACCTGCTGAGATACTACACTGGGTAATGGAAAATGGACCATGGTCCTTAGGAAGGAGTCAAAAAAAACCCTCTGGGCTGTGGCTGTGGAGAGGGTTGAGGCTTCTGGTGGTGTGGCTGGTGCTGCCCTTGACCCTTTTGCTGGGCTAGCTGAGAGTCTTGGTAGGCCTGGTAGGGAGGGTAGTTCGAGTAATAGCTGTGCTTTCGCGGGCAGAACACCTTCTTCCCAGTCAACCTCCTCTTGGCAGGGTCCACAGCTTTCTTGGAGAGGCGGTTCATTGTCAGTTTTGTCTCAATCTCCCCCACCTTGTCCTCCATAGGCTTGCCAAACAAATTCTCACCTTGGCAGGGGACATCGGCAAGCTTGTCCTACACTCACTGCTTGAGGATGGATGACTGCAGCCATGCCAGGTGGAAGACCCCAATGCCAAATGGGCTACCCTACTGACAGATTTAAAAGCATGATAGGCTATTCTGTTCATATACTTTGAGCAGTTCTTTCCCCTATTCACCAAGTTGTGGAACTTGTCCAGTGTTCCGGGAGAAGCAGGACAGAGAATTCACTGATGTCCCCCAAGATATCCTTCAAGTACATAGCCATGTATAGCTGAAACGAGAGGATGCAGGCCATCACCATCGATCTCTGGTAGCATCGGTGTCCTACCCTTTTCAGGTTACGGGTCTCTCTGCCTGGTAGGACAAAAGAATGAGTCTTAGAGCTTTTGATCAACCTCATAGCCGATTCCACCAATGAATTGTGGGGTATCTGGGGTTTCTCAAACCCTGGCCTCTTTTGGACTCTACACAAAGAGTCCAGTCTTAGGCTGATAGAGAACACCATCAAAGGGTTCTCTCACATCCAGAAGAGCAAGCAGAGGATGCAGTGTACTGGTAGCATGACTGCTTCCTTCAGTGGCGACGGGTACTATAAAATCCACAGCTCTTCAGCACTCTGTTCCTCCTCGGCCTCGAGGGTGAAGGGGAGGGCTTTTGCCATGTTCCTGACAAACTCATGGATCGAGACGTCTTCTGGTGGGGACTTGCGTTGTTCATAAGGTGGTAAAGGATCGGAAGGAATGTCTCAATATCGATGCGAGACCAGGGACTCGTCCTCAGTCGGTCAAGAAGTCAAAGTACTAAAACACCTTCTCTCCATACCCTTGATGCTTCGGAGGGGAAGATGATGTTCGGGGTGCCTGATGCCAATGCAACAAGCCCTCGGAACTGGTGGGGGAAGATCGCCACTGGCATAAAGAGGGAGTCTGACCGTCTACCTGAGTACTCACCAGGGCTGTGGAGGGCATGGGTTTCTAAAAAGGGCTGCACCATGGACAGCGGGACTACTATCAGCACAGAGGCACCCGAGGGTATTGGGGGCCTCACTGCCTGAGCAGTTATGAAAGCCGCTAGGTGCTTCTCTGGGGTCTGCATGTGCTCACCTAAGAGTGCCATCTTGGACAGAGCTGGAGCAGCTGCCACGGCCTTGGCCTCAGATTCCAGTGCCCTCATTGGGGACTCCACAATGGTTACCGCATCGGGAGATTGCCAACAGCCCTCTGGAGCTTTGGGAGGCAACTTTTCCCCACTGGGGCAGCTTGGGCATCACATCGAGAGGGGCTTCGATGCCGGTGCTCCTGGGGTTCCCCCAGCCTTCAACATTGGCATTCGATATTGACAGGGCAGAAGATCAATCCTTTTGGGGGTCTGTGTCTCAAAAAAAAGGCCTCCTGTCCATGGCACCATAGCCACTCGGCTCCAAAGTACCATGAGTGCCATGCAATGCCAAAGCCTCGGTGGAACCCCTGAGGACGTTGACACAGATGACCCAAAAAGAGACTTGTGCTATTTCTTCTGGTTCTTGAGGCCCCTTGTCATCTGCAAAGAAAAAGGCTCATGGTTGGGCCCGAGGCATTGAGTACACCAGTTATGGTGGTCGGTCACCAAAATGGTGCGGGCCGCTCCAGGAGCATTGCTTGAAGCCACTGGCCGGCTTAGACATGTTAGGGAAGACGGCTTCCGCCAAATCAAAGGATGCCAATGTCCCGCCAACCAGGGACCGCACAGGGAAAAAAAACCCCACACAGCAAAAATGAAAGGAAAGGAAAGAACCAAAAAAAATATGGCGTTGAAGAATCGACACTTCCGATGAAGGGCAGGAAGGACAGAACCAAAATACAATACTCAATCACGCTGAAGACAAGAAAAACATAACAAGTAGACGAGTACGCTTAGCCAATCGCCCTGCCAGAGGAAGGGCAGCAGGAAGCCAAGCGATAGCATTCCAAACTTCTCCCTCACCAGAAATTTGTTCAGGTTCCCGATTTCGAGGATGGGGCACAGGCTCCCTGTCCTCTTTGGAACGAGGAAGTAATGGAAGTAGAACCACCGACCACGGAGATGCGGTGGGACCCTTTCGACTTCCCGTTGACCAAGGAGGCTGTTAAATTCTTGCTTTAAGCAAGACTGGTGCGAGGGAAGCCGAGTAGGTTCCGCTGGGGAGAGGTGAGGAGAGAGTCTGTCCAGATGGAGACGGTAATCGTCCCAGACAATCTGGAGGACCCAGGTGTCCGATGTGATGGCCTCCCACTCGGAGGCGAAAAGGGACAGACGTCGTCCTACTGGTGGGAGTGCCACCGGAAGATGAGAGGCTATGCATTTGGCATCAAAACCCAGGAGCTGGCTGGGGTGGCACCAGTGGTTGAGCCTTGGGCCCCTTAGGTTTCCGGTGGCCCTGAGCTCCGCCCTTGCCTTGGCCACTGAGCACCAGCACTGGGGCAGGCAGATAGGATGGGTATCCCCAGTAAGGAAGCCCCTTCCTCTTAAAGAAGAGTTTCTTACTGCACTGTTTCTTCTGGGGAAGGGAAGAGGATTTCCAGAGAGAGACGGATGCGTGTTACGAACTCCGTCTCGATCTTGGCTGCCTTGTCCTCCATGGGCTTGCTGAACAGTTGTTCACCGAGGCAGGGAACATCCAAGAGTTTCTCCTGGACCCACTGTTCCAGCTGCTGCCACACGGGTGGCAGACTCGAACCAGTCATATGCGGCATGAGAAAGATATTTCGAGCAGTCCGTGACTGATCTCAGGAGGGTCTGAAATCTGAGGTGGTGGTCACCTTCGAGGCCCGCAGAGAAACCGCTGAGCTTTTTAATGAAGTCACGAAGGAACATACCCATATATAGTTGGTACGCCTGATTGCAGCATGCCAGCTTGGATCCCTGGTAAGTCTTACGCCCGAGGGCGTCAAGGGCACGGGATTCTCTGCCAGGCATAATAGAAGAATGCAACTTTGGGCTCTTCTGTTTCCGCATCGCGGATTCTACCACCATGGAGGTATGAGGAAGCAAAGCCTTTCGAAACCTAGGACAGCGCTGGACTCTGTACAGGGCATAGAGTCTTTTATTGATAATAGGGACCGAAGCGGATGCTTCCCACATGAGAAGGAGCAGCCGGGTCAGGATATACGGCACAGGGACCGTGAGAAACTCCCTTGGGGGAGACTCATATTGCAAAGTGTCAAGTTCCTCTACCCTTGGCTCTTCCTCGGTCTGCGTGGGCAGATTGAGGGCCCGAGCCATATCCCGCACGAATACCAAGAAGGAGGTATCTTCAGGGGCTGACCGCCTTCTCGAGGCGGGCAGGGACGGGTCAGAAGGAAGGTCCCGATGGGAGCATGTTTCAGGGGACGTGTCCCCGTCTGATTCCCAGCCCAAGAGGTCCGAGGAGGACTCTGAGTCAGGTTGATCCCCATGTCCGGTGGCTGAGGCCCGTCTGGAGCCGGAGGCACTGACTCTGAAAGACCTAGCTCCCAAAGAACGGGACGGCGAGCGAGACCGGTGCCGAGGACCCTCCCGAGGCCTCTGGCTCTCAGGGGTTTCCAAGGCAGTTTTCGGGACCACAGTCGAGGGGCCCTTGATCTCAAGGCGTGAGCCAGCCATGCTGGGCAACAGCACCTGCTGGGCAGATAGGAAGGCAGAAACGCTGTACTCTAGTGCCAGCATACTGGACTCCCACTCAGGAGTGGGTTCCTGGGACGGCGACACTGGGGTTACAGGGTCCTCACCGGGATGACCTTCCGGAGACTGGGCGCCATCACCAGAAACCTCAGTGTCTGTAAAAGAAACCTTTCAAGGCCGCTCCTTGTCCGACTCTTGGGAATGCCGAGGAGGACTAAAGGAATGAGTGCCAGACTGCTCATGCTTATCCAGAGCCCCCAACAGCGTCTTCGAAATCGTCTTCTTTTTTTGCCGTTCCACCTCAGGTGAACTCTGGCCAGAGTGACGCCTGGGACGCAAAGTCATGTCGTCTGTCTTCTGCTTACGGCTTTGTAAGGCCTTAACGGACATTTTCTTGCAAAGCGAGCAGAGCTCCAGGTTGTGGTCAGCCCCCAGGCACCACAGACAACAGTCATGGGTGTCTGTGAGCGACATGTTTTTGGAGCATCTGTCATATTTTTTTAAGCCGAAGGCCATGGGGCAAAGAGAGCCCCTGAGAGGTTGAATGCCCTCGAGGTGGCCAGCACTTAGAAAAGGGCCCAAAAAGGGCCAGAAATAAGAAAGAAGGAAAAAAGGGAAAAAAGTGATCCCCTGGCCCACAGCTGAAGCAGGGGCATCGGGGAGAACGGGAGAGGACCGGTGCAACCGGAAAAAAGGCCAAAGGGCCAAAAAGAGAAACTTTTTATGAGGAACAAGGACGTGCGTCCGAAGGGCTCCACGGAAAAAGGGAGACTGAGCAAGATGGCACCCTTGGGCAGGAAGAGGACCACGCATGTGTGGCAGCAATCCCAAAGGCTTTATTTCAAAGCTGCAGAATTGCTCCGCGCAGGCTATGTCGGTGTCGGCATCACCTATAAGGACTGACCTTCCTGCTTGTTCCTGGAGAACAACGTATCCTTGAAGGATACTAGCAAAAGACTGAAATTAGGGCATATCAAGAGAGGTTCCAATAAAGACAAAAGTAACCCAAATGCCCTTGTGTACAGAGCAGACAGTGCTTAAAGATTCCAAAATTACCCCTGCCAACCAATAACCAAATTGATATGAATAAAATACAGCCTCTAAAATGCTTGTATGCAAATGCTAGAAGTCTAAAAAATAAGATGGGAGAATTAGAATATATAGCACTAAATGAGAGATTAGATATGATTGGTATCTCAGAAACATTGTGTAAGGAGGATAACCAGTGGGACACTAATACCTGGGTACAAACTATATCATATTGATAGAGCAGATCAAATTGGTGGAGGGGTTGCACTTTTATGTTAGAGAGGACATTGAGTCACAAAGGATTCAAGTTTGGCAGGAAACAAAATTCACTGTAGAATCTCTATGGAATGAAATGCCATATAAAAAAAGGAACGGGAAGGAGATGGCAGTGGGGGTGTACTATTGACTGCCTGGCCAGAAAAAAACAAAAGGATGATGAAATGCTCAAAGAAATCAGAAAAGATAGCAAAAGTTACAAAACAGTAATAATAATGGATGATTTCAATTACCCCGGTATCAACTGGGTCAGTATCCCAGCAGGACATGCTAGGAAGATGAAATTTTTAGATGAAATAAATGACTCCTTATTGGAGCAGTTGGTTCATGAACCGACAAGAGGGAAAGCCATTTTGGACTTAGTCCTTAGTGGAACACAAGATCTGGTGCAAGAAATAAGGATGTTAAGGCCACTTGGCAATAGTAATCATACCATGATCAAATTTGATTTAATAAACGGAGGAAGGACAGCAAAGAAATCCACAGTAATACTACCTTTTAACTTTCAAAAAGGAGACTATGATAAAATGAGGAAAATAGTTAAGAAAAAAATCCTAAAGGGAGCAGTTGCAAAGGTTAAAGATTTACATCAGGCATGAGTGTTATTTAAAAATACTATCTTGGAAGTCCGGACAGGCTGTATTTCACGCTTTAAGTGGAAAGAAATCCAAAAAACTGCTAGCATAGTTTAAAGGTGAGATGAGAGAGGCTGTTGCCAAAAGCATCTTTTAGGAAATGGAAAAAGGAGCCAAATGAAGAAAACTGGAAACACAAGCATTGGCAAGTTAGATGCACGGCATTGATAAGGCAGGCAAAGAGAATTTGAGAAGAAGCTTACTGTGGAAACAAAAACGCATAATAAAGACAGACTTTTTCAAGTACATTCGTAGCAAAAAAACTGTGAGTCAGTTGGACCATTAGATGATAGAGGGGTAAAAGGGCACTAAGAAGGGACAACATACATAGTCAGGGGCGGTCAAGGCAATCTGCTGCCTGAGACGAAAAATGAGATGGCGCCCCCCCCCCCCCAGAGGGGGGCGGGGCTTTTTCAGAATTCCAATCAGGGACTGAACCAAACCAAAAAGTCAATTAGATTATATGGAGGGAATGCAAGATGTTTGCACACAGGGCCGTACCAAGCTGCAATCGTGCCCTGTGCAACTTGCAGCTTGGGTGCGCGCCCCCACCTCCCCCCCATACCTCCCGTCCAGTGCTGCCTGCTCTTTCCCTGCTGCTGCCGCCCTCTGTTTTTTTCACAGCGGCACTGGCAACAGGGAAAGAGCAGGCAGCACTGGATGGAGGTATGGGGAGGAGGAGGGGGAGGAGGAGGGGGCATGCGCCCAATCTGAAAGGCACCGGCACTTTAAGCAGATCTGTCCCTCCCAGCTCTGACATCACGTCGAAGGAGGGAGGGACCAGATCTGCTAAAAGTGTTGCGAAAAGGCTTGGGGGGCACATTTCGGCTGCAACTGCAGACAGCCGAAATGCGCCCCCCCAAGCCTTTGCGCCCTGTGCGGCTGCATCGCTTGCACAGGGCTAGGTACGGTCCTGTTTGAACACCAAGGTACTAAAAGAGAGCAAGAATCAACAGCACAGTTTATAAAACTAAATTATAACTCATTTTTATTTTGTTGTTATAAACTGCATTGTGGTTCTTGCTTTTTCTTTTTCAACATATATTTTGCATCCACAGTGGGTGCAGAGCAGAAAGCGTAGTTACTCACCTGTAACAGGTGTTCTCCAGGAGCAGCAGGAATCAGTCCTCACTTATGGGTGACGTCGGCGCCGACGGAGCCCTCGCGGAGCAATTTTCCCCAGCTTTCAAAGAAAGCCTTTGGGAATTGCAGCGCGCATGCGCGGTCGTCTTCCCGCCCGAAGGTGCCATCTTAGCCAGTCAGATGACATAGCTAAAAAAGACAGCATAAAAATTTGCAAAAAGAACATAAGCAGACGATTGCAACTCCAAGGGGAGGAGGGAGGGTAGTGAGGACTGATTCCTGCTGCTCCTGGAGAACACCTGTTACAGGTGAGTAACTACGCTTTCTCCAGGACCAAGCAGGAAGTCAGTCCTCACTTATGGGACTCCCAAGCTCAAGGCTACCGGAGACCCTAAGCACAAAAATGAGCTCCCTCTAGCTCAGCAGCACAGAAGGATAGAATCTTCGCTGAATTATCACCCACCGGTAGCCCACATCCGGGATGGAGGGTAGGAGTTGCTCAGACCTCAAAGAGATTACGGAGGACTGCCTGTCCGAAAGCACTGTCCCTACGGGACTCCCTCTCGAGACAGTAATGGACCGCAAAAGTCTGGCTCGAAGACCAAGTAGCGGCCCGGCAGATGTCTGCCAGCGGAACAGAGCGGAGGTAAGCCACTGACGTGGCCTTTGCCCGAACGCAATGAGCCGTGACTCGACTTTCTAAGGCGAGTCCGGCTGCCCCATAAGCCCAAGAGATACAGTCCGCCACCCAGATGGACAGAGTACGCTTGGAGACCGGGAGCCCCAATTTATTGGGGTCAAAAGACACAAAAAGCTGAGCAGCTTTACGGTGCTCCCGCGTACGGTCAAGGTAGAAGTTCAATGCCCTTCTACAGTCCAGGGTATGGAGGACCGTCTCAGCTCGGCTGGAGTGTGGTCTGGGAAAGAAGGTTGGAAGTACCACCTCCTGATTCATGTGAAAAGGGGAGACCACTTTAGGCAAAAACTTTGGGTGAGTCCGTAGGACTACCCTATTCTTGTAGAATCGAGTGTAGGGGGGATCAGACACGAGGGCCTGCAATTCACTTACGCGCCTAGCGGAAGTGAGGGCTATCAAGAACAGTGTTTTCCAAGACAGAAAACGTAGAGAACAGGTAGCCATAGGTTCAAAAGGCGGACAGGTGATCCGCTGCAAAACCACATTCAGGTCCCAGTCAGGCGCTGGCGGGTGCAGAGGTGGTTTAAGTAGAAGGAGACCTCGGAGAAACCTCGCTACGAGAGGGTCATTGGAGAGAGGTCTGCCGTCCACTGGCACATGATGTGCTGAAAGAGCACTGAGGTGAACTTTGACGGAGTTGGACTTAAGTCCCAGATTAGAGAGGTGCAGCAAGTACTGCAAGATCACCGACACCGGGCAGGAGAAGGGATCCTGAGACTGTTGGGTACACCAGACTGCAAAGCGACGCCATTTAAGGGCGTAGCATTTGCGGGTAGAAGGCCGTCGCGAAGCTAAGACGACCTCCTCCACCTCCGCCGGCAGGAGAAGGGGAGCAAGGACTACCCTCTCAGCAGCCAGGCCATAAGGTTGAGAGACCTGAGGTTGGGGTGCAGAAGGGACCCCTGATCCTGAGTGAGGAGATCCGGTTGTATCCCCAGAGGGATTGGGCCCTCCACCGCCAGTTGCAGCAGGAGAGGAAACCACGGCTGCCTGGGCCAGCGAGGGGCCACCAGGATCATGAAGGCTTTGTCTCGGAGAACCTTGAAAAGAGTCCGAGAGACCAGCGGGATGGGAGGGAAAGCGTACAGAAGGCTCCCCGACCACGAGATCAGAAAGGCGTCCGCCGCAACCCGAAGGGGGTGTGGCTGACGAGAGCAGAAGCGAGGAAGCTGCCGGTTGTGAGGACTGGCAAAGAGATCCACCGTGGGGAGACCCCACTTGAGGAAGAGCTTCTGAACTACCAAGGGATCCAGACGCCACTCGTGCGGCTGGAGGACCCTGCTGAGTTTGTCTGCAAGGCAATTTTCTTGGCCCGGGAGATAAACTGCCCTGAGGAGAATGCCGTGACTGACGGCCCAAGAGCAGAGCTTCGGTGCCTCCCGGCAGAGGAGGAAGGAGCCCGTGCCCCCCTGCTTGTTCACGTAGAACATGGCAACTTGATTGTCCGTCTGGACAAGGACGGACTGTTGGGAAGTCAGGTGGGAGAAGGCCTTGAGAGCGAGGCGGATCGCCCTGAGCTCCAGGAAGTTGATCTGCTGAGCAGACTCCCACGTGGTCCAGAGGCCCTGAGTACGTGCCTCTTGGCAATGTGCTCCCCAGCCCAGGAGGGATGCATCGGTGGTCAGCACCCGGGTCGGCTGAGGTGACTGGAAAGGCATTCCGAATATCAGGTTCGGCTGCCGGAGCCACCACCGGAGAGACGAGAGCAGCGGCTCGGAGACGCGCACTAGGTCTGCCAGGCCGCCTGTGGCTTGTCGCCACTGCTGGCGGAGACACCATTGAGCAGACCGCATGTTCAGGCGGGCATTGGGGGTCACATGGACGGTGGAAGCCATATGGCCAAGCAGTCTCAGGAAGCGCCTGGCGGAGACCAGGGGCTGGCTGCGAAAGCGGTCGGCTAGGTCCATGAGCCGTTGAGCCCTGTCGAGCGGTAGGTACGCTCGTGCCCGAGGAGTGTGCAGCCTTGCGCCGATGAACTCGAGATCCTGTGAGGGGAGCAAAGTGGACTTTGCGAAGTTTATGACAAAGCCCAAGTGCTGCAGCAGAGTCACCGTGCGGCACGTGGCGTTGGTGACCTCCTGAGCGGACGCTGCTCTGATGAGCCAGTCGTCGAGGTACGGAAAGACATAGAGGCCGTGAAGCCGGAGATGGGCCGCCACGACCGCGAGACATTTTGTGAAGACTCGCGGTGCGGAGGACAGGCCAAAGGGCAGTACCCTGTACTGGTAATGATTTCCTGCCACCACAAACCTTAGGTATTGGCGGTGGCTTGGGTGGATGAGGATGTGCGTGTAGGCATCCTTTAGATCCAAGGAGCATAGCCAATCTCCCTGCTGGAGGTAGGGCAGAAGGATTCCAAGGGTAAGCATTTTGAACTTCTCCCGCATCAGGAACTTGTTGAGGTTGCGCAAGTCCAGGATGGGTCTGAGGCCCCCTGTTCTCTTTGGTATCAGAAAATACCTTGAATAAAAACCTTGACCTCTCAGGTGGTGGGGCACCGGTTCCACCGCCTGTTCCTGCAGAAGACTTGCTAACTCCTGAAGGAGCAACTCCCTGTGCAGAGGGGGGCGCGAAGGTTCTCCCGGAAAATAGGAGGGAGGGACCTGATGGAAGTGGAGAAGGTAGCCCTCTCGCACGACCTGAAGCACCCAGGCATCTGCGGTGATGCTGGACCACCTGTGGGCGAAGTGAACCAGCCGGCCTCCGGTGCTGGGAGGGACCAGCGGGGGGGAGAGGCTATGCTGAGCGAGTCAAAAACCCCCTCCCTGCTGAGCAGGGGCTGGTGGTGCAGGCTTGGGGGCTTGCTGCCTACGGGACCCGTTACCCCGTCCCTTGGCCTGCTGGCCCTGTTGGGGAGCTGCAGGGGCCTGATAATGGGGGTACTGTTTGTAGGCAGCCGCCTTCCTCGGGTAAAAGGACTTTTTTCCCGAGCCCTTCTTTTTCTGGGAAGGGGCGGAGGTCTTCCTAGAAAGCCTGGTCCTGGTGAGAGTCTCAGTCTCAATTTGTGCAGCCTTTTCCGCCATGGGCTTGCCAAAGAGGTTTTCGCCTCGGCAGGGGACATCGACCAACTTGTCCTGTACCCAGGGCTCAAGGTCCGACGACTGAAGCCAAGCCTGTCGGCGGGCACCGATGCCGGCTGCGGCCACTCTAGCCGAGGCCTCAAAGCCATCATAGGCTGCTCGGGACATGAACTTTGAGCATTCCCGAATGCCCGTGGACAAGGCTAGGAACCTCCGCAAGGGCTCCTCGGAGAGACCAGCGGAAATCCGGCTAGCTCTTTAGCCAGATCCCGGAGATACATGCCCATGTAGAGCTGGTAAGTCTGGACACGACATGCGAGCATAGAGCCCTGGAAGCACTTCTTGCCAAGGCCATCCAGGTTACGGGCCTCCCTTCCAGGAGGCACCGAGGAGTGCATCTTCTGGCTCTTAAGACGATGCATGGCCGATTCCACTACCATGGAATGGTGTGGCAGCTGTGCCTTCTGAAAGCCAGGGCTCTTGCGGACCCGATAGATAGAATCGACCCGCTTGCTCAGGACCGGCGAGGAGGCCGGACTCTCCCACATGCGGAAGAGTAGTCGTTCCAGCATAGGAGGAACCGGCACAGTAAAGTGCTCCCTCGCGGGAGAGTCATACTGGAGGGCGTCGAGCTCTTCGGCTCGAGGCTCCTCCTCGGGATCCGCAGGGAAGGCCAAAGCCTTGGCCATATCCCTAACGAAGTCCGAGAACCGGGCATCCTCCGGGGGGGACTGCTTCCGAGGCTCGGACCCCGGTGAGTCCGATGGGACACACCGAGTCCGGAAAGAATCAGGTGACTCTTCCTCCTCAGACTCCCAGACCGACTCCGACGAGGACTCGGTGGGGTCGGCCCGGGCAGGGTGCGGCGCCAGCCGCCCCGACGTCGAGGGAGTCGGCGTCGGCGACCTCGGTCCCGAACGGGAGGCCGAGGGTGACCTCGACCGAGGATCGACTCGAGTTCTCATTGACTCGAGGATCGGCTCGGTCTCCGGGGTCGACTTGGACGTCGACGTCCCGGCGGTCGGGGCAGCGGCGCCAGCGAGGCCAGCGAGCAGTGCCCGCTGCTGGTCCATGAAGGCAGACAGTCTGCTCTCCAAGGCCGTCAACCTGAGTCCGAGCTCAGGTGACCCAGCAGCCCCCGACTCGGGCCCCGACGGCGTCGGGCCCGACGTCGGCTGTCGCGGAGGCGAGTCCAGAAGGACTACAGGACTTACCCGGGCAGGCATCTCCGACTCCAGGCGAGGTCGCTTCGGGAGATGTTCCTTCTCCAAGGACCCGGGGCGGCTGTCGGGGCTATGCGACCTGGCCCTCGCGGAGCCAGGAGCGTCCACCGACGCCGCCCCCGCGGGTTTTTTCCTTCCGACGATGGTCCCCGGAGGGAGAACCCCGGTCGGAGGAGCTCCGGCGACGGTCCGAGCTGGAGCCCTTTGACACGGAGGCCTCCGACGAGGTCCGGGTACGGCTGGGGTCAGCGAAGATTCTCTCGCGCTGATGCCGCCGACTTCTCAACGCCTTCAAGGACAGTTTGCTGCAGGGCCCACAGATCAGTTCCTCATGATCCGGGCCCAAGCAGCGGAGGCAAAAGTCGTGTGTGTCGGTTAGTGACATATTTCGGTCACACCGACCACACCGCTTAAAGCCACTGGCAGCCATCGGGGGAAAAAGGGCCCCTGCGAGGTCAAAGGACCGGGCTGCCAGGGAAAACGAAAATGAAAGCTGACTAAGTCAGAAAAACCGAAAAAACGCTAGAGGACTCGAGACCGGCGTCGCGAGTCCGGGCGGGAAAACGATCGGCGTCGAACCGAAAGAAAAAAGTATAAAAGAAAGAGGAAAATCAACTTTTTCGCGGGGACAAGACGGGGACGTCTGCAGGGCTCCGCGGAAAAAAGAAGACTGGCTAAGATGGCACCTTCGGGCGGGAAGACGACCGCGCATGCGCGCTGCAATTCCCAAAGGCTTTCTTTGAAAGCTGGGGAAAATTGCTCCGCGAGGGCTCCGTCGGCGCCGACGTCACCCATAAGTGAGGACTGACTTCCTGCTTGGTCCTGGAGAACCAGGACATTCACCCACAGAATATTAAAAAAAAAAAAAAAAATCTGATTCTGATCATCTCATCAACAACAACCACTACTATTCTCCAGTATCAGGCATATTGTGAACTAATACAAAACCCTACACAAAGAGCAAACCTACCATACCATATTAGCACAAACTTCCAAAACTCACATAAGGAGCCCATCCAAAACAAGTGTCACTGTAAATACTACAGAGGGCCCTGGAACATCCATACACCTATCTGAAAAGCTAAAAAAGTCAAATTACTACAGTACATTATAGATCTTTATGTACAAACTCCATGTTATTAGAACACCTGACCTCAGACACACACTCACAACATCAACCCTCACCAAGTACAGAATAAGTAACCATAATCTAAAGTAAAAATAAAAATTTGTAGACAAATTTTAAAATGAAACCCCAAGAAGCAGTGCAACATCAGATAAATAAGAGATGCAGTTCCCCGATACTGTGTAAAATATAAAGATAGCACAATGTCCAATCACTAAAATGAAATAAAATGATTTTTTTCTACCTTTGTTGTCTGACCATTTTATTCTCTGATCATGCTGGTCCCAATCCGAGGCTTCTGCTTCTTCTCTTATGCTCTCTTTCTGCGGCCTATGGTCCATCTAACATTTCTTTTATCTCTTTTGTTTTCTTCACTTTTTTCCATCAGCCTATTTCCAGTTCCCGTAACCCTTCCCAGTATCAGTCTCTTTCCAGTCCTCCCTCCCAGTACCTTCCAATGTCAACTTGCATTCCCATGACTGCCACTGGTGTCCATTTCCTCCTTCCCCACTGTCCAGCTCCTTCTATTCCAAATACCATGGCAGCCCCTCTAAGCATCCACTCCCTTTCAGTTCCATTCTCCCATCCCCTCGCATCAGCTCATTTGTAGCCCTAGTCCCCAATTTTCTTCCAAAGTCAGCAGCTCTATCCTCCCCTCCCCACCATCAGCCCATTTCCAGTTGAAGCCCCCCCAATCAGCTCACTTCCCGTGCTAGTCCACCCTCAACCCCATTACCAGTCCTAACCTCCCCGATCATCTCATTTCCAATGCTAGCCCCCCATCAGCCCATTACCAGTCCTAGCCTTCCCTAATCGGCTCATTTCCATAGCTAGTCCCCCCTCAGCCCATTACCAGTGCTAGCCCCCCTAATCAGCCCATTACCAGTCCCAACCCCCCCCCCCCCCGATCAGTCCATTCCCAGTCCTAGGCTTCCCTAATCAACCCATTACCAGTCCTAGGCACCCCCCCCCTGATCTGCCTATTACCAGTGCTAGCCACCCCCATCAGCCCATTATAATCCTAACTTGCACTGTCTCTCCCTTCTGTCCAGCATTTATCCCCTGTCTGTCCAGTATATCCCCCCATCTCTCCCCTTTGTCTAGTACTTATCTCCTGTCTCCCCCATCTCTCACCTTTGTCTCTCCTTGTCGTCCTCCTGTCCCCACTCCCTCCACCTCTCATCCGGCGGTGGCGGGGGCACTCTGGCTGTTTTAATTTTTGATTTTTCTACCTCTGCCCTGCCTCTGTATTCTCGCTGTGTTTTTTTCCTCAAAAATGCTTACAGCAAAAAAAAAAAAAAAAAAAAAGACGGGAGGACAGAGGCAGAAAAGTCAAAAATTAAAACAACCAGAGTGCCACCGCCGCACAAATTAGCCTGCTGATTTGTTCAATGCCGGTTGTTCCTGCTGGATGAGAGGGAACCCTTGTCAGCCCCCTTCCCTCCCTCCATGCCCCCCCCCCCTCCCTTCATCCATATCAGTCCCCCTCCATCCCTCCCTCCATATCAGCCTCCCCTCCCTCCCTCCCTCCCATGTCAGCATTCCCTCCCTCCATGTCAGCCTCACTGCAGATTCCCTGCTCCCTCCTCCCCTCACCCCACGTCTGCCTGCTACCACCCTGTGCCTCCTTCTGTAGCTGCGGTTCCCTGCCTCTTAGGGAACCGCGGCTGTGCCGGTGAAGCCGTTGTGGAGCCTTCCCGTCTCTCGACGGGCTCCGTGCAGCATTGTCCTATCTGTATATTTGTCAATTACAGGTGGTTCTTCTCCAGGATTTTCTTGAGTGAAAACAGAGCAGAAGTATTTGTTTAGCATGTTCGCTTTTCAAAATCATTTTCCAAAAATCCGTACTCATCACTTTTGAGTCCTGCAATTCCACCTCTGATTTTCCTCCTCTCCCGAATATACCTGAAAAATGTTTTGATGCCACACTTTACATCTTTTGCCATCTTTTCTTCTGCCTGTGATTCTGCTATCCTTATTTCTTTTTTTGTCTCTTTTTGTTTTATCCTGTATTCTTTTTTGTGTTCCTCTGTTTGCGAAAGCATAGTTACTCACCTGTAACAGGTGATCTCCGGGAACAGCAGGAATTAAATCTTCACATATGGGTATCGTCGGTACCGACGGAGCCCGCACGGGAACGCTCCCCAGCGTCCAATAGGAAAGCTTTCGGGAGCATCCCACAGCGCCTGATTGCTGCCTTCCTGCCTTTCTCAACTGTCCCCTCTCCAGTTGAGTTTAAAGCTAGGACAAAGAGAGAGGGAAAGAGAAAGAGAGAGATAGAGAGATACAACTCCTAGGGGAGGTTGGTGGGTTGTGAAGACTAAATTTCTGCTGTTCCCGGAGATCACCTGTTACAGGTGAGTAACTATGCTATCTCCAGGAACAAGCAGGAATGTAGTCTTCACATATGGGGACTCCCTAGCTGCAGATGCCAGGGAGAAGGCCCCAGAAGTTGTGTGCCCCTGTGAAAGGGCTCCACTTCCCCCCATGGATCTCTGGCATCCTACCAGGGATGGTGGGTAGGAGTTGATTAAGTATGGAACAGGTGTTGAAGAACAGCCTGACCAAACAAGGCATCCCGGCGGGAGTCCTTGTCTAAGCAGTAATGGGCTGTGAAGGTATGAACCGAAGGCCAAGTAGCTGCTCGACAGATGTCGTCGATAGACACAGAGTGAAGATGAGCCATAGAGGCTGCCATGGCTCTCACATTGTGAGCTGTGACATGGCCTTCAAGAGGAAGGTTCTTACTCTCATAGGTAAAAGATATAGACTGTGCAATCCAGCTGGACAGTGTTCTTTTGGAGACAGGAAGTCCCAAATGACTAGGATCAAAAGCAAAAAAGAGTTGAGAGGACTTTCTATGTTGCTGTGTCCTTTGCAAGTAAAAGGCCAAAGCCCTTTTACTGTCCAAAGTATGAAGATTCCTTTCTGCATTTGAGGCGTGAGGCCTTGGGAAGAATACAGGAAGGTAAACCGCTTGGTTTAAATGAAACGGTGACACCATCTTTGGCATAAAGTGTGGATGAGTCCTAAGGACTACCTTATCATGATGGAACCTTGTATAAGGAAGATCAGTCACCAACGCTTGCAATTCACTGATGCGACGTACTGATGTGATTGCAATAAGAAAGATGCCCTTCCATGAAAGGAACTTCAAAGAGGTAGTAGCTAATGGTTCAAAAGGCGGCTTCATGAGCTCCCCAAGAACCAGATTTAAGTCCCATACCACCGGTGGTGGCTTAATGGGAGGCGTAGTTAAAAAATGGCCTCTCATAAATCTCGCTATGAGAGGAAATAGGTTGTCCATTTAGAGGCTTGAAAGAAGCTGCAATAGCACTCAAATGAACTCTCACTGAATTGGTCTTAAGCCCTGCATTTGATAAATGAAGGAGATACTCCAGTAATGATTCCAGAGGTATCGCAAGAGGGTTAAGACCCTTCTGCGAGCACCATGTGGTAAACCTTTTCCACTTAAATGCATAAGAGCGTCTTGTGAAGGCTTCCTGGAAGCATAAAGGATATCCTTTACCTGCTGAGAAAGGTTATGACCGTGAAGTTCTAGGCTTTCAGCAACCAGGCCCTGAGATGCAGAGACTGGGGAATGGGATGCCAGAGCATCCCGTCCTCCTGAGAAAGGAGATTTGGAGCAGATCCTAACTCCAGAGGCGGAGCTTGAGAGAGATGTAGGAGCAGAGGGTACCACATTTGCCGTGGCCAATGTGGAGCTATGAGAATCATATTGTAGTAGCTGATAAGAATGCAATAAATAATACCCGGAGTCAGGCAAAGATTCAAGCCAATTTAATGTGCACAGACTCAGATTGCAGAAGCATTCAAAATGGTCTGAGCACAGAGCTCAAAAAAATGACAGTTTATATACTTTTCTTCTCCAGTCTAATACAGGCAAAACTCCTCATTGGCCACAGTGGCCCACTTACTCTCATCCAATAGACATCTCTGACCGGGCCCAGGACTCGCTCCCCCTGCTTGGGTCTTACTAGCCACGGGTCAGCAACTAGACATAACACTAAACATAATACTTTTACTAAAGTATATTTTGCTACTTCTGCAAAGATAGTGGAAGGCATATCAGAAGCATTCTTAACAAAAGCAAAACAAAGCGAGGCCAAACAAAGCAAGGTTAAGATGTATCTCTAGCCTTGGCTCAAAACACTAAACAATCTTCATAATGCTAGACAAAATATTCTTACACTGTTCAGTTTCTCTGCTATATTTTCATCCTAATTACGAGGTCAGTGCACAATCAGCAAAGATACAGTGGAGGACATTCCTACTAAAGCAGACATCTGGCTTACCTAAACAATAAACAGTAAAAGTTTTAATTCTCTTATCTCCAGGAGAGCAGAACATGTTATCAAACCAGAATAGAACAGTATTTCTTTCTAACAGCTAACAGCATTACGTAATTTTCCAAAATCAGCAATAACATTTTAAAGCAGGACAAAGGGCTTCAGACCTAGCTCTGTTACATACTAGGCCATCGCCTATCACTTTATGACCTCTGTCTCTCTGAAGCTTGAACAGGGTTTTGGGAATTAGGGGAATGGGTGGAAAGGCATACAGGAAGTCCTGGCCCCAATGGAGGAGGAAAACATCCCTGGCCTGACAACCCTGAGCCGGAATTCTGGAACAGAACCAGGGAAGTTTGGCATTCAGCAGACTTGGAAAGAGGTCTATGTCTGGGGTTACCCAAATTTGAAAACTTTTGGCCACCTGGACTGCATGGAGAGACCATTCGTGTGGAAGCAGAACTCGACTGAGTCTGTCTGCCCAAGAGTTTTGAATGCCTAGAAGATACACTGCAAGGAGATGAATCTGATGCTCTCTGGTGAGGGCCCATAGTCGCAAAGCTTCGTTGCATAGTGACAGAGAACCTGTTCCGCCCTGCTTGTTCACATAGAACATGGCTACTTGATTGTCCGTTTGAACTAGGACTGTCTTGTAGCTGAGCTGGGTGTGGAATACTCGAAGAGCAAGAAAGATTGCTCTGAGTTTCAGGAGATTGATGTGTAGACAGGACTCCTGTGGAGTCCAGGTACACTGGGTAGAGAGGCCTTGCAGGTGGGCTCCCCAATCCATTTGTGAGGCATCTGTTGTTAGAGTGGCTTGGGGTGGGGGTTGCTGAAAAGGAGACCTGACCAAAAGGTTTTGGGGTGAATGCCACCATTGGAGGGACAAAATAAGGCGATCTGGGTTTGCTATTTTGTCTGACAGGCAACATGACGCCTGAGTCCACTGAGTGGATAAGGTCCACTGGGCTGCCCTCATATGGAGGCGAGCATAAGGAACCACATGCACGGTGGATGCCATGTGGCCTAGCAACTGTAACATTTCCCGAGCAGTGAGAAGAGGTTTTAGCACTGCTTGGGAAGCTAACTGCACAATGCGAAGGCAGCGGGGCTGTGGAAGGTAGGCCCTTGTCTGTCTGGTATCCAGCAGAGCTCCTATAAACTCCAGGAACTGAGTGGGAGCAAGGTTGGATTTTTGGAAGTTTATGACAAGTCCCAAATACTGAAGGATGCGCATTGTGCGAGAGAGAGAAACCCTGGCCTCTGATTCTGAAGGGGCTTGAATGAGCCAGTCGTCGAAGTAAGGGAAGACGAATATTCCCAGGGTGCGGAGAAATGTTGCCACCACAGCCATGCATTTTGTGAACACCCTTGGTGCAGAGGCCAGGCCAAAAGGAAGAACCCTGTATTGGTAGTGCTTCCCTTGAAACAGAAAGCGAAGGAACCTTCGGTGGGTTGGATGAATGAGAACATGAGTGTACGCATCCTTGAGATCTAGAGAACAAAGCCAATCCTGACTCTGAAGGTATGGCAGCAGAGTTCCTAGAGAAATCATTTTGAACTTCTCTTTGAACAGGAATTTGTTCAGTTCTCTGAGGTCTAAAATGGGTCTGTGTCCTCCTGTTTTCTTTGGAATAAGGAAATAGGGGGAGTAAAGCCTGTACCCCGTTGGGGAATGGGTACCTCTTCTATTGCCCCTTGAGCAAGGAGCACAGTGACCTCTTGACCTAACCGGTCGTTGAGAGAGGTCTGAGAATTGAACTGTCTTACCATTGTAGGAGGGGGCATGCTAAGGAAATGAAGCTTGTACCCCTCTCTTAGAATAGACAGAGTCCAATTTTCTGCTGTTATCTGACCCCATCTAGGGGCAAAATGACATAACCTTCCTGGGATGGTGGAGGGTTCTGGGCCGTTCAGGGCCAGGAAGGCAAAGTTCTCTAGATAGGAGTCAAAGACCCCGTGGAGAATGAGTCTGCTGAGCCGGTTGAGGCTTAGCTGCTTTTGTCTTTCTTTGCCTAGGTAGTTGCTGCTGTCCCTTTTGGGCAGACTGACCTAAACGATGCCCCTGCTGGATATAGGAGGGATAAAACTTCTTCTTCTTACTGAAGAATGTTTTCTTAGAGGATTTTTTCCTCGCAGGATCAGCTGTAGATTTAGACAATCTATCCAAAGTGATATTGTCAGCATCTATCTCATTAGCTTTTTCCTGCCAATTCTTGCCAAAGAGATTCTCTCCTGTTCAAGGAATATTCCCTAGTTTATCCTGTACCCAAATTTCCAAGTCAGATGCCTGGAGCCAGGCAATCCTACGTGCACCTATGGCAATGGCAGAGGTTCTGCTTATGCACTCAAAGCAGTCAAAAGCTGCATGATTCACAAACTTGGAAACATCCTGAGCATGTTTGACAAGGGCGAGGTAATCTTGCCTCTTATCATCAGGAAGAAGAGGGCTCATAAGCTCTAAATTTCCTGTGACCTCCTTAAGGAACATTCCCATATATAAGATATAGGAACTGATCCTAGCTGAAAGCATGGAAGCCTGGAAGGTTCGACGTCCAAAGGCGTCAAGAGTCCTACACTCACGTCCTGGAGGATTAGATGCACGCCTTTTTGCACTCTTTATCCTTCTCATTGCTGACTCCACCACCATGTAATGGTGTGGCAATTGAGTCTTCTGAAACCCAGGACAAGGAGGAACTCAATACATGGTGTTGAGTCTTCGAGAGTGAGGAGATAGGATGTGGGAAACACCTCTAATCACAACCTGAGATCATGCAAGATCTCATGAATAGGTAAGGTAGCTGCCTCCTTGGGAGCTTTAGGGTATTGCAGGATTTCTAATTCATTTGCCCTAGGCTCTTTTTCAGGAGCCAATGTGATGGAAAGACCTTGAGCCACATCTCGGATAAAATCCTGAAAGGACATATCCTCTGATGGCGACATCCTACGCTGAGGAGAAGAAGAATCCTCAGGAAGAAGTACTCTGGTATCAGCAGAGCTTTCAGAGTCTTCAGACTCATCCGAGGATTCAAAGTATCTCCGATCCGGGTGATCGTGCAAGGCACGGTACCGGTACCGATCGAAGTCGCTATCGGAGTGGTCCGGTACCGACCTGTCGATACCGGATGGATACGCATGACTTGGTCCCGGAAGAATACCTGCCGATGTCTATGGAGTCGGTGCCAGTACCAGTTGAATTGGCTGAAGCGGTTTCAGGGGCATTGAGGCCGTGAGAAGAGCCGCCAGACTGCATTGAATAGCCAAGAATCTCTGGTCTATCGACGCTGCCGATGCTTGGGTATCGGTACCGGATGAAGCGGCTGGTACCCCAGAGCATGGCACCAGTAGGTCTGCTGAGGTTGAGACCTCGAGAACATCCTGGAGCCCCGTTAGTGCTTTGGAAGCCGAAGCCTCCCGCCAGGGCAATTTTGCCGGTGAAAGTCCCTCAAGGGCAACGCCAGAGGCATCTCGCTGTCTAGAAGGAGATCTACCCTTTGAGGACCAGCTAGATTTATGTTTAGTTATCCGAGATCCATGGGAGGAAGACAAAGCCCTGGAAGACGTCGATGCCACGGAGACTGCATCGGAGGGTAAAAGGATGCCAAGTTTAGCAGCTCGGTTCTGCCGGCCCCTTTTTGACATCATCCCATGGCAACACACTCTGAAATAGAGTGGTCAGGACCTAAACATTTGAGGCACCACTCATGGGTGTCGGTGACGGAGATGGTACCGCCACACTTAGAACACTTTTTAAAACCCGAAGTGGGTTTTTCCATTCTGAAGGAGAAGTTGGGCCTAGTGCCCAAAATGGCGCGTGGCACCTGAAGAGAAAATTACTGGAAAGACTCCAGAAGCAAGCTTTTTTTTTTTTTTTTTTAAAAGAAAAGAAAGAACCACCACTGGCGATACCGGTGTAGCGTCGAGGGAAGGCAGACGCGACCATAAAAAAAGAATAGAAGGGATTTTTTTCTGCGGTGACAGGATGTGCGACCTGTCAGCTCCGTGGAAAACGAAGAACTGGAGAGGGACAGTTGGGAAAGGCAGGAAGGCAGCACGCAGGTGCTGTGAGATGCTCCCAAAAGCTTTCCTATTGGATGCTGGGGAGTGTTCCCGCGCAGGCTCCGTCGGTACCGACGATACCCATATGTGAAGACTACATTCCTGCTTGTTCCTGGAGATCTCTCCGCTATGACAAGGCCATAGCGGAGAGACTGAATGGATTCTTTGCTTTGGTCTTTACTGAGGAAGAAGTAGGGCATTACCCATGACTATAATGGTATTTAAAGGTGATGCCACAGAAGAATTCAAAAGAAATATTGATACACCGGGAAGATGTATTACAACTATTTGATAAACTGAAGAGTAGCAAATCACCTGGACCAGATGGTATACTGTGATAAGGAAGCTTATCATAGTTCAGGAAGGAATAATACAAGAGGTGCATTGGCTCTGAATAAGCAACCTGTGCTTGCTGGTAAAAACATTAAAACAGAGTGTTTGCATAAAAGACTACCAGACCCAGAATGCACTAGGTTACAGAAAGCCTCTAGGAGAGCTGAAGTGGGGAAACGTGTGCCTAATCAAGGAAGCTATGAGGTAATCCCTAATCACCCATCTCCTAGGGCAGGGCTTGATTCAGCACACCTGGACTGTGCTAGGGTGGAGTGTCCATCTAGGCACTTTAAAAGTAAAAGACATTCTTCACACAGACAGAAGCAGGAGAAGCGAGAGAAAGGAGTGCTACAGCAAGGCTGGCAACGGCAAGAGAGAGGACGGCAACAGCAACAGCAGAGAGAATACAGAAGGAGGAACAGCAAGACGTCCAGGAGGTCTAAGGAAGGAGCCCAAAGCGGTACGTGTGTTGGGAGTGATTCCAGAGGCAAGCATTCTCCATTGGACTGGAAGAAACCAGAGGCTTGGAGATATAGAGCCAGGAACCCCCAGAGAGCACCTGTAAAGGAGACGGCTGCATCTACAGAGAGAAGGAGCTCTGATACCTATTCAAGGAGGTATGGGAAAAGAGACCTAAAGTCCAGAGATTCTGACTGGAGAGCTGGGCACAGAAGCTGGACTACCTACTTGCCAGGATACCCAGAGAAGAAACCTAATAGCAACGTGATCTCAGGTATGAACTCTGATCTGTTCCCTAGCTTTTCACAAGGAAGACAGCAGGGAAATAAATGTTATCCTGAGAGTCATCAGTTAGAGAATTCCTCTGAGCCAGAGCATGATAATGATTCCATGATATTTCAGAAGCAAGGGGAAATATCAAATGAGCAAGTAGAATGCATGGATTGCTCTCTGTCTAAGCTGCTGTTTTAAAGTAATCCTCAGTAAAGCAACAATCACCAAAAGGAACTGTAATGTGTTCTTTTAACTACCCAGAAAAGTTTCTTTAAATGAAAGCTTTAGGGTAAGTTAGAGCCACGTAGAGAGAGTGGACCAGCAAGGGTTTGCAGCTGGTTAATTACCTGTGATTAAGCCAGGCACAAGTGCACGTGAGCTCTGGAAGGAGAACTTCTTCATTGTGTGAATGGAAGAAAGTTGTTTTTTTGACAAAGAACATTTTTCCTTTTGGGTTTGTTTTTCATTTTAAGCACTGCTAAGAAGGTTATTAGCAGGGGCTAGCAGAAAGACCTTTTCTGTTCCATCAAGGTCTTTATTGAGTTATTGCCTAAGTATTTCAGTTGCCTTATACAGTTATTTTGTTTTCCTGATTACAATTCCTGAAGAAAGTATCCTATTGATGTTACCAAGCATATCTGTGCGAGGGAATAATCCCCATAAATAAAATCTGTTTTCTGCTTACACTCGAGCAACTACAATTCATTATTTTGTTGAACGGCTGATTTTGGTGTGAATGAACTACAACACCCACAATCTTTTGCAAGTCATATAAAATTCTGCCTTTGCCAAGATTGTGGACTTTCACAACCAGCACCCCCGTTTACAATACCTCCACGAGTGCTGAAAGAAATGAAATATGAGATTGCAGACCTACTATTAGTAATCTGTGAACTATCATAAAAATAATCTGTAATACCTGAAGATTAGAGGATGGCTAATGTAACACCAATTTTTAAAAAAAGGGTTCCAAGGGTGATTCGGGAAACTACAGACCGGTAAGCCTGACATCAGTACTTGGAAAAAAGGTAGAAACCATTTTAAAGAACAAAATTACTGAACATGTAGATAGTCATGGCTTAATGGGAGACAGCCAACATGGCTTTAGCCAAGGAAGGTCTTGTCTTACTAATCTGTTATGTTTTTTTGAAGGTGTGAATAAACAGGTAGACAAAGGTGAGTCGGTTGATACAGTGTATCTGGATTTTCAGAAATCCTTTAACAAGGTCCCTCATCAGAGACTTTTGAGCATCACAGGCATGTTATCCCAACCTATGTCTGTTACATGAGTTCTCTGTAATCGTTCTGTTCATGTGTTATACTGTAAACTGCTTTGATTCTAATGATAAAGCGGTATAGAAAACTTGTTATATAAATAAATAGTCATGGGATAGGTGGCAGTGTACTATTGTGGATCAGGAACTGGTTAAAAGATAGAAAGCAGAAGGTAGGGCTAAATGGCCAATTTTCCTAATGGAGAAAAGTGAATAGTGGAGTACCCCAGGGATCTGCGCTGGGTCCACTGCTTTTAACATATTTGTAAATGACCCAGAAATGGGAACGAGTGAGGTAATCAAATTTGCAGATGACACAAAATTATTCAAAGTTGTTAAAACCCATGAGGACTGTGGAAAATTGCAAGAGGACCTTGATAAAATGGAAGACTGGGCATCCAAATGGCAGATGAAATTTAATGTGGACAAGTAGCACAGTTACTTACCTGTAACAGGTGATCTCTGGGAACAGCAGGAATAAGTCTTCACATATGGGTACGTCGGTACCAACGAAGACTGCGCGGGAACGCTCCCCAGCTTCCCAAAAAGGAAAGCTTTTGGGAGCATCCCACAGCGCCTGCGCGCTGCCTTCCCGCCTTTCCTAACCGCCTCTCCTCAGTTCGAGTTTTAAAGCTGAGACAAAAGAGAGAGAGAGGAAAGGAAAGATAGATAGAGAGATACAACTCCTAGGGGAGGTGGGAGGGTTGTGAAGACTTATTCCTGCTGTTCCCAGAGATCACCTGTTACAGGTAAGTAACTGTGCTATCTCCAGGAACAAGCAGGAATGAGTCTTCACATATGGGGACTCCCTAGCTGAGATGCCTGGGAGAACCCCAAGGATACGACCCTGGGAAGGGTTCTACCTCCTCCTATGTATCTCAGGCATCTATCCAGGGATGGAAGGTAGGAGTTGATTAAGAATGGAACAGGTGTTTGAGAACAGCCTGACCAAACAAGGCATCCCGGCGGGAGTCCTTGTCCAAGCAGTAATGGGCTGTGAAGGTATGAACCGAGGCCCAGGTGGCTGCTCGACAGATCTGGTCGATGGACACAGAATTTAGATGAGCCATAGAGGCGGCCATGGCCCTCACATTATGAGCTGTGACATGGCTCTCCAGAGAAAGGTTCTTACTCTGGTAGGCGAAAGAAATACACTGAGCAATCCAATTGGACAGTGTCCTTTTAGAGACTGGAAGTCCTAAATGAGAGGGATCAAAGGCAACAAAGAGTTGAGAAGACTTTCTATGTTGCTGTGTCCTTTGTAAGTAAAAGGCAAGAGCTCTCTTACAATCCAGGGTATGAAGATTCCTCTCTGCACTTGATGCATGAGGACCTGGAAAAAAGACAGGTAAATATACCTCTTGATTAAGATGAAAAGGTGAGACCACTTTAGGCATAAAGTGTGGATTGGTCTTAAGGACTACCTTATCATGATGGAACCTTGTATAAGGTGGATTAGCCACTAAGGCCTGCAGTTCACTGATGCGGCGAGCTGAGGTGACTGCAATGAGGAAAATAACCTTCCAGGAAAGAAATTTCAAGGAGGTAGTGGCTAAGGGTTCAAAGGGTGGCTTCATAAGCTGACCAAGAACCAGATTTAAGTCCCATGCCACCGGAGGAGGCCTAATGGGAGGTTTAGTTAAAGTTAGGCCTCTCATGAATCTTGCAATAAGAGGATGAGAGGAAATAGGCTGTCCATTGATAGGCTTAAGGGATGCTGCAATAGCACTCAAATGGACCCTTACTGAATTTGTCTTAAGGCCTGCATTGGAGAGATGCAGGAGATATTCCAATAGAGAATTCAAAGGTAGTGCTAGAGGGTCAAGACCCTTCTCAGCACACCAAATGGAAAACCTTTTCCATTTAAAAGCATAGGAACGTCTAGTAGAAGGTTTTCTGGAAGCATGGAGGATATCCTTCACCTGCTGAGAAAGATTCCAACCTTGAAGTTCTAGGCCTTCAGCAACCAAGCTCTGAGTTGAAGGGACTTGGGGTTTGGGTGCCACAGAGTCCCCTCCTCCTGGGACAGAAGGTCTGGAGCAGCTCCCAAGTCTAGGGAAGGAGCTTGAGAGAGATGCAGAAGTAGAGGGTACCACACTTGGCATGGCCAGCCTGGAGCTATGAGGATCATGGATCCTTGATCCCTCTGGAGCTTAACAGAGTCTTGGGAATTAAAGGAATGGGTGGAAAGGCATACAGGAAGTCTTGACCCCAGTGAAGGAGGAAGGCATCCTTGGCCTGAACTCCCTGACATGGAATTCTGGAACAGAACCGGGGAAGTTTGGTATTCCACGGACTGGCAAAGAGGTCTATGTCCGGGGTTCCTCACTTTTGAAAGATTCTGAGTACTTGGTCCATGTGCAGGGACCATTCGTGTGGAAGCAGAACTCGACTGAGTCTGTCTGCCCAAGAGTTTTGGATTCCTGGGAGGTATACGGCCAGGAGATGGATTTGATGCTCTCTGGCGAAGGCCCACAATCTCAAAGCTTCGTTGCAAAGCGACAGAGAGCCAGTTCCTCCTTGCTTGTTTATGTAAAACATGGCTACCTGATTGTCCGTATGAATGAGGACTGTCTTGTAGCTGAGCAGGGTATGGAAGACCTTGAGAACTAGAAAAACTGCTCGGAGCTCCAAGTGGTTGATATGTAGAGGTGTCTCCTGTGGAGACCAAGTGCCTTGAGTGGAGAGGTCTTGCAGATGAGCTCCCAAACCTGTTTGGGAGGCGTCTGTTGTGAGGGTTGCCTTGGGCAACAACTGTTGGAAGGGGTACCCCAGCAACAGATTTTGGGTAGACCTCCACCACTGGAGAGACCAAAAGAGGCACCTGGAGGTTGCTATTTTGTCTGAGAGAGCCCCTGATGCTTGAGTCCACTGGGTGGACAAAGTCCATTGAGCTGCTCTCATGTGAAGGCGAGCATAGGGTACCACATGCACTGTGGATGCCATGTGGCCTAGCAGTTGTATTATCTCCTGGGCAGTTAAATAGCTCTTTGACTGAATCTGGGAGGCTAACTGCACTAGGCGTAGGCAACGGGCCTGAGGAAGATAGGCCCTTGCAGTGGTAGTATCTAGCCAGGCCCCTATGAACTCTAGGGACTGAGTAGGGGTGAGCTGGGACTTTGGGAGGTTTACCACAAGTCCCAGATACTGCAGAATGCGCCGTGTGCAGTCCAGGGAAGTCTGGGCCTCTGACTGAGATGGAGCTCGGATGAGCCAGTCATCCAGGTATGGGAATACAAATATTCCCAGAGTGTGAGAAATGCAGCTACTACTGCCATGCATTTGGTGAACACTCTTGGAGCAGAGGCCAGACCGAAAGGAAGCACCCTGTATTGGTAATGCTTTCCTTGGAAAAGAAAACGGAGGAACCTTCTGTGAGATGGATGGATGAAGACATGTGTGTACGCATCCTTGAGATCTAGAGAACAAAGCCAATCCTGACTTTGAAGGTATGGAAGGAGAGTGCCCAGAGAAAGCATCTTGAACTTCTCCTTGCATAGAAATTTGTTCAATTCCCTGAGATCTAATATGGGTCTGTATCCCCCTGTCTTCTTTGGGATGAGAAAATAGGGGGAGAAAAACCCTGACCCTTGTTGAAGAAGGGGAACTTCTTCTATTGCCCCTTGGGCAAGAAGGGTAGCCACCTCCTGACCTAGAAGGTCGAGAAGAGATGTGGGAGAATTGAAATTTCTCACCATGGTGTGGGGAGGAAGGTCTGAGAAATAAAGTTTGTAACCCTCTCTTATGATGGAGAGGGTCCACTGCTCTGATGTAATCTGCTCCCATCTGGGAGCAAAATGAGCAAACCTTCCTGGAATGGTGAGAGGTTCTGGCTGTTTTAAAGCCAGAAAGGCTAAGTTCTCTAGCATCAAGTCAAAAACCCTGAGGAGGTTGGGTCTGCTGAGTTGCAGCAGCCCCTGTAGTCTTAGGCCTGGCCTGTTTATGTTGCTGACGCTTAGTAGCAAAGCGACCTGTAGAGGATTGTTGGCCAGAAGTAGAAGGGAATCTGCCCTTTTTGAAAAAAGACTTCTTGAAGGGTTTTTTCTTGGCAGGAATGGAGGTTGACTTTGAAAGTCTATCCAGAGCAGAATTTTCTGCATCCATTTGAGTGGCTTTTATTTGCCATTCTTTGCCAAACAGGTTTTCACCTGTACAGGGAAGATTTCCTAAACCATCTTGGACCCAGGGTTCTAAATCAGAAGCTTGGAGCCAAGCAATTCTGCAAGCAGCTATGGCAATGCCAGAAGCTCTGCTGGCACCTTCAAAGGAATCAAAGGCTGCCCTGTTGGAAAACTTTGAAATGTCTTGAGTATGCTTAAGCCAAATGAGGAATTCATCCCTTTTATCTTCTGGTAGAAAAGTGTGCAGTTTATCTGCAACCTCCTTTAGAAACATACCCATGTAAAGACTATAGGAGTTGATTCTGGCAACAAGCATACTGGCTTGGAAGATTTTTCTTCCAAAAGCATCCAAGGTCTTGCATTCTCTTCCTGGAGGAGTAGAAGAGTGTCTCTTTGTACTCTTTATCCTCTTCATAGCTGACTGCACCACAATGGAATGGTGAGGAAACTGTGATTTATGAAAACCAGGACAGGGAGGGACACGATACATAGTGTCCAATCTGCGAGAATGAGGAGAGATAGTGAGAGGAGTCTCCCATAAATCAATCATGTGTTCATAAAGAATTTCATGAATTGGTAAGGTGACTGCCTCTTTAGGAGCCTTAGAATAACCCAAAATATCTAATTTTTTTGCTCTAGGCTCTGATTCAGAGGATACTGAAATAGAAAGACCTTTAGCTACTTCTCTTATGAAGTCTAAAAAGGACAAGTCCTCTGGAGGAGACATTCTTCTTTTTGGAGAAGAAGGCTCTTCAGGAAGGGTTATAGATACTTCAGCAGACTCCTCTGATGTATCAGAATCACCAGAGGAATCAAAGTACCGTCTGTCAGGGTGCTGTTCTAACGCTCAGTACGCGTATCGAGCAGTATCGACATCGGGCGTCATCGGGACCGGATCGGTACCGATGAGCATCCCTGGACAAGGGGCCGCTGCAGTCGGTATCCTGGTCGATGCCAATGCAGTCGGTATCGGTATCGGCGCTGGTGCCGGTACAGGAGTCGATACCGACAACGGAGTTTGTTGTGGTATCAACGGCGTTGCAGCTTGGTCGAAGGCACTGATAGCCTGCTGCATGGACAGAACATTCTGATCCATCGACGCCATGAATGCCTGGAACTCGGTACCGGAAGGTTGTGCCGGTACCCCAGAGCATTCTAACAGGTGATCGGTCGAGGCCGTGCCATCGATGTCAACCTGTAACCCCATAGGTGGAGCTTTGGAAGCCGGAGCTTCCCGCCGGGGTTGTTTTGCCAGTGCAGGATCCTCGAGGGCAAGCCTGGAGGCATCTCGATGCTTAGAGGGAGATCTACCCTTCGAGGACCGGCTGGATTTATGTTTGGTTACCTGAGATCCATTGGGGGAAGAAGCAGCCCTGGAAGACGTCGATGCCACCGAAGCTGCATCAGCGGGAAACAGCACATGGAGCTTAGCTGCTCGGTTCTGTAAACCCCATTTAGACATCAGAGAGCAGGACGGACAATCCGAAATGGAGTGTTCAGGACCCAAACATTTAAGACACCATTCATGGGTGTCTGTAACAGAAATAGTACCGCTGCACTTAGTGCATTTCTTAAACCCGGAGGCTGATTTTTCCATGAGGAAATTTTCTTGTGAGGCCTAAGGCCCAAGAGAAAAAATACACTAAGTGAGGGAAAAATATATAGTTGTTTTTTTGTTTTTTTTTTAAAAGAAAAGAAAGAAAAGACCGGCGGTACCGGTCCGGAGTCGGGGAAGGCAGACACGCGACCAAAGAAAGAAAATAAAATAAAGAACTTCTTCAGCGGTGACAGGGCTCGACCTGCTGGCTCCGCGGCAAAGAAGAACTGAGGAGAGGCGGTTAGGAAAGGCGGGAAGGCAGCGCACAGGCGCTGTGGGATGCTCCCAAAAGCTTTCCTTTTTGGGAAGCTGGGGAGCGTTCCCGCGCAGGCTCCGTCGGTACCGACGTACCCATATGTGAAGACTCATTCCTGCTTGTTCCTGGAGATGCAAAGTTATCCATCTAGGAAAAAACAACCCAAACTATTGTTACACGATGCAATTTTCCACATTGGGAATCACCACCCAGGAAAAGGATTTAGGCATCATTGTGGTTTGACATGTTGAAACCCTCTGCCCAGTGTGCAGCAGCGGCCAAGAGAGCTAATAGAATGCTAGGAATCATAAGAAAAGGAATGAAGAATAAAACAAAAGATACTATAATGCCTCTGTATCGTTCCATAGTGCGACCGCACCACGAATATTGTGTGCAATTCTGGTCACTGTATCTTAAAAAGGATATAGCGTTATTAGAAAAGGTATAGAGAAGAGCCACCAAAATGAAGGGGATGGAAGGATACCACTATGAAGAGAGGCTATGGGGTTAAGGCTCTTCAACCTGAAAGAGAGAAGGCTGAGGGGAGATATGAAAAAGGTTTATAAATTAACGAATGGCGTGGAATGGGTAAACGTAGATCGATTGTTTACGCTATCAAAATATAGAAAGACTACAGGACATGTAATGAAACTACAGGGTAACCTATTTAAGACTAATAAGAGAAAAAGCGTAGTTACTCACCTGTAACAGGTGATCTCCAGGAAGAGCAGAAATTTAATCTTCACATATGGGTACTGTCGGTACCGACGGAGCCTGCGAGGGAACACTCCCCAGCGTCCAATAGGAAAGCTTTTGGGAGCATCCCACAGTGCCGGCGTGCTGCCTTCCCGCCTTTCTACCTCTCTCACTTCAGTCGGGTTTATAGCTGAGACCAAGGAGAGGAGTACAGAAAGAGAGAGAGAGAGAGAGATAGAGACAACTCCTAGGGGTGGTGGGTGGGTTGTGAAGACTAAATTCCTGCTGTTCCTGGAGATCACCTGTTACAGATGAGTAACTACGCTATCTCCAGGAACAAGCAGGAATGTAGTCTTCACATATGGGGATTCCCCAGCTTATAGATGCCAAGGGAATGACCCCAGCAAGCTGCGAACCCAGGTGAGATGGGTCATGCTTCCTCCCATGGACCTCTAGCATCAAACTCGAGACCGGCGGGTAGGAGTTGTATTAAGTATGAAAGAGATGCTAAAGAACAGTTTGGCCAAACAAGGCATTCTGACGGGAGTCTCTGTCTAAGCAGTAGAAGGCTGTGAAGGTATGCACCGAAGCCCAAGTAGCTACTCTACAGATGTCGTCAATAGACACAAAACAAAGATTAGCCATCGAGACTGCCATGACTCTCACATTGTGAGCTATGACATGGCCCTCGAGAGAAAGTCCTTTACTCTTATATGTAAAGGATATGCAATCTGCAATTCATTTAGATAAAGTTCTTTTGGAAACAGATAGTCCCAAATGACTAGAGTCAAAAGCAACAAAAAACTGAGAAGATTTTCTATGTTGCTTAGTTCTTTGAAGATAAAGCGTAGTTACTCACCTGTAACAGGTGATCTCCGGGAACAGCAGGAATTTAGTCTTCACATATGGGTATCGTCGGTACCAACGGAGCCTGTGCGGGAACGCTCCCCAGCGTCCAATAGGAAAGCCTTTGGGAGCATCCCACAGCGCCTGCGTGCTGCCTTGCCGCCATTCCAACTCTCCCTCTTCAGTTGAGTTTATAGCTGAGACAAAGGAGAGAAGGAGAGAGAGAATGAGAGGGATAGAGAGACAACTCCTAGGGGAGGTGGGTGGGTTGTGAAGACTTATTCCTGCTGTTCCCGGAGATCACCTATTACAGCTGAGTAACTATGCTATCTCCAGGAACAAGCAGGAATGTACTCTTCACATATGGGGACTCTCTAGCTGAAAGATGCCAGGGATATGGTCCCAGGAAGCTGCAATCTCATGGTGAGATGGGTCATGCTTCCTCCCATGGATCTCTGGCATCCAAACCCGGACGGTGGGTAGGCGTTGCATTAAGTCTGAAAGAGATGCTGAAGAACAGCTTGGCCAAACAAGGTATCAAGATGGGAGTCCTTGTCTAAACAGTAGTGGGCTGTAAAAGTGTGCACTGAAGCCCAAGTAGCTGCTCTGCAGATGTCGTCTGTAGTCACAGAATGAAGGTTAGCCATAGAGACTGCCATGGCCCTCACATTGTGAGCTGTGACATGGCCCTCGAGAGAAAGCCCCTTACTCTCATAAGCAAAGGATATGCACTGTGCAATCCAGCTAGAGAGAGTTCTTTTGGAAACTGGAAGTCCCAAAAGACTAGAATCAAAAGCAACAAAAAGTTTTTCTATGTTGCTGCGTTCTTTGCAGGTAAAAGGCTAAGGCTCTTTTGCAGTCTAAGATATGAAGGTTCCTTTCTGCATTGGAGGCATGAGGCCTCGGAAAGAATACAGGAAGGTAAACCGCTTGGTTTAAGTGGAAAGGCGAGACCACCTTTGGCATAAAGTGAGGATGAGTCCTAAGAACAACCTTATCATGGTGAAATCTTGTATAAGGAGGATCAGTCACTAAAGCTTGTAACTCACTAATGCGTCATGCAGACGTGATTGCAATTAGGAAGATGACCTTCTATGAAAGGAATTTTAGAGCTGTAGTGGCTAAAAGTTCAAAGGGCGGTTTCATGAGCTGCCCGAAAACAAGGTTCGAATCCCATGCCACCGGTGGTGGTTTAATGGGAGGTTTTGTTAGTAGAAGACCTCTCATAAATCTTGCTATGAGTGGATGAGAGGAAATAGGTTGTCCATTTAGTGGCTTGTAAGAAGCTGCAATAGCACGAAGCTGGACTCTTACTGAATTGGTCTTAAGACCAGAATTTGATAAATGAAGGAGATACTCCAGTAACAATTCCAAAGGTATCGCAAGAGGGTTAAGTCCCTTTTGAGAACACCATATAGTAAACAGTTTCCACTTGAAGGCGTATGATCGCCTTGTGGAGGGTTTTCTGGAAGCCTGAAGGATATCTTTTACCTGTTGAGAAAGGTTGAGATCCTGAAGTTCTAGGCTTTCAGCAACCAGGCCCTGAGATGCAGGGACTGGGGATTTGGGTGCCATAGTGTGCCGTTCTCCTGGGAGAAAAGATCTGGAGCATATCTCAACTCCAGAGGTGTAGCCTGAGAGAGATGTAGAAGCAGAGATACCACGTTTGCCGTGGCCAACATGGAGCTATGAGTATCATATGACCTCTGTCTCTCTGAAGCTTGAACAGTATTTTGGGGATGAGGGGAATGGGTGGGAAGGCATAGAGGAAGTCTTGACCCCAATGAAGAAGGGAAGAAACCCTTGCCTGACAGTTTTGAGCCAGAATTCTGGAAAAGAACCGGAGAAGTTTGGCATTCTGTGGACTTGCAAAGAGGTCTATGTCTGGGGTTCCCCAGATTTGGAATACTCGGGCAATCTGGTCCGAGTGGGGAGACCATTCGTGTGGCAGCAGTACTCGGCTGAGTTTGTCTGCCCAAAGATTTTGCGTGCCTGGAAGATATACCACGAGAAGGTGAATTTGATGCTCTCTGGAGAGGGCCAGTAGTCATAAAGCTTCGTTGCATAACGAAGGAGAGCCTGTTCCGCCCTGCTTGTTCACATAGAACATGGCTACTTGATAGTCGGTCTGGACTAGGACGGTCTTGTAGCTGAGCTGGGCTTGGAATATCCGAAGAGCAAGGAAGATTGCTCTGAGTTCTAGGAGGTTTATGTGAAGACAAGCCTCCTCTGTAGTCCAGAGACCCTGGGTGGAGAGATCGTGCAGGTGGGCCCCGCATCCCAACTGGGACCCATCTGTTGTTAGAGTGGCCTGGAATAGGGGCTGCTGGAAAGGAAAGCCTATGAGAAGGTTTTCCAGCGATTGCCAACATTGGAGGGACGAAATAAGACGTTTTGAGTTTCTTATTTTGTCCAACAGGCGGCCTGAGGCCTGTGTCCACTGAGAGGATAGGGTCCACTGGGCTGCTCGCATGTTAAGATGAGCATAGGTTACCACATGTACAGTGGATGCCATATGTCCCAGTAGCTGAAGCATTTCTCGAGCAGTTAGGGAGGCTTTTACCGTTGCTTGGGAAGCTAGCTGCACTATATGAAGACAGCGGGGCTGTGGAGGAAAGCCCTTGATTGTCTGGTATCTAGGCGAGCTCCTATGAATACTAGGGACTGATAAGGAGCAAGATGGGATTTTGGAAGGTTTATGACCAATCCCAAGTAATGCAGAACTTAAATTGTGCAAGTAAGAGCAGAGTTGGCTTCTGGAGCTATGGGTGCTCGAATGAGCCAGTCGTCTAAGTAAGGGAAGACGAATATCCCCAGAGTCCGTAGGAATGCAGCTACTACTGCCATGCATTTTGTGAAAACTCTTAGGGCAGAAACCAAATGGAAAGGAAGAACCCTTTATTGGAAGTGTCTTCCCTGGAAAAGGAATCGAAGGAATTTCCTGTGATCTGGATGGATGAATATATGAGTACATGCATCCTTTAGATCTAGAGATCATAGCCAATCCTGACTCTGAAGGTATGGCAAAAATGTTCCGAGAGAGATCATTTTGAATTTTTCTTGGAACAGATATTTGTTCAATTCTCTGAGGTCCAAAACTGGGTCTGTGTCCCCCCCCCCCCCCCCCCCGTGTTCTTTGGGATGAGAAAATAGGGGGAGTAGAACCCTGTACCCTGTTGAGGTATGGGTACCTCTTCTATTGCTCCTTGAGCAAGAAGTATTGTGACCTCCTGACTCAAAAGATTGGCGACAGGGGTTTGAGAATTGAACTGTCTTATGATTGTAGGAGGGGGCATGCTGTGAAAATGAAGTCTGTACCCCTCTCATACAATGGACAGAGTCCAATTTTCTGATGTTATTTGGTGCCATCTGGTGGCAAACTGACATAATCTGCCGGGAATGGTAGAGGGTTCTGGACCCTGCAGGGGCAGGAAGGCTAAGTTCTCTAGAAAAGAGTCAAAGCCCCTGAGGAGGCTGAGTCTGCTGAGCTGGCTGAGCTCTTGGGACTTTTGGTTTCTTCTGTTATCTAGTTTGTTGCTGTTGTCCCTTTTAGGCAGCATGGACTGGACAGTGACCCTGCTGGGTATAAGAAGGATAAAACTTCTTTTTCTTGTTGAAAAAGGGTTTTTTATTAGATCTTTTCTTTGCTGGGTTGGCTGTAGACTTTGACAACCTGTCGAAGGTAATACTGTCAGAGTCAATCTCATTAGCTTTTTCTTGCCAATTCTTGCCAAAGAGATTTTCTCATGTGCAAGGAATGTTGCCCAGTTTATCTTGTACCCAAATTTTCAAGTCTGATGCCTGAAGCCAGGCAATACGACATGCACCAATGGAGATAGCAGAGGTTCTGCTTATGCATTCAAAGCAATCAAAGGTTGCACGGTTCATGAATTTAGAAACATTCTGGGCGTGCTTGACCAGGGTAAGGAAAACTTCCCTTTTGTTCTCACATATTAGGGCTCATGAGCTCTGTCATGTGCGACTTCTTCCAGGAACATACCCATATAAAGAATGTAGGAACTGATCTTGGCTGATAACATGGAGGATTGGAAGCATCGACGCCCAAAGGCATCGAGCGTCCTCGGTTCCCGGCCTGGAGGATTAGAAGAATGCGTCTTAGCACTCTTAATTCTATGCATGGTCGATTCCACTACCATTGAATGGTGTGGTAACTGAGTCATCTGAAAGCCAGGACAGCTTGGCACTCGGTACATGGTATCGAAGCGTCGGGAATGTGGAGACACTGTTAAAGGAGTTTCCCACATCCTTAACATAAGATCATGTAAGATCTTGTGAATGGGAAGTGAAGCTGCTTCCTTCGGAGCCATAGGATATTGTAGAATTCTCAATTCTTCTGCCCTAGGTTCCTTTTCTAGAATCACCTTGATTGAAAGACCTTTGGCTAAATCACATATGAAATCCTGGAAGGACATGTCTTCTGGAGGAGACATTCTGCACTGAGAAGGAGTTAGATCCTCTGGTAGGATGGCTCTAGTACTGGTAGAGTCATCAGAATCATCGGAATCGGAACATTCGAAGTATCTCGGTGACCGGTGTTCATGCAACCCTTGGTACCAGTACCGCTCGAAGTCGGTATCGGGGTGTCTTGGTACCGGCTCTTCGATGCCTGAGATAGACTCGAGGCTTGGCATGGGCGGAAGCATACCTGCCAAGACAGGTGCACTCGGTACCGGCACCGATGTCGGTACCGATACCTGTGGAACTGTCTGTAGCGATCTTAGTGGTACCGAAGCTGCTAAGAGGGTCACTAGACTGCATTCGATAGCGAGGATTCTCTTATCCATCACTCTTGCTGATGCCTGGGTGTCGGTACCGGTGGAAGCGGCCACGACCCCAGAACATGCCACCAGTAGTTATGCAAAGGTGGAAGCCTCTGGAACGTCCTGGAGCCCCGTTAATGCTTTGGAGACCAAATACGCCCGCCGGGGCTGTTTTGCCAGTGAACTTTCCTCGAGGGCAACACCAGTGGCATCTCGATGCTTAGAAGGAGATCTACCCTTTGAGGCCCGGCTAGTCTTGGAAGACTTAAGTTTAGTAACCCGAGATCCATGGGAGGAAGATGAAGCTCTGGAAGACGTTGATGCAACTGACATTGTATCTGCGGCAAAAGGGTACCGGGTTTTGCAGCTCTATTCTGCAGGCCCCTTTTGGTCATCTTGCTGCAGAAGAGACACTCCAAAGGACAATGTTCAGAACCTAAACATTTAAGACACCAATCATGAGTGTCGGTGATGGATATAGTACCGCCATAGTTAGAACATTTCTTGAAACCACTGGCTGGCTTCTCCGTGTTTGAAGAAAAGTGGGCCTAGTGCCCAAAATGGCACCTAGCACCAAAAGGGGAAAGAAAAAATCTTTTAGAAAGCTAGATTTTTTGTTTTTTGAAAAAGAAGAGAAGAGACCGGCGGTACTGGTAGGCGTCAAATGAAGGCAGACGCGACCACAAAAAAACAAAAGAATAAATTTTCTGCGGTGACAGGGTACATGTCCTGTCGGCTCTGTGGAAAACGATGAACTGAAGTGAGAGAGGTAGAAAGGCGGGAAGGCAGCACGCAGGCACTGTGGGATGCTCCCAAAAGCTTTCCTATTGGACGCTGGGGAGCATTCCCGCGCAGGCTCCGTCGGTACCGACGATACCCATATGTGAAGACTACATTCTTGCTTGTTCCTGGAGATTATTTTTTACTCAACGTGTAATCAAAGTCTGGAATTTGTTACCGGAGGATGTAGTAAAAGCTGTTAGTGTAGCCGGGTTTTGACAAGTTCCTGGAGGAAAGGTCCATAAACCATTATTAAAGGGGACCTGGGATATCCACTGCTTGTCCCAATACAAGCATTGTGGAACCTGTGTCTTTTGGGGAAACTGCTAGGTACTTGTGGCCTCGATTGGCCACTGTTGGAAACAGGATACTGGGCTTGTTTGACCTTGGTCTGACTTAGTATGGCATATCACGTTCTTAGGGCTGTCTGGGCCACCGAGGGGCTATCAGCACTAGTGACTCTCTATCGCATTCAACCTTGATCAGGGACTTGGCTATCAGTGGCTTTGGGGGTAAGGAGTACAGGAGGCCTTCTGACCATGGGATGAGGAATGTGGTCGGCGGGAGCAGAGACAGGGCAGCTGGGCATTGTCTGGCCTGGCAGACAGGTCCATCACTGGGACACCCCAGAACAACCGTGAGGCTAGTGTTGGATCAGAGTACCCTGCTCAGTTTATCCACCAAGACATTGTCCTGGCCTGGGAGGTAGATTGCCCTCAGGAGCATCCCTCTGCATGTGCCATAAGATCAGAAGGCTATCACCTCCTGGCAGAGGGGATACGACCCTGTTCCCCCCTGTTTGTTCACATAGAACATTGCGACTGTTGGTCTGGTTTAACATTGCGACTGTTGGTCTGGTTTAGCATCGCGTGGTGCTGCAGCTGGTGGCTTAAGGTTTTGAGGGCCAGGAATATGGCCCTGATTTCCAGCATGTTGATCTGCATTTTGGATTCCCTCTGGGACCAGCAGCCTTGTATCTAGAGGCTCTCACAATAAGTTCCCCAGCCCATTAGAGAGGTGTTCATTGTGAGGACTTTCTGGGGGGTGGGTGCTTGGATGGGCATCCTGGCTGGAAGGTGACCTGGATTCTGCCACCATCTGAGGGAATCCACCAGCTGGCGGGTCACATGCACTCTGTCCCAGAGCCTGCCTGTAGCTTGGGTTCACTGAGAGCGGAGGCACCACTGGGCTGCTCTCATGTGTAGGCGGGCATCTGGGGTAACATGGGCCATGGAGGCCATGTGTCCCAGTAGGCAGAGAAGCAGCCAGGCGGGCATTGTCCTGCTGACCTCTCCTGAGGGAGAAAGGCTTTTGCCCCTATAAACCCTAGGCTCTGAGCGGGAGTGAGGTGCAACTTGAGGGTGTTTATGACAAACCCCATGCGCTGCAGGGTATTTATGATGTGTCTGGTGGTACATTGTGCCTCTGCAGCTGTACCCCCTTTATGAGCCAGTTGTCCAGGTAGGGGAAAACAAAGGCCCCTTGAAGCCTGAGGTGGGCTGTGACCTCTGCAAGGCATTTTGTTAAGACCCTTGGAGATGAGGCCAGCCCAAAGGGCAGTACGTTGTATTGGTAGTGCTGTTCCTCCACCACGAACCAGAGGTACTTTCTGTGGCTGGGGTGGATTAGGATGTAAGTGTAAGCATCCTTTAGGTCTAAGGAGCAAAGCCAGTCTCCCTGCTGGAGGAATGGCAGCAGTGCTCCAAGAGAGCATTTTGAATCTCTCCCTGACCAGAAACCTGTTGCTCTCGCAGGCTCAGGATGGGCCTGAGGCCCCCAGTCATCTTGTGGACGAGAAAGTACCTGGAGTAGCAGCCAGTGCCCCAGAGGTGTTTTGGGACTGGCTCCACTGCTTTGTCCTGGAGTAGTCCTGCTAGCTCGGTGAGGAGCAGGGTCTGGTGAAGAGGAGGTCTGGTGGCTCTCCTGGGAAGAATGGGGGTGGCGTCTGATGTAGGTGGAGGATGTAACCCCTCCTTGACCACCCCTAACACATAGGCATCGGTGGGGATGGCTGTCCACCTGTGGGCAAACAGGGCTAGGTGCCCTCATGTGGACAGCAAAGGACCCCCTGGGGGTGTGGAGGTCGCGCTCCGGCAGTCAAAAGCCTCGCCCGGGCTGGTCCTGAGCTGGTGCCTGGGGCTTCAAGGCTTTATGCTTTCTGGATCCATGTCCCTGGCCTTTTTGTTGCTGGGCCTGCTGAGAGCCCGAGAAGACTTGGAAGTGCCGAGTAGTACTGAAGCTCCCTTTCTTCCTGGGGTTTCCTTTCGGGGGTGCACAGACGTCTTTTTCAAGAGCCTGGTTCTCGTCACATACTCTCTCTCTATCTCCACTGCTTTGTCTGCCATGGGTTTCCCGAACAGGTTCTCACCTGTGCAGGTGACATCGATCAGTATGACCAATGCCTATGGCAGCCACCCTAGCCGATGACTTGAAGCCTGCTCAGGACAAGAACTTTGAACATTCCTTTACCACCGAGGTTAAGGTCTTGAACTTCTGTAGGAGTTGTCCACCGAGACCTGCCGAGAATACTCTGAGTTCCCTCGACAGTTCCTTCAGGTACATGCCGATGTAGAGATGGTATGAGTGGATTCGGCATGTTGGCATCGAGCCCTATAAAGCCTTTTGCCCTAGGGCATCAAGGGTTTGAGCCTCCAAGCTGGGTGGTACAGACACGTGTGTCTTTTAGCTCTTAAGTCGGCACATGGCCGACTCCACGACCATTGAGTTGTGAGGGAGCTGGGCCTTCTGGAACCCAGGTGTCTGGCATATCCGGTACATGGCATCGAGGAGCCTGCTGACAATTGACACAGGTGCTGGTGTCTCCCACATCCGGAAGAGGTGGCGGTTGAGGATCGGGGTCACCGGGACCGTAAGGGTTTCCTTGGGGGATGCCTCGTATTGGAGTATCTCTAATTCCTTGGTCTGCAAGTTCTCCTCGGCCTCGGTCTTGATTACGAGAGCCTCAGCCATAGCCCTTACAAAATCAAGGAACACAACGTACTCTGGTGGGGAGTGGCATCGGGTTGTTGGGGTAAATGTGTCTGAGGGCACATCACAGTGTTGCCTCATGTCCGAGGACTCTTCGTCCTCAGTCTCCCATTTGGACTTTAAGTCTAAGTACGAGTCTGATGCCGTACGATCACCTTGGTCAAGGACCACTCTCTGTGGTGCAAGACCTCTGGAGGATCATTGGTCCGAGCTGCAGGCACTCGCTGGGAGGACTGGTGTTCTGAAGAATGGGACTTGGACCTTGACAGGGGCTGGGGACTCCCTCGAGGCCAATGGCAATCGAGGACCGGCTCAATGTCAAAGTTCCCATTGTTGGGGTGGATAAACCGGATGAGCCGTACATAAACACCAGCTGCATGGCCACTAGGGCAGATATACTGCTCTCTAAGGCTGCCATTCTGGTCTCCATGCCAGTTGGCTTCGCCTGGCGTCGGTACTGTTGAGGGGGAGTCCTCGATAAGGATGGCCTTGGCGGCCAGAGACCGGTCGGCAGGAACTGACAACTCCTTGCAGGGCAACTTGGAGGGCCACTCCTGCCCCAAGTCCTTGGACTCACACCTGGGGCTGTGGGACCTGAGGTGGGATTTCACCTTCCTTCCTGATCCATCCTCAGAGGCAGTCTTCGAGGATGAGGATTTCTTCATCTTATGCTCCACCTCTGGGGACCTCCGCTAGGAGGAGCCACGGCTGTAGGACTCTGAGGAGGCTCTGGCTTCGCGGGACACCGAGGTATCGGAGGGGACCATGGAACATAGTGTTACCGGAGACTCCAGGGCAGAGATGGACTTATGAAAAAATGCTTCCTGCTGCTGATTTATTTATTTATTTATTTATTTAGACAGTTTTGTATACCGCCTTATCCTTCAATCAAAGCGGTCACAACACAATTTGGGGGATACATTTAACACGCAGGGATATGAGACACATACACTAATACTTACAGGGAACATGGGCAATGGAGGGTTAAGTGGCTTGCCCAAGACCACAAGGAGCATCTGTGGGACTAGAAACCCCAGTCCTTCCGGCCCAAGGTTCCTGTCCTCTAGTGGGATTTGAACTCCCGACCTTCCGGCCTGAAGTACCTTGCCCCAACCACTAGGCTACTCCTCCCTCAACCGGTGGCGACTCAAGGCCTTTGGGGTCATTGTTCTGTATAGCTCACAGTCGGAGTCATCGTGCTCCGGGCCAAGGCATCGGAGGCAGCAGTCATGTGGATCGGTGACATAACTTTGCCACACCAGCCACACTTTTTGAAGCCATTTGAGGCCATTGGAAAAAGTAGGTCCCTGCCTCCTGGCAGGGGTCAGAGGCCTTCGGCTGATAAAGGGCGCAAACACCGGTTGAGGCGGATCTCAATGAAAAAAGTGGAAAATGGAGAGATGAACCTGAGGAGCAGCACAGAGGCAAGCTGGCTCATGTGTGGGAAGGAACCGGTACACAAACCAGACAAAATTTAGCTATTAAAAAAAATCTGGCTTTTTCCAGGGAAAAAAGAACAATGTCGGAAGGGCACCGCAGAAAAAGGAGACCGAGGCAAGATGGCATCCTTGGGCAGGAAGTGGAACATGCATGGTGTGGTGCAACTCCCAAAGGCTTTCTTTGAAAGCTGGGAGATGCTTCCGCGCGGGCTCAGTTAGCGCCATCACTCATATCTGAGGACTGATTTCCTGCTTGTTTCCGGAGAATTAAGTTTGTTCCGAACCATATCACCCCCTTGCCCAACATTCTGCACATTCTAATAAAGATTCTACTCAAAAAGACAGAGCATGCATCTAGCCCATCCTCTGTAATGTGCTATATAACAAAATATTCACTATAAAACTAATTTGCTTATGTATCACTTCAACACTAAAACTGGAACCACGCAGTTTGCTTGGTACACTCCAAAAGCGGACAACACAACTTCGTCTTGAAATACCTTGTTATTGGAGTCCTTGAAAAATAATTTGGAGTGGCTGTAAGAAATTGAATCCAGCACAAACATTAAATTGTTTTTTATCAAATTCATATGCTTTTCATTGGAAAACACACAATTTATTAACGCACCAAAAACTATGATCCGTAAAAAATACAGAAAAGAAATAGTCACCTGCGATATACTTTTTGATGCCATTGTCTGAAGCAGAGCCCTCAAGGCGCAGCTTATTGCTTCAAGGAATTCATCAGACTTTAGATAATCTAAAATAATTGTATATTTTTTAAATTATTTAAAATAATAACCAAGGAGTAGCTGAGTAAAGGCAACTCATTTTTTCAAGTTATTTTTGATATAAAAAATTGATAAGCTAGCGACTCTTTCTCCTCACCACCCAACTATGCTAGTTTTAAAGTTTTTTGCTAAGTAACTTCTACTTTCATGTGTCTATACAGTTGTCTGTTCATATTACATAATACCCTACAGTTGGGGGTGTGCAACCATCAGTATGCGCTTGGTAATGCACAACACAGGGATTGGGTGTGGTGTTTTTGCAGGCAGGGCATGATAGGTGGGGGTTGTGGGTGGTGAATGCTGGGACCACTGCCAATGTGGTATAGATGCCTGCTAGCATATAACAAAGTGAAAAGGAAAAGTGCTAACATTTTTTCCATCATTACTTTTTTTGGCAACGAGATAAAATATGGTATGAGTTAATGAGATAAAATGAGATACGAGTTCTAACAATACATCAAATGGATGCATTAATGTGAAAGTAAGTCTATCAATTTAACAAAACATTACTGCTAGTGTGGTCTGCTCAGATCCTCTGACAAGGATAGTTCCATCCACAGAGACAATAGAATGGGATGGTTCAAAACAATGACATCCCAACTGGGACAGCAGAAGCTGAGAGTTCCTTAGGAGCAATGCTTCTCAAGCCTTTCCTAGAGGCACATCTAGCCAGATTGATTGAGAATTGCCATACTGGGTCAGACCAAAGGTCCATCAAGCCTAGTATCTTGTTTGCAACAGTGGCCTGTCCCACAAGTACCTCGCAGGATCCCAAAAAACAAAAAGATTCTATGCTGCTTACCCCCCGACCCCCCTCCCCACCAGGTCAGTAGCTTTCCCCTAAATCTACTTTAGTGGTTTATAGACCTTTCCTCCATGAACGTGTCCAAACAGCGTAGTTACTCACATGTAGCAGGTGTTCTCCGGGAGCAGCAAGAATCAGTCCTCACATATGGGTGAAGTTGGCATTGACTGAGTCCATGTGATAACCTCTCTCCGGCTTTTAAATAAAGCCTTCAGGAGATCCACATGCATGTGTGGCTGCCTTCCCGCCCAAGGGTGCCATTTTGCCTCAGTATGAAGACATAACTCAAGACGGCAAAAAAGAAAAGCAACTTCATAGGGAGGAGGGAGGGTTGTGAGGATTGATTCCTGCTGTTCCCGGAGAACACATGTTATAGATGAATAACTATGCTTTCTCTGGGAACAAGCAGGAAGTCAGTCCTCACATATGGGACTCCCTAGTAACAGGCTACCGAAAAAACATGTAAGCCATGGGTGACCCAAAAAACAAACCGTGAGGAACAATAAGACTACATTTTAGTCACAAGACCTCAGCAGCGAACCCAGCGTTAACCAGGGAAACCAGCTCTCTGGTAGCCTGGACATACAGAGGGGCCTGAAGGCAGGAGTTGCCTTAAACCCCAAATAAATGACGGAGTACCGCCTGGCCGAAGGTGCTGTCCCACCGGGACTCCTCCTCCAGGCAGTAATGCACTGCAAAGGTGTGAACTAAGGACTAGATGGCCGTCCGGCAGATCTCCATCAAGGGAACTGAGCGGAGGTTTGCCACAGAAGCTGCCATGGCCCGGACGCTGTGCACCGTGATGTGATGCTCCAGCGAAAGACCAGCCTGACCATAGGTGAAGGCGATGCAGTCTGCCACCCAGGTGGACAGAGTATGCTTGGAGAATGCTATGCCCAGGCAATTAGGATTATAGGAAATGAAGAGCTGCAAGGAGCAGCGATGGAGCTTGGTCTGCTCCAAATAGGCCAAGACCCACTTACTGTCCAGCATATGGAGAGCGGCCTCCGTCATACTGGCATGAGGTTGTGGGGAAAAGGATGGGAAGCACCACCTCCTGGTTGAGGTGGAACAACGAGACCACCTTAGGGAGGAACTTACATAGTAACATAGTAAGTGACGGCAGATAAAGACCAGCATGGTCCATCTAGTCTGCCCAGCAAGATGGCAAGAGTAGGTGCACCTGTTGCTCTGTGCAGGCCACCCCTCCCCATGTTTTTGTTTAGGGGTGAACCCACCACTCCATGTAGGACACCCCTATTTGTTGAGACGCTAGATAGTTCAGAAATTAGATGGTACTGTTTATTTTGCTTTTATCCTGTTGCTGTAAAGGGATCCACTGTGTTTGTCCCATGCCGTTTTGAATTCCATCACCGTGTTTGCCCCTACCACTTCCATCGGGAGGGCATTCCAAGCATCCACCACCCTTTCAGTGAAGAAATATTTCCTGACATTGCCTTTCAATTTACCACCTTGCAGCTTCATGTTATGCCCTCTAGTTTTACAGCTTCCCCGTCTTTGGAAGAGGTTTGTTTGTTCATCATTTCTCTTTAAGTATTTAAAGGTCTGAATCATATCTCCCCTGTCCCTCCTCTCCTCCAAAGTGTACATATTTAGGTCTTCAAGTCTCTTCTCATAAGGCTTCTGACGCAGGCTCCAAATCATTTTGGTTGCCTTTCTCTGAACAGTTTCCAGTCTTTTTACATCTTTTGCAAGATATGGTCTCCAAAACTGAACACAGTATTCCAAGTGAGGCCTCACCAGTGACTTGTACAGTGGCATAAGTACCTCTTCCTTTCTGCTGGTAATCCCTCTTTGTATGCAGCCCAACATCCTCCTGGCTTTTGCCACCGCCTTGTCGCACTGTTTTGCCACCTTGAGATCATCAGAGATAATCACATCAAGGTCTTTCTCCTGAACCGTGCATACCAACCTCTCACCCCCTATCGTGTACTTTTCCCTTGGATTTCTGCTACCCAAGTGCATGACACTGCACTTTTTCACATTAAATCGTAGTTGCCAAGCATTAGACCAGTCTTCCAGTTTTTGTAGATCTTTCCTCATGTTAACCACTCTCTCGGGGGAGTCCACTCTGTTGCAAATTTTTGTGTCATCTGCAAAAAGACAGACTGTTCCATTCAGTCCTTCAGCAATATCACTCACTCAACTTAGGGTGTGTCCGGAGCACCCACCCTGTTCTTGTGAAACCTGGTGTAGGGGGCGTGGGCCAACAGAGCCTCAAGCTTACTGACCTTGCGAGCAGACGTGAACGCCACAAGGAAGACCACCGTCCAGGACAGATACTTGAGGTGGCAGGAGGCCTGTGGCTTTGAGCAGACCACATTGAGGTCCCACGCCACCAACGGCAGTCGAATGGGTGATTGAGAGAGCAGGAAGACCTCTGGAAGCGAGAAACAAGAGGCTGGGAGCAGAGGGGCTTTCTCTCAATGAGGTGATGGTTAGCCGATACCACACTGTGGTGAACCCTGATGGAGTTAAGACTTCAGACCAGCATTAGACAGGTGCAGCAGATACTGCAGCAGCAGCTGATCAGAACAGGAGAAGGGGTTGGCACCCCTCTCTGCACACCAAATCGAGAAGCATCACCACTTGAAGGTGTAAGCCCATTGAGTGGAATCCTTGTGGGATACCAGTAAGACCTCTTCCATCCCATGGGCAAATCGAACTGGGCCAGGGCTACCTTTTCAACAGCCAGGCTGTCAGGGAGAGGGACCCCGGGTTGGGGTGTAGGGGCCAGCCATCTTCCTGCAAGAGCAGGTCCAGGGCGCTCCCCAGGTGGTACCCCAGGGCACTATGAGGATCACGACAGACCAGTCGATCTGGACCTTGAAAAGGGCCTTGGCAATGAGTGGCATGGGAGGATAGACATAGAGAAGGCCCTTCATCCATGGAATGAGAAATGCATCAGCGGCCGCCACTTGGGAGGGGTGCGGTGCTCTGGAGTAGAAGAGGGACAGCTGAGCATTGGCCAGGCTAGCAAAGAGATCCATCACGGGAAGGCCCCAGCAGCAGAACTGACAGTTGGCCACCAGCAGGTAAAGTTGCCACTCATGGGACAGGAGAACTCTGTTCAGTCGGCCTGCCAGAACATTATCCTGGCCGACCGACTGAACAGCCCTGAGGAGCATTCCACTCTCACTGGCGAACGTGCAAAGACAGACTGCCTCCCAGTATAAGATGGATGATCCCGGGCCTCCCTGCCCTACTTGATGATGTAGAACATCGCCACCTGGTTGTCCATCTGAATTATAATGGATTGGTTCCACAGGTGGTGCTGAAAAGCGTGGGGAGTGCAGTCGATGGCTCGAAGCTCTAGGAAATTGATCTGTTGGAAGGCTCACCACCACCAACCACAGGCCTTGAATGCGGAGGTGGCCGTAGTGGGCTCTCCAGCTGAATTTGGAGGCATCCGTGGTGAGGACCCTCTGAGGGGTCGGGACCTCAAAGGGCATCCCTGTTAGCAGGTTCTATGGCTGTTGCCACCAGGCGAGGGACTCAGCCAGGGGACGGTCACCCTATCTTGCAGGCACCCCATCGCCTGAGACTACTGGAAGCAGAGGGACCATTGGGCTGGACGCAAGTGGAGACAGGCGTTTGTTGTGCTGTGCAAAGTTGAGGCCATATGCCCCAGGAGGCGCAGCATGAGCCGGGCAGAGGCAGAGTTTCAGCTCTGAACCTCCCTTGCGAGGGTTGCTAGGTGCTGAGCCCTGTCAAAGGGGAGGAAGGCTCTTGCCTAGACCATGTCAAGCAATGCCCCTATGAATTCCAGGCTTTGGGTCGCTGATGACAAACCTCAGGTGCTCCAGAGTGAGAATGGTGCAGCGTGCTGCTTGCTGCACTTCAACGGCTGTGTCGCCTCAGACCAGCCAGTCATCCAGGTAGGGAAAGACAAACACCCCCTGCAACCACAGGTGGGCAGCGACCACCACCAGGCACTTTGTGAACACCCTTGGCTGAAGCCAGGCCGAAGAACAGAACCCTGTATTGGTAGTGGCATCGTTCGATGACAAACCAGAGGTACTGCTGGTGGCATGGATGGATGGGAATGTGTGCGCGCGCGCGTCTGAGATCTAAGGAGCATAGCCAATCTCCCTGGCAGAAGTAAGGCAGCAACATTCCAAGGGAGAGCATTTTGAACTTCTCCTTCATCAGGAACTTGAGATCTCGAAGATCCAGAATACAGTGAAAGTCGCCGGTTGTCTTTGAAACCAGAAAGTACTGGGAGTAGAACCCCTCACCTTGAGGTGAGGCGGGACTAGTTCTACCGCCTTGTTGGCCAGAAGGCTGGCATGCTCTCACTGGAGCAGGTCTCTGTGAAGGAGGAGTTATCAGGAGATCCCCTGGAAAGAAAGAAAGATCAAAATGGAGGAGGTAGCCCTCTCCCACTACCTGGAGGGCCCAGATTTCAGTGGTGATGATGAACCACCGGCTGGCATAGAACACCAGATGTCCCCCTGTGTGCTGTGAGCTAGGCCTCCTGGGGGAAGAGAGACTATGCCCAAGGAGTCAAAAGTCCCCACCAGGTTATGGCTGGGGCATATGAGGCTTGGTGGCCTTAGGCTTATCTGGGTATTGCACCCCTGTCGCTTGGCCCTGTTTGAGAGCCGGGAAGGCAGAGCACTGGGAGTAGTTTTCATAAGCCTTCCTCTTCTTAGAGTAAAAGGGCTTTTTCTCTGAAGCCTTCCGTCAGGGTGGGTCAGTAGTTTTCTTGGAGAGCCTAGTCCTGGTCAGGAACTCAGACTCCAGCTCAGTGGCCTTGTACGTCATGGGCTTGCCCTTAGAGATTCTCCCCCCTGCAGGGCATCGACCAACTTCTTCTGAACTCATTGCTCCAGGTTGGAGGACTGTAGCCAGGCCTGGTGGTGGGCACTAATGCCCACTGCAACTAATATGGCCACGGACTCGAAACAGTCATAGGCTGCACAAGTGAAGAATTTGGAGCACTCCTCGACTGTCAAGGTCAGAGCCCGGAAACACTGAAGAGGTTCTTCTGCCAGCCCAGCTGAGAACCTGACGAGATCTCTCACCATGTCCCTCAAGTATATGTCCAGGTACAGCAGGTAGGCCTGGATCCGGCCGATGAGCATAGATTCCTGGTAGCACTTTCTGCCTAAAGCATCCATGGTTTAGGCCTCCCTGCCAGGGGACACAGAGGAGTACGTCTTCTGGCTCTTGATCCTGCATATGGCAGACTCCACCACCATGGAGTTATGAGGCAGCTGCGCCTTTTGGAACCTGGGGCTACTGTGGACTCTAAACATGGCATCAAACCACCTGTTCACAATCAACACCGAGGCTGGCGACTCCCACATGTGGAAGAGAAGCCATTCCAGGATTGGGGGGGGGGGGGGGGAAGGCAGGAAGAAACAGACACCATAAGTGCCTCCTTTGGAGGAGCTTCGTACTGGAGGATATTGAGGTCCTCCACTCAAGGCTCCTTCTCGGACTCTGTGGTGAGGGCCACGGCCTTCACCATGTCCCAGATGAACTCCAAGGAGAGGTCCTCGGGAGGGGACCTGCATTGGTCTCTAGTGGGGAGGTGTCCAACAGGACATTCCGATGGAGGCAGGTATCAGGAGACTCATCATCGGTCTCTCAGTCCGACTACGTTTGAGGAGACCTTGAGAACCCTCTGGGCCACCAGCGCCACGAGGCCCCCAGAGCCCCTGTGCTCCGACATGGAGGCGCTGGCTGGGGAAGGCCTCCGTCCCAAATGGGACCAAGATTTGTGCCTGGAATTGTCTTGAGGCTGATGGCGTTCGAAGACCAGTTCCATGACCTCCGGCGATGCTCTCACGGTGGAAGGGCTGGTGGTTGTAACTAATGACCCAGAGGAACTGGGCACTGGTCTGCACTGCTGGGCCAAGAAGGCAGCAATGCTGCGCTCAAGGGCTGCCATTCCAACCTCAAGGCCAGATGGCTCTGCAGCCACTGGCTTGGGTACCGAAGGATTCAGGCCAGGCACCGGCTCCATCGAGGGGGTGTCCTCGAAGAGGATGGGTTCGTGAGACGGGATCGATCTCCTGACGCCAATGTCATTTTCTCCCGCCAGGGCAGCTTGGAGAGCTGCTCCCGGCCATCGCGCTTGGCATCGCATGGGGGCTCCAATGCCGGTGACCGTGGGGCTTACCCACAGCTCTGGCATCATCACTCAATGATGCCACCAATGTCCAGTTCTTCAGGGACAGCCTTCAGAAGACTGTCACTGGTCCGATGACCCGCGATCTCAGGGCTCAGAACGGGCACAGCCGTCACACAAAGCTGAGGGCACTGGCTCCGTTAGCTATGCTGTGGCTGAAACAGAGGTTTTCCTGAGCATGGACTCACTGCTTCTCATGGTTTCTCCATCTCTTGCTCGTCATTTGCTGACAGAGCCCATAGGAGGAGTCATTGTGGTCTGCACCAAAGCAACAGAGGCAGCAATCATATGGATCCATGCGGGACATAGTGTGCCTACAGTGATCACACTGCTTGATCCCACTGGCCAAGGACATAAAGGGAAGACTGCACCCGCGAGATCAAACACGTTTCCTGTCAAGAAGGGCATAAGGTTTCTCGCGCACCAAAGAAAAAGATCCCGAAGGGAAAAAAGATCCAAGAAAAATGCGGTGCCAAGGCAGCAGCGGACCTGGGAAGGCAAGGCGGCATATTGGAGAAGGAAAAAATAAGAGAGAAGAAAAAAGATCAATCTTTTACAGGGTGCAGACGAACATCCGATGGGCTCCGTGGAAAAAAAGGAAACAGGCAAGATGGCACCCTTGGGCAGGAAGGCAGCCATATATGCATGCTGGATCTCCCAAAGGCTTTCTTTGAAAGCTGGGGAGAGGTTACTACTCAGGCTCTGTCTGTGCCGACGTCACCCATATGTGAGGGCTGACTTCCTGCTTGTTCCCAGAGAACCTTTTTAAACCCAGCTATGCCAACAGATTTATCACATCCTCCAGCAATTAATTGTGTGTCAAGTGAAAACTAATATTTTTTCCTATTTGTCTGCAATACACTTGCTCAGTAACTTCATGGTGTATTATTCCTTGTCTATGTACTATCTGAAATAGCAAATTATTTGCATTTACTTGTTTTACTCTACTCAGGATTTTATAGACCTCTACAATATTTCCCCTCAGCTGTCTCTTCTCCAAGACAAAGGGACCTATCCTCTATATAGCCTTTCCTCATAGGGGAGTTTTTCCATATACTTTTATCATTTTGGTCACCCTTCTCTGTACCTTATCTAAATCCACTATAATCATTTTTGAGATTCATAACCAGAATTGGAGTGGAGGAGTAGCCTAGTGGTTAGAGCAACTGCCTAGTACCCAGAAGATTAAGGGTTTGATTCCCACTGGCACTCCTTGTGACTTTGGGCAAGTCACTTTACCCTCCACTGCTTCGGAAGAAAAGGCTGGCAATCTACTTCTGGTGATACATTGCCAAGAAAACCCAGAGGTAGCCTGGTTGCTATGAGTCAACACTGACTCGATGGCACTAAAAAAACAAAACAAAAAACAAAACAAAAAAAACAAACAAACCCCAGAATTGCACAAAAATCTCATGGTTGGTCAAGAGGAATGATTATAGTCTGGTTTTTTTTCTGTATACCCATCTTAATTGCTAAGATGGTTTGATTTTTTGGCTGCTGCCATACACTGAGAAGAAGATTTCAACATATCACCAATGACACCACCTAGATCCTTTTCCAGGGTAGTAATTCTTAATGGGCAAACTAGCCTCATGTAGCTATAAAGTGAAGTGATTTACCTGTAACAGAGGGTAAATCAGTTACACACATAGGGATCATCATCCCTTATGGTGCCATTTTGTATCTGCCCTCTCAGAGCCCAGAAGAGCTTAGAAAACCTTCTGAGCATGCTTCAGTGCTCCTTTCTTTTCACCCATAGCTCCTCCCCCTTAGTCCCTTCCATAGCTGAGGAAATTTCAATGATAAGATTTTCATATTACCACAATTAATATGCATGAAACAGGTTTGCATAAAATAGGTCTCCAATTATTATATTAATTTTATATTACAATACATTTTGAACACAATAGTGAGATGTACATATCAAATACTGCAAAATAAATAAATAATTTACAAATTTATCTCACGTATATTTGTTAATCCTGAAACCCAACTAGCTAGCTGTGTCTCCAGAGGATTGAGAAGCATTGCCCTAGAGAATTTAACAAAGTGAGAGAGAGCCTTGGGAGGAGAGAAGTCTGACAGCAAGGAAAAACACTTACACAAAATGTTGCCGTGTAGTGGAGAGATTCTGACTCAGTGTGGAAAGATGACTGTAAGATACAAATACCCTAGAAGCCTGAAACAATCCTGATCCCTGCAATTTTATCTGGGCTTCTCCTAAGACAAGCAGGATGAGTTAGCCACACCTGGTGACGTCATCGGATGGCGTCATGGATAAAGAAGTGCTCTCCTTAGAGCTCAGAAAGATGAACCTTTCTGAGCATTGCTGAATGTCCCATCCCTGAGCCCACCCTTACCTGGTTCAGTTCTTGTTCTTCCGCCCTGCCACACAGACAGAATTCTTAGCTCTTCTACATTCCATTACATCATGGATAAAGTAAAACCCATTTAGAGGAACAAAGACAGAAAACATGGGTTTAAAAAATGGCCAAAATCACTTCCGGTGACATCACGGAGCAAATGGCTACAGATTAGCCTGGCTCCGTACTAATCCCATTATATTTGCGATTTTAAGCCTGTTCCCGGTAAGGGTAGTGGACCGGAGATTGACGCCCCGGAAAAAGCTGGCAAGTTTCCAATCAGCTTATGTGAGCAGGGAGGTGAGAGCATGGAAGAACTCAGACGAAGCGGAGGAGAGAGGCGGCCTGGATAGTGCCAATGAGGAGGGGGAGGGCAGCAACCCGAAGGCATGGAGTTAAAAGTGTGGCTACAGGATTTTAAGCGAGAGATAAAGGAGGAGCTCTTAGCAATGTGATCTGACCTGAAAGAGACTAACTTCGATTCAGCAAGATATGATTAGCCTGGGTCAGCGGGTTGAGGTGGTGGAGGAGCACGTGGAGATGCAGGCTGGAGAGCTTCAGAAAATGGCGGATGCACAAAGTAAACTAAAGAAGGTGCAGGAGGAACTGCAGGAGAAAATAGAAGAAATGGAGGATCGGGCGCGGCGGAATAATCTACGTATCCGAGGGATCCCAGAGGTGGAGAAATACAAAGACTGCACTCAAGTGGTTAAAGGACTATGCCTGCATATTTTGAAATTGGCCGGGAGTGCAGAGGAGTGACCAGAGGGGATCGGCATGGAAAGAGCGCATCGGAGCCTGGGCCCTCGGAGGGAGAAGCAATGCCGAGATATTATAGTTTGCCTGAGCAGTTTCCCCATAAAAGAAAAAGTGCTGGCGGCTTCTCAGAAATATGGCCAGATAGCTTGGGAGAACTGCGAAGTGGTGGTATATAATGATCTGTCCCGTGGCACGTTGGAGAGACGGAGAGGACTACGAGAAGTGACGGCATTTTTGCAGGAGAAAGGATTGCGTTACAGGTGGATGTTCCCATTTGGTCTGTTGCTTATGGTTGGTGGGGCTTCGAGGAAGGTGAAGACGGCGGACGAAGCATGGATGGTGTTAGAGGAGTTGGGATGCGAACAGCTACCGAAGCAGCCGGAGGGGGACCGTGAACTGTCTGGTAAAGAACCACATAATAAGGGTCGGTCCCTCTCCAAGTGGCAACGAGTGTCTGAAAAGGGGAAGAGGCTCTCGCAAGAACAAAAGAGCTTGATGGTGGAGGAGGGCGTGCGAGGATCCGTGGTACCTGCTGCAGAGGTGGAAGAAGAGACGTAGTAGGGACCATTTGGTCTACCAGACACTGCACTTATAGGGCTGGTGGGGGAAGAGCATTACGGGGGAGGGGAGGTGGGGAGGTGTGGAGAAATGGAGGTGGTGATGGGAGAGGAGAAGTGGGGGGTAAACTAGGTTGTCTTCACAATAGAGATGGAAGGGGCAACAGGGGAGGAAGGTAATGGATGGGGGGAGTGGTGTGATGTAGCAACGAGGGGGGTGGGGGATAGCTGTTTTCAGTGCGGATGGATCGGGGTGGGATATGGGGTAGGTCTATGACTCACACGGAAGGAATGGTGAGGGAGGGGGTGGGGAGGGAGGTAAGGGGGGTTAGCGGAGAGAATAGGCATAACTCGGGGCGAGGGGGGAAGAAAGGGCAAATAAAACACAATGGTGAAGATAGGGTCCATGAATGTTAAAGGGCTGAACACGCCTTACATGCGCAGGCAATTGTATAGGGAGATCCAGCGGAATCAATGGGAGGTGGTATTATTACAGGAGACACATTTAAGGAGGGGGGGATGTTGGGAGGCTTAAACATAGGAGGTTCCCGGATCAGTATTTTTCTGGGAATAGGGAAGGGGTTAAGAAAGGGGGAGTAGCTATTCTGATAAAAGAAGGTTGTGGAGTGCAAGTCAGAGAAAGTTTTAGGGATTTGGATGGTAGAGTAGTTGGGATCCAAGGGAAAATAGGGAATGAGGATATTACCATTGTCTCTGTTTATGGGCCCAATGGCAATCAAGTGGTATTTTGGAGAGAACTGAGGAAAATGTTAGAGAAGGAATCAAGAGGGAAGTTACTTATAGGGGGGGATTTTAATGTTGTGTTACAGCCGGGGCTAGACAGACATCTGCGAGGAGCTGATAGGGGGGGAAAAATAGGAGAGGGTTAAAGCAATTGATGAAACAATATAATTTAGTGGATGTGTGGAGGATTAGAAATCCCAAGAGTAGGGAATATACGTTTTATTCAGCTCCTCATGGTAGTTGGAGCAAGATTGATATGTTATTGAATGATGTGGAGAGTGGGATTGTGCCGATAATTTGGTTGGACCAGGGGGCAGTGGTGGTTGAGATGAGGGGGAAACGGCAAGAAGGGCTGAAGTTTTGGAGGTTGAATGAGAGTCTGCTTAAGAGGAAGGAAGTGGTGGCAGATATCAAGAGGGCGATAAAGGAATACCTAGAGCTGAATGAAAATGGGGAGGTGAGGACTGCCATATTATGGGAAGGGCTGAAGGCTTATATTAGGGGGAGGTTTATTATGTGGGGGGCGAAGCTGAAAAAGGAAAGAGGATTTCAGGAGGAGGAACTGGGTAAAAAACTGAAGGAGGCGGAAAGTGCATATCAGAGGACAGGGAAAGAAAGGGATAGGAAGGGGGTGGAGAGAGTGAGGGGGGGAGTTGCAGGCGTTGCAGACGGATCAAATAGCCTTCAAGGTGAATCAGGTGAAGCAGATATACTATGAGTTTGGTAACAAAGCCGGAAGGCTTCTTGCTAGGAAACTGAAGCAGCGAAAGGCGGCCTCCATGATTTACCAAATTAAACGAGAGAATGGGGAGCTGTGCAGTGAAGAAAAGGAAATCAGGGAGCGCTTTGCACAGTTTTATCAGGACCTTTATAAGAAGGAAGAGGGGATAGAAGAGGGACAACTACATCGATACCTGGATGAGATTCAGTTGCCGGTGTTAACGGCTGAGGCTCAGGAAATGTTAGAAGAAGTAATGGTGGATGAGTTGGGGAGAGCGGTTAAGGGGTTGGTGGGGGGAAAAGCGCCGGGGATAGATGGGCTGCCGGGGAGTTTTTATAAACTGTTTTTTGACGAAATTGGGGGAAGTTATGGGAAAGGTGTTTAATGGGATGTTAGAAGAGGGAGGAGAACTGACCCAGGGAATGCTTATGGCTAGGATTACTATCTTACCAAAAAAGGGGAAGGACCCACTGAATTGTAGTTCTTATAGGCCCATACCTTTACTGAATGTTGATGTTAAAATATTTGCAAAGGCAATGGCGGGATGGCTGGCTCCGCAGCTACCGGGGTTGACTAAGGAGGATCAAACGAGGTTTATTATGGGGAGACAAGCAGCGGATAATATTAAGAGGGTTTTGGGGGCGGTGTGGGAGGCAAGACATGTGACGGAGGAATTTGTCTTAATGTCCATTGATGCTGAAAAAGCGTTTGATAGGGTCCACTGGGAATTTTTAATGAGGGTAATGAAGAAGATGGGGTGTGGTCCAAAATTTGAAAAATGGGTGAGGGGCTTGTATAATGGGCCCAGGGCGCGAGTGAAAGTTAATGGGAGTTATTCGGGGGATTTTGAATTGGGGAGGGGAACGAGGCAGGGGTGCCCAATGTCACCGTTGCTCTTGAGCGCAAATTATAAAGAAGAGAGGTACGGACTTCTCTTTGCTGACCCCATGGAGGGGTTGGAAAGCGTTCAGACCTGGATGGGAAGAAGGAAGTTTTGATGGGTGGACGGGTAAAGGGCTGGAATGTTTTTATCAACTGATGGACGAGGGGGAAATAAAGTTTTGAGGAGGTACAGGAAGAGTATGGTTTAGCGGGAAAGAGTAGTTACTCACCTGTCTAGTAGTTACTCAGTCCTCACTTATGGGTGACATCGGCGCCGATGGAGCCCCCGTGCGAAGCAATTCCCCAGCTTTCTAAGAAAGCCTTTGGGAACACTGCACGCATGCACGGTCCCCTTCCCGCCTAAAGGTGCCATCTTGCTCAGTCAGATGACATAGCTAAAAGACAGCACACAAGAATGTAAAAATAAACTATGTACAACTGCAACTCCCAGGGGAGGAGGGAGGGTTGTGAGGACTGATTCCTGCTGCTTCTGGAGAACACCTGTTACAGGTGAGTAACTACTCTTTCTCCAGGACCAAGCAGGAAGTCAGTCCTCACTTATGGGACTCCCCAGCTTCAGGCTACCGGGGACCCAGAGCTGAAAAATGAGCTCCCTCTAGCCACAGCATCAGAGAAAGGATTTCACTGAAACATACCCCCGCCGGTAGCCCAACCAGAGGGCTGGAGGGAGGTGTTGCCTAAACCTCAAAGAGATTCCGGAGCACTGCCTGACCGAAAGCACTGTCCCTATGGGACTCCCTCTCCAGGCAGTAATGGGCCGCAAAAGTCTGGCTTGAGGACCAAGTTGCAGCCCTACAGATGTCTGCCAACGGTACAGAGTGGAGATGAGCTACTGAGGCAGCCATTGCCCTGACACGGTGGGTCGTGACCCGACCCTGCAAGGGAAGGTCAGCTGCCCTGTAAGCCCAGGTGATACAGTCGGCCACCCAGATGGACAAGGTATGCTTGGACACAGCCAACCCCAAGTTATTAGGGTCAAAAGATACGAAGAGCTGAGTAGCCCTTCTATGCCCCTGCGTACGTTCAAGGTAGAAGGATAAGGCCCTCCTACAGTCCAGGGTATGCAGGAATGTTTCAGCCCGGCTGGCATGGGGCCTAAGGAAGAACATTGGAAGAACCACCTCCTGGTTGAGATGGAAAGAGGAGACAACCTTTGGGAGGAACTTAGGATGAGTCCTAAGGACTACCCTGTTCCTATAGAAGCGAAGTGTATGGTCTGTCACAGACCAGGGCTTGAAGCGCACTCACACGTCTGGCCGAGGTAAGGGCTACTAGGAAGAGTCTTCCAAGAAAGGAAGCGGAGAGGACATGTAGCCATCGGCTCAAAAGGTGGGCGAGTCAGTTGTTGCAGACCACATTCAACTCCCACTCAGGGGCCGGTGGACGGAGAGGAGGCTTGAGCAATAGCAAGCCTCTGAGAAATCTGGACACCAAGGGATGAACTGACAAAGAGTGTCCTTCCACCAGAGAGTGGTGAGCTGCCAGAGCAGAGAGGTGGACCCGAACCAAATTGGACTTAAGGCCCTGAGTGGAAAAGTGCAGCAGGTATTGAAGCACTACTGGTACAGTGCAGGTGAAAGGATCTTCCTTGCGCTGCTGACACCACAAGGAGAACCTTCTCCATTTCAGGGCATAGGTTTTCCTGGTGGATGGCTTCCTAGAGGCCAAGACCACCTCTTCCACTTCCTGAGGCAAGCCCCAGGGAGGCAACACTACCCTTGCAGCCTCCAGGCCATCAAATTGAGAGATTTGAGATTGGGGTGCAGAAGGGAACCCTGATCCTGAGAGAGAAGATCGGGTTGCAACCCCAGAGACAGAGGTGTGTCCACTGCTAACTGAAGCAGAAGCGGGAACCAGGGCTGCCTCGGCCATCTGGGAGCTACCAGAAGTACTGAGGCCTTGTCCCTTAGAATCTTGAAGAGGGTTCGGGCCACCAGAGGCGTGGGAGGAAACGCATATAGGAGGCCCTGGGACCAAGAAATCAGCAAGGCATCCGCTGCTAACCTCAGGGGGTGCGGTTGCCTGGAACAGAACCTGGGTAGCTGGTGATTCAGGGGACTGGCAAAGAGATCTATGGATGGAAGTCCCCACTTCAGAAAAATCTTCTGCACCACCAACGGATGCAGTTGCCACTCGAGGGGCTGCAGAATCCTGCTTAACCTGTCTGCCAGGAAGTTCTCCTGGCCAGGGAGATACACAGCTTTGAGAAACATGTTGTGCCTGAGCGCAAAGGAACACAGGGCCTGGAGCCCGTGCCCCCCTGCTTGTTCACATAGAACATGGCCACTTGATTGTCCGTCTGAACCAGAACAGACTGGTGAGCTAAAGTGTGAGAAAAGGCCTTGAGGGCCAAACGGATAGCCCGCAGTTCTAGTAGGTTGATCTGTTGCGCGGCGTCCCATGGAGACCACAGGCCCTGAGTGCACCGTCCTAGACAATGTGCACCCCAGCCCTGCAAGGAGGCATCCGTCGTCAACACCACTGTGGGAACAGGCACCTGAAAAGGCACCCCCTGAAGTAAGTTGGGGGGGTGTAGCCACCACTGTAGGGAATTCAGGAAGGGTTTGGACACCCTTACTTTGTCTGCGAGGCTCCCTGTGACCTGCTTCCACTGAGCTCTGAGGCACCACTGTGCAGGCCTCATGTGGAGGCGGGCATTGGGGGTCACATGTACTGTCAACGCCATGTGGCCTAGGAGCTGTAGACAGCGTCGGGCAGAAACCCTTGGCATGCTGAGAAACCGGGATGCCAACTCCATGAGCCTTTGAGCCCTGTTTTCTGGCAAGTAAGCCCTTGCCTGCAGAGAGTCCAGCCGCGCCCCTATGAACTCTAGGTTCTGGGAGGGGAGCAAAGTGGACTTTGCGAAGTTTATGACAAAGCCTAGGTAGTTGAAGGAGTGCTACAGTTCGAAAGGTGGCCTGCCTGGCCTCCTGGTACGTCTGACCCCTGATGAGCCAGTCGTCCAGATAGGGGAAGACAAAAACACCTTGATTCCTCAAGTAGGCCGCCACCACAGCCAGGCACTTTGTAAAGACCCTTGGGGCGGAGGTGAGGCCAAAAGGCAGTACTCTGTACTGGTAATGGTTTCCTTCCACAATGAACCTAAGGTACTGTCTGTGGTCTGGATGAATTAGGATGTGAGTGTACGCATCCTTTAGATCCAAGGAGCATAGCCAATCTCCCTGCTGGAGGTAGGGCAGAAGTGTTCCAAGAGTAAGCATCTTGAACTTTTCTTTCTCCAAAAACTTGTTGAGGTTCCTGAGGTCTAGAATAGGCCTGAGGCCACCGGTTCTCTTTGGCACGAGGAAGTACCTGGAGTAGAAACCGTGCCCCTGTAGGCAAGGAGGTACAGGCTCCACCGCCTTGTCCAGAAGCAGACCTTGAAGTTCTTGGAGGAGAAGGTCTGTGTGTAGAGGAGGCCTTAGAGGCTCTCCTGGGAAGTATGCAGGGGGCAACTGCTGGAAATGGAGCTTATAGCCTCTGTGGACTATGCTCAACACCCAAGCATCCCCTGTAATGGGTGGCCACCTGTGGGCAAACAAGGCTAGATGACCTCCTGTGCAGGAATGGGGCAGCAGAGGTGGAAATGCTATGCTGAGGGAGTCAAAAAACCCCTCCCTGCTGAGGGGGAGCAGGAGCCGGAGGCTTGGGGGTCTTCTGCCTACGGGGCCCATGTCCCTGCTGGGGAGTTGGGGAGGACTGGTACTGAGGGAAAGGTTTGTAGGCAGGTGCCTTTCTCGGGTAAAAGGACGTTTTACCCAAGCCCTTCTTTTTGTGAGAAGGGGCAGAAGTTTTCCTGGACAGCCTTGTCCTAGTCAGGTGCTCAGTTTCGAGCTCAGCCACCTTCTTGGCCATGGGTTTGCCAAAAAGGTTTTCACTTTGGCAAGGGACATCAACCAACTTGTCCTGCACCCAGGGCTCGAGGTCTGATAACTGCAGCCATGCCTGGCGTCGGGCTCCGATGCCGGCTGCCGCTACACGAGCCGAAGCCTCGAAGCCATCGTAGGCCGCTCGGGACATGAACTTCGAGCAGTCCCGGATTCCTGAGGACAAAGACTAGAACCTCTGCAAAGGTTCCCCGGAGAGGCCAGCAGAGAACCCGACAAGCTCTTTCGCCAGGTCTCGCAGGTACATGCCCATGTACAGCTGGTAGGACTGGACACGGCAAGCAAGCATCGAGCCCTGGAAGCACTTTCTGCCGAAAGCATCCAGGTTCTGGGCCTCCCTGTCGGGAGGCACCGCAGAATGCATCTTCTGGCTCTTCAGACGATGCATAGCCGATTCCACCACCATGGAATGGTGCGGCAGTTGCGCCTTCTGGAATCCAGGGCTCTTACGGAGTCGATAGATAGAATCAACTCGCTTGCTTAAAACCGGTGCCGAGGCCGGTGCCTCCCACATCCGGAAGAGGAGCCGTTCCAGCATCGGAGGGACCGGCACAGTAAAGGCCTCCTTTGGAGAAGAGTTATACTGGAGGGCCTCGAGCTCCTCGGCTCCTCCTCGGGGTCTGCGGGAATCGCCAACGCCTTGGCCATGTCCCTGACGAACTCCGAAAACCGGGTGTCCTCCGGTGGGGACCTACTCCGGGGCTCGTACTGCGGTGAGTCCGAAGGGACACACCGAGTCCGAAAAGTATCGGGGGACTCCTCGTCCTCCGTCTCCCATGCGGACTCATCCGAAGAGGAGTCGGGGGGCTCCGACCACGCGGGTCTCGGTGGCACCCGCCCCGACGCCGAAGGCACCGGCATTGACGCCCTTGGTTCCAAGCGGGAGGTCGAGGGTGACCGTGACCGAGGACGACTGAGCCTTCATGGTCTCGGGTATCGGCTCGGTCTCCGGGGTCGACTTCGAAGTCGATGTCCCGGTGGTCGGGGCAGATGCACCAGCGAGGCTGGCCATCAGTACCCGCTGCTGATCCATGAAGGCAGACAGTCTGCATTCCAAGGCTGTCAGCCTGAGTCCAAGCTCAGGAGACTCAGCAGCTACCGACTCGGGCCCGGCGCCGTCGGCTCCCTCGGAGGAGAGTCCACGAGGACCACAGGACTTACGCATCCGACGGGTTCCGGCTCCACGCGAGGCACTTTGGACGGCTTCTCCTGCTCCAAGGGCCTGGGGCAGCGGTCGGGGGTCTTAGAACCTGGCTCTCGAGGAACCAGGGACCTCTTCCGCCGCCACCCTCAAGAGCCATTTCTTCCTCTTATGTTCCCGATCGGAGGACCCCCTATCCGACGAACTCCGGCGATGCTCGGGATCAGACTCCCGAGACGTCGAGGCCTCAGACAAGGTCCGGGCCCGGCCAGAGGCAGAGTCTGAAAAAATCCTCTCTTTCTGATGCTGACGGCTTCGGAGTGCCTTGGTGGACATTTTGCCAAACGGGCCACAGATCATAGGATCATGATCCGGGCCTAGGAAGCGAAGGCAGCAGTCATGTGTGTCGGTAAGAGACATCAGTTTCTTGCACCGATCACACTTTTTGAAACCACTGGAAGCCATCGGGGAAAAAAGGGCCCCCGCGAGGTCAAAGGACCGGCCTTCCAGGGAAAAGCAAAAAAGGGCGCGAACGCCAGCCACAAAGGGCAAAAACCAAAAAAATAGAAGATGGGCTCTATACCGGTGTACCGAACCCGGCGGGAAGGGGAACCGGCATCGAACCGGAGAAAAAGGGCGAAGTAATCGCAAGAAAAAACGTCAACTTTTCTGGGTGACAAGGACAGACGTCCGATGGGCTCCACGGAAAAAGAAAGACTGAGCAAGATGGCACCTTTAGGCGGGAAGGGGACCGCGCATGTGTGCAGTGTTCCCAAAGGCTTTCTTAGAAAGCTGGGGAAATGCTCCGCACGGGGGCTCCATCGGCGCCGATGTCACCCATAAGTGAGGACTGACTTCCTGCTTGGTCCTGGAGAAATGATAGATATGCCGCCTATTTGCAAGCACGTCATTTTCTGCGGGAGTTAATGAGGAGAGGGGGATAGAGGGGGAACTGTCTATGGTAGAGGCTATTTGGTATGGGAAAAAGACTATAAGGGGAATGATCTTGGGGTTATATAGAGGGGTGCGAGAGGAGGAGGGAAAGAAATTTAAATACATGAAGGAGTGTGAGGAAGAGCTGGAGTAGCCAATATCATCCAAGGATTGGAAAACGGTGTGGGCCTAGGTGAAAAAGGTGTCGTGGTCCAGTAGTATTCGAGAGAACTGCTATAAGATCATGCTTAGATGGTACTATACGCCTGAGCGGGTGCATAGGAAGTTCTCGGGTGTGTCGGCTGCTTGTTGGAGGGAATGTGGGGAGATTGGTACATTCTGGTATATCTGGTGGGGGTGTATAAAAGTGCAGGAATTTTGGGATAGGTTTTAGCAGTGGATTAAATGACAGTTGGGGGTGGAGGTGGAATTGAAACCTGGTATATATTTACTGTCTTGGTGGGGGGAGGGGAGACAGAAGGGGGGCATATGATAGTGGCTTGCCTCTGTGCGGCACGCTGTGAGCTGGCAGCGGCTTGGAAGCAGAGAAACACGCCTTCCTTGGCATGCTTTGAACGTAGGTTGAAGTACATAGTACTCATAGAAAATTTACAGCAGCAAGGCAGCAGAGGGTAGATACATTCGAGGTGAATTGGGGAGAGTTGTGGCGATGTGTAAAAGAGGGGGGATCGGGGGAGGGGAGGGGGAGGGATAGGGTAAAGGGGGGGGGAGTGAACAAGAAAATGTCGGGGTGTGATTACTGCAATGTGTTGTTTATGGTTTATTATCTGCAGTGTATTTATATCATGGTATGTTGTTGAGTTACTCAATAAACATTTAAATATAAAAAAAAAAAATGCCCAAAATGCTCTAAGATAATGAACTCCACAGATGCCTATGATCGTTGCGCTGCCTAGGGAAGGATCACCAGATGGAAGACTGCCCTCACTGTGCCTGCATGTCCCCCAGGGCCCGCCAATCCCACAGCCATGCATTGCAAGACTTCTTATTTAGTAAAGACTCACCTTCCAAGGCTCACACCCCAGCCATCTCCACCGCGTCCAACAACGGTGCGAGGAAGAAGCATCCCACAGAGACTGAGGTAAGTGACTGTATGGCTTCTTCCAAATTGGCCGTCGCCTCCCAGGTCTCCCTGCCTTCAGCTGCCGCCTGTGGGGAGCCTCCAGAGGCCTCCATCCTCGGCACGGCATCAGTATTGCCTTCACCTGTACCCGCTGCCCCTCCGGCGAAATCCAGCGCAGTCGCGGCAGCAGGAAGGCATGAAGATCACCGAGGGCTCTCCCATCCAGATGCTGAACCCTGTGCCACAAGGAAGGCTCTGCCGACTGACTGCACCATTGGCTGATGTCACAATGACATTAGCAGTGATGTCGGAAGTCACTGCGCCAGCCCGGAGATTCAGCTCAGCCCTCATTGCAACGTACACACTCTGCCTCCCCAGCACTAGGGTTGGCACCATTCGCAGCGCCACCAGCACAGCTCGCACAGTCGCGCCGACAGGAGATCTCGCAGTACAAGCAGTGGCAACAGCTGGGACACCAGTAAGAGGCACAGATACTGCAGTCAAAGATCCTGCAGCAGTTCTCTCTCCCCTGTTTCATACCCCCCCCCAGAAAATTCAGCGAAGAGAGCATAGGAGGCAGACGTCTCAAAAATCCCCAGCACCACCTCCATTCAACCCAGAGCGCCCTCCCATGGCCCTCAAGGAACTGTGGAAGAACGTTTTAAAGCAGAACTATCCCACACAGCAACCGCAGCCTGCATCAACTCCTCAGACATGGCAAAGATTTCGAACACCATCACTGCAAAGATCAGCACCACCAGTTGGATTCTCTCCAGAACCCTTCTCCTCTGAGAGTGGGGCAGAGAAAGCAGCCAAATATATATCTTTGCACAGCTCCTCCCCTCCAAAACATGAGAGCCAGACACCTGCAGAGTCCTCTCCAACCCCACCTCTGCCACGGTCACCGCCTGAGGACCTCACATATCCCAAATTCCTGCAGAAGCTGTCCTCACACCTGGCTCTCAACTCCAAAGATACACCGGACCCTAGTAGCGAGGTCCTGGGGCTCCTGAAGTATCTTGATACACCCAATTCGGTGGTTTCCATCCCGATCCACTGCCTCTTGCTGGACACATTCAATCGTAACTGGCAGATGCCTGCATCTATCCCAGCCACATCTTGCAGGTTGGAGGCCAAATATCAAGTCCAACCAACGCCGGAATTCGACATGCCCCAACTGCCTCACCAGTCTATCATGGTGGAGTCCATCCTGAAGCAGGTGAAGAGCTTCTGCATGCACACCAACGCACCGCCAGGAAAGGAATACAAAATCCTGAATGACCACACGAGAAAGGCATACCAAGTGACCATGCCAAGCAAACAAATTGCGGCACAGCAGGTCCTGTATCTTGACACCATCCTGGTCAGTCTTAAGAAGGTTGTGGATGAACTAACCACGGAATCCAAGGCTACCTTCTCGCCCCTCCTTGGGAGACCTGAGCAAGTGCGGCAAGCACCTCATACACTCCACCTTCGATGTCTTTGACGCTGCCTCAACAGGAGCCGCTACAGCCATTGCAGCAAGATGCATGGCCTGGGTCCGGGCCTCAGGCCTGCGCAAGGACACCCACGAGCGCCTGGTGGACGCACCCTGTGTAGGCGACAACCTTTTCAGAGCGAAAGTGAAAGAGACAATGAATGACATGAAAGAGCACTTCAGCACACTTCAGACCCTAGCCTCCAATGGTCTCAATAATGGCTCCAGCTCCAAAAGGTCTCAAGGGTCCTACTACCGTAAGTCCCAACCATCCAGGAGGCATCAGCCACCCAAAAAATGGCAGGTGAAACACTCTAATTACCAACCATACCAGCCGACATATCAGCCCTACCACCACAGGCCTCGCGCCAAGGAATGCAGGCAGCAGAAACAAGCATCATCATCTTCGGGGAAGAGCACCCCGAACATTTGACGGCACCACTCCCTCATGCCTGCCAGTAGCAGGACACATGACCTTCAAGGAAGCGTGGGGCAACATTATTACAGACAAGTGGGTGCTATGGATTATTGACCAATGCTACCGCATTCGCTTCTTGGCAACCCCACAGCAGAAGTCCATTCCCCACCGATGCACACCAGTCCACCTCTGCAATACAGTGTGTCCTAGGAGGAAATGGCCCTACTGGATGCGCAGGTGATAGAGCACGTGCCCAAGAACGAGGCGGGCTGAGGATTTTACTCCCGATACTTCTTGGTTTCCAAGAAATTGGGTGGAGTGCGCCCGATCCTCGACCTTCGTCACCTCAACAAATTCATCCACGAGGAGCATTTGAGGATGTACTCCTTCTGGTCCATCCTGCCCCTCATACAGTGGAACGACTGGCTAGCTTTGCTGGACCTGCAGGATGCCTACTCCCACATTCACATCCACCCTGCACTTCCACATATCGTACAGCCATTACCAGTACAACATAGTTACTCAACTGTAACAGGTGTTCTCCAGGGACAGCAGGAATCAGTCCTCACTTATGGGTGACGTTGGCACCGATGGAGCCCGCACGGAGCAATTCCCCAGCTTTCAAAGAAAGCCTTTGGGATTGCTGCCATGCATGCGCGGTCCTCTTCCCGCCCAAAAGGTGCCATCTTGCTCAGTCAGGTCCGAGCTAGAGCCCTACTAAGCAGAATGGCAAAGGAAGAACAAAAAAATTGCCACTCCTCAGGGGAGGTGGGAGGGTAGTGAGGACTGACTCCTGTTGTCCCTGGAGAACACCTGTTACAGATGAGTAACTACGTTTTCTCCTGGAACAAGAAGAAAGTCAGTCCTCACGTATTGGACTCCCTAGCTACAGGCTACCAAACTTTTAAGACAAAAATGCCTCTGCGAGGCCGTGAGCAGAAGCCGATGTCCGAAGGGAGCCCGAGTCTTCAGGTCCTCCGGGCAAGCTCTCGGTAGCTGCAGAAGAAGGGTCGGAGGGCAGGAGTTGCTTATACCTCAAACAGACTATGGAGTACAGCCTAGCCGAAGGCGCTGTCCCGGCGGGAATCCCTCTCCAGGCAGTAGTGCGAGGCAAAGGTATTTGTTGAAGACCAGGTTGCCGCCCGGCATATGTCCATCAGAGGCACTGAGCGCAGCGAAGCCACCGACGCCGCCTTGGCACAGATGCCGTGTGCGGTGACCCGACGATCCAGTGGGGCGCCTGCCTTTGCCTGGGCAAAGGCAATGCAGTCCGCCACCCAAATGGAGAGGGTGTGCTTGGTGACTGCCAGCCCCAGGTGGTTGGGATTGTAGGCGATGAAGAGCCGGGCGGACCTGCGATGTCCTTGGATGCGTTGCAGGTAGAAGGCGAGAGCCCTCTTGTAATTGAGTGTATGCAGGACCTCCAATGTCCAGTCGGCGTGAGGTCTTGGAAAGAAAGTCGGCAAGACCACCTCCTGATTGAGGAGGAACTCAGATATCACCTTTGGTAGGAACTTGGGATGGGTGCGAAGGACCACCCTGTTCCTGTAAAACCTGGTGTGGGGGGCCTCGGCCATGAAGTTCACTGACTCACCGCACAGAGGTCAGTGCCACCAGGAAAATCACCTTCCAGGAAAGGTGCCGGAGCGAGCACGTTGCCATCGGCTCGAAGGGCAGCCACGTCAGCTGCATGAGCACGATGTTCAGGTCCCATTCTGCTGGAGGAGGTCCGATGGGGGGCTTGGGGAGCAGGAGGCTCCACATGAAGCGGGACACAAGAAGTTGGCCGAGATGGCGCTCAGGTGAACCCTGAACGAATTGGACTTCAGTCCCACCTGCGAAAGGTGGAGAAGGTACTGGAGAACTGAACAGGTGGAGCAGGAGAATGGGTCGATCTGGAACTCGGAGCACCAGATCAAAAAATGCTGCCATTTCAGGGTGTAGGCCCACCTCGTCTAGTCCTTCCTTGAAGCAAGGAGGACATCCTCGATCTTCACCAGGAGGTACCGCGAGGCTAAAGAGACCCATTCAGCTACCAGGCTGTCAGGGATAGCGAGACCAAGTTCGGATGAAGCACCCGCCTCTCCTCTTGCATCAGCAGACCAGGTGCACTGCCCAGGGGAACCGGAGACTCCGACGAGAGCCAGAGTAGAAGTGGGAACCAAGGTTGTTGAGGCCACAAAGGGGCCACGAGGATCACCGAGGCTCGGTCTCGCTAAATCTTGTGGACGGTCCTCGTGAGGAGAGGAGTGGGAAGGAACAAACACAGCAGCCCGGAGGTCCAAGACAGGAGGAATGCATCCGGGGCCACCCTGCTCAGGTATGGTGTTGGCCCGCAGAAGTGAGGGAGCTGCGCATTCACTGGGCTGGCGAACAGGTCCATGGATGGAGTCCCCCAATGGCAGAACAGGTGCAGAGCCACCTGTGGACTCAGGCACCACTCGTGCGGGCAGAGAAGCCTGCTGAGCCTGTCCGCAAGGACATGGTCTTGGCCCGGGAGGTAGACAGTTTTTAAGGTCATGCCCTGACGCACTGTGAAGGAGAAGAGGATGACTGCCTCCCAGCAAAGGAGGCAGGAGTCTGTGCCCCCCTCCTTGTTGATGTAGAACATTGCAACTGTTGTCAGTCTGCACGAGCACCGACCTGCCCCTCAGGTGGCGTTCGAAGACCTTCAAATCCAACCGGACCGCTCAAAGCTCGATATGCTGACGAGATTCCTCGGGTGACCACCTTCCAAGGGTGCAGAGGTGGCCGCAGTGGGCTCCCCAGTCCAACAGCAAGGCGTCCGTTGTCAAGATGAGTTCTTGCGGACGAGTCTGGAAAGGCATGCCTCGAAAGAGGCTCTGGGGGTCCTGCCACCAGACCAGGGACTTGACTAGGCTGCAAGAAACCCGGACGGGGTCCCGGAGGTAGAAAAACACTATGGCCTGGGTTCATTGCGCTCAGTGGTACCACTGGGCCACTCGCATGTGCACGCAAGCATGGGGGAACGACGTGCACCGTCGAGGCCATGCATCCCAGGAGGTGTAGCATGGCCCGCGCCGAGACTCTGGGCCAGCCCTGGAGCTCGGCAGCCAGGGTGCGGAGTCGATCTGTGCGAGCATGAGGGAGAAAAGCGGTTGCACGTTCTGTGTTGAGAAGTGCGCCAATGAACTGCAGGGTCCTCATCGATATAAGGTGGGATTTAGAGAAGTTGATCAGAAAACCGAGGCGCTCAAGGAGGAGAACTGTGTGCGATGCCGAGAGATGTGCCTCCTCTGCTGAGATGCCCGAGACGAGCCAATCGTCTAGGTATGGTTAGACGGATATGCCCTGCAGCCGGAGGTGGGCTGCAGCTGCCGCCAGGTACTTGGTGAAGGCTCACGGGGCAGACGCAAGCCCGAAGGGGAGTACTCTGTACTGGCTCTCCCTGCACCCTGAAACACAGATACTTCCTGTGCTTGGAGTGGACAGGAATGTGAACGTAAGCATCTCTGAGATCTAAGGAGCACAGCCAATCGCCCTGCCGGAGGTAGGGCAGCAGGATGCCAAGGGATAGCATTTTGAACTTCTGCCGCACAAGAAACTTGTTCAGGTTCCTGAGGTCGAGGATGGGGTGGAGGTCCCCCATTCTCTTTGGAACGAGAAAGTACCAGGAATAAAATCCCTGACCCTGGAGGTGTGGCAGGACCCTTTCGACCGTCTATTGGTCGAGGAGATTGTTCAACTCTTGCTGCAAGCAAGCCTGGTGCGAGGGAAGCCGGGTAGGCTCCGCTGGAGAGAAGGGAAGAGGGAGATCTGTCCAAGCGAAGACGATACCCATCCCGAATCAACTGGTAGGACCCAAGCGCATGAAGTGATAGCCACCCATTCAGTTGCGAAAAGAGACGGACCCGAGGGGCGAGAGGCTATGCTTTCTGTGTCAAAACCCAGTGCTGGCTGGGGTGGCGCTGGTGGCTGGGCCTTGGGCCCCTTGGGCTTCTGATGACTTTAAGTACCTCTCTTTGCCCTGAGCGCTGGTCATCGGCGCGGGGACAGGTGGGTATGGCAGGTATCCCCGGTAGGGGAGCCCTTTCCTCTGGAAGAAGGGCTTTTTGGTGTGCTGCTTCTTCCGTGGGAGCAAGGATGTTTTGCGAGAGAGATGGGTGCGAGTCACAAATTCCATCTCGATCTCAGCTGCCTTGTCCTCGGCTTGCCGAACAACTTTTCACCGAGGCAGGGGACATCCAGGAGCTTCTCCTGGACCTACTGCTCCAGGTCCGAAGATTGGAGCCATGCCTGGCATCGGGCTCCGATGCCTGCCACCGCTACATGGGCGGTAGATTCTAACCTGTCGTACATGGCACGGGAAAGGTATTTTGAGCAGTCTGCGACCGACCTCGGGAGGGACTGGAGCCTGAGGAGGTGCTTCCCACCCAGATCCGCGGAAAAACCGCCGAGCTCCTTGGCGAGGTCGCGCAGGAACATACCCATATACAGTTGGTTCGCCTGGATGCGGCATGTCAGCATAGATCTCTGGTAAGCTTTGCACCCGAGGGCGTCAAGGGCACAGGATTCCCTGCCAGGTGGGACCGAAGAGTGTGACTTCGGACTCTTCTGTTTCCGCACAGCAGATTCGAATACCATGGAGGTGTGAGGAAGCTGGGTCTTCCGAAACCCCCAGCCGTGCTGGAGCCTATACATGGCATCAAGTCTCCTACTAACAATAGGGACCGAGGCAGGTGTTTCCCACATGCGGAGAAGTAGCCGGGATAGAATGGACGGTATTGGAACCGTAAGACAACCTGGGCGGAGACTCGTACTGCAAGATGTCGAGTTCTTCTGCCCTCAGCTCCTCCTCGGTCTGCGTCAGCAGGTTAAGAGCCCGAGCCATATCCCGCACAAACGCCAGGAAAGAGGTGCCCTCAGGAGGCGACCACATTTGCAAGGCGGGCGGGGATGGGTCAGAGGGGAGATCCCTGTGGCATGATTTTTGGAGAACACCCCCTGTCTGATTCCTAGCCCGAGAGGTCCGAGAATGACTCTGAGTCAGGCTGGTCCCCGTGCCCTGTGGCCGAGGCCCACTTGGAGCCATAGGCACTGGCTCTTTAAGACCTCACCCCCGAAGAACGGGACAGCGAGCAAAACTGGTGCAGAGGACCCTCATGATGCCCGTAGCTCTTGGGGGGTTTCCAGGGCAGTTTTCAGGACCCCAGATGGGTGACCCTCGGTCTTGAGGTGCGAGCCAGCCATGCTGGGCAAGAGCGCCTGCTGGGCAGTGAGGAAGACAGAAATGTTACGCTCCAGTGCCAGCATCTGGGACTCCCAATTGAGAGTGGGTCCCTGCGACGCCGACACCAAGGTTACCGGGTCTGGTGTGGAGGAGAAGAGGGGGTCCTCACTGGGGCGACCCTCAGGAGACCGGGCGCCATCGCCAGAGGCCTCCATGTCTGTATGAGGTACTTTGAGGCCACTCCTTGTCCGAACCTTGGGAATGCCAGGGAGGGCTAAGGGAACGAGCGTGAGACCACTCCCGCTTATCCAGAGCCCCGACAGCGACTTCAAGGTTTTCTTCTTTCGCCATTCCACCTCGGGTGAACCCTGATCGGAGTGATGCCTAGGCCGTGGGGTCACCATGGGGGACTCCGCCAGCAATGGATGAGAAGGGCAAGGTGCCACCGGGGATACTGGAGCTGTCTTGCGAAAAATGTTGTTGGATTTCTGCTGAGCAAGGCCTTAGCGGACATTTTCTTACTGAGTGAGCAGAGCTCCGGGTTGTGGTCAGCCCCCAGACACTGTAGACAACAGTTGTGGGTGTCCGTGAGTGACATATTTTTGGAGCATCTGTCACATTTCTTAAATCCGGTGGCCATAGGGGCAAAAAGGGCCCCTGCGAGGTCAAAAACCCTTGAGGCCAGCGATTGGAGAAAAAAGGGTGGGAAAAGGGACCCAAAGAAAAAAACACTAAGGAGTAAAGAAAAGGGATCCCCCTAGCCCACAGCCGAAGCAGGGGTAAAGGGGAGGACAGGAGAGGGCCGGTGCAACTGGAATAAAAAAGAGGCCAAAAGGCTGAAGTCAAAAAACTTTTTCCGAGAGACAAGGATGTGTGTCCGAAGGGCTCTGCGGAAAAAGGGAGACTGAGCAAGATGGCACCTTTGGGCGGGAAGAGGACCACGCATGCATGGCAGCAAACCCAAAGGCTTTCTTTGAAAGCTGGGGAATTGCTCCGTGCGGGTTCTGTCAGTGCCGACTTCACCCATAAGTGAAGGCTGACTTTCTGCTTGTTCCTGGAAAAATGGTGCTCCCCTTCAGCCTTTCACCGGCCCCGAGGGTATTCACCAAATGCATCACAGTCGCAGCTGCTCACCTCTGAAGGTCCGATATCTTTGTCTTCCCCTACTTGGATGACTGACTGATCTCGGCCCCCTCACAGCCAGCAGCAGAGGAGACTGTACGCAAAACCACCACGCTCCCATCTGCCCTTGGCTTCCTGGTCAATTTCAAGAAGTCGCATCTACGACCAATGCAGACCCTAGACTTCATTGGTGCAACACTCTGCACCCGCCAAGTGAAAGCCTTCCTCCCAGCAGCCCTGATGGATACCATCACAGACCTAGCACAAGATGTTGCATCGGCCAGAGACGTGACTGCCAGGGTGCTCCTGTGTCTCTTCGGACATATGGCAGTGACCACACATGTCATTTGGCTCACCAGGAACCTCCGCTGCTGCTAGAACCAGCGAGCACAGAACATGTCACAACGAGTAGACATAGACCAAGAGATATGGGCCTTGATCATCTGGTGGACACACAAAGCACACCTCACATGCGGCAGAGCCTTCACAGACCCTCCGCTCGACCTCATCCTCACCATGGATGCCTCCAAGCTGGGGTGGGGAGCCTGCCTCCGGCACCTGCAAACCCAAGGCACATGGACAGGGCAGGAGCGCAGACTTCACATCAATCTGCTGGAACTGAGAGTCATCAAATACGCTCTCCATGCATTCAAAAGAAAGTAGAACTGATCCAGACAGACAACCAAGTCGTCATGTTCTACATCAACAAACAGGGCGGCATGGGATCACTATCCCTCTGCAGAGAAGCGCACACCATCTGGAACCTGGCACGATCCAAGAACTACCATCTCATGGCCACCTAACTACCCGGCGAACACAACCACCTGGCAGACAAGCTCAGCTGCCAGCTGCTGTCTCACGAATGGTTCCTCCACCCAGAGATCGCAGATTCCCTGTTCCGGAGATGGGGCCAACCTCAGATGGAACTTTTCGCACACCTGTGCAGCATTCTGCTCCAGGCACCCGGCGGAGCAGAGGGTGGCAGTGGATGCATTCCATGGGCACTGGGGGAACCACGAGCTACTGTACGCTTACCCACCGATGCCTCTCATCAACAAGGCCCTGCAGAAAATCATGGCTGACAACACCACAGTGATCCTCCTCGCGCCGTACTGGCCGAGACAGATGTGGTTCCCGTACCTTCAACGCCTTGCCGAGGGCGCTCCAGTGCACCTCCCTATGCACCTGGACCTCACCACCCAGGACAAAGGGAGAACCATGCACCCGAATCTCTCCTCCCTCACATTGACTGCTTTTGAAATTGAGAGGTCATGCCTCTCCAACATGAACCTCACAGGCGAGGTCCAACAAGTCATCCTGGCCGTACGAAGGGCGTCAACTCGATGCTCATACACATTGAAGTGGAACAGATTCAAAGCATGGTGCAGGGCAGCAGGGATCAGCCCCCTCTCCTGTCCCCTACCTCCTGCCCCAGGTACTCCACTACCTATCGTCCCTCACACAAGCAGGCCGCAGATGTCATCTATCAAGGTCCACCTCGCTGTCATCGCAGCCTTCCACAACCACCTGGATGACCAACCCATCTCTACACACCCCTTCATCTCACGCTTCATGAAGGGCATTGCCAACCAGCAGCCCCCAGTGAGGAGACCGGCTCCCTCTTGGGACCTCAACCTGGTGCTGGAATAGCTTACAAGGGACCCCTTCGAGCCACTGGAAAAGGCCCCGCTCAAGTTTGTCACATGGAAAAAGCCGTCGCCATCACATACGCCAGGAGGGTGAGTGAACTCCAGGCTCTTGTCACGCACCCCCCCCCCCCATGTTCTACCTGGACCACACATCGTTTCCGATCCACCCTAAGTTCCTACCAAAGGTGGTCTCACCGTTCCATATCAACCAAGCCATCGAGCTCGCCTCCTTCTACCTGGAGCCTCACAACAGCTCATAAGAATGCCACCTCCACACCTTGGACTGTACGCGCAAGCCGCACATCTACCTAGTGTGAATGGTGGCGGCTCGTCAGGAAAGCCAACTCTTCGTGACCTTCGACCCCAACAGAACCAGACAACCAGTCACCAAGCGGACTCTGTCTCAATAGATCACCGTGTGCATTGCCCACTGTTACTTGCAGGAGGGCGCTGATGCCCTGACACACGTCTGGGCTGGGCCATGGCGGCCATGCTGGCAAACCTCAGCACAGTCCCGTTACACTACATTTGCAAGGTAGTGACGTGGCCCTCACCACACACCTTCCAAGACACTACTGCCTGGAACAACTGACACAGACAGCTCATTCGGCCGCTCTGTGCTAGAGGCCGGGACCCGGCCGACAGCTCTGTTGGTTGACTGTCATGAGGTTACAGTGATTGTCGTATATGCCCTGTGCCCTGTTTGATTGCTGTGACCTTGAATTATTGCTATAACTTTGATTGATATGACCGTGTTGCTCGTTGACACTGCTTTGGTTCCCACTATTCTTTGCACCCTGCCTGTTGCAGCGAGCCACTGCTAACCCCAACAAACACATGTTCAGTTGTAGCCAAATGTGTCGTGTTTGGGGAAAGGGCTCTTGGCTGGACAGGGGCCTTCCTCCTACCCCAGCCAGAGACGGCAAGGCCATGCTGGTGAGTCACCAAGTGTGGCTGACTCATCTTGCTTGTCCTAGGAGAAAACGGTGTTACTTACCTGTAATGGGAGTTCTTCGTGGACAGCAGGATGAGTCAGCCACACATTCCCTCCCTCCTTCCCTATGGACAAAGGTACCCTTGCCGCCGAAATGGCAGTGAAATAGACAAAAGCTTGCCACGAACTGAGCCAGGTAGGGGTGGGCCCAGGGGTGGGACATTCAGCACATGCTCAGAAAGGCTCACCTTTCTGAGCTCTAAAGGGAGCACTTACATATCCATGGCGCCATCGTATGACATCAGCAGGCATGGCTGACTAATCCTGCTGTCCACGGAGAACTCCTGTTACAGGTAAGTAACTCCGTTTTCCTACACAGGAGCAAGCAATCCAGAAACATACAAGCAAGTTTAAAACTTAGCATCAGCTACATAAACAAGTATGAATATTCATAGTTGGCAAGCCACAGAGTCAAAAAACACATAATTTAGCAGATCAAGATATTCTAGGCCTATATCCAACTATTAATCTACCATGACATTTATCGGGCATAGTCCTTAGTATTAAAGTTACATGGTTGTGTGTAACAAGAATTCATGAGTTCCTTAAACGTACCTGTCTCAGAAAAGATAAGTTGTGAGAGATGCTGTGCGAGTGCTTTGAGAAATGAAGCTCCACAAAGACTCTCCACATCCAGTACAGACAAAATACTATGAAGGCATGTCAGGGCTCTGCACTGGACCTTGCTCATTCTAGGAGAATAAAAGCACAATACATACATAAATTATATCATCAGAAATGTGCTTACCCATTTCAGCTAGAATCATTTGACAGCTGCTCATATAAGGGATTTTTAGTGGATTTAGCTCATGCCTTTACAGTAGTAGCCCAAGACAATTACATTCAGGTACACTGGGCATTTTCCAAACCCCAGGGGGCTTACAATCTGTCTGTACCTGAGGCAATGGAGGGTTAACTGACTTGCCCACGATCACAAGTGACTGTGATTTGAACCTTGGCTTCTCTGGTTCTCAGTCCTGCTGCTCTAACCATATGGCTACTCCACCACTCCAAATGGTCAAGCAAATTAAAACTAAATGTAATTCGCAGATGATAATTCCTACTAAAAACTGTTGTTACTCGCTTACAGCATGTTCTCCGAGAACAGCAGGACTAAGTTTTCACATATGGGTGACATCACCGACGGAGCCCCGCATAACAACTCGCCCCAGCTTCCAAAGGAAGCTTTTGGGGAGCACATTGCACATGCGCGCCTGCCTTGGTACCATCTTCTTCAATTTAATAACATAGCCGGAGACAAAAAGCAACTCCATGGGGAGGAAGAAGGGATGTGAGGACTTATTCCTGCTGTTCACGGAGAAAGAGTAGTTACTCACCTGTAAGAGGTGTTCTCCAGGAGCAGCAGGAATCAGTCCTCACATATGGGTGACGTCGGCGCCGACGGAGCCCTCGCGGAGCAATTTTCCCCAGCTTTCAAAGAAAGCCTTTGGGACTTGCAGCGCGCATGCGCGGTCCTCTTCCCGCCCAAGGGTGCCATCTTGCTCAGTCTGATGACATAGCTAAAAGACAGCAAAAAATTAGCAAAAATGAAATCATAGAACTGCAACTCCAAGGGGAGGAGGGAGGGTTGTGAGGACTGATTCCTGCTGCTCCTGGAGAACACCTGTTACAGGTGAGTAACTACTCTTTCTCCAGGACCAAGCAGGAAGTCAGTCCTCACATATGGGACTCCCAAGCTTAAGGCTACCGGAGACCCTAAGCACAAAAAAGGAGTTCCCTCAAGCTCAGTAGCACAGAAGGAAGGAATCTTCTCTGAGTACGCCCCCAACCGGTAGCCCAACATCTGGGACGGAGGGCAGGAGTTGCCTATACCTCAAAGAGATTACGGAGGACTGCCTGTCCGAAAGCACTGTCCCTGCGGGACTCCCTCTCCAGGCAGTAATGGGCTGCAAAAGTCTGGCTTGAAGACCAAGTAGCGGCCCGGCAGATGTCTGCCAATGGAACAGAGCGGAGGTAAGCCACTGACGCAGCCTTCGCCCTAACACGATGAGCTGTGACTCGACTTTCCAACGAGAGGCCGGCTGCCTCATAAGCCCAAGCGATACAGTCAGCAATCCAGATGGACAGAGTACCCTTGGAGACAGGGAGCCCCAACTTATTGGGGTCATAAGACACGAAGAGCTGAACAGCCCTTCGGTGCTCCCGCGTACGGTCAAGGTAGAAGGTTAACGCCCTCCTACAGTCCAGGGTATGCAGGACCATTTCAGCTCGGCTGGAGTGTGGCCTGGGAAAGAAGGTCGGAAGTACCACCTCCTGGTTGATGTGAAAAGGGGAAACCACTTTAGGAAGAAACTTGGGGTGAGTCCGTAGGACTACCCTATTCTTGTAGAACCTAGTGTAAGGAGGATCAGATACTAGGGCCTGTAGCTCACTAACGCGTCTAGCAGAAGTGAGGGCTACCAAGAATAAGGTTTTCCAAGAAAGAAAACGAAGATGACAGGTAGCCATAGGTTCAAAAGGCGGACAGGTAATCCGCTGTAAAACCACATTCAGATCCCAGTCAGGGGCTGGTGGGCGCAAAGGTGGTTTAAGGAGAAGGAGGCCTCTGAGGAAACGAGCCACTAGAGGGTGGCTGGAAAGAGGTCTGCCATCCACCGGCATGTGATGCGCAGAAAGTGCACTGAGGTGGACCCTGACCGAGTTGGACTTAAGTCCAAGATCGGAGAGGCAAAGCAAGTACTGCAAGACCACTGATATCGAACAGGAGAAGGGATCTTGAGACTGCTGAGCACACCAGACGGAGAACCGACGCCACTTCAGAGCGTAGGACTTCCGGGTGGAGGGTCGCCTGGAGGCCAAGACGACTTCCTCTACATCTGGAGGCAGCAGGAGGGGAGCAAGGACTACCCTTTCAGCAGCCAGGCCATCAGATGAAGGGACCGGAGGTTGGGGTGTAGGAGAGTCCCGTGATCCTGGGTCAGGAGATCGGGCTGAAACCCCAGAGGGAGAGGAGTGTCCACCGCTAGCTGCATCAGAAGCGGGAACCAGGGCTGTCTCGGCCACCGGGGAGCCACGAGGATCATTGAGGCTTTGTCCCGGAGAACCTTGAAGAGCGTCCGAGACACCAGCGGCATGGGAGGAAAGGCATACAGAAGGCCTGTGGACCAGGAGAGAAGAAAAGCATCCACCGCTACTCTGAGAGGATGCGGTTGTTGAGAGCAGAATCGGGGAAGTTGCTGGTTGAGAGGACTGGCAAAGAGATCCATGGTGGGTAGGCCCCATTTGAGAAAGATCCGCTGAAGCACTAACGGATCCAATCTTCACTCGTGTGGCTGGAGGATTCTGCTCAGTTTGTCTGCCAGGCAATTTTCTTGACCCGGGAGATAAACAGCTTTGAGGAGGATGCCGCGGCTGACGGCCCAAGAGCACAGCTTTTGTGCTTCCCGACAGAGAAGGAAGGAGCCTGTGCCCCCTTGTTTGTTCACGTAGAACATCGCAACTTGATTGTCCGTCTGGACCAGCACAGACTGGTGAGAAGTGAGGAGGGAGAAAGCCCTCAGAGCTAGGCGGATAGCTCTGAGCTCCAGGAAGTTGATCTGCTGGGCAGACTCCCAAGGAGTCCAGAGGCCCTGAGTACATGTTCCTTGGCAATGTGCTCCCCAACCCAGGAGAGAAGCATCGGTCGTTAGGACCTGAGAAGGCGGAGGAGACTGAAAAGCCATTCCTAGCACTAGGTTTGGCAGATGAAGCCACCATTGCAGAGAAGAGACCAGCGGGTCGGAGATCTGTACGGAGTCCGCAAGGCTCCCAGTGGCCTGATGCCATTGTGTGCGAAGGCACCATTGAGCAGGCCGCATGTTCAGGCGGGCATTGGGGGTCACATGGACTGTGGAAGCCATATGGCCGAGCAGTCTCAGAAATTGCCTGGCAGAGACCAGGGAATTGCTGTGAAAGTGGCTGGCAAGATCCATGAGCCTGTTTGCCCTGTCGAGAGGCAGAAAGGCACGCGCCTGAAGCGTGTTTAATCTTGCGCCGATGAACTCGAGATCCTGAGAGGGGAGCAAAGTGGACTTTGCGAAGTTTATGACAAAGCCCAAGTGCTGGAGCAGAGCCACAGTGCGGTGCGTGGCGTGAGTGGCCTCTTGGGAAGACTGTGCTCTGATGAGCCAGTCGTCCAGGTATGGAAATACAAAGAGGCCTTGAAGTCTTAGATAAGCCGCCACCACTGCTAGACATTTGGTGAACACCCTTGGTGCGGAGGATAGGCCAAAGGGTAGTACTCTGTACTGGTAATGATTGCCCAACACAACAAACCTGAGATATTGTCTGTGGCTGGGGTGGATGAGGATGTGAGTGTAGGCATCCTTTAGATCCAAGGAGCATAGCCAGTCTCCCTGCTGGAGGTAGGGCAGCAGGATTCCAAGGGTAAGCATCTTGAACTTTTCCTTTGCGAGGAACTTGTTGGGGTTACGCAAGTCCAGGATGGGTCTGAGGCCTCCCGTTCTTTTTGGTATCAGAAAGTACCTGGAGTAAAAGCCTTGACCTCTCAGGTGGTGGGGCACCGGTTCCACAGCCTGTTCCTGAAGAAGACTTGCTAACTCCTGAAGGAGTAAGTCCCTGTGCAGAGGGAGTCTGAGAGGCTCCCCCGGAAAGTAGGAGGGAGGTACCTGGTGGAAGTGCAGAAGATAGCCCTCTTGGACTATGTGAAGTACCCAGGTATCTGTAGTGATGTTGGACCACCTGTGGGCAAAGTGGACCAGCCGGCCTCCTGTGCTGAGAGAAACCAGCTGAGGGGGAGAGGCTATGCTGATGAAGTCAAAAACCCCCACCCTGCTGAGCAGGGGCCGGTGGTGCAGGCTTGGGGGCTTGCTGCCTACGGGACCCATTACCCCATCCCTTGGCTTGCTTACCCTGTTGGGGAGCTGCTGAGGCCTGATAATGAGGGTAGTGGTGATAGGCAGCCGCCTTCCCCGGGTAAAACGGCTTTTTCCCCGAGCCCTTCTTCTTCTGAGAAGAGGCAGAGGTCTTCCTTGAGAGACGAGTCCTGGTGAGAGTCTCGGTCTCGATCTGTGCAGCCTTCTCATCCATGGGCTTGCCAAAGAGGTTTTCACCTCTGCAGGGGACATCGACCAACTTGTCCTGCACCTATGGCTCGAGGTCGGATGACTGAAGCCAAGCCTGTCGGCGGCCACCGATGCAGGCTGCGGCTACTCGAGCCGATGCTTCAAAGCCATCGTAGGCTGCTCGAGAGATAAACTTTGAGCACTCCCGAATACCAGTTGACAAGGCTTGGAACCTCTGCAAAGGTTCTTCGGAGAGACCAGCAGAGAACCCAGCTATTTCTTTAGCCAGGTCTCGGAGATACATGCCCATATAGAGCTGGTAGGTCTGGACTCGACAAGCAAGCATAGAGCCCTGGAAACACTTCCTACCGAGGGCATCCAGGCTTCGAGCCTCCCGACCGGGAGGCACAGAGGAGTGCATTTTCTGACTCTTAAGTCTATGCATGGCCGATTCCACCACCATGGAATGGTGCGGTAGTAGTGCCTTTTGGAACCCGGGGCTCTTGCGGACTCGATAAATGGAATCGACCCGCTTGCTTAACACCGGCGATGACGCCGGGCTCTCCCACATGCGGACGAGAAGTCGCTTCAGCATCGGAGGAACCGGTACAATAAAGGCCTCCTTTGGGGGAGAGTCATACTGGAGGGCATCGAGCTCTTCGACTCGGGGCTCCTCCTCAGGATCCGCGGGGAATGCCAAGGCCTTGGCCATATCCCGCACGAAGTCCAAGAACCGGGTATCCTACGGGGGGGGGGGGGGGACCGTCTCCGAGGTTCGGACTCGGGGGAGTCCGATGGGACACACCGAGTCCGAAAAGAACCAGGTGACTCTTCGTCCTCGGATTCCCAGGCTGACTCCTCGGAGGAGTCGTCGAGCGGCTCCGGTCGGGCGGGCATCGATGTCGTTCGCCCCGACGCCGAGGGAGTCGGCGTCGACGACCTCGGTCCCGAACGGGAGGCCGAAGGAGACCGCGACCGAGGATCGACTCGAGCCCTCATGGACTCGAGGATCGGCTCGGTTTCCGGGGTTGACTTGGACGTCGACGTCCCGGTGGTCAGGGCAGAAGCACCGGCGAGGCCAGCGATCAATGCCCGCTGCTGGTCCATGAAGGCAGTCAGACTGCTCTCCAAGGCCGTCAACCTGAGTCCGAGCTCAGGAGACCCAGCAGCCCCCGACTCGGGCCCCGACGGCGTCGGGCCCGACGTCGGCTCCTTCGGAGGCGAGTCCACGAGGACAACAATACTCACGTGAGCGGGCGAGTCCATCTCGAGACGAGGATGTTTGGAAAGCCTCTCCATCTCCGAGGACCCGGGACGGGTATCGGGGCTATGCGACCTGGCCCTCGAGGAACCAGGAGCGTCCACCGACCCCGCCCTCGCGGGTTTCTTCTTCCGGCCGGAGTCAGAGAAGATACGTTCCCGCTGATGCTGCCGACTCAACGCTTTTGAGGACCTTTTGCCACACGGACCACAGATCATCGGGTCATGATCGGGTCCGAGGCAGCGGAGGCAGTAGTCGTGTGTGTCGGTAAGAGACATGAGCTTCTTACACCGATCACACTTCTTAAACCCGCTGGCAGCCATCGGGGGAAAAAGGGCCCCTGCGAGGTCAAAAGACAGGGCTGCCAGTGAAAAAGAAAAAAAGGCGCGAAATCTGTCACGAAGGACAAAAAAACGAAAAATAAAGAACGGACTCGCAACCGGCGTCGCGGGTCCGGGCGGGAAAAGAACCGGCGTCGAACCGAGAAAAAAGACAAATAAAATCAACTTTTCTAGTGGGGAATTACAAACAACGTCTGTAGGGCTCTGCGGAAAAAAGAAGACTGAGCAAGATGGCACCCTTGGGCGGGAAGAGGACCGCGCATGCGCGCTGCAATTCCCAAAGGCTTTCTTTGAAAGCTGGGGAAAATTGCTCCGCGAGGGCTCCGTCGGCGCCGCCGACGTCACCCATATGTGAGGACTGACTTCCTGCTTGGTCCTGGAGAACATCTGCTACACATGAGCAACTACACTCATGAACAAGCAGGAAATAAGTCCTCATGCATGGGGCCCCCAACAGGCTACTGGTACCTGAGGAAATCAAAAGCCCAACAGGGCAACTAAACTGGAGAACCAGGAAGAACAGCAAGGTAGTCCCTCGAGGGACTCATCTGATTCAGCATCCACAGCAGACAGACATTGACTCTGAGGGGTTTTAGCAGGTAGCCTGGACGAACAGAAGGCCAGTGGGCAGAAGTTGACTCTAAGACCTAAAGAGATGCCAGAGCACGGCCTGGCCAAAATTGCTGACCTGTCCAGACAGTAATGGGCTGTGAAGGTATGTACCGAAGACCACGTAGCAGCCCTGCAGATCTCCTCTGCAAAAAGAGCTGAGATTGGCCACCAACGAAGCCATAGCCTGAACACTGTGAGCCGTGACAGAACCTTCAAGGCTCAACCCAGCCTGGGAATAAGCATAAGCGATGCAGTCAGTTAGCCAAAGGGACAACATGTGCTTCGAGACAGTAGAGCCTAGCTTACTGGGATTGAAGGAAAACAGCTGGGTGGACCGGCAGTGCGCCTTTGTGTGCTCCAGATAGAAGGCTACAGCCTGCTTACAGTCCAACATATACAATGCCGCCTCTCCCCGGTTAGCGTGAGGCCGGGGGAAGAAAGTTGGTAAGATTGTCGACTGGTTGAGGTAGAACGCAGAGACTATCTTCAGCAGAAAGCAGGGGTGCATGCAGAAAACCACCCTGTTCTTGTGAAACTTGGTGCATGGCATGGCAGGTGAGTCACCAAGACTTGGAGCTCACTGATGTATCGGGCCAACTTAATCGCCACCAGAAAGAGGGCCTTCCAGGTCAAGAATTTCAGGGGACAAGAGTACAGAGGCTCAAATGAAGCCCGCATCATCTGGATGAGTACTATGTTGAGATTCCAAGTCACTGTAGGGGGTTTGAGAGGAGCAGGCCCTGCATGAAACAAGCCACAAGATGCTGGGCCAAAATAGGCTTTCTCCTAGAGCCATGGTGGTATACCCTTATTGCACTGAGGGGAATGCGTACTGAATTGGACTTAAGGCCTGAATCCGAGAGATGCAGGAGGTACTCCAGCAGCTAGTCCACGGCGCAAGAGAAGGGATCCAGTGCCCTGCCTGCACACCAGGAGGCAAACCTTTGCCTCTTTAATGAATAGGCCTTGCTCGTCGAGTCCTTGCAGGATGCCAGAAGGATGTTCATAAAACCTTTGGATAGATTGAGCCCTGCCCTCCTGACAGATGAGGTCTGGTATGAAGAGGCTCCTTCTGTGAGAGCTACAGCAGTAGTGGGAACCATGGCTGCAGAGGCTTGTCAGCCTGGAAATTTAAGAGGGTTTTTGCCATGAGTGGTATCGGGGGTGGGGGGGGGGGGGATATGCATACAGCAAATCCTCCCCACAGTGGAGAAGGAAGGCATCCGAGGTCAGGCAGTTGCTGGCCGGCCTCTGGGAGCAGAACTAGCCCACTTGAGCATTGTGTGCCATGGCAAAGAGATCCACCATGGGAGTGCCCCACTCCTGAAAGATCTGGTCCAACACTGCACTATTGAGGTGTCTACTTGTGTGGCTGAAGGACTCGGCTGAGCTGATCCGCTAGGACACTGAGCTTACCGGGCAGATAGGTAGCTCTCAGGTCCATGCTGTGGAGCAGGGCAAACTTCCACAAGCAAACAGCATCCCAGCAGAGGTATGAGCCTGTGCTCCCCTGCCTGGTTCACTAGAACATCACTTGGGTTGTCAGTTTGGATCAGGATCACCTGATTGGTCAGGTGCACTTGGAAGGCTCGGAGGCCATTAGTTATCGCCTGAAGCTCGAGAAAGTTGATCTGGAGTAGGCTATCCTGCTCGGACCACAGGCTCTGCGTGTGCAGGCCATCCAGGTGAGCTCTCCAACTGAGCTTGGACACATCCGTTGTGAGTCTCTTGCAGGGACTGCTATCTGGAATAGGAGGACTTTGAGCAGATTCTCTAGTTTGGGCCACCAGTTGAGGGACTGCATCAGAGGTGCAGTGATTGCCTCTCTGTCCTGAAGTCAGTCCGTTGCCTGCTTCCATTGTGTGCTTAAGGTCCATTGGGCCCGTCACATGAAGAGATGGGCCTGACGGGTGATATTTATTTGTTTATATGTACTACTTTATCATTTCAGTCAAAGCATTTTACATTGTAAACTTCAACTTGGTAATGTACATTAAACAGGGACATTGATAACTTGGTCATATGGCTGCACCATGGCAGCCATATGATCAAGGACCCTCAACATCCCTCAGACTGTTGTGTGGCACTTGCACTGCACATCGCCCACTACTGCTACCAGCCAATGTATGCGGTCTTCTGGTAGAAAGGTCCATGCCTCAGTGATAGAGAGGAGGGCCCCTATGAACTCCAGCTGCTGCATAGGCTGGAGATGGGACATCCGGGAGTTGATCACAAAGCCCAGCTGTTTGAGCACCTGAATGGTGGGGTCAGCAGACTGCCGGACACCATCTGGCTTGGGACCTCTGATGAGCCAGAAGTCCAGGTTCGGGAAGACGAAGAACTCCATGATCCGGAGGTAGGCAAGCATGACTGCCAAACACTTCGTGACGACCCATGGACCTGAGGCCAGCCTGAAGGGAAGTACTCCGTATTGATAGTGCTGGCCTCCCAGCACGAACTGTGATCCACCTGAATCATAGTAACAGTATACAACAGCAGATAAAGACTAGTATGGTCCATCTAGTCTGCCCAGCAAGGCAGCAAGAGTAGGTGCACCTGTTGCTCCGTGCAGGTCACCCCTCCCCATGCCTTTTAGGAGTGTACTCACACTCCATGTAGGTCAACCCTATTTGTTGAGAAATAAGAGATAGTTTATTTTGATTTTATGCTGTTGCTATAAAGGGATCCATTGGATAAAATGAAAATAAACATAACTATCTTTTATATCTCAATAAATAGGGGTGACCTAGACGGAGCGGTGGGTACACCCCTAAACAAAGGCATGGGAAGGGGTGACCTGCACGGAGCAGTAGGTGCACCTACTCTTGTCGTCTTTCTGGGCAGACTAGATGGACCATACTAGTCTTTATCTGCCATCATATACTATGTTACTATGATTCAGGTGGATCAGGATGTGTGTGTATACATCCTTTAGATCTAAGAAGCATAGCCAATTGTCCTGAAGAAGGTATGGGAGCAGCGTCCCTAACGAGATCATCTTGAACTTTTCATGCACCAGGAACAGATTGAGGTTTCACAGATCCAGGATTGGTCTGAACCTGCCGGTCTTCTTGGGAACCAGGAAGTATCTGGAATAGAAGTCTCATCCAACCTGAGCCGGGGGACTTCTTCCTATAGCAGGCTCTTGTGCAACGGGCCCATGGAGTACTCCCCTGGGGCGTATGGAGGCGGCAATTGGGTGAGGTGCAGCCGATATCAGCTTTGGACGATCTGCAACACCCAGATGTCCGAGGTGATGAGAGGCACCTATAGGTGAAGTGGACTAGCCGCCCCCCTACCAGAGGGTGTACTCCGGTGGACAGTGGCCGGATGGCTGTGCTCTTGAGAATCCTGTCAAAAGCCCACCGCAGCTTGGGCTGCGGGGCTGGCTGAGCCTTTGGAGCTTTCTCCTTCTGCTGCTGGTGGGGGGCCTGTGCCTTTGGCTGGGCAAGATAATACCAGTGCAGGTGTGGGTAGGTGGTTTATTACCCTGATGTTTCTTCCGCAAAGCATCCGTGATCTTCTAAGAGAGCCTAGAGCGGGTCCATATGCCCCTTCTCGAGCTCCTCCTCCACCAGCTTCCTGAAGAGGTTCTCACCCCGGCAGGGGACATTGACCAACTTGTCCCGGACCCACTGTTCCAGGTCAGAGGACTGCAGCCATGCCAGCTGGCAGGCAGTGATGCCCACCACCGCTACTCTGCCAGCAGACTCAAAGGTGTTATAGGCACCACACACCATGAATTTAGAGCAGTCCTTGCCATGGCCCATCAGGGCCCGAAAGACCTCGAGAATGTCAGCGGGGACATGGGTGGCAAAATTCTGCCAGGACCAGCATGATGTCTTTTAGGAACATACTCATACAGGTCTGGAAGGCCAGGACTCTGGCCAACAGCATGGAACCCTGAGAGCATTTTCTCCTGAAGGAGTCCAGGGTTCAAGTCTCCCAGCCCAGGAGCACTGACGAATGGATCTTGGTGCTCTTAACCCGCTTCAAAACAGACCACCATGGATACAGCTGTGTGGTAGTTGAGGCTTCTCAAAGCCCGGGGCCTTCTGGATCCGGTACAGGGAAATCGAGCCTCCAGCTAACTACTGGAACCATGAGAGAAGTTTTCCCATAGTTATAAGAGCAGTCATTGCAGGAAGTGGTGCACGAGTACAGTCACCGCCTCCCTCAGGGTTGAGGGGTACTGGAGAAGCTCCAGCTCCTCCACCCTCGGTTCCTCCTTCCTATTCCAGGGAGAAAGGTATGGCCTTGGCCATGTCCTTGAAAAGTCCTGAAAGGATATGTCTTCCAGGAGGTGCTTATGCTGCTCGGGGGGAGGCGATGGATCAAATGGGAGGTCAGGGGATCAGAGATCCAACACTGTTGATTCCTCCTTGGTCTCCCACTCTGATTTGGATTCTGAGAGGATGTCTTAGTAGTGCTGGGTCTATTCTTGCCACTGGCTCCGCGGTTGGGGAGAGGGCAGATGTCGGTGGGATCCATGCCGCCCTGCGTGCAAGCACCGGTGCCCCTGAGCATTAGCCTCTGACACTCTGGACAGGGAGATGGCTGTCAGAACCGGTGTTGATTCTGACCTCCCAAACGATGCACCTGACTCAGTGGGCAGCACATGGATCTCCAGAAAGAGCTGGATGGAGGGTGGTGACTACAACACTGGCGCCAAAAAGCCTGTGTTCTGTAAGGCTAGAAATGCCACCAAATGAGCTACACTACCACCTGCAAGGGGACTGGTACCGTGGCCACCGGCGTCATTATCTCAGGTGGGGACTCCACGATGATTAGTACATCGGGAGACAACTGACTGCTCTCCTGGGCAAAGGTGGTCAACTTCTTCTGCAGGAGAAGCTTGGCCTGCCGTTCCCAGACAAAGCTATTCGCTTTGTGTCGAGGAGGACTGTGATGATACACCTGGACCTTGTCCTGGTGTCCCCTTTCGAGTACCACGTTCACCCAGCCAGAGAGTCTCCTCTAGAAGCTTAGGCCCCCTGGCTCCAATTGGGCACAAAACTCCCTCCCCGAGGACGCCTCAGCAGAAGTCTTACAAGGCATCGACATTGGTGTCGGGGCAGAGGATGTTGAAGCCGATGAGTCAAAAAGAGAGACTCCTGTTTTTCTTGACCCTTCAGTCCCTGTTGCAGGCCGTGGGCTGATGATCGGGTCCAAGACACTGTAGGCACCAATTGTGTTGATCAGTGACTGAGATAGTCCTGCCACACTTGGTGCATTTTTTGAAGCCAAATTAGCTGGCTTAGACATGTAGAAAAATACCGCTGTGGCCAAATTAAACTTAGTAAATGCCGCAAGTGAGAAAATCCCCAGTAGGCAAAAATGCCAAAAGGTGAGAAAAAAAAAGACAAGGAAAAAAAAAAAAAAAAGGAAAAAAAGAAGTCGGTTGGGACCGATTAACCTGACAACAGGCGGTAAGAGGCAGAAAAGAAATGGCCCATGAGGGCCAAGAAAAACCTTTTTCATGTATGCAGGAACATGTCTTAGGGGCTCTGCAGAAAAAAAGAAGACTGGAGAAGATTGCGCCGCGGCAGGTGCACTGTGCTGTGTGCCTCCCAAACACTGGAAGTTGGGGAATGTTGCCATGCAGAGCTCCGTCAATGACATCACCCATACATGAGGACTTATTTCCTGCTTGTTCATGGAGAAAGCCTTAAACACAGACTCCCATATGAACAAATATGAAACATGTAACATGCTGAGATCTATTCTATTGGGAGATACTGCGGGTTACTGTGATAGTCAATACCTGGATTCTTAGGCTGGTCTGCAGTAGTCAGTATACTTAAGTACTCCAGGCCTATTCTGGATGAAAAGCTGAAGGCCATTGAAACAGTAGAAATCTTTTGGTACTGGATTTTTACTGAAGTCCCTAGAGGCAAAGGTTTTGTTAAATGGCATCTGCTCTCCCTTTTTGGTATGGAGGGGGGTTGAAAGGGTTGTCTCCTCTCATTATTGTTTGTGTTTACTTGTTGAATCATCAGGCTGGCTAAAAAGCTTAACAAAGAAATCACTGCCGATTTAGAACAAAAGATTATTGTCCATGTAAAGTAAAACATTTAGCAGTATTTTTTTATCCCAGTCAGTTGATTCCATATATATAGTGTACTCACTTACCTGTAATAGGTGTTCTCCGGGGACAGCAGGAATCAGTGCTCACATATAGGCGACATCAGCACCGATGGAGCTCGCATGATAACCTCTCCCCGGTTTTCAAAGCCTTTGGGAAATCTACCATGCATGTGTGGTCCCCTTCCCGCCTAAGGGTGCCATCTTGCCTCAGTATTTATTTATTAAATAGGTTTTCTATACCGCTTTATCCTACAATCAAAAAACTCAGCAACAGTTTACAAAAAACAGGAAAGATGACAGCTCAAGAAAGCAAAAATGATAAAAAGCAACTCCACAGGGAGAGAGGGAGGGTTGTGAGGACTGATTTCTGCTGTCCCCGGAGAACACCTGTTATAGGTGAGTAACTACGATTTCTCTGAGAACAAGCAGGCAGTCCTCACATATGGGACTCCCCAGCTACAGGCTATCGAAAAAAACTGTAAAAGCCACGGGTGACCAAAAAACGTGAACCGTGAGAAGCAGCAATGGAGTCAGGGAGCAGCAACGGAGTCAGGGAGCAGTAAGATCCCTGGCAGCCCTGAGTGTTGAGCAAGGAACCAGTTCTCTGGTAGCCTGCACACACCAAAGGTCCAGAGGGCAGGCGTTACCTTACACCCCAAACAGATGACTGCGTACTGTCTGGCTGAAAGCGCAGTCCTGGTGGGACTCCTCCAGGCAGTAATGTGCTGCGAAGATATGGACTGAGGACCAGGTGGCAGCCCAGCAGATCTTTGTCAAGGGGATGGAGCGCAGGTCTGTCACACATGCCGCCATGGCCCGGGCACTCCAGCGAGAGACCAGCTGGCTCATAGGCGAAGGTGATGCAGTTTGCCACCCAAATGGACAGGGTATGTTTGGCGACTGCTACACCCAGCCGATTTGGGTCATAGGCAATGAAGAGCTGCAAGGAGCGAAGGTGGATCTTGGTACTCTCCAGATAGTCAGCCAGGGTCCTCATACAGGAGAGCAGTCTCCACCCTATTAGCATGAGACCACGGGAAGAAGGTGTGGAGCACCACCTCCTGGTTGAGGTGGTGCTTGAGACCACTGGGAGCAGAGAGCCTACTGGCTGGCCGCATGTGGAGACAGACATCTGGGGTGACATGAACCAAGGCGGCCATGTGGCCCAGCATGCGAAGCAGGAGGTAGGCTGACACTGAGGAGTGGCACTGAATGCTCCCTGCAAGGGTTATTAGGCACTGGGTCCTTGTCCAGAGGAGGAAAGCCATGACCTGGATGGTGTCCAGCAGTGTCCCCATGAACTCCAGGCATTGAGCTGGTTGGAGGTGGGATTTGGCATAGTTTATGACGAACCCCAAACACTCCAGAACAAGGATGGTGCGGGCTGCCACCTAATGGGCTTTGGTGGTGGCATTGCCCATGATAAGCCAGTTGTCTGGGTAGGGAAAGATGAATATCCCCTGCCAGGAATTTGGTGAACACCCTGGGGGCGGAAGCCAGTCCCCAAAGGGTAGGACCCTGTACTGGTAATGACAGCCTCCCACCACGAAGCAGAGGTCCTGCCTGTGGTCTGATGGATAAGGATGTGTGTGTATGCATCCTTGAGATCCAATGGGCATAGACAGACAATCTCCCTGATGGAGGTAGGGCAACAATGTGCCATAGGAGAGTATCTTGAATTTCTCCCTCACCAGGAACCAGTTGAGGTCCCGCAGGTCTAGAATGGGCCAAAACCCTCCTGTTATTTTTGGGACCAGAAAGTAGGAGTAGAATCCCTTTCCCCTAAGATGGGGGAGGGGAGGGGTTCCACCACCCTGTTGGCCAGAAGACTTGTGAGTTCCTGCTGAAGCAGGTCCCAGTGAAGGGGAATCAGGGGCTCCCGTGGAAAAAAATGGTTGGGGCGTCTGTTGAAGTGGAGGAGGTAATCTTCCCTCAATCTACAGGGCCCAGGTGTCAGTGGTTATAAGGGGACCACCGAGCAGCATAAAACACCAGACGCGCCCCCCCCCCCCCATGTGCTGTGGGGCTGGACCTTTCGGAGGAAGAGAGGCCATGCCCAAGGAGTCAAAAGCCTCCTTCAGGTTGCGCTTGGGGAGCGTTCTGGGGCTTAGGGGGTCTTAGACTTATGCGGGCCATGCCTTTGTCCCTTAGCCTGCTGGCCCTGATGGGGAGCTGGGAAAGCCGGGTACTGAGGGGAGTTTCCATAAACGTTCTTCTTTGAACAGAGGAACGTTTTGCCCGAAGCCTTCCGTTGGGGTCAGCGGTCTTTTTGGAGAGCCTAGTCCTGGTCATGAACTCAGACTCCAGCTCAGCGGCCTTGTCTGTCTGTCATAGGCTTTCCAAAGAGGTTCTTTCCCCAGCAAGCGACATCGACCAACTTGTCCTGCACCCATTGCTCCAAGTCAGAAGACTGTAGCCAGGCCTGACGACGGGCACTAAATGCCCACCATGGCTATTATAGCTGCCGACTCAAAGCCATCATAGGCCGCTCAAGTCAAAGTTGAAGCACTCCTTGACAGTGGAGGTCAGGGTCCAGAACCACTGAAAAGGCTCCTCGGAGAAACTAGCCGAGAACCTGCGATTTCCCTCCCCAAGTCCTGTATGTACATGCCCATCTACAGCTGGTAGGCCTGGATCCGGCTGATGAGCATCAAGCTCGGGAAGCACTTCTTGCGCAGGGCATCCATGGCACAGGCCTCCCTGCCTGAGGGCACCGAGGAGTGAGTCTTCTGGCTCTTGAGCAGACGCATGGCCAACTCCACCACCATGGAATTGTGAGACAGTTTGCTGGAATCCCAGCTTCCAGAAAGCACGACTCAGTACATTGAGATGAGCCACCTACTCACAATGGGCACAGCGGCCAGTGTCTCCCATATACATTAGAGAAGTCATTCCAGGATGAGGGGGAAGGGCACAGCGAGTGCCTCCTTAGGGGGAAGTCTCATAGCGGAGGATCTCTAGGTCCTCTGCCTGAGGCTCCTCAAACTCCGTTGTGAAGGCAACCGTCTTTGCCATGTCATGAACGAAGTCAAGAAAGGCCAGGTCCTTGGTGGGAACCAGTGCTTGGCCTTGGGAGAAGACGGGTCTGAGGGGATGTCCCAGTGAAGATGAGTATTAGATGACTCGTCATCCTTGGTTTCCACTCTAATCTAGAGTCAGAGGAGACTTTGAGGCTCCTCCGGACTTCGGGCTTGCGCTGCAGCCCCGATGATACCGGGGTCCTGGTGCCCCGGTTCCCTGAGCCAGGGGTGCTGTGGAAGGGAAGTCCTCGGATCTGGACTGGTGCTGAAGGGCATCTCGAAGCCGGTGGCCCTCGAGGATCGGCTCCAACTCTGGGGACTCCCTCACCGTGGAAGAGCCGGTAGTCGGGAGTGATGATCCAGAGTAACCAGGCATCAGAGCCCGCTGCTGGGCCATGAAGGCAGACAAGCTGTATCCCAGGGCTGCCACCCTGGCCTCGAGGCCAGAAGGCTCCGCAGCCCCCGGCGTGGACATAGAAGATCTCGAGTCTAGCACCAGCACCACTGAGGGGGTGTCCTCACCAAGATGGCCTCAGAGGACTGAGGCCAATCCCCAGATGCTGATAGAGTCTTCTCACACTGGGGCAGCTTTGAGGGCCACTCCCAACTATCACCCTCAGCCTCACATCAAGGGCTTCGAGGCTGGTGTCCATAAGACTTGCCCGTGGACCCAGTCTCGTTGCCTGACAAGGCCATCGGCTATGTCCGGCTCTTCGAGGGGCACATCTCCACCGGGGAGCCCTGATGCAATGCCCTGTGACCTCGAGGCTCCTATGGAACGCGGTCGCCACTTGAAGTTGAGGCCTCGGTGGCAGTCCTCTTGGGCACTGGTCCCAAGGACAACTCCAGGGTTGAGTCGGCCTTGTGGAAAATTGACTTGTGCTGCTTCTTATGGCCTCTGAGGGCCTTGTTGGTCATCTGCTGTTAGACACTGCAAATCGAGACATCATGGTCTGTCCCAAGGCGCCAGTCGTACAGATCCATGCGCGACATATGTGCGCAGCAGTCGCAGGGCTTGAAGCCACTGACCAAGGCTATAGCAGGGAATATGGCCCATGCAAGATCAAATTCTATTGGCTTGGCCAGATGGGGTGGAAAAACCCATGCATCTGGAGGAAAAAAACGAGGAAAAAGAGAACCCGAGGAAAAACTGCGATGCCGAAGATGAGCAGACCCTGGGGAGCTGAGAAGGGAATTGATCCGAAAACCAAAAACCAAGGAGAAAAAAACATAACTTTCCAGGGGGAACAGACATGTCTAATGGGCTCCACAGAAAGCATAGTTACTCACCTGTAACAGATTCTTCGGAGACAGCAGGAATCAGCCCTAACATATGGGTGATGTCGGTGCTGACTGAGCTCGCACAGTAATCTCTCTCCAGCTTTCAAAGAAAGCCTTTGGGAGATGGACCATGCATGAATGGTCCCCTTCCCACCCCAAGGGTACCATCTTGCCTCAGTATATCATAGCACAAGACGGCAAAAAACAGTAAGAAGCAACTCCACGGTCCGTCCGTCATAGCTTTGTCAAAGAGGTTCTCGCCATGGCAGGGAACATCGACCAGCTTGTCCTGTACCCATTGCTCCAGGTCGGAATATTTAGCCAGGCCTATTGTCAGGCACTAATACCTGCCGCAGCCACTCTAGCCGCCAAATTGAAGCCATCATAGGCTGCCTGAGCAATAAACCGAGCACACTCTGACTGCAGAGGACAGGTCCCTCAGGTACATGCCCATGTACAGCTGGTAGGCCTGGATCTGGCTGACAAGCATCGAGCTCTGGAAGTACTTCCTGCATATAGCATCCATTGCACAGGCCTCCTTACCCGGAGGCACAGAGGAGTGCATCTTTTGGCTCTTAAGCCTACGCATGGCCAACTCTACAACCATGGAGTTATGAGGCAGTTGGGCTTTTAGGAAGCCAGGACTCCAGCACATCGAGTCCAGCCATCTGCTTACGATGGGCACAGAGGATTGTGTCTCTCACATGCAGAGAAGCAGACATTCCAGGATGGGGGGAGGAACGAGCACCATGAATGCCTCCTTCGGTGGAGCCTCGTACCGGAAGATCTCTAGGTCCTCCGTGTGAGGGTCCTCCTCCGATTCTGTGGTGAAGGAGAGGGCCTTTGCCATATCCCTCATGAAGATGAGGAAGGGCATGTCCTTGGGAGGGGACCGGCGCTGCGTCTCCTAGTGAGACAGGTCTGAGGTAAATCCTGGTGGTGGCGTGTGTCTGGGGGACTCATTGTCCTTGGTCTCCCAATCTGATTCAGAGGTGATGGAGGAGTTCAGGGTTGCGCCTCAGCCCCAATGTCTCCAGGGACCCAGCCACCAGCCGCTCAGAGCCAAGGTCACTGAGCAGGGAAGACTGCAGCCCCGCAACTGGGATTGGGATCGTGACAGATGCCGAGGGATCTCTCGAGGCTGGTGGTGCTCGAGGATCGCTTTGACCTCTGGGGAGTCCCTTGATGTGGAGGGCCCCGTGGTTAAGAGTGATGACCCAGAGGAACCGAGCATCGGAGCCCGCTGCTAGGCCAAGAAGGCAGACAAACTGCTCCAGGGTCCCCATCCTGGCCTCAAGATCAGATGGCTCCACAGCCTTTGGTGCGGGCACCAAGGACTTCAGGCCTGGCATCTGTTCTGTCACGGGGGAGCCCTCGACAAGGATGGCCTCGGGGGTCCGAGGCTGATCCCTCAATGTTGACGGCTCCCATCGGGAAAACTTCAAAGACCTCTCCCAGCCATTGCCCTTGGCCTCGTGTCGAAGGCTAAAGGTCCTGGACCCATGGGATTTCCCCACTGCCCCTGACTCATCTCCTGACACGATCTTCGAGGGTTTCTGGCTCTTCTGGCGGCCCTCATCGGTGGAACTCCAACCAGAGTCTCTGTCGCCTTGAGGCCGCTCGATCCCTGCAAAAATCTGAGGTCCCGGAAGTGGACTTGGAGCGAGGTATCGCAGACAACTCCGGGAAAGAGTCAACTTTGTGGAAGATGGACTCACGCTGCTGCTGACAGCTCTCAAGGGCCTTGAGAGTCATCTGTTTATAAAGACTACAGACCAAGGGGTCATGATCCAGCCCAAGGCAGCAGTCGTGTGGGTCCATGCAAGACATGTGCACACAGCAGTTGCATAGCTTGAAGCCACTGACCGAGGCCATGGCGGGGATAACGGCCCCTATGAGGTCAAACTCACTTGGCCTAGCCAGGAAAAATGCACGACCCGCGATGAACGAATATTAGAAAAAAGAAAAGAACCTGAGAAAACGCAACGCCAAGGCAAGTGGACTCGGGGGAGAGAAGGAACTGGTACGCAACTGGAGAAAAGGAAATTTTAAGACAAAATTTTTTAAGTTTTTCCGAGGGGGAACAGACACACGTCCGATGGGCTCCATGTTAAAAAGAAGACCGAGGCAAGATGGCACTCTTACGTGGGAAGGGGACCATGCGTGGTGTATCTCCCAAAGGCTTTCTTTGAAAGCTGGGGCGAGATTACCACGTGGGCTCTGTCGGCACCGACGTCACCCATATGTGAGGGCTGACTTCCTGCTTGTTCCCAGAGAATCAATATTCTGGAACCATTTAAAAAATGTAGCTTTAAATTAAAGATCTTTTTTGAAGGATGAAGGGAGTACAATAAGGCAGCTAAAAAAGCTGTGTCCCCTGAAATGGAGCTTGGACAAAATAAAATAGCTTGGGAGTACATATCTCAACCCACACTTAAAACTGGTCCAACATTAAATTCTCCTCTATCCTTGGCCTTTACGGAAAATACTTTTATGTAGCTTGGGGTAGGACACAGCTTATTCTATGAATTAATTGGCAGGATTGTTATCCATTCTACATGATTCCAGCTGTAACAATTGAATAAAAATAAAATAGTCAGGGGATTTGAATAAACTAAGATGTGAATTACCTTTAGTTTCGATTTTTTTCTTTAATTTGCTTGACCATAAATTAACAGAACAGTACAAATACGAAGGCAGGAATTAATAGATTACATGAATACAAAAATTAATTATTCAATCACCAAGGACTGAGATAGATACAACACATCACTAAAAATCTAATAAATGTCAGGAGATTAGAGGCTGAACAAGAAGCACAGACACATAAATGACTCACTCATCCAAACTCCTGAGTGTAAGGAGGATGGTCTTGGGCTACCCAATTTTTCTATTTAATTCTCTCTATTCACAACTCTTACATCGCAATGATGGGGGGGGGGGGGGGGGAAATCAGCCTCATCTCAGAATCCCTTCTACATAAATAGCTGGAATGCATTTCTCTACACAATTGTTTTTTAAATTTCTCCCCCACCACCACCCTCTTACCCCCTCCCTACTGCAAAGACTCAAAATTGAGATAACCAATAAGACAAATGTTGCAATCTGCAGTTCTATTTGACCCACCACCCAGTATTAAACACCGCCCCCCATTTTTTCCCCTCCAGCCAAGTAGTCCCCCCCATCCCCGCCAACTGTTCAAGTGCATTCAAAATTAAGCTCCTTGCCAGATGTGAAAGATTGGATATATGGCTCCCAACACCCCGCCCAAGTAGTTACGCTGAGATCTCTTAACTCTGTAAGATAATCGCTCCTTTCAATCTCTGGTTTAACAAAATTGAATGCTTAGCAATTACAATAGCTTTCCACAGACAAAAAAATGTGGCTTATACTTATTCTGAACTGTCCAGTCTATGGTGTCATCCAAAAGCACCCCCCTCTACATCTGCTCATATTTACACTCAGCACCCAACCCACATACCTTGATACATTATCCCAAAAGCCCCTAATTACCAGACAAGCCTAAAAGGTGTGTTCTAGAATTATCCACCATCCTCTTAAATTTCTGCTGTGAGATGTAAGTGCACCAAATACCCTACGATGCATTTCCCACAAACCCTTATTAAGATTTCTCATCTTAGTAAAACATTGCCCTACATTCTGGGGTTGTTTGCAATCCTGCTTTCTATCTCCACCTTTGCAACAGATCAGCCCTGCCCAAGCTTTGAAGTGCTCTATAAAAAGGCAGGCCGCTGATGGGCAAACAGTCTGCCCTCCTCTTTAAATAAAAGTCACCAGCTCCTCTACAAACTCTTCCTACAAGTGGATTTGATCTAGTCAAACATATACAATGTATTGTCTGAAGATAAGTATAGAAAGCATAGTTACTCACCTGTAGCAGGTGTTCTCCGTGGACAGCTGGAGTAAGTTCTCACGTAAGGGTAATGTCATCAATAGAACCTTGCGCGAGAACGCTCCCCAGCTTCTATTGGAAGCTTTTAGGAGGCTCCACCATGTCTGTCTTCCCGCCTGCCATGGTGCTCTCTTCTCCAGTATAACAAAGCTGTAGCAGAAGACAACTCCTCAGGGAGGTAGGAGGGTTGCTAGGACTTATTCCTGCTGTCCATGGAAAACATCTGCTACAGGTAACTACGCTTTCTCCGTGGATAAGTAGGAATTAAGTCCTCATGTACAGGACTCCAAAAACCACAGAGGCCAAAAAAGCCCAACAGGGGCAAACAAAACATCACCAGGAGAATCAAACAATGGGCTGCACAGGTAGTCCCCAGGGGGAACTCACCGATTCACTATCTCCATCATACAGTCCCACACATCAGCACTTGTGCTTTATGAAAAGTCTCTTTTTGGCAGCCTGGAGGGATGGTAGGGCCTTGATGGGAAAGAGTTGGAACCTAATACCCAAAGAGATACCGGCGTACAGACTGGCCAAAGTTGCTGTCACGTCAGGAATCCACAGCCAGACAATAATTTGATGTGAATGTGTGGACTGAAGACCATGTTGCAGTCCTGCAGATCTCCTCCATGGAGGCCGAGCACAAGTTGGTCAGAGACACAGCCATAACTGATGTTATGAGCTGTGACATGACCATCAAGGCTCAGGTTAGCCTGGGCATAAGCGAAAGAAATGCAGTCTGCTAGCCAAATTAACAAAATGCATTGGGAAACGGCAGCCCCGAGTTTGCTGGGGTCAAAAGAGACAAACGGCTGGGTGGACCTTCATCTACTCAAGGTAGAAGGCCAAGGCTCGTTTGCAGTCCAGCATATGCAGTGCTGCCTCCCCCCTGTGGGCATGAGGCCTGGGGAAGAAGGTGGGCAGCACAATCGATTGGTTAAGATGGAAAGCAGAAACCACCTTTTGGAAGAAATGCAGATCAGTACGTAAGATCAATATTACGGTGGAACCTGATATACAGCAGATGAGCCACCAGGGCCTGGAGCTCACTGTCACGGTGTGCCGAAGTAACTGCCATCAGAAACAAGAACTTCCAGGTCAGGAACTTCAGAGGGCAGGAAGCAAGTGGCTCAAAAGGTGCAGACATGAGCTGCACCAAAACCACATTGAGGTCCCAAGCCACCATCAGGGGCCTGCAAGGAGGCTTAGAGAGAACAGGTCCCACATAAAACAAATCACCAGAGGTTGAGCAGAGATGGACTTCTCCTCCGAGCAACGATGGTAGGCCCCAATTGCACTCAGGTGGACCTGGACAGAACTGAAATTGAGACCTGACTCAGAGAGGTGCAGGAGGTACTCGAGCAACCTGTTGACAGAGCAAGAGAAGAGATCCAGGACCCAGATAGCGTACCAGGAGGTGACCTCTTCCATTTGAAAGCATAACACCTCCTCGTCAAAGCCCTCGTGGAGGCCAACAGAACCTCCGTGACCCTCTCAGGCAGGTTAAGCTCCAACATGACTAACCATTCAATATCCATGCCATGAGGGCCAGGGACTGGATGCTGGGGTGGATCAAGCTCCTGTCCTCCTGTGAAATGAGGTCTAGAGCAAAACCCAAACATAGAGGCTCCCATCAAGAGAGCTTAAGCAGCAGGAGAAACCATGGTTGTCTGGGCCAATTCGGCACAATAAGAACCATAAAGCCTTTGTTGGCCTGGAGTTTCAACAGGGTCTTCGCTATGAGAGGAATGGGAGGATACGCATAGAGAAGGCCCACTCCTCAGTGCAGGAGGAAGGCATCTGGTGCCAGTTTGTCCCTCGAAGTGACCCTGGAGCAGAACTGATCTATTTGGGTGTTGTGTGGCGTGGCGAATAGATCTGGCCCATGATCTCCATCATGCAGCTGGAGGGCATGGCTGGAGTCGCGTTCCCCAGGCAGATAAGTGTCTCTCTCTATACCGTGAGTGATAGTAAATGTCAACAAGCAGACCGCCTCCCAGCACAGGAGATACAACCCTTAGCCCCCCTGCTTATTGATGTAGTACAGAGCCACCTGATTATTTTGATTCAGATCAACAATCTGGTTGGCTAGGTGATCCCGGACTGCCCTAAGGATGTTTGCTATGGCTCGAAGTTCCAAAGATTTGATCTGGTGGAGACTCTCCTGCTCGGACCACACACCTTGTGTGTGAAGGCTGCCCAGATGAGCCTCCCCCCATCCCAGCTTGGACGCATCAGTCATCAGCATCCTCTGGGGAGGAGACACCTGGAAGGGGATCCCTCTGAGCGGGCTCCGAAAATCCAGCCAATAGTGCAAAGACTGAACCAGAGGAGCGATGATGGCTACCCAGTCCCAGAGACAGCTAGTGGGTGGTTCAAATGAGTACTCAGTCCATTGAGCTTGTCTCATTGACAGACGAGCCAGGAGAGTGACTTGCACTGTCGAGGTCATATGACCGAGCACCCTCAACATCCCACAAGTTGTTATCTGATGCTTCCACTGGGTATGGAAGCTAAGGCAGTCAGCCTCCACATATGGTCCAGCGGAAGAAAGGACCAAGCCAGTGGTGTTGAGGAGGGCCCCTATGAATTCCAGCTGTTGGGAAAGCTGAAGGCAGGGCAGTTGACCATGAACCCCAACAGCTCGAGCATCTGGATAGTCAGCAGAGTTGATTGCCTGTCTCCACCCTGAGTAGAGCTCTTTATGAGCCAGTCTAAGAAAGGATAGATGAACACTCCCAAGGTCTAGAGATAGCGTAGTTACTCACCTGTAACAGGTGTTTTCCAGGGACAGGAGGAATCAGTCCTCACATATGGGTGACGTCGGCGCCGACAGAGCCCTGGTGCGGAGCAATTCCCCAGCTTTCAAAGAAAGCCTTTGGGACTACATCGCGCATGCGTGGTCCCCTTCCCGCCCAAGGGTGCCATCTTGCTCAGTCAGATGACATAGCTAAAAAGATGGCAAAAATGAGAAAAAATTAATCAAAGGACTGCAACTCCAGGGGAGGAGGGAGGGTCGTGAGGACTGATTCCTGCTGTCCCTGGAGAACACCTGTTACAGGTGAGTAACTACTGTTTCTCCAGGAACAAGCAGGAAGTCAGTCCTCACATATGGGACTCCCTAGCTATAGGCTACCGAGAACCCATAGCTGAAAATGGCTCCCTCTAGAAGAGTCGCAGCAGCAGTGATAGGATTTTTCTCTGAGAACGCAACCCCCCTGGTAACCTGACACCAAAGGGATGGAGGGTAGGAGTTGCCTAAACCTCAAATAGGTTACGGAGTACCGCCTGACCGAAAACACTGTCCCGCCGGGACTCTCTCTCCAGGCAGTAATGGGCTGCAAAAGTCTGGCTTGAAGACCAAGTTGCGCCCCGTCAGATGTCTGCCAATGGAACAGAGTGGTGGTTAGCCAGTGATGCGGCCTTAGCCCTGACAGAGTGGGTCATGATTCAGCCCTGCAGCTGGAGATCAGCTGTCTTGTACGCCCAGGCGATGCAGTCTGCCACCCAGGTGGATAACATGCGCTTGGAGATAGGTAGACCCAGTTTACTAGGGTCATAAGAGACGAAGAGCTGGGAAGCTCTCAGATGTCCCCGTGTACGCTCCAGGTAGAAGGCGAGCGCCCTCTTACAGTCCAGGGTATGCAGAACCGCTTCTGCCCTGCTGGTATGTGGTCTGGGGAAGAAGGTTGGAAGTACCACCTCTTGGTTGAGGTGAAACGAGGAAACCACTTTTGGAAGGAACTTGGGGTGAGTACGTAGGACCACCCTGTTTTTATAAAACCGTGTATACGGTCTATCCGATACTAAAGCTTGCAGCTCGCTCACATGTCAAGCCGACGTGAGTGCCACCAGAAAGAGTGCTTTCCAGGAAAGGAAGCAGAGATGACAGGTGGACATTGGTTGAAAAGGTGGGCGAGTAAGCCGCTGCAAGACCACATTTAAGTCCCACTCTGTAGCCGGTGGGCGAATCGGAGGCTTCAAGAGTATGAGGCCTCTGAGGAATTGGGATACCAAAGGGTGAGCTGAAAGAGGTTGCCCGTCCACTGGAGAGTGGTTAGCTGATAGCCACTCAGGTGGACCCTGACAGAGTTAGACTTGAGGCCCAACTCTGAGAGGTGGAACAAGTACTGTAACATCTGAGGTACTTGGCAAGTGAAAGGGTTCTCCTTATTTTGTGTACACCACACTTCAAATCTACACCACTTGAACGCGTAGGATTTTCTAGTGGACTGCCTCCTGGAGGCCAGCAACACCTCCTCAACCTCCTTTGGAAGGAGTAGAGGAGCAAGTATTACTCTCTCAGCAGTCATGCCATTAAGTTGAGGGATCTGAGGTTGGGGTGTAGTAAGGAACCCTGTTCCTGGGTCTCGAGGTCGGGCTGCACCCCCAATGGGAGTGGAGTGTCGACCGCCAGTTGAAGAAGAGGGAACCAAGGTTGTCTTGGCCACCTGGGGGCTACCAGGATGACAGAGGCCTTGTTCCGAAGAATCTTAAACAGAGTGCGTGCCACCAGGGGTGTGGTGGAAATGCATAGAGAAGGCCCTGTGCCCACGAGATCAGGAAAGCATCTGCCGCCACACTCAGCGGATGCGGCTGCCTCGAGCAGAACTGGGGCAACTGATGGTTTTGCGGACTGGCAAAGAGATCCATGGATGGGAGACCCCTGTGGTTGAAGATCTGCTGGGCTACAATCTGGAAGAATCCTGCTCAACATGTCGGCCAGGAGGTTCTCCTGACCTGGTAGGGACATGTGATGCGCCACTGCAAAAGAGCAGAGGTCCAGGGTTTCCTGGCAGAGGATGCGAGATCCTGTGCCTCCCTGTTTGTTGATGTAGAACATCGCTACTTGATTGTCTGTCTGTATCAGCACTGACTGATGTGAAAGATGACAGAAGGCTTGAAGAGCTAGGCGGATGGCTTGAAGCTCTAGAAGATTGATTTGAAGTGCAGCCTCTCGCGAGGACCACAGACCCTGAGTGCATGAACCCTGGCAATGGGCTCCCCAGCCCAGCAAGGAGGCATCTGTCGTCAGCACTCTGGCGTGAGAGGGAGGTTGGAATTGTACTCCCTGAAGCAAACTGGGAGGGTGAAGCCACCATTGCAAGGCTGTCACCAGTAGCTTGGAAATCGCTACCCTGTCTCTGAGGTGGCCTGTGGCTTGTGTCCACTGGTCTCTGAGGCATCACTGAGCTGTGCGCATGTGGAAGCGAACATGTGGAGTCACATGCACCGTAGAGGCCATGCGGCCCAGGAGGCAGAGACATGAGGTCTGTGCTGGACCTGTTGTACCAAGTTCAACATTCGCCTTGCCCTGTCCAGCGGTAGGTAAGCCCTTGCCTGAAGGGTGTCCAGTCTTGCCCCTATGAACTCCAAGTTCTGAGTGGGGAGTAAAGTGGACTTTGCATGATTTACAACAAACACTAGGTGCTGGAGCAGGGTGACTGTGCGAGCAGTGGCCTGCTGTGCCTCCTGTGCCGATTGGCCCCTGATGAGCCAGTCGTCTAGGTATGCAAAGACAAAGACTCCTTGGCTTCTGAGGTAGGCCGCCACCACTACTAGCCATTTGGTGAATACTCTGGGAGCGGAAGCTAGGCCAAAGGGAAGCACCTTGTACTGGAAGTGGTTTCCTCCGACCACAAACCTTAGATATCGTCTGTGGTCTGGGTGTATGAGGATGTGAGTATAAGCATCCTTTAAGTCTAAGGAGCATAGCCAGTCTCCCTGGTAAAGGTAAGGCAGTAGGATCCCAAGGGAAAGCATCTTGAACTTTTCCCTCACCAGGAATTTGTTCAGATTGCGCAAGTCTAGGATGGGGCGAAGGCCTCCTTTTCTTTTTGGTATGAGGAAATACCTGGAGTAGAAGCCTTGCCCCTGTAGGTGGTGGGGCACCTGTTCCACCGCCTGATCCTTTAGCAGACCTGCCAACTCCTGCAGGAGGCGGTTCCTGTGAAGAGGGGGCCTGAGAGGCTCTCCTGGGAAAAAGGAGGTGGGCACCTGGTTGCAATGAAGTAAGTAGCCCTGTTGGACTATTTTCAAAACCCAGGCGTTGGTGGTAGTGGCTGGTCACCTGTGAGCCTACAGGGCCAGCCTTCCTCCTGGGCAGGGCCAAACCATTGGTGGGAGAGGAGCTATGCACTGGGAGTCAAAAAACCCCTCCCGGCTGGGTAGGAGCCGGAGCTGGAGGCTTGGGGGTCTTCGGCTTACATGGGCCATGCCTGTCCCCTGGCCTGCTGCCCCTGTTGGGGAGCTGGGGCGGCCTGGTAAGTGGGGTAGTTTCTGTAAGCCGTACCCTTCCTCTGGAAAAAGGGCTTTTTCCCAAAGGCCTTTTTCTTGTGAGAACATGCAAATGACCTGGAGAAGGTTGTCGAAGAAGACAAATACACGGACTCAATTTCTGCAGCTTTTTCCATCATGGGTTTGCCGAACAGGTTGTCACCTCAGCACGGGACATCGACCAACTTGTCCTGCACCCATGGTTCCAGGTCCAACGACATGAGCCAGGCCTGACGGCGTGCACTGATGCCGGCCGCGGCTACTTGGGCCGAAGCCTCAAAGCCGTCGTAAGCTGCTCGAGACATGAACTTTGAGCACTCTCGGATCCCCGTGGACAAGGCCTTGAAGCGTTGCAAGGGTTCCTCGGAGAGACCAGCTGAGAACATGGCAATCTCTTTTGCCAGGTCTCGCAAGTACATGCCCATGTACAGCTGGTAGGTTTGGACACGGCATGATAGCATCGAGTCCTGGTAGCACTTTCTGACGAGGGCGTCCAGGTTCCGGGCCTCCCGGCCAGGAGGCACCAAGGAGTGCATCTTTTGGCTTTTCAGCCTTTGCATGGCCGATTCCACAATCATGGAGTTGTGCAGCAGCTGCGCTTTCTCGAACCCAGGACTCTTGCAGACTCAATAAATGGAATCGACCCGCTTGCTGAGCACCGGCATTGAGGCCGGGGACTCCCACATACGGAGCATCAGCTGTTCCAATATCGGAGGCACCGGTACAGTAAGGGCCTCCTTCGGGGGAGAGTCATACTGGAGGGCCTTGAGTTCTTCGGCTTGAGGCTCCTGCTCGGCGTCCGCAGGGAATCCCAAAGCCTTGGCCATGTCCCTTACGAAGTCCAAGAACCAAGTGTCCTCTGGAGGGGACCTTCTCCGAGGCTCCGAAACCGGAGAGTCCAATGGGATACACCGGGTTCGGTGGGTGTCTGGGGAGTCTTCCTCCTCTGTCTCCCACGCAGAGTCCTCCTCGGAGGACTCCAGCCTCGAGGGCTTCGAGCCCGACTGCCCCGATGCCAAGGGCACCGGCGTCGACGACCTCGGTCCCAAACGGGAGGTCGAGGGGGACCTTGGCCGAGGATTGACTCGAGGATCGGCTCGGCCTCCAGTGTCGATTTCAACGTCGAAGTCCCAGTGGTCAGGGCGGATGGACCGGCGAGGCCTGCCATCAGCGCCCACTGCTGCTCCATGAAGGCAGCCATTCTGCTCTCCAGGGCCACCATCCTGAGATCGAGCTCAGAAGGCTCCGCAGCTCCCGGCTCGGGTCCCGACGCCGTTGGGCCTGACACCGGCTCTCCCAGAGGAGAGTCTAAGAGGACAACAGAAATTACCTTGTCTGACGTCTCCGGCTCCTTGCGAGGTTGTTTAGCCGGTCTCTCTGACTCCGAGGACCCGGGGCGGCGGTCCGGGCTCCGCGGCCTGGAACCTGAGGGCCCAGGCCAATCAGAGGCATCCAGCGACGCTGCCCTCACAAGTTTTTTCTTCCTCCGGTGTTCCCTGGAGGGAGACCCCCCGCTCAGAAGACACACGACAGTGCTCGGGCTCCGAGTCCCGAGATGTCGAGGCCTCAGACAAGGTCTGGGCTCGGGCGGATGCGGACTCAGGAAAAATCCTGTCACACTGGTGCTGCCTGCTCTTCAAAGATTTCGAAGACATCTTACCACACAGCCCACAGACCACTGGGCTATGGTCAGGGCCGAGGCATCGGAGGCAGCAGTTGTGTGTGTGTCGGTGAGAGACATTAACTTACACCGATCACATTTTTTAAACCCGCTGGCAGCCATCGGGGGAAAAAGGGCCCCTGCGAGGTCAAAGGACTGGGCTGCCAGTGAAAAATAAAAAGAGCGTGAACGCTAGTCACGAAGGACAAAAAACGAAAAATATGACCGGTCTCGATACGTACCGAGCCGAAGGCAGGAAGGGGAGCTGGCGTCGAACCGTGAAGCTGAAAGAAATAATTCAACTTTTCTACTTTTTCCACAGTGGAAATGGGACCACATCCGTTGGGCTCCGCGGAAAAAAGAAGACTGAGCAAGATGGCACCCTCCCGGCTGGGCGGGAAGGGGACCGCGCATGCGCGATGCAATCCCAAAGGCTTTCTTTGAAAGCTAGGGAATTGCTCCGCACGAGGGCTCCGTCGGCGCCCATACGTGAGGACTGACTTCCTGCTTGTTCCTGGAGAAAACTAGCTACTACCACAAGGCACTTCGTGAAGACACAGGGCGCCTTAACCAGACCGAAGGGAAGCACATCGTACTGGAAGTGTTGGCCCCCCCCCAGGACAAATCAGAGATATTTCCTGTGGGCTGGATGGTTTGGTATATGCGTGTATGCGTCTGAGATCCAGGGAGCAGACAATAGTTTCTCTAAAAGTTAAGGAACAGAGTTCCCAGCGAGACCATCTTGAATTTTTCTCCCACCAGGAAGGTGCTGAAGACTCAGAGATTCAAGATGGGCCAAAACTCCCTTCTTCTTGGGGACCAGGAAGTATCTGGAATAGAACGCAACCTAAGCTGGAGGCACAGGCTTTATGGTGAGATTAGCCAGAATGGTGGAGATTTCTCCTTGCAACAGGTCGAGGTGCAGAGGGTCGAGGGGATATTCCTTCGAGGGGGAGGGGTGTCGGCGGGTCAGCGAAGTGCAGCATGTAGCTGCTCTGGACTATCTGCAAAACCCACAGGTCTGAGGGAATGAGAGGCCAAGGACAAGCTGACTGAAGGGTTTCCCTCTGTAGAAACAGATAGATTGGAAGGAACCAGTCAAAACTCCGCCCCTGGCTTGGGCTGTGGAATGGCTGGTTGTTCTGAGACTTCTCTCATCACTGCTGATGAGGGGCCTATGCCTTTTTCCAGGAGCTTTGAGAGTTCGGGAAGAACTGGCGCTTATGCTGGTAGTAAGTCTTCTTCGGCCTCTGGTACTTCTTGTGAGAGGAATCGGAAGTCTTCCTCAAGAGCCTGGTGAGGGCAATATACTGCTTCTCTAAATTGCCAGCTTTGGCCTCCACCTGCTCTCCGAAGAGGTTATCTCCTCTATACAGCACGTGTGCCAGTTTATTCTGCACAGACTGTTCCAAGTCTGAAGACTGGAGCAAGGCAAGCCAGTGAGCCCTAATGCCCACCACCGCTGCCCTGCAGGCTGACTTAAAGGTATTTGTAAGTCACCTAGTCCTATACTTTGAAGAGTCCTTGCTGTGGCCCACCAGGGCATGATAGGAGTCCAGCTGCTTTGGGGGAATGAACAAGCCCAGCTCGACAAGATCTAGCATAATGCCCTTCAAGTATATGCTCAAGTACAGCTAGTACGATAGGACTCTGGCCATCAGCATTGAGCTCTGGAAGCATCGCCTGCCAAAGGAATCCAAAGCCAACACACTCCTACCCGGGGGCGTCGAGGAGCAAGACTTATTACACTTGATTCTCTTGAGGGTAGACTCCACCACCAGAGAGTGGTGCGGAAGTTAAGGCTTCTCAAACCCTGGGGACCTCTGGACCCGGTACATTGAGTCCAGCCTCCTGTTGACAGAGGGTCCTGCGAGAGAGTTTTCCCACATTCTCATTTGCAGCCTCTGAAGATCCGGAGCACTGGCACCAGAACAACCTCCTTAGGGACAGAAGGGTACTGGAGGATCTCCAGCTCCTCCGTCATGGGTTCATCCTCTGCCTCCCAGGAAAATGGGATGGCCTTGGCCATATCCCTCACGAAGTCCTGGAAGGACATGTTCTCAGGAAGAGACTTCCGACATTCATGCAGAGGAAAAGGGTCTTATGGAAGCTCAGGAGACCTGCTGTCCAACAAGGACCTCTGATTCCACATCAGTCACCCAGTCAGACTCTAAGAAAGTCGAAGCATCGTTGGGACTCCTCCCAGTGCTCCCTCCGACTGCACATAGAGAGAGAGAACAACAAGAACAACGAGGCATCGATTGTGAATGTAAGCTTGTCTGTACAGGGCGGTGTACACAAACAGACTGTCTAAGAAAACCTGAGAAAGAGTTAAATTTGTTCAGAACTTTGCTTAGAAATAAACTTCATATATTTGCTTACTAAGTAGGTGAAGAGTTACAAGTCCTGTAAATAAGAAAAGGGGCAGCTTGTCCTCCAGCCTTTCAGTCTCAGGGTTATTAGATATCAAGCAGTCAGCAGTAAACAGTTATGTCTTGGAATACATGTATGTCTCCTCATACTGACCTATGCTGATTAGAAAGTGACCTATGATGTGATGAATATGTAATACCTGATGTAGAACAATAAAGTGAAATTATGCTGTATCCTCCAAAAGAGCCTTATAAATAAAGTAAACCATAGCTAATAGTTAGAGTAAACAAAGAGAACTTGTTTCTATTTGTTTCTCTCCGCAAAGCTTTGGTGTATCTATATAGAAGTGTGTGGTATTTTATTGCTGTCTCTTAGATTTCCTTCTCATTGCTTTGAGTGTGGTTTTCTGTGACTCCAAGAGCCCTGCAGTGTTGCTGGTGAGGGGGGGCAAAGAGCAGCCCTTCAGTTGGTGCCGTGCCGGTCTACAGATTTCTCCATTCCTGGCAAGGGCAGAAGGTGTTTGTGAGTATTGTATGGTGACAGCAATGGGTAATCTGTTGGGTAGACGGGATTTATCTCAGTTGCGTGAATGGCATGACAAAGCTAAGGTTTTAGCTGTTCAGAAAGGTAGCCCTTCTTATTGTATGCGTGAGAAGTATGGGGATATGGCTACTAATTATATTGTACACTGGCATGCAGTGACTAACGATAATGTGCTTTTACAGTTTCCTTTGGAGGGAACTTTTTCTATAGATAAACTTCGTTATCTGAAATGTGCTTTGCAGGCTAAACAGATTATGTGATGCCCGTGAAGGGCTAGTGTTTAGTTGGTGGCAACAAATGGCACATGATATGAAAAATGGTTTGTTTGTGTTAAACAATGCTGGTAAAGCGAGTGAATCACAGGAGAATGATAATGAACGGGCAGGGAAATTCCCAGCCGTTCTTTCTCCAGAATATGATGCAGATGTGGCTGCATTGGTAATTGGAGCTGGAATAGTCCCAAGTGCATCCCCATCGTCTCCCCCTGTTTCTTCTGAGAGTCATGTAGCTTCTGGAAGGGGGAGGATCACTCGTGCAGCTAAACTAAGAGAAGAGATAAGGAATAAACAGAAGATATTGGGAGATGTGAAGTTTGATGATTTCAGTATTTGCAATATTTCTCAGCTTAATGAAGTAAATGTCCTTAGCCGTGAAATAGAAAGTATTGTACATATGATAGAAACCTTAAAGGAAATAGTAAGGAATAATATTTCTGCTACAAAGGAATTGGGAATTTCTAGTAAACTTATTGATGCTATTGAAAAAGATCTGGATAAGCCTTCTATAACTTATAAGGAGAAATGTGCTCAATTACATGATGCTATAACGTTTCTTCAGACTGTTTTATGCCAACATAATAGTCCACGTTCTGTAGCTGCACAATCTGTAGAAGAAGATATAGTACCTGCATATCCTTTTCGTGTATATCCAACAGGACCTACAGGTGCAATGGCTGTGCCTGCAAATTGGAGTCCTAAGGAAGTATTTGATTTAGCTAAAACCTTTCCTGATTACAAGGAAAATTCAGGTAGATTTGTGTCCTTATGGTCTCAAATAATTAATAGTTATAATCCTACTTGGGCAGATCTAGATAATCTGCTTAGAGCTGTTTTTATTAATCCAGCTGATTTTCATAAGGTAACTCATCCAATTAGAGATAATTGGGTATGGCCACAGACAGACCCTGTAACAGATTTTCAAGAACAGACACAAAGAGATAGTTTTGTTCTGTGTAGAGAGAAATTGTTAGAATCTCTTAAAGTAGCATGTAAGCCAGTGAGGGATTGGTCAAAGCTTACTTCTTTAACACAGGAAAGGGGTGAGAAAGTTACAGCTTTCCACACTAGGTGTATGCTAGCGTTTAAGGATTATTCTGGCGAGACAGAAGATACACCTTCAGGATTTACTAATATTTTTGTAAATGGTTTGATTCCAAGAATAAAAGAGATTTTGGAAACTTCAATAATAGATTGGCCTGCTAGATCAGCTGATGCAATTTTGGAGGGTGCACGGTACAGTGAATTGAAATATCTCAAGGAATTGTAGGAGCAACAAGCCAGATTAGATGTAAAGAAGACTAAACTGCTTAATTTACAAATTGCTTCTATGCATCCAGCCCTGGGAAGGGGGAGGGGGAGAGGCAGGTTCAGAGAAAACTATGGGAATTCTCAGCGAGGGCGTGGACAAGCTAGAGGAATGTGTGCTTGTTATACATGTGGTGAGTGTGGCCATTTACAGCGAGACTGTCCACAGAATCGGAATTTGGATGGCCAGAGAGCTGCGTGCCTTCCTCCCCCACCTGCTGAGTTCACTCCTGTATATCAATGTTTTTCTAACCCAGAAGACTGTGATTCTTGGGATGCATGACTATTATTGAATCTGAATGTAACTTCTCATGGTGAGTTAGAAGCTAAACTGGGAGGCTCTACTGTGAAATTCATCATTGATTCGGGAGCAACTACATCTGCGCTGCGTCTACAGGATCTGCCTGCAGTTTATCAAACTCTTCTAGCACATGCTCCAACAGTGCATTGTGAAGGCATTGAAGGTAAGATAATTCCTCACCGTAAACTTGAAGCTTTGCCTTTGCAGATTGGAGAGACTGTATATCCTACTAACTTTCTGGTAGGAGACACATTACCAGTGAATCTTTTGGGTCGTGATTTCCTGGCTTCACATCATGCAACTTTATCCTGGATGAGTGGAAAGTTACATTTTCAGCTGTATTCTCTCTCTGAAGTGCAGCCCCCTGCGGATGTCAAAGCTATTCACCCTGATCTGGGAAGACTTCCATCTACTCTGTGGGCAGTCCCAGGATCAAATGTCGGATGTCTCTCAATTCCTCCTGTGAAGATTACCGTAAAACCTGGTGTACAACTTCCTAGACTCAAACAGTATCCACTATCAGCAGCTGCTATAAATGGAATTCGACCGGTAATTGAAGATTTACAGATGCAAGTTGTCATCTATCCTACTGCATCGCCATGTAATACTCCGATTCTTCCTGTACTGAAAGCTGACGACAAGACTTATCGATTTGTGCAAGATCTGCGAGCTGTTAACAAGGTAATTCTGCCAATCTTTCCCTTGGTACCTAATCCACATGATATCTGGACACAGGTACCTCCAAAATCTATGTGGTTTTCTGTTGTAGATTTGAGTTCTGCTTATTTTTCAGTGCAAATTAGCAAAGAAAACCAATTTTTATTTGCTTTTCATTTTGACAATCAGCAGTACACATGGACTAGACTATGCCAGGGTTACACGGACAGTCCTGCGTACTTTTCGCAGGCTCTAAGAACTGCGTTATTAGATGTGAAGCTTGACCAATCCTCTTTAATTCAATATGTGGATGATTTGCTTTTATGTTCACCAAGTTATGAGATCTGTTTAGCAGACTCATTATCTTTATTAGCTCATATTGCCAAATTAGGACTGAAAGTCAATTTGTCTAAATTGCAATTTGTATCTCAAAATGTTACTTTTCTGGGTGTTGTTCTAACTCCAGCTGGCCGTGCAATTACGTCTGCCAGATTGGAACCTATTTTATCATTGTCTTTTCCAGCAACACCAGCAGTGTTACGTAGATTTCTGGGATTGTTGATTTTCTGTAAACAGTGGATAGCTAATTTTTCAGACCTTACAGCTCCGCTTTATGCGTTGATTGGGAAAGAGGGTCCACAGGGTCTCATTGTACCTACGTTATCACAGTGGGAAGCTTTTGTAAATTTAGAGTCTGCACTAAGCACTGCTCCATGCTTGTCTTTTCCAGACTATTCTTTAACATTCAAATTGTATGTGGCTAGTTCAGCCATATCTGCCACCTGTGTGCTTTTGCAAACATTTCCAACTGGTCGCAAACCGATAGGTTATTTTTCAAAGCGGTTTGATTCAGTGACTTTGGGACTTCCGCCCTGCTTGCGCAGTTTAATATCGGTGGCATTTGCAACTGAAATTACAGATTTTTTAGTGCTACAGCACCCTCTTGAGGTATATGTGGCACATTCCATTTCTAGGTTGCTCCATTTAACTAAAACACAACCTTTATCTTCCACACGTTTATTGACTCTTGAATTGATAGTTTCTCAGTCTCATGTAACAATATATACTACATCCATATGCAATCCATCTACGCTCCTGGCTCCTTTGGCAGATCTGGTGGAGGAGGATGGGTCCCATGATTGTTTTCAAAGTATTTTAACTTCTTCCTGTGCTAGACCTGATCTCTCACCTGTACCCCTGCCAGCCCCGGATGTAACCTTATTTGTGGATGGTTCAGCCTTCAGAGATGGAATGGAAAAACTTTGTGTGGGCTATGCAGTAACCACAATTGATGACGTGGTTGAATCAGCTTCCCTGCCATTTTCTAGTGCCCAGTTAGCAGAAGTTTTTGCACTGACATGTGCTCTTGAACTCTCTAGATATCTTCTAGCAAATATATATTCAGATAGCTCCTATGCAATGAGTGTGCTATGGGATTTTGGTAATATTTGGTTGCAACGAGGATTTTTAACTTCTGCTAATAAACCAATTAAACATGCTGAACACATTCACCGCTTGTTACAAGCCGTTCTTTTGCCAGCACAGGTTGCAGTTTTGAAATGTAAAGGACATTCCTCTGCTGGTGATTTAGTTTCTAAGGGCAATCGTTTTGCAGACCAAGAAGCACGGAAGGCTGCTCTTCAGGCATTAGTGTCACCAACGCTGCTGTATTTAAAGCCTTCTAACATGACTTTGTTCTCCCTGTCCTCTCTTTTACAGCAGTATAAAGACACTTCCCTTGAAACCAAAACTCTATGGACTTCATGGGGTGCATCCTGTGATACTCAGGGTTACTGGAAGGAGCACCTACTCATTTGCCCTGACTCTTTTGTTTCCACTTGCTCTGTTCCTGCATCATAAACTTCACTTATCCGCTGCAGCCATGACTCATGCCTTTGCGGTTTTGTGGTATCACACGAAGTTTGTTTCTGTGGCACAGGCTGTGTATGCTGCTTGCTTGGATTGCTTGCAGGCTGGCAGGATGGGGCCCCTTCTGAAGATTGCTGCTGCTCTTCCCAGGCCCTCTGGCCCATTTCTGATTTTGCAGCTTGAGTTTACTGATTTGCCCTGTGCCAGAGGAGGGAGGCGGTATTTGTTGGTGATCACTTGTCTTTTCTCTGGTTGGGTGGAGGCTTATGCCACTACCAGTATGACAGCTGGGGTTGCCATAAAATCGTTGCTCACTCAGTTTATTCCTGTCTGGGGTGTACCTTTTGTTCTTTCTTCTGATCAGGGTCCGGCCTTCATTGCACGTGTCTGGGAGGATATTGAAAATTGGTTTGGTGTAAAAAGACAGTTACACACACCCTATCACCCGCAAAGCTCTGGCCAAGTGGAGCGGATGAATAGAACTCTCAAAGGTTTCTTGCGCACTATGACAAAGGATTGGGCTACAGATTTCTCCATTCCTGGCAAGGGCAGAAGGTGCTTGTGAGTATTGTATGGTGACAGCAATGGGTAATCTGTTGGGTAGACGGGATTTATCTCAGTTGCGTGAATGGCATGACAAAGCTAAGGTTTTAGCTGTTCAGAAAGGTAGCCCTTCTTATTATATGCGTGAGAAGTATGGGGATATGGCTACTAATTATATTGTACACTGGCATGCAGTGACTAACGATAATGTGCTTTTACAGTTTCCTTTGGAGGGAACTTTTTCTATAGATAAACTTCATTATCTGAAATGTGCTTTGCAGGCTAAACATAGATTATGTGATGCCCATGAAGGGCTAGTGTTTAGTTGGTGGCAACGAATGGCACATGATATGAAAAATGGCTTGTTTGTGTTAAACAATGCTGGTAAAGCGAGTGAACCACAGGAGAATGATAATGAACGGGCAGGGAAATTCCTATCACCCGCAAAGCTCTGGCCAAGTGGAGCGGATGAATAGAACTCTCAAAGGTTTCTTGCGCACTATGACACAGGATTGGGCTACAGATTGGACAGAAGCCCTTCCTTTTGCCCTTATGGCGGTGCGTAACTCCCCCCCAGCGCGCTCGAGGAGGTCTGACACCATATGAAATAGTTACTGGACGTCCAGCTACTTCTCCACATGCTTTGGCAGTTATCCCAGACCCCCAGTTGCTGCGCAGCGATATCTTAACTTATTGTGCACAATTGCACTCAGCCCTGTCTGTTTCCCCTTTATTGAAGGTGAATCCTCAACAAGATGCTCCTCTAGAATCATCACATCCGGACATGAAACCAGGGGATTGGGTCCTGATTAAGAATTTGCATCCAAAGACGCTTCTGGCTCTAAAATTCATAGGTCCATTTTGTGTACTTCTGGTGGGATATTTGGCCTGTAAAGTGGAAGGACATTATCGTTGGATACATCTTACGCAGAGTAAGAAGGCTCCCTCGCAAGATTCAGAAGATTCCCCGCATCCATGATTCAAGAAATACAACGCAGACTTCTCGGACAACAGTGATATTGCAGAAAAGACTTTTTATGATTTAAAGTACTTTCAGTGAAAAGAATGGTGACATCACAGAAAAAGATTACTGTATTAAGTAAATTCTGAATGGACCATTCATGCAAAATGCTCTTGTTCGGCATTTATAGTATTGCTTAGAGGGCTGAGGTCATTTTAGATTAGTATTTTTCCTGATATATATGTAATGACCTTTAGGTACTTAACCTCTACTTCATAAATTTATTGAGCCTTAGAGGCTAATCATAGCTATAGTATATATCTTCATTATATAAAGGAGAGTATTAAGAAGAGTAGGTATATTTTCAGTTTTGATTTAGTATATTTTTAAGTAATTATAGTTTTAGATATTTAAAAGTTTTGCTAAGAATGTTTTTATATCTAATCTTAGTTATGCTAAGGCATATTAGTAGTAGTAAAGCAGTGCTGCAGTTAGAACCTTGGGAATGTTATGATGAATATTCAAATATTTTCGAGTCACAGGTACACTCAGTGACAACATTTCAATTTATCAGATTGTGCAGTGTGTCTTCCATCTGTGACAGCTACTCAGCATGGATTTCTACCTAGGGTTAGGCCTAAGACCTTTGAGGAGTTTCGTGACATAGCCTTTAATCTAACTTCTGTACAATGGTCTCATACAGGCCCAGAACCTAGAATAGTTAGTCCTATGCCTCTGCAACATCCTCCAATATGTTTTATGGCTCAGGGTAAGGGAAGAAAGGTAGGGGATACTCCATGGAATGTTTGTAGAATAGTAATGCTGCATAATTATTCTATCTGGTATAAGAAATCCCTTGTAGGAAACTCTTATATTTCAGTGGTACAATTAATGTCAGTTCAAGGGAACCAGGTGCATGATTATGAATTACTACAATATAATAGTTCTGGCTACCCTTTGAATGCCTCTAGTTCAGACCTAGGCATACCTAACTGGATTTTCCCTTTACTAGGGTATTATCATCCCTGGAAACGTAATTTGTCTGGAGGGCTTAATGAAATGGACATGACTCAGTGGGCTTTGAATAATTGTATCCAGAATATATCTTGTCCTCAGAATTTGACAGTCTGGGAAGATGGCTTAGTGGCTTTAGAAGGAGATTATTTTGTGTGTGGTACGTTTGCATATACAGAGCTTCCCAGAGGTTGGTCAGGTACTTGTTATATAGCCCAATTAGATACCCCGTGGCGATTTGTACCTTACCAAAACATTACTTTATTATCAACCCTGAACAATTCTGTTAGAAGAAAAAGGGATGTTTCTTCACAGGATAAGGCCATAGAGGCTGCTCAACAACTGGTAGACACTACAAAACCTTTAACTAAATCTCAAATAGATGCATTCACAGGTACTGTGTGGCTTTCAACCCTTGGAGCTATAGCACCCACTAGAGAATATGGTACCCAGATTATGCGACTACAGGCAGTTGTTGAACTTACAGCCCTAGACCTCACTGAGGCAATTAGTGTCTTGCAAGGTGCAGTGAGCAAAGTGTCAGCTTATGCAGCCCAGAACCGAATGGCTTTAGACTATCTCCTAGCAAAGGAAAATGGTGTGTGTGGAGTAATAGTTGGTTTTTGTTGTAGTATGCTTGATAATAATGGGAAAATAGTAAAAGGCCTATTGGATAAAGTTAGAAACCGTACTTTTGTTTCAAGTGATAGTTATGTAAGTTCTTTTTCAGCTCTATTTGATTCTGTTTCTTCATTTTGGAATTCATTATCCAGGCCTTTGCAAGGTTTATTAGCATCATTGCTTGGCATTTTGGGGATTCTCATTTTAGGAGCATTAATTCTCTGTGTACTATCAGCTTGCTGTAAGAAATCAGTGGAATCACTGACCCCTACAATGATGTTACAGATTGACCCGGAGACTAGTTTTAATTCCACTTTAATGGCAATGTCTGAGTTTCCTTACTTTGGGAACGATTCTTTACAGAATCAGAGGAGGGACTGAATGTAAGCTTATCTGTACAGGGCGGTGTACACAAACAGACTGTCTAAGAAAACCCAAGAAAGAGTTAAATTTGTTCAGAACTTTGCTTAGAAATAAACTTCATATATCTGCTTACTAAGTAGGTGAAGAGGTACAAGTCCTGTAAATAAGAAAAGGGGCAACTTGTCCTCCAGCCTTTCAGTCTCAGGGTTATTAGATATCAAGCAGTCAGCAGTAAACAGTTATGTCTTGGAATACATGTATGTCTCCTCATACTGACCTATGCTGATTAGAAAGTGACCTATGATGTGATGAATATGTAATACCTGACGTAGAACAATAAAGTGAAATTATGCTGTATCCTCCAAAAGAGCCTTATAAATAAAGTAAACCATAGCTAATAGTTAGAGTAAACAAAGAGAACTTGTTTCTATTTGTTTCTCTCCGCAAAGCTTTGGTGTATCTATATAGAAGTGTGTGGTATTTTATTGCTGTCTCTTAGATTTCCTTCTCATTGCTTTGAGTGTGGTTTTCTGTGACTCCAAGAGCCCTGCAATGTTGCTGGTGAGGGGGGGGGGGGGGGCAAAGAGCAGCCCTTCAGATTGCTTCCTAGATTTTGCTAGAACATTGGACCTTGACACACTCGAGAGGGATATGGCTCCTGTGGGGACCAGTGTTGACTCCAACAGATGCCCTAATACTGCCTCCACAGGCAACGCACGGGTCTCGAGAATTGGCTGCACAATGTGCGGCAATGATGCCATGGGCACAGAAAGGCCAGCCTGCTGCTTCACCAGCACTGCTGCCATACTGGCCTTGAGGGCCCAAAGGTGTTCCTCCAAGACTGTTGCTTCTGAAGGCTTTGGGGCCAGAGCTGCTTTGAGAAGTCTCTGGTTTCCACACGGGGGCAATGGCAAGGCCACGGACATCAGGGGATGAATAGCATCTCTCTGGCACTCTGGGAGTTGATTCCTCCTGCCGGGGCACCTTGATAGGCTGTTCTCAGCCATAGTTCTCAATGTCTGATGTCATATCAGAAAGGGCTCCGATGCCGATGCACATGGGTCTTAGCCTGCTGCTCAGTTGGGTCCCCCTTAGACATCAGAGTCCATGTCTATTCCGGATGAAGGTCGATTGAGAGCTGCCACTCCAGGCCACCATGGCCCCCTTGGCTCCGAATGAGCTTGAGCACCCCTTGATTTCGATGCCTCAGTGGGTCCTAGTAGAGTCATAGGGATTGATGCCAGAGCCTAAGATGCTGAATCAGAGAGGGACTTCTCTCTGCTTTTCCTGACCCTTCAGGCCCCTCCTTGTCATCTGTGGACACAAATTACAAGAGGACCGGGGATCGTGACCCAAACGCTGAAGGCACCAATTGTTTTTGTCTGATTGAAATGGTGCTAGCACATTTTATTTGATGTATTTAGCTGTATTTTTATACCGCTTTTCACCGAGACAAAGTGGTTTACATGGAACAATTCAACTGGGTTTACAGAGAACTTGAACTTTGTACAAAAACATTAGGTATACAGGGGAGGGGTGAATTATTTACATTCGGGCAGCTACCTACCATTAATGGTGTTTTTTTAATGATTAGGTGACATTAGCAAAGCATTGGATAAAAAGGTGGGTTTTTAACAGTTTTCTGAACTTGGTGAGGTCGGATGTGTTTCTTTTGTCACCTGGGAGGGAATTCCAGAGGGATGGAGGGTATAGTTCAAATGACCTCATGCATGCTTGCTGGTTGCATCTTGGTTTTCTGGTTGGTATTGCTAGGGTGTTTGTGGTTGATTTTCTCTTGGGTCTGGCGGATGAGTGGGTGTGGATGAGTTCACAGGTGGGTGGAGGAGATATTGTTGATGGTTTTGAAGATTAGGAGAAGAGTTTTATATTTTATTCTGACTGGGAGGGGGAGCCAGTGGAGGTGTTTGAGAATGGGCGTAATCTGGTCAGTTTTGGCTGCACCCTGGATTGTATGGGCTGCGGTGTGGAGGGCTGTTTGGAGGGGGTGGAGGGTGACTTCTGGGAGTCCACTGTATATGGCATTGCAATAGTCAATGTGGGGGATGAGGAGGGTTTGGAGGGCAGATCTGAAGTTGGGAGGGTTCCAGCAGTGGGCGGAGGTGTTGCAAGGTGCAGAACTTGAAATAGACTATTTTTGTTGTTTTAGCAATGTGTGGCTTGAAAGTTAGCAGTTGGTTGAGGGTGATTCAGAGATATTTGATTTCGTTCTTAATTTGTACAGTATGTCATAGTTGTCCAGTGTGATGGTCTTGGGTAGGACTGATGAATGTTTTGTCCTTAGTGAAGAATAATGTCTCTTTTTTTTAAGGTTTATTGGTAAGTGGATTTGTTCAAGCCATGTGGTGACATCAGCGAGTCATTCTTGTAGAGTGTGAAGTGATGGGTGGGTGGTGCTGAAGGGGAAAAAAAGCATAATGTCATTAGCGTAAATGTGGAAGAAGATTTTGTGGGATCGGATGATTTTGCAAAGTGGTTTCATGTAAATGTTGAAGAGCATGGCGGATAGTGTGGATCCTTCTGGGACACCCTGTGTTTGGGTGTATGACGCTGAGGTGCTGGGTTCCAATCTTGACATGTTACTGATGGTTTGCGAGATAGGACTGAAACCAGTTTAGGCCTGTGGCCTCTATTCCGATTGCTTTTAGTCATTGAATCAGGATGTTGTGGTTGATGGCTGCAGATATGTCCAGGAATAAGAGGGTGAAACAGTGGTTTGGGTTTTGGATTTCTTGAATGAATTTGTTGAGGGAAGAGGTCAGGAGTGTCTCTACTCCATGGAAGGGGCGGAAGCAGTATTGTTAGCCATCAAGTATGTTGTGTTTGTCTAGGTGGTCATGGAGATGGTGTTGTATAGCTTTTTCAATTATTTTTGCTATAAATGGTAAGCTAGCTATGGGTCTGTAGGCTGAGGGGTCAAGGGGATCCAGATGTGTTTTTTCTGAGGATGGGATGGATTGAGAAGATTTTTAGGTAGTCAGGCATAATGCCTTGTCTCATTGAGGTTTGCGTGAGCTCTGTGAGCAGGGGTATGATTTTGTTGGTTATCAGCTTTAGCCAGCTTGCAGGACAGGGGTTGAGAGGGGAGATGGCTGTGTTGTGGTTTTTTATGATTGATTCTATAGTTCTGTTGCTTATGCTTACGAAGGTGTGCCGAGAGGGATGTGGTCATGTGTGATTGATGGTTGGAGGGTATAGGGCTGTGGCTGCTTTTGTTGGGCTCCGAAGTAGGTTGCTAATTGCTCTGGCGTGACTGGTGAGATGTTTGGGTTTTTGGGTGGGGTTATCGTGAGGTTCTTCATTAGACAATAGTTCCCTTGGGCCACTGAGAGAGGTTTTTTTGTTTATTAGGTTTGAGTAGTATGTTCGCTTGCACTGGTCGGTCTTGGTGCAGTATTCAGCCATGCAGATCATATAGAAGTGTCAGTCTATAGATAGGTTTGTTCTTCGCCAGTTGCACTCAATTCTGTGGAGCTTCCTTTTGTATTCTCCGAGTTCCAGGGTTACCATGGTGTTCTGGGGTTTTTGATCAGCTTTGAGGGTGGTGGTGCAGGTACTAAGGCTGCTTGTTGGGTTCTACTATTCCGAGATGAAAGAAATGTGTCAAAGTTTTCTGGTTAAGCATTTAGAAGAGGTGAGACACTGTTGAGGAAGGCTTCTTTATTGAATTTCTGGAACCGTCTTGAGTGCTGGGTGGGAGGGGGTTTTATTGGGGAATATTGGGAGTGATATGTGGAAGGTCATGAACTGCTGTCTGCTTTTGGGACATATCTGGAAAAACAGCTGTGGCAAGATTAAATGGCTTGATGGTGTCAGCCGTAGGAGACAAAAGAAAGAATAAAATAAAAATACCAAAAAAAGGAGCATCAGACCCAGAGCGAACTGATGCTACTGATGGCAGGCAGAAAGAAATCAAGCAGCTGACCAATGGAGGGGAAAAAAACCCCAAAAGACACATTTACCAGTGGACACGAAACATGTCTTAAGAGCTCTGCGGAAAATAAGCACTGGATAAGATGGAGCCATGCAAGGGGAAGATAAGTACGCAGGCATGGTGGAGCCTCCCCAAAAGCTTCCAATAGAAGCTGGGGAGCGTTCCCACAAGGGGCTCCATCAGTGATTTAACCCATACCTGAGGAAGGGCTTCCCTCTTGTCAACAGAGAATTCTCTTCTTCAATCTGAACTCCTTCTGCAAGCCCTCAAAGTGCCAACACACCCCAGCATCATCCACCAGCTAACCTAATGTAAGCATTTGGGCTATCCAAGTTTTATAACAACTAATTCATTTCATACTTCTGGAATGTTAACCATTGACAGATGATGTTAATAAGTAGTACATTTAAGACAAACTCTGAGAAAATATTTTTTCATTCCATGCATAATTAACCTTTGGAATTCATTGATGTAAGATGTAGTAAAAGCTGTTAGTCTAGTTGGGTTTAAAAGGCTTGGACAAAGGCTGCCGACATCAGCATCAAAGATGGCCGCATGACTTAAGCGCCAGCTAGCCCTGGCATAAAAACCACAAAGAAAGCTCACCAAAATCAGAGGAGGAGCAGAAAGCCATACAAAGAGTGGAGGAAGTTGTCGGTATGACGGCGAAAGGCAAAAAAGTCAATTTAAAAGACTTTGCTTACTTGGCTGAGGCTGGCCTGTCCACACCATGAACACAGGGTGACAAGATGACGGCAGCAGGCGGGAAAGCCATGGGGAACACGACCCAAGAGAACATGCCTAGGGACCAAGAAAGGGTCTCTCCCGCAGTGGCTACAGCTACAGTCCCTGATCATCAGGATGCCTTCCAAGCGGAGGTCCGTGCATGGTTCAAGGACTGCAAATACAAGCAGATATTGTGGCAGGCATTGATAGCCTGCAGGCAGAGCTGACTGACTTGGGTAATCGAGTGGAGGAGGTGGAGGAGCAGATGGACGAGCAATTGGAGTCGGTGGGTCCCCTGAGAACAAACTGCTCCTCCTTGATCAACAGCGTGAGAGCCTTGAGGAAAAAAGAGAGAAGATTTGGAAAATCTGTCAAGGTGGAATAATATTTGATTGAAAGGTACCCCTGAAGGGGAGCCTTCTGTGGACTGCTGTGGTGGAGAAAGATCTCTTTAAGGCCCTACTGCAGGCGGCTGGAGTAGAAATTGAGGGACTAGATTTTTGGACTGATTGTGCGCACCGAATGGCAGGCCTGATGGGGGGAAAAACAAGCCATGCAACATCATCACACGTTTTCACGATTATGGCATGAAAGAACGAGTACTGAGCAGGGACCGGACAGGACGACATTTAAAGTGTGAGACTTGCCTAATGCTGATTTAGCCCAAATTACTTTGCAGAAGCAGCACCAGATGAAGGATTTGTTGCTTAAGTTCCATGAGGAGGGAGTGCGATACAGATAGACCTTTCCGGTCAGGCTTAGTTTTATTTATAAAAGACAGAGATTGAGAGTGCGCTCTTGTGAAGCAGCAGTTCGAGCCTTTGCTGAGGCAGGATTAACTGGGCTAGAGCTTGGCTCGGGGACCGAGGGGACAGCTCAGAAGGAGCACCCGCAATGGCAGAATCAACCACGGCTGTCGCAGGCTTCGCCGCCAATCAGGCAATGCAGAACACCAGACAGCAGAAAGAGGGCCGACCTGACCATGGCTGAGCAAGATTGTTGCAATCACTGAGGGCCCTTTTCACTCTACTTGTTGAGTCATAGGCCTAAGGAGTTTGTTTTTGCTGGATTAGTGCTTAGTGTTATATGGAGAGGTGACTGGGGGAGCGGTAGAAGTCGGGCGGTGTTGATGGTGGGGAGCGGAGCATGTTTGAATATTGTTTGGAATGAAAGAAGGGTTAGGTTTGAATGTTGCATATAGGGGGAGAGAGGGACTGGGAAATTGGTGGGGGTTTGGAGAGGAAAGGGGGTAGTTGGGAGGCTGGGTGGGTGAGGACAAGAGGAGCAATGAACATAAGATATGCCATACTGGGTCAGACCAAGGTCCATCAAGCCCAGTATTCTGTTTCCAACAGTGGCCAATCTAGGTCATATGTACCTAGCAGTTTCCCCAAGGGACACAGGTTCCACAATGCTTGTATTGGTTCAAGCATTGATATCCTGGGTCCCTTCTTAATAATGGTTTATGGACCTTTCCTCCAGGAACTTGTCCAAACCTTTTTTAAACCCAGCTACACTAACAGCCTTTACTACATCCTCCGGTAACAAATTCCAGAGTTTGATTACACGTTGAGTGAAAAAATATTTTCTTTTATTAGTCTTAAATAGTTTACCCTGTAGCTTCATTGCACGTCCCCTAGTCTTTCTATTTTCTGATAAGGTAAACAATTGATCTACGTTTACCCTTTCCACTCCGTTCATTAATTTATAGACTTCTATCATATCTCCCCTCAGCCGTCTCTTTTCCAGGTTAAAGAGCCCTAACCTTTTTAGCCTTTCTTCATAAGAGTATCCTTCCATCCCGTTTACCATTTTGGTGGCTCTTCTCTGAACCTTTTCTAAAATCGCTATATCCTTTTTAAGATACGGCGACCAGAATTGCACACAATATTCAAGGTGCGGTCTCACCATGGAACGATTTAGAGGCATTATAATATCTTTTGTTTTATTTTCCATTCCTTTCCTTATCATACCTAGCATTCTATTTGCTCTCTTGGACGCCGCTGCACACTGGGCCGAGGGTTTTAACATGGTATCCACAATGACGCCTAAATCTTTTTCCTGGGTGGTAGTTCCTAATGTGGAACCTTGCATCGTGTAACCATAGTTTGGGTTGTTCTTCCCTAGGTGCATAACCTTGCACTTGTCCACATTAAATTTCATCTGCCATTTTGATGCCCAGTCTTCCAATTTATCAAGATCCTCTTGCAATTTTCCACAATCCTCTTGGGTTTTAACAACTTTAAATAGTTTTGTGTCATCTGCAAATTTGATAACCTCACTCGTTATTCCACTTTCCAGGTCATTTATGAATATGTCAAAAAGCAGCGGACCCAGCACAGATCCCTGGGGTACACCACTATTCACCTTTCTCCATTGGGAAAATTAGCCATTTAGCCCTACCCTCTGCTTTCTATCTTTTAACCAGTTCTTGATCCACAATAGTACACTGCCTCCTATCCCATGACTCTTTAGTTTTGCCAAAAGTCTCTCATGAGGGACCTTGTCAAAGGCTTTCTGAAAGTCCAGATACACAATATCAACCGACTCACCTTTGTCCACCTGATTATTCACTCATTCAAAATTACATAACAGATTAGTAAGACAAGATCTTCCTTGTCTAAAGCCATGTTGGCTGTCTCCCATTAGGTCATGACTATCTACATGCTGAGTAATTTTATTCTTTATGATGGTTTCTACCATTTTTCCCAGTACTGATGTCAGGCTCACCGGTCTGTAGTTTCCCGGATCACCCCTGGAACCCTTTTTAAAAATTGGTGTTACATTGGCCATCCTCCAATCTTCAGGTATTAGAGATGATTTTAATGATAGTTCACAGATTACTAATAGCAGGTCTGCAATCTCATATTTCAGTTCTTTCAACACCCTTGGATGTATACCATCCGGCCCAGGTGATTTGCTACTCTTCAGTTTATCTAATAGTTGTAAGACATCTTCCCGATGTATCGATATTTCCTTCAATTCTTCCGCACCTTTAAATACCACTTCAATCATGGGTAACATCCCTACATCTTCCTCAGTAAAGACTGAAGCAAAGAATTCATTCAGTCTCTCCGCTATCGCCTTGTCGCCTCTTAGTGCTCCTTTAACCCCTTTATCATCTAATGGACCAACTGACTCTCTCACAAGTTTTTTGCTACGAATGTACTTGAAAAGGTCTTTACTTTGCGTTTTTGCTTCCGCAGCAAGCTTCTTCTCAAATTCTCCCTTTGCCTGCCTTATCAATGCCTTGCATTTGACTTGCCAGTGCTTGTGCTGTTTCCAGGTTTCATCGTTTGGCTCTTTTTTCCATTTCCTGAAAGATACTTTTTTGGCAACAGCAGCCTCTCTGACCTCACCTTTAAACCATGCTGGCAGTTTTTTGGACTTCCTTCCACTTTTCTTAAAGCGTGGAATACAGCTGGTCTGGGCTTCCAAGATAGTATTTTTCAACAACAGCCAAGCCTGATGTATGTCTTTAACCTTTGCAACTGCTCCTTTTAGTTTTTTCTTAACTGTTTTCCTCATTTTATCATAGTCTCCCTTTCGAAAGTTAAAAGGTAGTACTGTGGATTTCCTTACTATCCCCTCCTCCACTAATTAAATCAAAGGCGATCATGCTATGATCACTATTGCCAAGTGGCCCCAACAACCTTATCTCTTGCACTACATCTGGTGTTCCACTAAGGACTAGGACTAATATGGCTTCCCCTCTGGTCGGTTCATGAACCAGCTGCTCCAAGCAGCAGTCATTTATTTCATCTAGGAACTTTATCTCCCTAGCATGTCCTGACGTGACACTGACCCAGTCGATACCGGGGTAGTTGAAATCACCCATTATTATTACTGCGCTGTAACTTTTGTTAGCTTCCTTGATTTCTTTGAGCATTTCATCATCCATTTGGTCATTCTGGCCAGGCGCTCGATAGTACACCCCCACTGCCATTGCCTTCCCCCTTTTACATGGAATTTCAATCCATATAGATTCTACAGCAGATTTTGTTTCCTGCAAAACTTTAATCCTTTCTGACTCAATGCCCTCTCTAACATAGAGAGCAACCCCTCCACCAATTTGATCAGCTCTATCATTACGATGTGGGCGACAGCGAATACAGCGCAAGGGTTGGCCCAGTTGTCCGATGTTGTTGGCGGCAGCCTGGCCTAGCCATGGGAGAGAATGGCCAGGTAGATGAGGGGAGGAAGGAGGTGAGATTCAACTTGAAGAGGGGGGAGAGAAGGAAGATTTTGTTAATAGGTGAGCTGAAAATTGTGACACTTAATGTAAAGGGGTTTAACTCACCCTTTAAGTGCCAAAAATTGTATAAGGAAGTGGCACGTCAGAAAGCGTCAGTTTTTGTTGCTAGAGACGCACTTGTGTGCTCATGAAGCATTGGTGGCTTCCCGGCAATACACTATTCAGCTTTTTGCATCAAATACAGTGGAACAAAAAGAAAAGGGGAGGGGATGGTGATTCTTGTTGCTTCCAAATTGAGGGTAGAAATAAATACCGTGATTCGGGATCGAGGGGGGTGATACTTATTGGTGCAGTTGAAGACTGGCAAAGAATGGTTTTGTGTCGCTAACGTTTATGCACCTACAGGGCTACAGGCAGCTTTTTGGGATGCCTTGGCAGATGGATTGGCCAAGTTGGGAGAGGGGATATTGATTTGTGGGGGAGACTAACTTGAAGTGGGACCTGGGGAGGGATGTTACGGGGAGGGGAGCAGGGTGGAAAGCAGATAGTGTTTGGTACCAGCAGTTTGTTAAGCAGCACCGTTTGATAGATGTCTGTTGTTTTTATCACCCGGGTAAACGGCAGTTTTCATTTTGTTCCCCCATCCATGGCTTTTATTCCCTGTTAGATGCTCTGTGGTTGGGGAAGGAGGTAGTGGGGAGGCTTCGGGGAGCCAAGATGGAGGTTATAACATGGACAGACCATGCACCGGTAAAGGTGAGGTTGTCTGTGAGAGGGGGAGAGTGGGAACTCCAATTCTGGAAACTGAATGAATCACTGTTGGAGGATGTGTGGATGTTAAATGAGCTGGAGCAACTGAAACCAGAATATTTTAGTATGAATGACGATGGGGAGGTAGGGTGGGGGGTGGTGTGGGATGGATTTAAAGCAGTTTTGAGAGGGGTTCTGGTCAAATTGGGGGTTCGAATAAAGAGGGAACGAGAGGCACACTAGGTACAGGTTTCTTCGGCGTTAATCGAGTCTGGAGGAGGCTGATGCAAGGGAGCCAGGGAGGGGGGAGTATATGGGGCAAGTATTGGCGGCTCGAGCGCAAATGAATGCATTGAAAGCTGTGGCTATTCGTTACCGCATGCAACTACTCCGCCAAGAGCTTTTTTTTTTAAAGGGGGTAATAATGTTGGGAAATATACGGCTCAATGTTTAAAACAACGCAAGATGAGATCCCAGATTAAAACAGCAGGGGGCTCGCTTATCTTTATCGAGCCGAGCAAGAGATTAGGACAGCATGCGCTACATTTTATCAGACCCTCTATGCAGCCGCCCCATCTCGCCCAGAGGGTCATCACATCTTTAGCTATTTAGGGTCCATACCTCTGCAATGCTTAGAAGTGATGGAACAGCAGGCACTGGATATAGCGATCGGGGGAGGAAGTATTACAAGCTATTAAGATGCTTAAGGTAGATAAAGTCCCAGGCCTAGATGGGCTAATGGCCCGCTTTTACAAAAAAAATTGGTGGTGTCCTGGTGGGCCATTTGGCGCAATTGTTTAACCTGCCCAGAGAGAGAGGCCTTGGCAGATATGAGGGGGCTGAGCAGGAATATCTTTGATACCAAAAGAGAGGAAAGATCCACAGGTCTGTGCTTCCTATCGACCCATCTCTCTGCTTAAACTAGACATGAAGTTGGCGGCTAAAATTTTGGTGAACTATTTTAATGAGGTGATTGGGCAACTGATTCACGAGGACCAGGCTGGCTTCATGCCTGGCCGACAGGTAGCAGATATTCCCAAAGTTCTTAATTTGGTATGGTCGGCTGGGCGGATGAATGACCCGGCCCTATTACTTTCCCTAGATGCTGAAAACGTATTCAACCATGTGTCCTCGACTTTCCTGTTTCAAGTGCTCGAACGGATGGGGTTCGGCAAGGGCTTTTTGGGTTAGATGAGAGCTTAATATCAGAAACCAAAGGCGTGCATCCAGGTTAATGGAGATATTCTAGCTTTTTTCCTCAGTAACAGAGTACACGTCAGGGGTACCCCGTGCCACCCTTCCTATTTGCTCTGTCACTGGAGCCCCTAGTAGCACAGGTTAGGATGAGCGCAGATACATGGGGTATTGTGATTGGACAGAGATTATCATATATCATTTTTTGTGTATGATATTATTTTGACAGTTACCCGCCCACATATTTCTCTAACTCTGATTATGTGGAAAATATGGGAATATGGACGATTGGTAGGGTTTCTTATAAATTGGACCAAATCTGAAATATTGAATTTGACGGTACTTGATGAATAGTGGGACTGCTTGCAAGAAGGATATCCCTTTTGCTGGGTGAAACAATCTACCCAGTACCTGGGGGGTAGAAATTGGGAGCCGGCAGGGGTATTTATATGAACTGAACTTTAGGAAATTGTTGGGGGCAGTGGAGAGTATACTAAGTGGATGGGAATGGGGTTATGTCTCATGTCTCTTGGTTTGGATGTATCGTGGTGATAAAAATGCTCTTGCTTCCACGCTTTCTCTTCTTCCAGATTTTGCAGATACTAGTGCCTCCAAGGGTTTTACAGCAGTTACAAAAGAAGGTAGAGCAATTCATTTGGCAGAATCGAGCCCCTAGGGTGACAGCACAGATTTTGTAAGGGACATGGGCGGAGGGTGGCCTATAGGGCCCCAAATTTTAAGAAGTATTATGCAGCTGAACAGGGAGCGACAGTAACATTGGGTGCTATTGTAGGAGGCCTCTCTCCCCCCCAGCAGCCCTGGAATGCATGGTCTGGCAGGGTGGACGGTGGAGGGGGATTAAACTCTTTGTATGTAACACCCTGTCGATATGGCAGCAGTATTTGGCAGAAGTACTGGGGAGTAAGCAGTACTCACAGATGTTATCATTGATGGCATGTTTTGGGGTGGGAGAAGGTCTGGGAATAGCAGTACTCCATCGGTGGGCAGAGCAGGGTTTTGGTCAGGTCCACAGATACAAAGGGGGAGGGGGAGTGTGGGATTTTGAGGGGATACGGAACTTTTGCCGACTGGCAGAGCGAGACCACTACAATTATCTTCAAGTATGCATCTTATGGTGGCAAGAGGTATGGCTAGATCTCTGGAAAGAGAGGGGCTGGTTTGAAGTTACCTGTTTGGGGGCCCTGGGATGGAAAGGAATTCTGTCTTGGATCTATCGCGGGCTAACTATATGGAGACCTGAGAAACTGGGTTATATGACTAAATGGGAGCAAGACTTGGCAGTGATGTGGGAAATAGAGGAATGGGAAGTGATAGTCCAGGATATAGTAAAGCTGACAGTAGCCACTCCCTTACAAGAGAACAGGTATAAATTGCTTTTCCAGTGGTAACAAATGCTGGAGAGGATGTGCAAGGCAAGAATAAGGCTGTCGGATGACAGTTGGAGACAGTGTGGAGAGAAGATACATTGTTACATATGTGGTGGGAATGTTGAGTGGTTCAACAATATTGGGGAGAGGTTATTGCAGAAACCACAGGTTGCAAGTTGCCACAGTTCCCTGCTATATTCCTACTTCATCCGAGATGGCTACAGTGCCCATGAAACTACAGGGAGTGATGCGGCATTGTACTGTAGCAAGATATGCTATACGATTGGCTGACCTGTATTGGATGCACAAACTGACTGGTATCAAAAGGGGTAGAGGGGAGGACACTGATCAACAGAAGGGAGGGGTGTGGAAGTGACTGGAAGGCTGGGGGGGGGCAGTAAAGGTACCTACATTAAGAGGATGGAGAAAAGGTGTGAGGATGCAAAAAGGGAAGTAAGTGTTCAAGGGGGAATAGTGTAGGGAGTGGGGGAGGGGAGGGGAGGGAGAAAGGGGGAGGATTTTAATGTGCCTTGTTATGTAAGGTTGGATTGTTATTGTATGGTTGGATTGTAGTGGTTTGAAAAAGTTAACTTCTTTTAAACCACACATCAAAAACAAGCAGGAAGATGTGGGCAGAACAAAAGCAATTCAAAATACACACAAGCCAGTTAAATCCTGGAAAGCAATGAGCACTAATGCTCGAAGCTTAGCCAACAAAGTTCCGGACCTGGAAGCCCTAATGGTGGAAATGGATTTGGACATTGTGGCCATTACAGAAACTTGGCTAAATGAATCGCATGATTGGGATATAGCCATAGCTGGCTATAATCTATTCAGAAGAGACAGAGAAAATGGAAGTGGAGGAGTAGTAGCCTTGTATGTCAAGGGCAATATTAAAGCTACTGAAATGCAGGGGGCATGGGGAAAAGAAGCAGCGCTCTGGATTGTGTTGGAAAGAGGAGATGGCACAGTCATCCATACTGCTGTAGTATACAGACCTCCGACACAAACTGAAGAGATAGATAACAAATTGATTATAGATATTGCCAAGATAGCCACAAAGTGAGAAGCGATCATATTGGGTGACTTTAATCTACCTGTTGTGGATTGGATTACTCCTTCTGCAAATCTGGAAAGAAGCAAAATAAATTGTGGATGCTCTCCAAGACGCATTACTTAGACAAGTGGTGATAGAGCCAACCAGGGAAAGCTCAACGCTGGATTTAGTGCTCAACAACGGTGATAGTGTGTCGAATGTCTGCGTGGGTGCCCCTGTGAGCAGCAGCGATCATCACACGGTGTTGTTTGAGATAAAAGCCATGGTACAGGCCAATCATAGCAAGCTCAAGGTCCTAAACTTCAAAAACACAGACTTCAATAAAATGGCCAAGTACCTAAAGGAGGAGCTGACAGGGTGGAAGGAGATAAGGGAAGTGGAATTGAAATGGGCTAAACTAAAGGTGGCAATAAAAGGGGCAACAGATAAATATGTAAGAAAAGTAAACAAAAACAAGAGGAGAAGAAAACCTATTTGTTTTTCCAAAGAAGTGGCTGCTCAAATAGAGGCAAAAAACACAGCTTTCGCAAAATTCAAAAGCTTGCAAACAGAAAAACACAGAAATGAATACAGGATCAAACTCAAAGAGACAAAGAGAGAAATAAGGATAGCAAAATCAAAGCAGAGGAAAAGATGGCTAAAAATGTGAAGTGTGGCGACAAAACTTTCTTCAGGTATATTGGAGAAAGGAAGAAGATCAGAGGTGAAATTGCAGGACTCAGAAGTGCTGGGAACGCACTCCTGGAAAGTGACATTGAAAAAGCGAAATTGCTAAACGAATACTTCTGCTCTGTTTTTACTAAGGAAAGTCCTGGAGGACGACCACCTGTGACTCCCAAATATAAAACCAGGAATGAAGTAGATACCACACCATTCACAGAAGATGAAGTGTTAGAACAACTTGCAAAACTGAAAGTGGACAAGGCCATGGGACCAGATGAGACACATCTCAGGATACTGAAAGAGCTCAGAGAGGTTCTTGCAGGGCCGTTAAAGGATGTTTTTAACAAATCCTTGGAAACAGGAGAGGTTCCTCAGGACTGGAGAATGGCTGACGTCGTACCTCTACACAAAAGTGGTGACAGGGAAGAAGCGTCAAACTACAGGCCTGTGAGCCTTACCTCAGTGGCGGGAAAAGTAATGGAGGCGCTCCTGAAAGAGCGAATTGTGAACTTTCTCAAAGCCAACAGGTTGCAAGATCCGAGGCAACATGGTTTTACCGAAGGATGATCTTGCCAAACAAATCTGATTGAGTTCTTTGACTGGGTGACCAGGGAACTAGATCAGGGGCATGCGATGGATGTCATCTACCCGGATTTCAGCAAAGACTCTGATACTGTTCCTCATAGGAGGCTTATCAATAAACTCAGTAGTTTGGGGATAGATCCCAAGATGGTAAATTGGATCAGAAATTGGTTGACTGACAGACGACAGAAGGTGATGGTACAAGCAGCTCACTCGGATGAAAGGAAAGTGATTAGCGGGGTGCCTTAGGGGTCGGTCCTGGGCCCGGCACTGTTCAATGTATTTGTGAGTGATATTGCTGAAGGACTGCATGGAAAAGTCTGTTTATTTGCAGATGACAAAAAATTGCAAGAGTGGACTCCCCCGAGGGAGTGGTTAACATGAGGAATTATCTACAAAAGCTGGAAGAATGGTCTAATGCTTGGCAATTAAGATTTAATGCGAAGAAGTGCAGAGTCATGCACTTGGGAAGCAGAAATCCAAGGGAAATGTACGCGATACGGGGCGAGAGATTGGTGTGTACGGATCAGGAGAAAGACCTTGGAGTAATTATTTCTGAAGATCTCAAGGTGGCAAAACAGTGCGACAAGGCGGTGGTAAAAGCCAGGAGGATGTTGGGCTGCATATGAAGAGGAATTAGCAGCAGAAAGGAAGAGGTACTTATGCCACTGTACAAGTCACTGGTGAGGCCTCACTTGGAAAACTGTGTTCGGTTTTGGAGACCATATCTTGCAAAGGATGTAAAAAGAATGGAAATTGTTCAGAGGAAGGCGACCAAAATGCTTTGGAGCCTGCGTCAGAAGCCTTATGAGAAGAGACTTGAAGACCTAAACATGTACACTTTGGAGGAGAGGAGGGACAGGGGAGATATGATTCAGACCTTTAAATACTTAAAGAGAAATAATGAACAAACAAACCTCTTCCAAAGACGGAGAAGCTGCAAAACTAGAGGGCATAACATGAAGCTTGTCAGACGGCTGCCTAGGGTGAGAACTTACACAATCTTGACGATGCATATATTCATATGATTATTGCAAGGTATTGTGGGTATTGTAGTTCATTCACTCCCAAACACAGCTGATGACAATAATTTGAGTTGTGAAACCAAGTGGTAAGATCAATAAAATACTTCTTTTATTGATGGGGTTTAATTCACCCAGCACATGTATGCTTGATAGCACTATAAATGAGGTTACTTGCTTGCAGTGTTTAAAAATAGATAACAAAAAGTCACAAAGTAAACCAGAAACAACCTTCAGCTTGTCAGGCAATTAGCTAATGTTTTCTTAGCAAATAATTACCAAATACAAAGGCACAAAGAAAAGAATAAACTTTGCTGGTTAGGTTAACTTCTGCTTATTTTCCACGCAGATCTCAGCAGTGATTCTCCCTTGCTCACCCACACAATCAGGTGCAGCCCTAATTACTATCAATGGACCAGCTGAAAGCCTTTAGCTGGCTGGCTGCTACTGTGTGAGCCCAAATCCTGCTTTAAGAGCTGTTTGCAGTGGAAATAAAGAACAAAGTTAGGTTTCTTTGTGATGGCTGATGTGTTTGCTCACGGAAAACTAGCAATAGCATTTAGATAGAGAACAGTCCATATAAATAGTTTCATTTGCTGTATCTCCCTCTTCATCAATCAGCATATGGTCACTATCATACATTGGCACAGACGGGTCTTTCATTAAGGCACTATCATGAGAATGCTTATTCCCTGGCTGCCATTCTCTGTTATAGATAGGGTCTGGATCAATGTTCATACCTGAGCCTCTCCTGCTATCATTATTCCTCTCTGTATAGCCTGGCCAATATGTAACCCAATTCTGATGTCCAGCCTTCCAATCTTGATCCCTGGACACTGGATCTTCTCTCACATACCTTCTGGCCTTGGTCTGAAAGTCCCTTCCACATGCAGTCTTCTCTCTTCCAGGTAGCCACTGGTGATTCCTATCTCTGCCACTCCATTCCTCTGGCTGAATCCAGTCCAATGGACTCTGCTGGCTTTTGGAATACCTCCCAGTATGAGTACTGCCTTGGAATCTCCCAGACCTTCCAATGGCCTTTCTTCTCTTCCTTCCAGAGAGTTTCCTTCTCTCTCTATCTGCTTGGCTTTTGCTGAAGCTGTTCTTCAAACTCTCCTTGAAGCTGTTATCTGAAGAATAATCTCTATTCTTATTCTTTCCTAATGTGTGCTGCTCCCTAACACAGCGCAGCTGTCTTGAATCAGGCCCTGCCCTTTGAGATGAGTGCTTAGGGATTACCTCATAGCTCTCTTGATTGCACACACATTTTCTCACTTCAGCCCCTCTCATGGCTGCTGGAAACCTGGTGCATTCTGGGACTGGTAGTCTTTTATGTGAAAACTCTGTTTTCTCACTTCTACCAGAACTGACAGGTTGCTTGTTCAGAGTCACATCATCTTTTCTATAGCTCCTACCTGAGCTATGATAAGCTTCCTTATCACAAGCTACAATGTGGTAAATTGAACGGCAATGTCAGGAAATACTTTTTCACTGAAAGGGTGGTGGATGCTTGGAATGCGCTCCTGATGGAAGTGGTTTGGGCAAATACGGTGACGGAGTTCAAAAGGGCATGGGACAGACACAGTGGATCCCTTTACAGCAACAAGAAAATATCAAAATAATCTGAACCATCTAATTCCTTAACAAATAGGGGTGTACTACAAGGAGTGGTGGGATCACCCCTAAACAAAGACATGGGGAAGGGGGGCCTGCACCAATGTTCCCTCTAATTTTCTGTAGGCTGTGTGCGCATAATATTTCAGCTGTGTGCAGCTTTTGAAGGAAGGTTAAATTTTTGTGCGCCACATAACGACACTCGGAGCTATATACTTTAAAATTTGACTACATGTCAGAATACAGTATGTACACCACATTGATTGCACTAGAAAATATTGTAGAACTTGTGAAAACCATAAATACACAACAACTTTTAAATTTTAAGATGTCTGTGTTGTTTTCTATCAGAATCAGAACCGTAATTTTTGTGCGCTCTGTTGCAAAGTATGTGCGCTCGCTCGGCAAGGTGTGTGCGCGCGCACACGCGCACAGCTTAGAGGGAACAGTGGCCTGCACAGAGCGGCAGGTGTACCTACTCTGGACATCATACTGGGTAGACAAGATGGACCATACTGGTCTTTATCTGCTGTCATTTACTATGTTACTATGTTCTTAATGGGAAAAAAAAAAGACTTGGACAAGTTCTTGGATGAAAAGTCCATAAACCATCATTAAGGTGAACTTGGATAAATCTACTGCTTATCCCTGGGATAAGCAGCATGGAATCTGTTTATCTTTTGGAATGGTTATGGTTGTATTTATTTGATATACGGCAGATTTGTATTCAAGCTATGCAGTTCACAATAAAATAAAAATATAAACACATAAAATAAATGTCATTTTTCTGAAAGAAAAGAGTCAGTATCAATACACACAAATAGGCCATACAAAGGGAAAAAAAGGGGCAGAAAAGATGGGGACCAGACAGTGAAAAAGGTCAACAGGCATAAGAGGACTACACCAAGTACTTGTGACCTGGATTTACTACTACTGGAAAAAAAGACAGTGGGCTTGATAAGATATTTGGTCTGACCCAGTATGGCAAATCTTATGTTCTTATGACATTTAACAGACTGAATGCAAGAAATTTTATAGCTGCTCCTGTCTGGGGTAGGGAAGGTTTATTGTTTTTTTAGTACAAACTCATGGGATTTTATTAATTGATACATTTTGAAGAAACAAGCTTGATGCATCTCAAAGAACTTTAGATTATAACTGCCTTTAGGCAGGGGAATATCTAAGTGAGCACCTGAGGCAGTGGAGGGTTAAGCGACTACCCAAGATCACAAGGACCATCTGTGGGAGAAGCAGGTTTGAATCTTGCCTCCCCTGGTTCTCAGCCCACTGCTCTAACCACTAACCTATTCCTCCACTCCACTGTAGCTAGACAGATTTTGGATTCAAATGGCAAGAGAACTAATATCAGTTAATGTGAAGGGGATAAAGAAGGTAGGCACAGGCTACTGAAATCTAATACTTAAAAATATTTGGGAGGGAGGAATTACAATATTAGCTCAAGAACATGCTTAATCCTTTTGATAGTTCATTTATTTGTTGCGACTTGAATCAGATGTTTTGTCATTTTGCTACATGGACTACAAAAAGAGACTGCTATGACTGGAGAGAAATCTGCAACTGTAAGTATTTACTTCTGGGAATTTTTCTAAATCTTGGTAAAAAAGGAATTCTTTAGATTAAAGCTGATTAATCTGCGAATCCAGTGTATTTCTTAAATCAGTCAGGGCCTAGTATCAGCAAATAGCTTTTAGTTAAATTAAAAACTCAACAGGTAGCTTTCAGTTTAAGTTTAAAACCCAGAAGAGAGCTTTTAGTTTAAATACAATAATCAGTCAGGGCCTAGTAGAAGCAAAGAGCTTTCAGTTTAAATTTAAAACACAGCAGAAAGCTTTCTGGTTAAAATTAGAACCCAAGCATCCCTCAATCCAAGCAAGGGCTGTGTGAATCACTCAGGAAATTGGTCACAGATTACCTTAGAAGCACAGGACAGGGTACTGTGTAGTAGTCAGTTTTTAACAAGTCTTCTTTCCCTCCCTCCCTCCCTCCCCAACAACCACCCACCCCTGGGATAATTGTAGCTTTATAGGTGCTTAAAGGAAAGGAGGTGCCATATTCACACTCAGGTGCAGCTGTTTATCCTCATCAGGCATACATTAAGGACCCGAGATTAATTAAGCTTCAGGTGAACAAAGTACTTTAAACGTATTAGGTATAGTTCTATTAGTATAACTGTCCGTAGCAACCCTTAGTAAGTAAAGAACTTAAATACCTAACCACAACCTTAAAACTAAGATGCAGACAGCAGTCCAGCAGCGAGATGGGGATTTTCCAGTCTTTTGCATCAAGTGTCACACATATGATTTTCTCCCAGTTGGTTAAGTGTGCACTAGGTGCAAGGAGCTCTCTGCTCTCAGGGAACGAGTCCTATCTTTGGAGGCTAGAGTAGCAGATTTGTAAGACATAAGGAAGACAGAGAGATACATAGACGAGACCTATAGGGATATAGTACTAAAGTCCCACCTCGTCTGGCAGCACCCCTGTTGCCATGGAGGAGAGCGGTCACGTGACAGGAGAGCATCACCCTAGTGCAGCAGGAAGTGATCCTGTAGCTAGGCCCTGTCCTCCAGGTGAAATAAAACCCTCTTGCACAGAGGAAGTTTCTCCAGGGCCATATGCCCACGAGGAAAGGTTTAGGACAGTTGCTATAGTTGGCGATTTGATCATTAGGCATGTAGATAGCTGGGTAGCTATTGGACGTGAGGATCGCCTGGTAACATGCCTGCCTGGTGCAAAGGTAGCGGACCTCATGCACCATCTCAACAAGGTCTTAGATAGTGCTGGGGAGGAGTCTGCATTCTTGGTACATGTCGGTACCAATGAAATAGGAAAGTGTGGTAGGGAGGCTCTGGAGATTAAAATTTAGGCTTTTAGGGAGGAAGTTGAAATCCAGAACTTCCAGGGTGGCATTCTCCGAAATGCTTCCAGTTCCACGTGCAGGACCCAAAACGCAGGCAGCGCTCCGGAGTCCCAATTTCATGGATGAGAATGGTACAAGGATGAGGGTTTTGGATTTGTTAGGAACTGGGGAACATTCTGGGGAAAGGAGGGACTCTTCCAAAGGGATGAGCTCCACCTTAACTGGAACGGAACCAGGCTACCTTTAAAAAGGAGATAGAGCAGTTTTTAAACTAGATAATAGGAGAAAGCCAACAGTCACCCAAGAGCGCATGGTTCGGAACAATGCATCCTTCCTACCGATAAGCAGATTAATATGAATAAAATACAGTCTCTAAAATGCTTGTATGCAAATGCTAGAACTCTAAAAAATAAGATGGGAGAGTTAGAATATATAGCACTACATGAGAGGTTAGTTATGATTAGTATTTCAGAGACATGGTGGAAGGACAACCAGTGGGACACTTTGATACCTGGGTACAAACTATATCGTAATGATAAAGAAGATCAAATTGGTGGAGGGGTTGCACTCTATATTAGAGATGTGTGATAAGGAAGCTTATCATAGTTCAGGAAGGAGCTATAATAGAGGTGAAGTGACTCTGAACAAGCAACCTGTCTGTTCTGGTAGAAATAATAAAACAGAATGTTTCCATAAAAGACTACAAGTCCCAGAATGCACCAGGTTTCCAACAGCCATTAGAAGAGCTGAAGTGGGGAAACGTGTGTTCAATCAGGAGGGCTATGAGGTAATCCCCAAGCACTCATCTCCAAGGGCAGGGCTTGATTCAGCACAGCTGCGCTGTGCTAGGGTGGAGCATTCATCTAAGCAGGATAAAGGTAAAGTTTATTCTACAGAGAATCATCTTCTTAATCAGAAGCATCTTGATCAGCCTGAGGATCATCATCATCAGCAGAAGCCAGAGCTGATGGACAGAGAGAGAAAGAAACACTTTGGAAGAAAGAAGAGAAAAGCATTTGGGAGGTCTAGGAGGAGTCCATAGCAGTACGTATACTGGGAGGCATTCCAGAGGCAAGCATACACCATTGGACTGGGGAAAGCCAGAGGAGTGGGGTTGCAGAGCCAGGAATCCCCGAACGGCACCTGTGAGGGAGACGGCTGCACTTGGAAGGGACCCTAAGACCAGTGCCAGAAGGTATGTGAAGAGAGATCCAGTGTCCAGGGATCTTGATTGGAAGGCTGGACATAAGAACTGGACTACATACTGGCCAGGATATTTAGAGAGGAACTCTAACAGCAATGGAAGCTCAGGTATGAACACTGATCCATGCCCTAGCTCTTCACTGGGAAGACAGCAGGAAAACAAGTATTGTCCTGAGAGTGTTCCATTGAGAAATTCCTCTGTGCCAATCCATGATATTGAACCCATGATAGTTGAAGAAGGGGAAGATGTTATAAATGGGGATTTTGAATACATGGATTGCTCTCTGTCTAAACGTCTGTGGTAATATGCTGTTACAAAATACAACAACCATCACAAAGAAATATAAACCTGTTCTTTGATCTACTCAGAAAAGCTTCTGAGTAGGATTTGAGCCACGTAATAGAAAGTAAACCAGCCAAGAGGTTTTCAGCTGGTAATTGTTAGCAATTGAGCCTTGCCTAATTGCCGGTGAGCTCTGAAGGGACACTTCTGAGTGTGTGTGAAGATACAAGAAGTTATCCCTGAAAAAGAACAGTTTTTTTTCCTACTTTGTGGGTTTTGTTTGTTCATTGAAGCACTGTTAAGAAGATATTAACAGGAGCCTACAGAAAAGACCTTTCTGTTCCCATCAAGGTCTTTATGCTTTGATTTGATTGCTTAACAAGTTCAGCTGTTGTTTTTCCTTATTTGTTTTTCTAAGTATAATACTGAAAGCAAGTATTCCTTTTTATGTGCTACCAAGTATATCTGTGTTGGGAGAAATAACCCCATAAATAAAATATCTTCTTGGCTTTACACTCGAGCAAGCACAACTAATTTAATTTGAACGGCTGAGTCTGGTATGAATGGACTACATTTCCCACAATCCTTTGCAAGTCATATTAATATTTGCCTTTGCCAAGACTGTGGACATTCTCACCCAGCGCCCCCGTTTACAGACGGCACCGAGTCACAAAGGATTAAAGTTTTGCAGGAAACAAAATTCACTGTAGAAAAACTCTATGGATTGAAATTCCATGTAAAAAGGGAAAGGGGAAAGCAATGGCAGTGGGTGTATATTATTGACCGCCTGGCCAGAATGAACAAATGGATGATGAAATGCTCAAAGAAATCAGGGAAGCTAACAAAAGTTACAATACAGTAATAATAATGGGTGATTTCAATTACCCCAGTATCGACTGGGTCAGTGTCATGGCAGGATATGCTAGGGAGAAAAAGTTTCTAGATGAAATAAATGGCCGTTTCTTGGAGCAGTTGGTTCATGAACTGACCAGAGGGGAAGCCATTTTGGAGCTAGTCCTTAGTTGAACCCAAGATCTGGTGCAAGAGATAATAAATGAAGGTAGAAAGGTAAGGAAATCCACAGTATAACGTAGTTACTCACCTGTAACAGATGATCTCCGGGAACAGCAGGAATTGAATCTTCACATATGGGTATCATAAGCATCGATGGAGCCCATGCAGGAACAATCCCCAGCGTCCAATAGGAAAGCTTTTGGGAGCATCCCACTGTGCCTGCGCCACTGCCTTCCTACCTTTCCAACTCTCCCTCTTCATTTGAGTTTATAGCTGAGACAAAGGAGAAGGAGAGAGAAAGAGAGAGATACAACTCCTAGGGGAGGTGGGTCTGTTGTAAAGACTCAATTTCTGCTGTTCCCGGAGATCACTTGTTACAGGTGAGTAACTACACTATCTCCAGGAACGTAGTCTTCACATATGGGGACTTTCCAGCTGAGAGATGCCAGGGAGATGACACCAGCCAGCTGCGAAACCCAGGGTGAGATGGGTCATGCTTCCTCCCATGGATCTCTGGCATCGAAACCCGGGACGGCGGGTTGGAGCTGTTATAAGTCTGAAAGAGATGCTGGAGAACAGCTTGGCCAAACGAGGCATCCCGACAGGAGTCCTTGTCTAAGCAGTAGTGGGCTGCAAAGGTGTGTACCGAAGCCCAAGTGGCTGCTCTGCAAATGTCGTCAATGGACACTGAGCGAAGGTTAGCCATAGAGGCTGCCATTGCTCTTACATTGTTAGCTGTGACATAACCTTCAAAAGAAAGTCCCTTGCTCTCATAGACAAAGGATATGCTGTCTGCAATCCAGTTAGAGAGTTTGCTTGGAATCTGGTAATCCAAGATGACTGGAGTCAAAGGCAACAAAAAGCTGAGAAGTCTTTCTATGTTGCTTAGTTCTCTGAAGATAAAAAGCTAAAGCTCTTTTACAATCCAGAGTATGAAGATTCCTTTCTGCATTAGAGGTGTAAGGCCTAGGGAAGAATACAGGAAGATAAACTGAATGGTTTAAATGAAAAGGTAAAACCACCTTTGGCATAAAGTGAGGGTGAGTCCTAAGAACTACTTTATCATGGTGGAACCTTGTATAAGGAGGGTCAACCACTAAAGCTTGTAACTCACTAATGCGTCTTGCAGAAGTGAGGGCAATTAGGAAGATTACTTTCCAAGAAAGAAATTTTAGAAATGTAGTGGCTAAGGGTTCAAAGGGCGGCTTCATAAGCTGTCCAAGGACAAGATTCAAATCCCATGCCACGGGTGGTGGCTTAATGGGAGGTTTAGTTAAGAGTAGACCTCTCTTACACCACACTACATGCGGTTGAGAGAAGATAGGTTGTCCATCCAAGGGCTTGTGGAAAGCCGCAATGGCACTAAGGTGGACCCTCACTGAATTGGTCTTGATACTAGAGGATGACAAATGGAGGAGATACTCCAGTAACGCCTCCACTGGAGCTGAAAACGGATTAAGTTCCTTTTTCGAACACCAGTTAGAAAACCTTCTCCACTTAAAGGTGTAGGCCCGCCTTGTGGAAGGTTTTCTTGAAGCCAACAGGATATCCTTAACCTGTTGAGAAAGGTTGATATCCTGGAATTCTAGGCTCTTAGCAGCCATGCCCTGAGGTATAGAGATTGAGGATTTGGGTGCAATAGCATCCCGTTCTCCTGGGAAAGAAGATCTGGAGCACATCCCAACTCCAGAGGCCTGGCTTGAGAGAGACGAAGAAGCAGAGAATACCACATCTGTCGTGGCCAGGGTGGGGCTATGAGGATCATATAGCCCCTGTCTCTCTGAAGCTTGAACAGTGTTTTGGAAATGAGGGAAATGGGTGGGAAGGCATAGAGGAAGTCCTGACCCCAGTGGAGGTAGAAGGCATCCCTTGCCTGACAGTTCTGAGCTGGAATTCTGGAACAGAACTGGGGAAGTATGGCATTCTGAGGACTTGCAAAGAGGTCTATATCTGGAGTTCCCCAGATCTGAAAGATTAGAGCAATTTGCTCTGGATGCAGGGACCATTCGTGTGGCAGCAGCACTTGAATGAGTTTGTCTGCCAAGAGATTGTGTGTGCCAGGAAGATACACCGCTAGTAGGTGGATTTGAAGATCTCTGGCGAAGGCCCAGAGGCGTAGAACTTCGTTGCACAGCGCCTGAGAACTCATCCCACCCTGCTTGTTCATACGGAACATGGCTACTTGATTGTCGGTTTGGACAAGAACCGTCTTGTAGCTCAGGGGGGCCTGAAATACTTGAAGAAAACAGAAGATGGCTCTGAGTTCCAGGAGGTTTATGTGAAGACAAGCCTCTTGCTCAGTCCAGAGACCTTGAGTGGAGAGATTGTCCAAGTGAGCCCCCCAACCTAACTTGGACGAATCAGTCGTCAAGGTGGCTTGGTTTAGCGGCTGCTGGAAAGGAGACCCTACGAGAAGTTTTTTCAGCGATTGCCACCTCTGTAAGGACGAAATGAGACGTGTCAAGTTTCTGATTCTGTCCCCCAGGTGACCAGAGGCCTGTGCCCACTGAGAAGCTAGGGTCCACTGGGCTGCCCGCATGTGTAGGCGACCATAGGGAACCACATGGACAGTGGATGCCATATGCCCCAGCAGCTGAAGCATTTCTCAAGCAGTTAGAAAAGTTTTCATAGTTGCTTGAGAGGCCAGCTGAAGTATTCAAGCACAACGCCGCCTTGTGTCTAGAAGAGCCCCTATGAACTCTAGGGATTGAGAAGGGGTGAGATGAGATTTTGGGAGGTTTATGACCAATCCCAGGTACTGCAGGATTTGCATTGTACAGGAGAGAGAGCAGAGCTGGCTTCTGGAGCAGTCGATGCTTGGATGAGCCAGTCATCCAAGTAGGGGAAGACGAATCTCCCCAGAGGAATGCTGCTGCTACTGCCATGCATTTTGTGAAGACTCTTTGGGCAGAAGCCAGTCCAAAGGGTAGAACCCTGTACTGGTAATGTCTTCCTTGAAAGAGGAATTGAAGAAACCTGTGATCTGTATGAATGAGGATATGTGTATATGCATCCTTTAGATCTAGAGAACATAGCCAATCCTGACTCTGAATGTAAGGAAGAAGTGTTCCGAGAGAGATCTTGAATTTTTCTCAGAACAGATATTTGTTCAACTCTCTGAGGTCCAGAATGGTCCTGTATCCTCCTGTCTTCTTTGGAATGAGGAAGTAGGGGGGGGGTAGAATCCCGTGCCCTGTTGGGACAGAGGTACCTCTTCTATTGCTCCTTGAGCAAGTAGTGAGGTGACCTCTTGACAAAAGAGAGTGGTGAAGGGACCCCGAGAATTGAACTGTCTTGTGATGGTGGGAGGGGGCATACTGTGGAAATGGAGTTTGTACCCCTCTGTTACAATGGAGAGAGTCCACTGCTCTGATATTATTTGTTGCCACCTTTCGGCAAAGTGACAGAGTCTGCCTAGAATGGTAAGAGGCTCTGGACCCTTTAAAGGTAGGATGACTAGGTTCTCTAGGAAGGAGTCAAAGCCCCTGAGGAGGCTGTGTCTGCTGAGCTGGTTGAGCTCTGGGAACTTGGGTCTTCCTCTGTTTGGGTTGCTGCTGCCCCTTTTGGGGAGCATGAACTGGGCAGCGGACAGCCTGGGTGTAAGATGGATAGAATTTATGTTTCTTGTTGAAAAAAGGTTTCTTAGTTGTCTTTTTCTTAGCTAGGTTGGCTGTGGTCCTTGATAGTCTGTTCAAGGTGATATTTTCGGACTCAAGCTGAGAAGCTTTGTCCTGCCAATCCTTGCCAAAGATATTTTCTCCTGTGCAAGGAATATTTCCCAGCTTATCTTGCACCCATTGTTCTAAATCAGATGCCTGTAACCAGGCAACAATGGAGATTGCTTTGAGTGCATTAGCAGAACCTCTGCTATCAAAGGTTGCATGGTTCATAAACTTAAACACATTCTGGGCATGTTTGACCAGAGTGAGGAAGTCAGCCTTCTTGTCATCGGGAAGAAGTGGGCCCATGAGTTTCAGATCTCTAGTAACCTCCTGAAGAAACATTCCCATATAAAGAATGTAAGAACTTACTCTGGCCGATAGCATCGAGGATTGAAAGCATCGACGCCAAAAGGCATCGAGTGTCCTCGCTTCACGACCTGGAGGGTTGGAAGAATGCATCTTAGCACTCTTGATTCTACGCAGTGCCGATTCCACTACCATAGAATGGTGTGGTAATTGCGTTTTCTGAAACACAGGACATTCTTTGCTCTCTGTAAACCACCCATGATCTCTGGAAGGGGCGGTACAGAAAAGCACACAAATAAATAAAACATTGTGGAACGCGGTACACTGTAGTGAGTCTTCGAGAGTGTAGAGACACCATTAAAGGTGTTTCCCACATCCTTAGCATGAGGTCATGCAAGATTCGGTGAATGGGAAGAGTAGCAGCCTCCTTAGGAGCTGCTGGATACTGAAGAATTTCTAATTCTTCATCTCTCGGTTCCTTCTCAGGAGTCACGGTGATCAAGAGTCTCCGTGCTACATCATGTATGAAGTCCTGAAAGAACACAAAGAACGAGCAGAGTAGTAGGTCACTTGCGCTTTATTTAATATATAAAAAACCCCGACGCGTTTCGGCAGATGCCTTCATCAGGGGGCAAACAAAAAACATATTAATCATAATAACATTTTAAACTTAAAAAATAGAAAAAAATGATAAAAACAAATTTAAAAACAAATATGAATGACCATATATAGTATAAAAGACAAAGATAAATCTAATGTAAAACAGTCATATTATACTCACAAATCGTATTATATCAGTACACTATAAGAAGCCCATGGAGATGTATAAACATCTGGCACAGAACCAGTGATATAGTTGATAATGCTAAAAAACAATATTACCATTAATAAACAAGAATAAAACTACATTAATAGACACAATATAAATAAATAAATAAATAAACACAACGGTGGGAAACCCAGACCCAAAGACCCTAAGCATAAAGGACCAAAAAGGATATCTGAATGGACAAGTGTGTATTTGAGATATGTTCCATAATACTAAAGTGTGAAAAATATAAAAAGTTTTTTATACAAGTGGCAACTGATACTGTTCAAAATGATGTGGAACTTATTGAAAACTTATTAAAAACAATGTGTAAGATTGACTTGTATGTTAACAACTGTATTAAACACCTAAGTGTTAAAATAAAACACAAGAGCAAACCAGAACCATGTTGAAAAATCCAAAATAAATAAGAAATAATGCCTAATAATAAATAATTAAAAAATAAACCTCAAATACAAGAACAAAAAAAGTAGTATTCATATGTTAAAATTGTATTAACCCGTTAAAAACGACGGGCATAAAAGTGAACTCTGTAAATCGCAAACTGATAATATTTAAGAGCATAAGCTATGTAGAAAACTTATATGCATATCAATAATAAATAGTGCTTAGCAAAACAAAACTGATGGAAAACTAATCATGAACTTAGACATTATATTAATCATACTGACATAATATACAAAAAAAAATGTGATTCTGAACCTAAAAGGTGAGTATGGTAAAATACCTTAAGCGCTGCCAGCACTGCAAAAGTAGTCCGAAAAGGACGCTGAAATTGGCGCGCTTTGAGGTAAAGAGCAAATAATGCATATACATAGGAAAAGCAAATAAAAAATACCATTTTGCACAGAAAATAATGATAAAAAGTGAGTATGGGAAAATACCTTAAGCGCTGCTAGCATTGCAAGAGTAGTCCGAAAAAGACGCTGAGAAAGAGTAGTTACTCACCTGTAACAGGTGTCCTCCAGAAGCAGCAGGAATCAGTCCTCACATATGGGTCATCGGCGCCGATGAAGCCCCAGCGGAGCATTTCCCCAGCTTTCTATGAAAGCCTTTGGGAATGCAGGCACGCATGCGCAGTTCCCTTCCCGCCTAAAGGTGCCATCTTACCTCAGTCAAATGACATAGCTAAGAACAGCACACAAAAATGAAAAAAATAAACTATGTACAACTGCAACTCCAAGGGGAGGAGGGAGGGTTGTGAGGACTGATTCCTGCTGCTCCTGGAGAACACCTGTTACAGGTGAGTAACTACTCTTTCCCCAGGACCAAGCAGGAAGTCAGTCCTCACATATGGATGACTCCCTAGCTCTGGGCTACCAAGGAACCCAGGCTGAACAAGAGAACTCCCTCTAGTCTCAGCAGCAAAGAAAGGCTTGTCAAGGACACAACCTCCACCGGTAGCCCAACAGAGGGAAGGAGGGCAGGAGTTGCCTAAACCTCAAAGAGATTCCAGAGTACTGCCTGGCCAAAAGCACTGTCCCTACAGGACTCCCTCTCCAGGTAGTAATGGGCTGCAGAAGTCTGGCTTGAAGACCAAGTTGCAGCCCTGCAGATGTCTACCAAGGGCACAGAGCGGAGATGAGCCACTGAGGCAGCCATCGCCCTGACACGATGGGCCGTGACCCTACCCTGCAAAGGAAGGTCAGCCGCCTTGTAAGCCCATGTGATACAGTCAGCCACCCAGATGGACAAGGTACGCTTGGACACAGCCAACCCCAACTTATTGGGGTCAAAGGAAACGAAGAGCTGAGTAGCCCTTCTATGTCCCTGCGTACGGTCAAGGTAGAAGGATAAGGCCCTCCTACAGTCCAGGGTATGCAGGACTGCTTCAGCCTGGCTAGCATGAGGCCTAGGGAAGAATGTTGGAAGAACCACCTCCTGATTGAGGTGGAAAGAGGAGACAACCTTAGGGAGGAACTTTGGATGAGTCCTGAGGACTACCCTGTTCCTGTAAATCCTGGTGTAAGGCCTGTCACAGACCAGGGCTTGCAGCTCACTTACTCGCCTAGCCGAGGTAAGGGCTATAAGGAAGAGTGTCTTCCAGGAGAGGAAGCGAAGTGGACAAGTAGCCATCGGCTCAAAAGGTGGGTGAGTCAGCTGCTGCAAGACCACATTCAGCTCCCACTCAGGGGCAGGACGACGGATGGTAGGCTTGAGCAAAAGCAAGCCCCTGAGAAAGCAGGACACCAAGGGGTGACCAGATAGAGACTGCCCCTCTATCAATGAGTGGTGAGCTGCTAGAGCTGAGAGGTGGACTCGAACAGATTGGACTTAAGTCCCTGATTGGATAAGTGCAGCAAATACTGAAGCACCACTGGCACAGTACAGGAGAAAGGATCCTCTGTACGTAGGTGACACCACACAGAAAACCTCTTCCACTTGAGAGCATAGGTTTTCCTAGTGGACTGTTTCCTAGAGGCTAGGACAACCTCCTCAACTTCCTGAGGTAGGCCCCAGGGAGCCAAAACTACCCTTGCAGCCTCCAGGCCATCAAATTGAGAGACCTGAGATTGGGGTGCAGAAGGGAACCCTGGTCCTGTGAGAGAAGGTCGGGTTGCAACCCCAGAGGCAGTGGAGGATCCACCGCCAGTTGAAGCAGAAGAGGAAACCAAGGCTGTCTCGGCCACCTGGGAGCTACCAGCAGGACCGAGGCCTTGTCCTGGAGAATCTTGAATAGGGTTCGGGCCACCAAGGGCGTGGGAGGAAACGCATAGAGGAGGCCCTGAGACCAAGATATCAGAAAAGCATCCGCTGCTATCCGCAGAGGATGTGGTTGCCTGGAGCAGAACTTTGGCAGCTGCTTGTTCATGGGGCTGGCAAAGAGATCTATCAAAGGGAGACCCCATTTCAGGAAGATCTTCTGAACTACTAAAGGATGGAGCTGCCACTCGTGGGGCTGCAGTATCCTGCTTAATCTGTCTGCCAGGTAGTTGTCCTGGCCTGGAAGGTACACAGCCCTGAGGAGCATGTTGTGCTTGAGGGCAAAAGAACAAAGGTCCTGAGCCTCCCAACAAAGGATCCTGGACCCAGTTCTGCCCTGTTTGTTCACATAAAACATGGCAACTTGGTTGTCTGTCTGAATCAGGACAGACTGCTGAGCCAGGGTAGGAGTGAAAGCTTTGAGTGCTAGTCGAATAGCTCTGAGTTCGAGGAGATTGATCTGCTGTGCAGCTTCCCAGGGAGACCAGAGGCCCTGGGGTGCACTTGCCCAGACAATGAGCTCCCCAGCCTTGCAGGGAGGCATCTGTTGTCACCACTACTGTGTACCCTGGAATCTGAAAAGGCACCCCTTTCAGTAGGTTGGGTGGGTGCAGCCATCAGTTGAGGGAGTGCAGAAATGGTCTGGACACTCTTATCCTGTCTCTGAGGCTGCCTGTGGCCTGTGACCACTGAGTCTGAAGGCACCACTGTGCAGCCTCATATGGAGCCTGGCACTGGGGGTGACATGTACTGTCGAAGCCATGTGGCCAAGCAGTCTCAGGCAGAGTCTTGCGGAGACCAGGGAGCTGCTGAGAAACTGACTTGCCAAGGCCATCAACCTGTGGGCTCTGTTTTCTGGCAAGAATGCCTTTGCCAGGAGAGAGTCCAACCTTGCTCCTATGAACTCCAAGTTCTGGGAGGGGAGCAAAGTGGACTTTGCGAAGTTTATGACAAACCCCAGGTGTTGTAGAAGAGCAATGGTCCTGAGGGTGGCTTGATTGGCCTCCTGACCTGTCTGACCCCTGATGAGCCAGTCGTCCAGATAGGGGAAGACAAAGATGCCCTGATTTCTCAGGTAGGCTGCCACCACTGCTAGGCACTTTGTGAAGACTCTGGGGGCGGAGGTGAGGCCAAAAGGCAGCACTCTGTACTGATAATGGTTTCCTCCCACGATGAACCTCAGGTACTTCCTGTGGTCTGGATGAATGAGGATGTGAGTGTACGCATCCTTTAGATCTAAGGAGCATAGCCAATCTCCCTGCTGGAGGTAGGGCAGAAGGGTTCCAAGAGTAAGCATCTTGAACTTTTTTCACTAGGAACTTGTTGAGGTTCCTGAGGTCCAGAATGGGACAAAGGCCACCGGTCCTTTTGGGCACCAGGAAATACCTGGAGTAGAATCCGTGACCTTGCAAGTGGGGAGGCACAGGCTCCACCACCCTGTCCACCAACAGACTCTGAAGCTCCTGACGGAGAAGGTCTGTGTGCAGAGGAGGCCTTGGAGGTTCCGCTGGAAAGTATGGGGGTGGCAGTTGGTGGAAATGGAGGGCATATCCTTTGTGGATTATCTCCAGCACCCAACTGTCCCCGGTGATAAGGGGCCACTGGTGGGCAAAAAGGGCTAGGCGACCTCCTGTGCAGGGTTGGGAGAGCAGTGGAGGAGAGGCTATGCTCAAGGAGTCAAAAACCCCCACCCTGCTGAGTGGTAGCAGGGGCCTGAGGCTTGGGGGTCCTCTGCCTACGGGGCCCATTACCCTGGCCCTTGAGTTGCTGACCCTGGGGGGCAGCTTGGGCAGCCTGATATTGCGGGTACTGTTTGTAGGCAGTGCCCTTCCTCGGGTAAAAGGGCTTTTTACCCAAGCTCTTCTTTTTATGAGAAGGGGCAGAGGTCTTCCTCAACAGCCTTGTCCGGGTGAGGTGCTCGGTCTCGAGCTGAGCAGCCTTCTCGGTCATGGGCTTGCCAAAAAGGTTTTCACCTCAGCAAGGGACATCGACCAACTTGTCCTGAAGCCATGGCTCGAGGTCCGATGACTGCAGCCATGCCTGGCGTCGAGCTGCGATGTCGGCTGCCGCAACTCGGGCCGAAGCCTCGAAGCCATCGTAGGCGGCGCGGGACATGAACTTCGAGCAGTCCCGAATCCCCGAGTTCAAGGACTTAAATCTCTGCAAGGGTTCCCCGGAGAGACCAGCAGAGAATCCGGCCAACTCCTTGGCCAGATCCCGCAAGTACATGCCCATGTACAGCTGGTAAGACTGGACATGGCAAGCAAGCATCGAGCCCTGAAAACACTTTCTACCGACGCCATCTAGGTTTCGGGCCTCCCTGCCAGGAGGCACCGCGGAGTGCATCTTCTGACTCTTCAGACGATTCAAGGCCGATTCCACAACCATGGAATGGTGTGGTAGCCGTGCCTTCTGAAAATCAGGGCTCTTACGGAGCCGATAGATCGAATCGACTCGCTTGCTAAGAACCGGTGCGGAGGCCGGTGCCTCCCACATACGGAAGAGGAGCCGTTCCAGCATCGGAGGAACCGGGACAGTAAAGGCCTCCTTCGGAGGAGAGTCATACTGCAGTGCCTCGAGCTCTTCAGCTCGAGGCTCTTCCTCGGGATCCGCTGGAATAGCCAAGGCAGTGGCCATATCCCGGACGAACTCCGAGAACCGGGTGTCCTCCGGGGGGGGACCTACTCCGGGGCTCAGACTGCAGTGAGTCCGAAGGGACGCACCGAGTCTTAAAGGTGTCAGGAGACACCTCATCCTCCGTCTCCCAAGCCAACTCGTCCGAGGAAGAGTCGGGGTCCGACCCCGCGGGGCCCTGGAGCACCCGCCCCGACGCCGGAAGCACCGGTGTCGACGCCCTCGGTCCCGAACGGGAGGTCGAGGGGGACCGCGACCGAGGTCGACTCCGAGCCACGATGGACTCTAGTATCGGCTCGGTCTCCGGGGTCGACTTCGACGTCCCAGTGGTCGGGGCAGATGCGCCAGACAGGCTGGCCATCAGTGCCCGCTGCTGCTCCATGAAGCAGACATTCTGCTCTCCAAGGCTGTCATCCTGAGACTCAGCTTGGGAGACGCAGCAGCCACCGACTCGGGCCCCGGCAGCGCCGGGCCCGACGTCGGCTCCCTGGGAGGAGAGTCCACGAGGACTATGGGGCTTACGTGTCCAGCAGACTCCGGCTCCACATGAGGAACTTTGGCAGGCTTCTCCGGTTCCAAAGGCCCGGGGCGACGGTCGGGGGTCTTAGACCTGGCCCTCGAGGAGCCAGGGACCTCTTCCGACGATGCCCTCGCGAGCCGTTTCTTCCTCTTGCGTTCCCGGTCGGGGGACCCCCTGTCTGAGGAGCTTCAACAGCGTTCGGGATCGGAATCCCGAGATGTCGAGGCCTCAGACGAGGTCCGGGCCCGGCCGGAGGCCGAGTCCGAGAAAAGCCTTTCCTTTTGCTGCTGGCGACTTTGTAGTGCCTTGGAAGACATTTTTCCACAGGCCCCGCATGACTTAGGATCGTGGTCGGGGCCCAGGCACCGAAGGCAGCAGTCGTGTGTGTTGGTGAGAGACATTCGTTTCTTACACCGATCACACTTCTTAAAACCACTGGAAGCCATTGGGGAAAAAAGAGTCCCCGCGAGGTCAAAAGACTGGCCTTCCAGGGAAAAAGAGAAAAAAGGGCGCGAACGCCAGCCACGAAGGGCAAAAAACGAAAAAGAGGAATCGGGCTCGATACCAGTGTACCGAACCTGGCGGGAGGGGAACTGGCGTTGAACCGGTAGAAAAAGAGCAAAAAATCGATGAAAAATCTAATTTTAACCGGGAAAACTGGACACACATCCGGTGGGCTTCACGGAAAAAAAGAGACTGAGGTAAGATGGCACCTTTAGGCGGGAAGGGAACCGTGCATGCGTGCCTGCATTCCCAAAGGCTTTCATAGAAAGCTGGGGAAATGCTCCGCTGGGGCTTCATCGGCGCCAATGACCCATATGTGAGGTCTGATTCCTGCTTGGTCCTGGAGAATGGCGCGCTTTGAGGTGAGGGGCAAATTTTGCATACAAGCACATACATAGGAAAAAGGAAAGAGGAAAAGGGAAAAAGAAACTGACATTGAAAAAACCAAAAAATGAGATACAAAAAAAATGTTATAAATGGGACTAAACTAAAAATAAAACTCAACTTATTTATAAAAAAAACAGACAAATTAAGGTCCTGATTGAGACCAAAGGGCTCAATGGATTTTAACTCATAAATGAAGCGCTGTTCTAGTCTGAGAAGGATCAAATCCAAATTACCTCCTCGCCAATGTGGATGTACTACTTTCAGAACAAAAAATTTTAGATCAGAGACAAGATGGTCTTTCTTAATCCAGTGACTAACCATTGGTTTATCTGGAACCCGTCTACTTAGACAACTTTTATGCTCAATAATTCGTGTCTTGATAGGGCGAGTAGTCTTACCAACGTATAATAACTTGCAAGGACATATAACATCATATATGACGTTACTAGTTGTACAATTAGAATAATGATTGAGAGAGAAATTTTTGCCGGTAAGTGGATGTACAAAAACATCTTTCATTGAAATGGCGTTCAAACAGACCGAGCAGCGTCCACAATGAAAATGGCCTTTAACTTTAACAACCGGCATCGGCTTTGTGAGCGCTGATGGAACTAGAATATTTTTAATATTGTGATTCCTTTTGTGGGCAACAATGAGGGATTTATGTGCCATGGAAGGAAGAGAGGAAATAAGGTGCCACTCCCGTCTAAAAATATTGGAAATATCCTTAGAGAGGGCTGAAAAGGTTAAGGCACAAACTAACTGATTCTCTTTGGTTGATGTTTTCTTTTTGAGGAGCAGGTTTCTATCTGAGGATTTGGCCTTATTATATGCTTTACTAATGACATGCATAGGATAACCTCTTTCTTTAAATCTACCGCTCATGTTGGCTGCATGCTTCTCAAAATCATTGTCCAACGTACATAACCCTTAAAAATTGGCCATAGGGCAAGTTATCTTTCAAGGATTTATTATGAAAACTGTCATAGCGTAAAATCGTATTGCGATCAGTAGGTTTCTGGTATAAGTCCGTGAGGAACCCATCTATGCCCTTTCTAATATTAATATCAAGATACGAAATTTGGTCGGAACTGAAAAATCCTTCAAATTGTTGATGTTCATCCTGAGAATTGAGCCAAAGAAAAAAAGCTTGTAAATCTTCTTCAGTGCCGTCCCAAACCAAGAAAACGTCATCTATATAGCGTAACCATAATTTAATAAACTGCTTAAATGGATGGTACTGCAAAAACTGATGTTCGAAATTAGCGACGTAGAGATTGGCAACAACTGGCGCCATGGAAGACCCCATGACCACACCTTTCACCTGTTTATAAAAAATATCTTGAAAACAGAAAAAATTCTCGCACATAGGTAAGGCTGCCATCTGGGTTAAAAAGCAAGTAAGAATGTGTATCAGTGGATCCCTTCTAATCAAGGTATTGACAATAACTTCCAGAGCAGCAGCTTGTGGAATATTGGTGTATAGGGAATTTATATCCAGCGTTGCCAAAATCAATCGTTCATGATATCCAGTGAAATCGCTCAAAATATTAATGACATGCGTGGAATCATGGACATAAGAGGGAACCAACGGGACAAAAGGACGGAGGAAATGATCCAAAAATTTGGATAAGGGCTCCAGAAGGGACCCTATCGCTGAGATAATAGGTCGCCCCGGCGGATTAACAAGAGATTTATGAATCTTTGGCAAAATGTAAATGGTTGGTATAACGGGGTGTGTGACAGTTAAAAAATTAATCTCATTTGTGGTGAGAAAACCAGCTTGCTGACCAATAAAAACTTAAAGTATCTACTTTATGCTTAAGATTGGCCGTAGGATCTTCAAAGACTTTTTCATAAAAAGTTTTGTCATTAACCTGTCATAGAACTTCTTTTACATAATCAGACTTATTTTGAATAACTAGGGCACCGCCTTTAACGGCTGGTTTAATTTATTTATTTTATTTATTTCTCTTATATACCGCGCTCTTCAACATCAGTGCGGTTTACATGGAACATTTATGTTTTACGGTGGGTTAACCGTAAAAATACAGATAACAGGTAGCTCAACTTGGATAGTCAATATTAACTATTTACACATATTTATACATAGTAGTATTTACATATTATACATCATTTGAGAGAAAATAACATTGGACATGGAGCTTATTTGTGGGAAGGTCGGGATGGTGCATCTTCATTTGGGTAACATTCGCAGAAAAGGTGGTGTTTCAATGCCCTTCTGAAATTGGTTAGTTCTGGGATTGCTCGTATGTTGGGAGGCAGGGCATTCCAGAGTCTGGGAGCACTGATACTAAAGGCCCTGCTTGCTGTAGCCCGAGTGCACTGGGTCAGTGTTTTGGGAATTGCCAAGGTGTTTATTGCTGTGGTTCTTCTGGCTCTATTGTGGGGGGTTTTGTGTGCGAGACCAGCGAGGGACGTGGGGGAGAGCCCATTTATGGCCTTGAATGTTAGTAGCAATGTTTTGAAGACGATCCTACAGTGGATAGGGAGCCAGTGGAGACTTTTGAGGATGGGTGTTATATGGTCTCGCCTCGAGGCCCCGTTCAGAACTCTGGCTGCGGTGTTCATGGCAAGCTGGAGCGGGATCAGTGTAGATTTTGGGAGCCCTTGGAGGATCGCGTTGGCATAGTCCAGATGTGGAATGGTTAGAGCCTGGAAGATGGTTCTGAAGTCGTCTGGTTGTAAAAGGGGACGTAGATGTTTGAGCGTCCTAATTTTGTGATGTTGATTTGACCATGTTGCCAATGTGTGTCTTCATGTTAAGGCTCTGGTCTAGGGTAACACCCAGGTAACGGATTGTGGGCTTGGTTAGAAGCTCTACTTCGCCGACTTTTAGGTGGGTTGCTGGAGAGAAGTTAGAGTTTCTGGTGATGAACAGCACTTCAGTCTTTTTATGTTGTATGCGAAGATTCTGATTCTGGAGCCATCTTTCTACTGCGCTAAAGCATTCCGTAAGGGGTGAGAGGTCAATTTGGTTAGTCTTGATCAGCATGTAGAGCAGGACGTCATCTGCATATATCATGCATTCGGTGTTGAATGAGCAAACGATGTCGCAGACGGGCTGCATGTAGATATTAAACATAAGAGCTGAAAGGGAGGATCCTTGTGGGACACCTTGTTTCTGATGGAATGGTTTGGATGTAGAGGTTTCGTTTCGCACATGCTGCCATCTATCGGCTAGGTATGACTTGCACCAATTTAGTGCTAAGCCGCAGATGCCCTTCTCTTCGAGCCATTTCAGGAGGGTTTGGTGACAAACTGAGTCAAATGCTGCGGCTATGTCTAGGAATATAAGGGCCACTCTGCGATGGATGTTATCAATTGTGGTGAGTATGCTGTTAAAGAGGGTGGTAAGTAGAGTCTCCACACCATAAGCCTCTCTAAAGCCATGTTGGCTGTGGTGAAGAGGTGCAGCGTTGTCTATGTGCTGCTGGAGCTGAATTTGGACCTCCTTTTCGATTATCGTGGCCAGCAGTGGAATACTGGCAATTGGTCTGTATGATTCTACTTTCTGGGAGTCTAGTTTGGTTTTTTTTAGCAGAGGTCTAATGGATGTCTGTTTGAGACTTAATAATAATGGATTGGTTCTTTTGCAATTCAGATAATGCTAATTTTTGAGATAACGTAAAATTATAAAAAGCACAGACATTTTTAGTGTATAGGGCTTCTACCTGAGATAGAACAACCCTCTCAAACGCATCTATTAAAATATTATTATTATCAGGCTGAACCCATGTAGAAGGTTTCCGAAGGACCGAACAATCTAATGTAACCTCACTTTGATTGTCAAAAAAAAAATGATCTTGAGCTTCCGAAAGAACTTATACAGCTCTACTCGTGTAGCAAACTGGTCATGTCTAGAGACTAGCACGAAAGAAAGACCTTTTTCCAAAACTTCAATTTGAGTTTTATTTAAAACAAAGTCTGAAAGATTAAAAATACCACCTTTTACCGTTAATCCACATTCTCTTGATGACTCTGGCCTCTCCCCCTGCCCCTCCCTTTGGGCGGTAAACTGGGACGGAATTCCCGAACCTGGTATTGGTGATATGGGGACTTTACTTGATTGTATTGAGAAGCATTCTTCCTGCCTCCCCCTTTCCAAAGGGAGTCCATTGGAAAAAACGAAGGATGATGAGAATTTGTATCAGAGGAATAAAGAGGAGCTGATATATCGTGCTCTTGTGTTTCATCAACCTGACTACGACTTCTCTTGTTGGTGCATTCTAAGAAAGGATCAGGTGAAAAAAGCCTAATCTTGGCTTTACTTTTATTGTAATTAGTATTATGAGTACTAGGGCCTGGTTTGGGTGGCTCAACTTCCCATCTATGGGATGTATTGCATGGTCTGGGTTTCCAATTATTATTAATCCAATAATATACTGTGCCATTTTTATAATCATTGTCATCACGCTTAAATTTTTTAAGCTTTCTTTCTTTCACAATTTTACTATAATCTACCGTATTTTTGTCAAATTTATTTTTCAATTTCTCAAATTTACGGTCATTGTCCTTTTCTTTTCCTCCCCTTCCTTCCCCTCCCCCCTCCCCCCCTCTATGTATATATATTTTTTATAATCAACAATAGGTATCCCCTTTTGATGACATGGTTTCTCCCTCCCCCCCCTTTTTTAAGAAGTGCTCTACTCTAGTTTTCCTTAAAGTTTATCATTTTGCTCGCAGCGTTTAAGTTTATTGATCTTTTTTACAATCATGTTTACACGGGCTTGTGTGTTGTGCATTATTTTGGGTATAGCAAAAATACAGTACAATGAGTATTTTTCATTTTCTTCACCTGCCTGCGGATTACACTATCGTGCCTTGTTCTTTTTCTTATACATATATATTGTGGTGACGAGGCTGCAGCAGAACCTGGGAAAATAGCTAGAAATAAAACTTTTTCCTATGAGCAAGGGAATAGCTCAGCCAAGCATACGTACAAAACTGCGAGCAGAGAAAAAAACCCACACAGTTAGAACTACTGAGTTCAGACCACACCCAAGCTCCATGGCAACGCTGGGTGGAGATAGGAAGTACCTGTGGGAGGAGCTAGAAGGGAGAAGATGCTCACACACATTTAAGCTCCCAGAAACAGAGAGGAGGGGGCACTGGAAGGGGCACGGGAACAGAGCCAGCCACAGCAGCAGTGACGGAGCCAGTCACAAGCCGTCTAGGAGAGAGGGACTGAGGAAGCTGGCCACAGGCAGTGGTGAAAGGCAGAGTGTGTCTGGGGATAGACACAGGAGAGACTCTCAGAGCAACTGTTGTTCAGGAGACTGTACTTCAGAGAGAGGCCCTTGCTGTGAAGAGATTGCAGCACGGTTTGAAGGTAGGAGGCATAGTCCTGGGGGAGCCGTGGAGTACAGCTCAGATACCAGAGCAGCCCTACAAGACTCTGAAGGAGAAGTTTTACCTTTTGAAAGGCCTGAAAGAAAGAGTGTTCCCAAGAGCAAGGTGAGACAGCTAAAACCTTTGAATGTTTTAGTCAGAGATAAAAAGCCTTGCAGTCATTATAGAAGCCCAGAGGAAAGGAAGCAATATCACTGGGAAAAGTTGTTTAAACTTTTAAAAGAAGTTAAACCTGCATTCTCAGAGCCGGTTATAAACCCAGAGGCATGAGTCTGATTATGAAGATATGGAAACAGAACCCTGTGAGGTGAAACAGGACTCTGTTGATTCTTTGATGGATTGCTCTTTATGCCTAACGTCAGAGTGAAGGGGGGGCCACAGTTAAGTTGGAAAAGCCCAGAGCCAATGTATTTAAATGTCCTGATACTCCGAGTGTTGAAAACCTGGGAGAGAAAGAGAATTGCAAATGTTAAAACTATAAGAAGTGTTCCACTGTGAAGTGAAGGTGTTCTAGAAGCAGCTATTCTATGGGTAAGACAGACAAGCACGAAGCAGCCTTGTTAAAACCCTGAACAGTGAAGGAAACTGGTATCTGTGCTGGATGGTATTAGCAACCAGTAAGCAACAGTTTCAATTGTGGCTTTGGAAGAAAGAAATACTTTCTGTTATACATAAGCTGAATGAAGCAAGTTTATTTTATCATTGCCAGAGCACTGTTTGTATGATACCTTTTTGAGTGGAGAAAAATATCCTTCACAACTTCTAAAGAAGATTTTGTTTGCAAAGTTTAGACCACAAAAATAAATTTCCTGTGTTTTGCCTCTAAAACCACTCGGACTATTTTATTTGCACACAACTACAATCCCTGAAGCCTTAGCTCTGGGCATAAAGCAATAAAAGGAACATTAGATGGCACGCTGTCTCCTATAGGCAACTGCCTAGACGGGGTGCAGAGCCACAGGATATATGTAAATTTGATCATATGACCTTTAAAGCGCGCCAATTTTCAGCATACTCCAAAATTTGCTCCATTTTGCTAGCAGTGCTGAAGGTATTTGTTTTCACCTGTTTTTTTAGTTTTTAGCATGGTTTACTTACACAATTGGTGTCTGATATTTAATTTAACGTTTTAGTTAATTGTTCCTTCTATACATATACCTGGTTTTATATATTTTTTAGCTTTTTATATTTTCTAGAATGCTTTATGGCTCCGAGAGATATTCTACCTCCATACACTCAGATGTTTAATTTGTTTAGTAACCGTGTAGTGTCAGATTTGTAGCCAGGGCATTGTGTTTCACACAGTATCAGTTGCGATTAGCGCAGTCTATTTTTATTTCTTTTCCACTTTCAACGGGGTAACATAATACAATATAGCTTTTTAACTTCTTTATTTTGACAATTTTTCATATTTCAGCTGTTTTTATTATTTTCTGTGCAAAACGGTATTTTTTCCTATGTATATGCTTGTATGCAAAATTTGCCCCTCACCTCAAAGCGCGCCATTCTCATCGTCTTTTTCGGACTACTCTTGCAATGCTAACAGCGCTTAAGGTATTTTCCCATACTCACTTTTTATCATTATTTTCTGTGCAAAATAGTATTTTTTATTTGCTTTTCCTATGTATATGCATTATTTGCTCTTTACCTCAAAGCGCGCCAATTTCAGCGTCCTTTTCGGACTACTTTTGCAATGCTGGCAGCGCTTAAGGTATTTTCCCATACTCACCTTTTAGGTTCAGAATCACTTTTTTTTTTGTATATTATGTCAGTCAGTATGATGTTTAATATAATGTCTAAGTTCATGATTAGTTTTCCATCAGTTTTGTTTTGCTAAGCACTATTTATTATTGACTATGCATATAGGTTTTCTACACAGCTTATGCTCTTAAATATTATCAGTTTGCGATTTACACAGTTCACTTTTATGCCCATCGTTTTTAACGGGTTAATACAATTTTAACATATGAATACTACTTTTTTTGTTCTTGTATTTGAGGTTTATTGTAGTTTTATTCTTGTTTATTAATGGTAATATTGTTTTTTAGCATTATCAACTATATCACTGGTTCTGTGCCAGATGTTTATACATCTCCATGCGCTTCTTATAAGTGTACTGATATAATACGATTTGTGAGTATAATATGACTGTTTTACATTAGATTTATCTTTGTCTTTTATACTATATATGGTCATTCATATTTATGTTTTTAAATTTATGTTTTTATCATTTTATCATTTTTTCTATTTTTTAAGTTTAAAATGTTATTATGATTAATATGTTTTTTGTTTGCAGTCCTCTACCCCCTGATGAGGCATCTGCCAAAACGTGTCGGGGTTTTTTATATATTAAATAAAGCGCAAGTGACCTACTACTCTGCTCGTTCTTTGTGTTCTCTGAGCTTTTCCTGCGAGCAGGTTCTCCTTTTTGTGTCTTCTGAAGTCCTGAAAGGACATGTCCTCTGGGGAGACATCCGACACTGTGGTGAAGGAGAGGGACCCTCTGGAAGAACCACTCTGGTACCGACAGAGTCCTTGGAATCGTCGGACTCAAAGTATCTACGTGCCAGATGTTCTCGTATTGCTTGATGCCGGTACCGATTGAAGTTGGCATCGAACTGCCTCGATACCGAACCTTCGATACCGGATACCGATTCAAGGGCCAGCATGGGGAGAAGCATTGAGAGAAGCGCAGTAGTTGAAGCAGGTGGTATCGGTACCGATGACTGCGACATCGACTGTAGCGGCATTTGCGGTACCAAAGCTGCTAAGAGTGCCGCAAGACTGTGCTCGATGGCCAGGATACGTTGATCCATAGAGCCCGCCAATGTCTGGGTTCGGTACCATCAGAGCAGGCCACGACACCAGAACATGGCACCAAGAGTTCTCTGGAGGTGGAAGCTTCAGAAACATCCTGGAGCTTCGCTAATGCTTTAGAGGCAGGGGCCTCCTGCCGGGGCTGTTTGGTCGGTGTGTTTTCCTCGAGGGCAACGCTAGTAGCATCTCGATGCTTAGAAGGAGATCTACCCTTTGAGGACCGGATGGTCTTGGAAGACCTGGGTTTAGTTACCTGAGATCCATGGGAGAAAGATGAAGTCCTGGACGACATTGCATCTGAGGCAAAGAGGGTGCCGAGTTTTGCAGCTCTGTTCTGCATGCCTCTCTTGGTCATCGTTCTACAAAGAAGACACTCCGATGGCAAATGGTCAGGACCTAAACATTTAAGACACCAATCATGGGTGTCTGTAGCAGAAAAGGTACTGCTACATTTTAAACATTTTTTGAAACTACTAGATGGTGTCTCTATTTTGGGAGAAAAGAGGGCCTAGTGCCCAAAATGGCGCCTGGCACCAAGACAGACCCTCAAAAAAGAAGTTATTCTTTTTTTTTTTTAGAAGAAAAATAAGAAAATAAAGGCGGCACCAGTAGTAGGCGTCGACAGGAAGGCAGAAGCGACCACAAAAAAGATTTTCTGCGGTGACAGGGTTTGTTGCCTGTCAGCTCTGCAGGAAACAAAAAACTGAAGAGGGAGAGTTGGAAAGGCAGGAAGGCAGCGGCGCAGTGGGATGCTCCCAAAAGCTTTCCTATTGGATGCTGGGGAGCGTTCCCGCGCTGGCTCAGTTGGTGCCGACGAAACCTATATATGAAGACTACATTCCTGCTTGTTCCTGGAGATTACCTTTTAACTTTCAAAAGGGAGACTATGATAAAATGAGGAAAATAGTTAAGAAAAAACTAAAAGGAGCAGATGCAAAGGTTAAAGATTAACATCAAGCTTGGGTGTTGTTTAAAAATACCATCTTGGAAGCCCAGACCAGCTGTATTCCATGCTTTAAGAAAAGTGGAAGGAAGTCCAAAAAACTGCCAGCATGGTTTAAAGGTGAGGTCAGAGAGGCTGTTGTCAGGAAATGGAAAAAGGAGCCAAATGACGAAAACTGGAAACACAAGCACTGGTAAGTTAGATGCAAGGCATTGATAAGGCAGGCAAAGAGAATTTGAGAAGCAGTTTGCTGTGGAAGCAAAAATGCATAATAAAGACTTTTTCAAGCACATTCATAACAAAAAAACCCTGTGAAAGTCAGTTGGACCATTAGATGATAGAGGGGTAAAAGGGGCACCAAGAGGGGAGAAGGCCATAGCAGAGAGACTGAATGAATTATTTGCTTCGGTCTTTACTGAGGAAAATGTAGGAATGTTACCCAAGACTGAAATGGTATTTAAAGGAGATGCTGTGGAAGAATTGAAAGAAATATCGATACACCAAGAATATGTATTACAACTGATAAACTGAAGAATAGAAAATCACCTGGACCAGATGGATATACATCCAAGGGTATTGAAAGAACTGAAATATGAGATTGCAGACCTACTATTAGTAATCTGTGAAATATCATAAAAATCATCTGCAATACCTGAAGATTGGAGGATGGCCAATGTAACACCAATTTTTAAAAAGGGTTCCAGGGGTGATCCGGGAAACTACAGACCAGTGAGAGCTTGACGTCCGTGCCAGGAAAAATGATGGAATCCATCATAAGGAACAAAATTACTGAACATGTTGATAGTCATAGCTTAATGGGAGACAGCCAACGTGGCTTTAGACAAGGAAGGTCCTGCCTTACTAATCTGTCATGTTTTTTTGAAGATGTGAATAAACAGGTAAATAAACGTGAGTCAGTTGATATAGTGTATCTAGACTTTAAGAAAGCCTTTGACAAGGTCCCTCATGAGAGACTTTTGGCAAAATTAAAAAGTTATGGGATAGGAGGCAGTGTACTATTGTGGATCATAAACTAGTTAAAAGATAGAAAGCAGAGGGTAGGGCTAAATGTTCAATTTTCCCAATGGAGTAAGGTGAATAGTGGAGTACCCCAGGGATCTGTGCTGGGTCTGCTGCTTTTTAACATATTCATAAATGACCTGGAAATGGGAATAATGAGTGAGGTAATGTCGGCGTGCCCCCGTGTGGCCAGGCGGTTGCCTAGGGCTACAGGGGAGGCGCCGATTGTCCTTTGTTGAAATTAGCCCAAGAGCATGTAGTTGTGTCCCCGAAAGGATTAGAGCCAAGTGCAAAGGTCGCAGGAAATATTTCTTTATTTTTAGAAACAAGGATTTCCTAACCGGTTCAATTCTTTGACATGAATTGATTGAAGTTGACCAAACAAAATTCAGGATACTTCTCCAAATAACAGCACACAAGCCTTTTATACAGTCCTTGGCTTGATACAGCTTTTAAACTTGCTTTCTGGTAGAACTCTATTTTCAGCAGTATTCTGTTTCCTGGTCTCCAGGAGGCGCTATACAACCCTCTGTTACTTCACAGTAGGTGTAGCAAACTTCCTGGCCCACCTAGATACTTTCACAAGCAATAGAATTCTTTTCCAATTATAACACAAACTTTCAGCACAGCTTCTTCCCAAGCAGGTTTAAACAGGGCAGCTCCTTTTAAAAGCACAGCTAAAAAGTAATGGGCTTTAAAATGTCCTTGTAAAAGAACTTCTGGCTCATACCAGATACCAAACTTCCTTCAGTTCTTTTACTTAGCACGAGGTAACACAGATGCATTCAGTAATCAAGACCAGCTGGGTTTCTTTCTGCTTTCAAACCCTATTTGGTTCCTTTATACTTCTTTAGCACAGATTGCACAGCTTATTTCCATGTCTGAGACATTGTCTGAATCCACCGTGTCTCCCAAGTCCATATCCTCCACGCTAGATTCTTCTTGGTAACTGTTTCCCCTGGTATCTTCCTGAGAAACCTCACTAGCTTTCACAGCCTTTAGGAGCTTCTCCCAGGTACCCTTAACAGTGTGTGAGCTTGTGGGGGAAGGGCAGGAAAAACCCTCTTTGTCTAATAAGCCTTTCAAACGTTGTAAAGGGCTCACCTTATTGGTGCTGCTTTTCCTCCTTATAGATTCCTTACTAGGAGAAGAGTTGAGCCATGAACTCTTGGAGAATATTTCCTCCTCTGAGGACTCCTCCCCTGAGCTTTCCACTGGCCTTGTCAGCTCTTTGCTCCTGGTTCTCAATTGCTTCTGTGCAAGGGATTTCCATGGGTTTCTTGTCCTTCCTTCCTGGAACCCTCGTGTCCTCTGTGTCTGTGTCCTCTCTCCCTCATATGGGTCTTCCTTCTCTCTCCCCTTCTCTTTCAGTTCTACTGTATGAGTGCAGCTTCCGTTCCTAAATGTTTGGGGCTGTCCTATCCCCTTTGACTCCACCCCCAAACCACTCCCTTCTCCTCCCTCTATCTCCATGGGAACAGGGCGTGTGCTTAGGTCTGCACTTCTCTGTGAGAAATCTTTACCTTTTGTGTTGGTGTTAACCCTTTCAGTGCCTGCAGTTTTATGGCTAAAAGAAAAAAAAGGCAGTTTTCCCTTTTTTTTCTGCCCTCAGCGGCTGCTTCTCCACCACAGTAATCAAATTTGCAGATGATACAAGACTATTCAAAGTTGTTAAAACCCATGAGGATTGTGGGAAATTGCAAGAGGATCTTGATAAATTGAAGACTGGGCATCCAAATGGCAGATGAAATTTAATGTGGACAAGTGCAAAGCTATGCACGTAGGAAAGAAAAACCCAAACTATGGTTACACGATGCAAGGTTCCACATTAGGAACCACCAACCAGGAAAATATTTAGGCATCATCGTGGATAACATGTTAAAAACCCTTCACCAAGTGTGCAGCAGCAGCCAAGAGAGCAAATAGAATGCTAGGTATCATAAGGAAAGGAATGGAGAATAAAACAAAGGATATTATAATACCTCTATATCGTTCCATGGCACCTTGAATATTGTGTTCAATTCTGGTCGTCGTATCTTAAAAAGGATATAGCGTTATTAGAAAAGGTACAAAGAAGAGCTACCAAAATGGTAAAGGAGATGGAAAGATACTCCTAAGAGAGGCTAAAAGGTTAGGGCTCTTCAACCTGGAAAAGAGGGGAGATATGATAGAGGTCTATAAATTAATGAATGGAGTGGAACGGGTAAATGTAGATCGATTGTTTATGCCATCAAAATATAGAAAGACTAGGGGGCATGCAATGAAGCTACAAGGTAACTTATTTAAGACTAATAAGAAAAAATATTTTTTCACTCAACGAGTAATCAAACACTGGAATTTGCTACTGGAGGATGTAGTAAAAGCTGTTAGTGTAGCCGGGTTTAAAAAAAGGTTTGGACAAGTTCCTGGAGGAAAGGTCCATAAACCATTATTAAAATGGACCCAGAATATCCACTGCTTGCCCCAATACAAACACTGTGGAACTTGTGTCTTTTGGGGAAACTGCTAGGTACTTGTGATCTAGATTGGCCACTGCTGGAAACAGGATGCTGGGCTTATACATGGTTACCTGGAAATTGATGGACATTTGTTTTATAGAACATTTGAAAAATGTTGAATTGAGAACCAACAAAAACAAGTGCGGAAAGCATGCAAAGCATGGAATTCTTTCCAGCCCACTAACGTGTGAGAGTTCTGTGAATGTGGTGTGGGATATGTGGCTAGTTATTATGCTCCTAAAGAAATGCACTGAGGCATTTGGAGGGGAGGGGGGGTAAGGGGGGCCGGGTAGAGGCAAAAGCATGGGCTTCACTTCATTTTCCATCTCCCATCACATGCAGAAACTGAACTTATACAACACAAACTTAACCCAGCTCATCCCACTACCTTCCTGTGACAAAAGCAACATCCCAGTGCTCTGCTCCCACAACCTTACCATTGGCTGGATCCTACCCACAGTGTCTGTAGCTAATTACATTAGAAGCAGGCAGGGCAAGCTCACTCACAGGAGGAGAGTTAGAGAATTGCAGATAGAAGTTTAAATTCTGAATCATATGCAAAAGTTTGACTTCCTTCTAACCTCCAGACATTAATGCAAAAATCAGTAGAATCATGAGAAAAGCTGAACAGCTGTAAATCTTAACCTTTCTAATGCTAAGCACATCTGATACTACCCTGTCCCTAAACTCTGGGCTTCCTAGCTTTTCAGTTCCTTAATTTAGCCCTGGCCATAGCTCACAATACAGATAACAACCCATAAGAAAGCAGTACACTTCAGTCAATAGTTTTCAAAGTAAAAACAACAGCAAAGAAGCGTAGTTACTCACCTGTAACAGGTGATCTCTGGGAACAGCAGGAATTTAATCTTCACATATGGGTATCATCGGTACCGACGGAGCCTGCGTGGGAACGCTCCCCAGCGTCCAAAAGGAAAGCTTTTGGGAGCATCCCACAGCGCCTGCGTTGCTGCCTTCCCGCCATTCCAACTCTCCCTCTTCAGTTGAGTTTATAGCTGAGATAAAGGATAGGAGAGAGTGAGACACAGACAGACAACTCCTAGGGGAGGCGGGTGGGTTGTGAAGACTAAATTCCTGCTGTTCTCGGAAATCACCTGTTACAGGTGAGTAACTACGCTATCTCCAGGAACAAGCAGGAATGTAGTCTTCACATATGGGGACTCCCCAGCTGAAAGATGCCAGGGAGATGGCCCCAGGAAGCTGCAAACCCATAGTGAGATGGGTCATGCTTCCTCCCATGGATCTCTGGCATCCAACCCGGGACGGTGGGTAGGAGTTGCACTAAGTCTGAAAGAGATGCTGAAGAACAGCCTGGCCAAACAAGGCATCCCGACGGGAGTCCTTGTCTAAACAGTAGTGGGCTGTAAACGTGTGCACTGAAGCCCAAGTGGCTGCTCTACAGATGTCGTCGATAGACACAGAATGAAGGCTAGCCATAGAGGCTGCCATGGCTCTCACATTGTGAGCTGTGACATGGCCCTCTAGAGGAAGTCCCTTACTCTCATAAGCGAAGGATATGCACTGTGCAATCCATCTAGAGAGAGTTCTTTTGGAGACTGGAAGTCCCAAATGACTAGAATCAAAAGCAACAAAAAGCGGAGAAAATTTTCTATGTTGCTGTGTTCTTTGCAGGTAAAAATCTAAGGCTCTTTTACAGTCTAAGGTATGAAGGTTCCTTTCTGCATTAGAGGCATGAGGCCTCAAAGAATACTGGAAGGTAAACCACTTGGTTTAAATGGAAAGGCGAGACCACCTCTGGCATAAAGTGAGGATGAGTCCTAAGAACAACCTTATGGTGAAATCTTGTATAAGGAGGATCAGCCACCAAGGCTTGCAACTCACTAATGCGTCGTGCAGAAGTGATCGCAATTAGGAAGATGACCTTCCAAGAAAGGAATTTTAGAGTTGTAGTGGCTAAAGGCTCAAAGGGCGTTTCATGAGCTGCCCGAAAACAAGATTCAAATCCCATGCCACCGATGGTGGTTTAATGGGAGGCTTTGTTAAGAGTAGACCTCTCATAAATCTTGCTATGAGTGGATGAGAGGAAATAGGTTGTCTATTTAGAGGCTTGTAAGAAGCTGCAATAGCACTCAGATGGACTCTTACTGAATTGGTCTTAAGGCCAGACTTTGATAAATGAAGGAGATACTCCAGAAGCGATTCCAAGGGCATCGAAAGAGGGTTAAGACCCTTTTGAGAGCACCATATAGTGAAACGTTTCCACTTGAAGGCGTAGGATCGCCTTGTGGAGGGTTTTCTGGAAGCCTGAAGGATATCCTTTACTTGTTGAGAAAGGTTGAGATCCTGAAGTTCTAGGCTTTCAGCAACCAGGCCCTTAGATGCAGAGACTGGGGATTCGGGTGCCATAGCATCCCCTTCTCCTGGGAGAGAAGATCTGAAGCATATCCCAACTCCAAAGGTGTGGCTTGAGAGAGACGTAGAAGCAGAGGATACCACATTTGCCGCGGCCAATGTGGAGCTATGAGTATCATACAACCTCTGTCTCTCTGAAGCTTGAACAGTGTTTTGGGAATGAGGGGAATGGGTGGAAAGGCATTAAGGAAGTCTTGACCCCAGTGAAGGAGGAAAGCATCCCTTACCTGACAGTTTTGAGCCGGAATTCTGGAACAGAACCGGGGAAGTTTGGCATTCTGTGGACTTGCAAAGAGGTCTATGTCTGGGGTCCCCCAGATTTGAAATACTCGGGCAAGCTGGTCCGAGTGGACAGACCATTCGCATGGCAGCAGTACTCGGCTGAGTCTGTCTGCCCAAAGGATTTGAATGCCTGGAAGGTATACCACTAGGAGGTGAATGTGAAGCTCTCTGGCAAGGGTCCATAGTCGTAAAGCTTCGTTGCATGACGACAGAGCCTGTTCCGCCCTGCTTGTTCACATAGAACATGGCTACTTGATTATCGGTCTGGACCAGGACTGTCTTGTAGCTGAGTTGGGCCTGGAATACTCAAAGAGCTTGGAAGATTGCTTTGAGTTCCAGGAGGTTTATGTGAAGACAAGCCTCCTGTGGGGTTCAGAGACGCTAGTGGAGAGATCGTGCAGTGGGCCCCCCCATCCCAACTGGGACGCATCTGTCGTTAGAGTGGCTTGGAATAGAGGTTGCTGGAAAGGAGAGCCTATGAGTAGGTTTTCCAGTGATTGCCACCATTGGAGGGACAAAATAAGACGTTTTGAGTGTCTTATTTTGTCTGACAGGCGAACTGAGGCCTGTGTCCACTGAGAGGATAGGGTCCACTGGCCTGCTCGCATGTGAAGGCGAGTATAGGGAACCACATGGACAGTGGATGCCATATGTCCCAGAGGCTGAAGCATTTCCCAAGCAGTTAGGGAGGCCTTTACCGCTGCTTGGGAAGCCAGCTGCACTATACGAAGATAGCGGGGCTGTGGAAGGAAAGCCCCCTGGTATCTAGGCGAGCTCCTATGAATTCTAGGGACTGGGAAGGAGCGAGATGGGATTTTGGGAGGTTTATGACCAATCCCAAGTAGTGAAGGATTCGCATTGGGCGAGAAAAAGTGAAGCTGGCTTTTGGAGTAGTGGGTGCTCAAATGAGCCAGTCGTCCAAGTAAGGGAAGACGAATATCGCCAGAGTTCGTAAGAATGCTGCTACTACTGCCAGGCATTTTGTGAAAAGTCTTGGGGCAGAAGCCAGACCGAAGGGAAGAACCCTGTATTGGAAGTGCCTTCCCTGGAAAAGGAATCAAAGGAATTTCCTGTGATCTGGATGGATGAGAATAAGCGTATATGCATCCTTTAGATCTAGAGAACATAGCCAATCCTGACTCTGAAGGTTTGGCAGAAGTGTTCTGAGAGATCATCTTCAAGTTTTCTCGGAACAGGTATTTGTTTAATTCTCTGAGGTCCAGTATGGGTCTGTGTCCTCCTGTTTTCTTTGGAATGAGAAAATAGGGGGAGTAGAACCCTGTACCATGTTGAGGTATGGGTACCTCCTCTATTGCTCCTTGAGCAAGAAGTGCTGTGACCTCCTGACCCAAAAGATTGGTGACAGGGGTCTGAGAATTGAATTGCCTTATGATTGTAGGAGGGGGCATGCTGTGAAAATGAAGTCTGTATCCCTCTCGTACAATGGACAGAGTCCAATTTTCTGATGTTATTTGGTGCCATCTGCTGGCAAAATGGCATAACCTGCCGGGGATGGTAGAGGGTTCTGGACCCTGCAGGGGCAGGAAGACTAAGTTCTCTAGGAAAGAGTCAAAGCCCCTGAGGAGGCTGAGCTCTTGGGACTTTTGGTTTCTACTGTTGTCTAGTTTGTTTCCCAAAAGGGACAACAACAACAAACTGGACAGTGACCCTGCTGGGTATAAGAAAGATAAAACTTTTTTCTTGTTGAAAAAGGTTTTTTTTTATTAGATCCTTTCTTTGCTGGGTTGGCTGTAGACTTTGACAATCTGTCAATGAGTCAATCTTTTCTTGCCAATTCTTGCCAAAAGAGATTTTCTCCTGTGCAAGGAATGTTTCCCAGTTTATCTTGTACCCAAATCTCCAAGTCTGATGCCTGAAGCCAGGCAATACGACGTGCACCGATGGAGATAGCAGAGGCTCTGCAGATGCATTCAAAGCAATCAAAGGCTGCATGGTTTACAAACTTGGAAACATCTTGGGCATGTCTGACCAGAGTAAGAAAATCCTCTTATCGTCAGGAAGAAGAGGGCTCATAAGTTCCAAGTCTCCTGTAACCTCTTTGAGGAACATCTCCATGTATAGGATGTATGAGCTGATTCTAGCTGACAGCATGGAAGCTTTGAAGCATCGACGCCCAAAGGCATCGAAAGTCCTCGATTCTCGGCCTGGAGGATTGGAAGAATGTCCTTTTGCACTCTTTATCCTACGCATCGCCGATTCCACTACCATTGAATGGTGTGGTAACTGAGTCTTCTGAAAGCCAGGACAGGGTAGAACTCGGTACATGGTATTGAGTCTCCGAGTGTGGAAATGTGGTTAAAGGAGTTTCCCACATTCTCAGCATAAGATCATGAAGGATCTTATGAATGGGCAGAGTAGCTGCGTTTTTGGGAGCCTTAGGGTACTGAAGAATTTCTAACTCTTCTGCTCTAGGTTCCTTTTCAGGAGTCACCGTGATTGCAAGGCCTTGAGCCACATCATGTATGAAATCCTGGAAGGACATGTCCTCTGGAGGAGACATTCTTCGCTGAGGAGAAGGAGAGGGATCCTCCGGCAGGACTGCTCTAATAACGGCAGAGTCATCGGAATCGGAGGATTCAAAATATCTCTGATCTCGATGTTCGTGTAATGCACAGTACCGGTATCAATCGAAGTCGGTATCGAGGTGTCTCGGTACCGGTGTCTAGATACCGGAGACTGACTCTAGACTCAGCATGGGGGGTATACCCGCCGAGGCCGGTGCAGTCGGTACCGGTACTGGTGTCGGTACCTGTGGAACAGTCTGAAGCGGTTTCAGAGGTACTGAAGCTGTTAAAAGAGCTGCTAGACTGCGTTCGATAGCAAGAAATCTTTGATCTATCGCCCCTGAGAATGCTTGGGTATCGGTAGCGATAGAAGCGGCCGGGACCCCAGAGCATGACACCAGTAGTTCTGCAGAGGTGGAAGCCTCGAGAACATCCTGGAGTCCCGCCGGGGCTGTTTTGCCAGTGAACTTTCCTCGAGGGCAATGCCAATGGCATCTCTATACTTGGAAGGAGATCTACCCTTTGAGGACTGGTTAGTCTTTGGAGACTTATGTTTAGTTACCTGAGATCCATGGGAGGAAGATGAAGCCCTGGAAGACTTTGATGCAATGGACATCGCATCTGCAGCAAAAAGGGTACCAGGTTTTGCAGCTCTACTCTGCAGGCCCCTCTTGGTCATCTTCCTACAGGAGAGACAGTCCAATGGAGAATGGTCAGGTCCTAAACATTTGAGACACCAGTCATGGGTGTCGGTGACAGATATGGTACCGCCACACTTAGAACATTTTTTAAAACCACTATCTGGTTTTTCCCATTTTAAAAGGAAAATGGGCCTAGTGCTCAAAATGGCGCCCAGCATCGAGAGGGAAAAGGCCTCTGAAGAAAGTATTTCAGAAAAAAATAAAAAAAAAATAAAAAATAAAAAAAAAATATATATATAAAAATATATAAATATATATATAAATATATATAAAAGGAAAAAGAGAACCGGCGGTACCGGTAGGGATCAAATGAAGGCAGACGCGACCACAAAAAACAAAGTAGTAACAAATAATTTTCTGCAGCGACAGGGTATGCGACCTGTCGGCTCCGCGGAAAACAAAGCACTGAAGAGGGAGAGTTGGAATGGCGGGAAGGCAGCAACGCAGGTGCTGTGTGATGCTCCCAAAAGCTTTCCTATTGGACGCTGGGGAGCATTCCCGCGCAGGCTCCGTCGGTACCGACGATACCCATATGTGAAGACTACATTCCTGCTTGTTCCTGGAGATAAAGCACAGTTACTTACCTGTAACAGGTGATCTCTGCGAACAGCAGGAATTAGTCCTCACATATGGGTACGTCGGAACCGACGGAGCCTGCGCGGGAAAGCTCCCCAGCTTTTCAGATGAAAAGCTTTTGGGGCTTCCCACAGCGCATGCGCGCTGCCTTCCCGCCTTCCTGACCAGCTCTCTTCAGTTCGAGTTTATAGCTGAGACAATAGAGAGAGGAAAGGAAGGTAGATAGATAGAAGATACAACTCCTAGGGGAGGTGGGTGGGTTGTGAGGACTAATTCCTGCTGTTCCCAGAGATCACCTGTTACAGGTAAGTAACTGTGCTATCTCCAGGAACAAGCAGGAATGAGTCCTCACATATGGGGACTCCCTAGCTAAGATGCCTGGGAGATCCCCCTCCAAAGGTAACCATCTTCGTATGGATCTCAGGCATCCAACCAGGGAAGGTGGGCAGGAGTTGTTTAAGTATGGAACAGGTGTTTGAGGACAGCCTGACCAAACAAGGCATCCCGGCGGGAGTCCTTGTCCAAACAGTAATGGGCTGTGAAGGTATGAACCGAGGCCCAAGTGGCTGCTCGACAGATCTGATCTATGGAAACAGAGTGAAGATGAGCCATAGAGGTGGCCATGGCTCTCACATTGTGAGCTGTGACATGGCCTTCCAGAGAAATGTTCTTACTCTGGTAAGCAAAAGAAATACACTGAGCAATCCAATTGGAAAGTGTACGCTTGGAGACTGGAAGTCCCAAATGAGAAGGATCAAAAGCCACAAAAAGTTGGGAAGACTTTTGATGTGGCTCAGTCCTGTTGAGGTAAAAGGCGAGAGCTCTTTTACAATCAAGGGTATGAAGGTTCCTCTCTGCAGTGGATGCATGAGGAGCCGGGAAAAAAACAGGTAGATATACCTCTTGATTAAGATGAAAAGGCGAGACCACTTTGGGCATAAAGTGGGGGTTCGTCCTAAGGACCACCTTATCATGATGAAACCTAGTATAAGGTGGATTAGCCACTAAAGCCTGCAGTTCACTGATGCGGCGAGCCGAAGTGACTGCAATAAGGAAAACTACCTTCCATGAAAGAAATTTCAAGGAGGTGGAGTCCAAAGGCTCAAAAGGTGGCTTCATAAGCTGACCTAGAACTAGGTTCAAATCCCATGCTACCGGCGGACGTCGGATGGGAGGTTTAGTTAAGGTCAGGCCTCTCATGAACCTTGCAACAAGAGGATGAGAGGAGACAGGTTGTCCATTTATAGGTTTTAAGGATGCTGCAATAGCACTTAAATGGACTCGTACTGAATTCGTCTTGAGGCCTGCATTGGAGAGATGCAGGAGATAGTCTAGTAGAGAATTCAAAGGAAGTGCCAGAGGGTCAAGACCCCGTTGAGCACACCAAATGGAAAAACGTTTCCATTTGAAAGCATAGGAACGCCTGGTAGAGGGTTTCCTAGAGGCATGAAGGATATCTTTCACTGGTTGAGAAAGATTAAACTCATGAAGGCTTAAGCCTTCAGTAACCAAGCTCGGAGATGTAGGGACTTGGGGTTTGGGTGCCACAAAGTCCCTTTCTCCTGAGACAGAAGGTCTGGCGCAGCTCCCAGGTCCAGGGAGGAGCCCTGGGAGAGCTGTAGAAGTAGAGGGAACCACACTTGGCGTGGCCAGCGTGGAGCTATGAGGATCATTGACCCGTGATCCCTCTGAAGTTTGAACAGAGTCTTGGGAATCAAAGGAATGGGTGGAAAAGCATACAGGAATTCCTGACCCCAATGCAGGAGAAAGGCGTCGTTGGCCTGAGCTCCCTGACACGGAGTCCTGGAACAGAACCGGGGAAGTTTGGCATTCCACGGACTTGCAAAGAGGTCTATGTCCGGGGTCCCCCATTCCTGAAAGATTCTGCGTATCTGGTCCATATGCAGGGACCATTCGTGTGGAAGCAGAACTCGACTGAGTGTCTGCCCGAGAGTTTTGAACTCCTGGAAGGTATACTGCCAGAAGATGAATTTGATGCTCTCTGGCGAAGGCCCATAATCTGAGAGCTTCGTTGCAAAGCGACAGAGAGCCCGTCCCTCCTTGTTTGTTGACATAGAACATGGCTACCTGATTGTCTGTCTGGACTAGGACAGTCAGGTTGACAAGGAGGGTGTGGAAGACTGTGAGGGCAAGGAAGATTGCTCGCAGTTCCAGAAGGTTGATGTGAAGGGTGGTCTCCTGGGGAGACCAGGTGCCCTGAGTGGAGAGGTGTTGGAGATGAGCTCCCCACCCTGTTTGGGAGGCATCTGTTGTGAGGGTTGCTTGGGGCAACGAAGGTTGGAAGGGGGTCCCCAACAACAGATTTTTGGAGGATGTCCACCACTGGAGAGACCAAAACAGACGTTTTGAGGTGAGTACTTGGTCTGAGAGCACTCCTGATGCTTGAGACCACTGGGTGGCCAAAGTCCATTGAGCTGCCCTCATATGAAGACGAGCGTAGGGCACCACATGGACCGTGGAGGCCATGTGGCCCAGAAGTTGCAGCAGTTCCCTGGCTGACAAGTGACTTCTGGACTGAGCCTGGGAGGCCAAGCTGATTAGTCGTTGGCCTCGGACCAGAGGGAGGTAGGCCCTTGCAGTGGTGGAGTCCAAGTGGGCCCCTATGAATTCCAGGGACTGAATAGGGATAAGTTGGGACTTGGGAATGTTTACCACAAGTCCCAGATATTGAAGAATACGCCTTGTGCGGTCCAAGGAAATCTGGGCTTCTGACTGAGATGGAGCTCGGATGAGCCAGTCGTCCAGATATGGGAACACGAAGACTCCCATGCCTCTTAGAAATGCGGCTACGACTGCCATGCATTTTGTGAATACTCTTGGAGCAGAGGCGAGACCGAAGGGAAGTACTCTGTATTGGAAATGTTTTCCCTGGAACAGAAATCGAAGATATTTTCTGTGGGATGGATGGATGAGTATATGAGTGTACGCATCCTTGAGATCTAGAGAACAAAGCCAATCCTGACTCTGAAGGTATGGAAGGAGAATGCCCAGAGAGAGCATTTTGAATTTCTCCTTGAATAGAAACTTGTTCAATTCTCTCAGATCTAGGATAGGTCTGAAGCCCCCTGTCTTCTTTGTTATGAGAAAATAAGGGGAGTAGAACCCTAACCCCTGTTGAGGAAGAGGAACCTCCTCTATTGCCCCTTGGGCAAGGAGAGAGGAGACTTCCTGACCCAACAGGGTCAGAAGAGATGGGGGAGAACTGAATTGTCTCACCATGGTATGGGGAGGAAGGCTGGAGAAATGAAGTTTGTAACCCTCTCGGATGATAGAGAGGGTCCATTGCTCTGATGTAATTTGCTCCCATCTGGCAGCAAAGTGAGCTAACCTTCCGGGAATGGTGAGGGGCTCTGGTTGTTCTAGAGCCAGAAATGGTAAGTTCTCTAGGGGCAAGTCAAAACCCCTGAGGGGGTTGAGCCTGCTGGGGTGTAGCAGACACTGCAGGCCTTGACTTTACTTGCTTAGATTGCTGACGTTTAGCAGCAAAGCGAGGCTGAGCAGATTGTTGGCCAGTATTTGTGGAAAATCTGGCCTTCTTGTAGTAAGGCCTCTTAAAAGGCTTCTTTTTGGCAGGAGTAGAAGTAGACTTAGAAAGTCTATCTAGAGTGGCATTTTCTGCGTCCATTTGAGCAGCTTTAATTTGCCAGTCCTCACCAAATAAGTTCTCACCTGTACAGGGCAGATTCCTTAAGCCATCCACAACCCAGGGTTCTAGGTCAGAAGCCTGGAGCCAAGCAAGACGTCGGGCTGCAATAGCAATTCCCGAAGCCCTGCCTGCAACCTCAAAGGAATCAAAGGCTGCCCTGTTGGAAAACTTGGAGACCTCTGAAAGTTGTGTCACCACAGAAGTGAAGTGCTCCTTTCTATCCTCAGGGATAAAGGGGGCAAAATGCCGTACCTTCAGGGCAAGTAATCTGAGAAACATGCCCATATAAAGACTGTAGGAATTGATCCTGGCTATAAGCATACTAGCCTGGAAGATCTTTCTACCAAAAGAGTCAAAGGTCTTACATTCTCGCCCTGGAGGGGTAGAAGAGTGCCTTTTAGGACTCTTTATCTTTTTCATGGCAGACTTCACCACAATGGAATGGTGAGGCAGTTGAGTCTTTCGAAACCCAGGAGGAGGAGGGACCCGGTACATGGTGTCCAACCTACGGGAATGAGGAGACAGTGTTAGAGGAGTCTCCCACAAATCCATCAAGTGTTCTTGAAGGATTTCATGGATAGGCAGGGTAACTGCCTCTTTAGGAGCTTTGGAGTATCCTAAATATCCAATTTGTTTGATCTTGGTTCCGTTCCAGAAGATGTAGCAATAGAAAGCCCTTTAGCTACATCAACAATGAAATCCTGAAAGGATAAATCCTCTGGAGGAGACATCCTCCTCTTTGGAGAAGAGGGCTCCTCAGGAAGATCAAGCTCAGCAGAGTCATCAGAGGAATTGAACTCATCAGAAGAATCTGAGTATTCTCTCTGTGCTTCCAATGCACGATATGCGTACCGACCGATATCGAGATCGGGCGTATCGGGCATGGGATCGGTATCGGGCAATAGCCTGAATCCGGCATGCGGAACCGATCGACGCTTGGAAGTCGATGGTCTCGGTTCCGGTGTGGATACCGGAACCGGAGTCGGTACCGATGGAATCGGTACCGAGGGCGTCGCAGCCTTAATGAAAGCCAGAACGGCCTGCTGCATGGTCTGGACAGTATTGCCCATGGACGCCACTACTGCCTGGATGTCGGTACCGGTTATCGACCGGTACCCCAGAGCAGTCTAACAGGTGATCGGTCGAGGCCGTGCCATCGATGTCAACCTGTAACCCCATAGGTGATGCTTTGGAGGCCGGAGCCTCCCGCCGGGGGTTTTTGGTCTGGGCAGAATCCTCGAACTCAAGATTGAGAGCCTCTCGATCTTTTGAAAGAGATTTGCTTTTAGAGGATTTGCCCACAGAAAGTTTGGTTACCTGAGATCCATCCGGAGAGGAAGACCTGGATGACTGATGCTGGATTATCTGAAGCAAACAGCACGTGGAACTTGTTGGCCCGGTTCTGCAAACCACGTTTAGACATCTGGGAGCAGAATGGGCAGTCCGGTATGGAGTGGTCAGGTCCCAAACATTTAAGACACCATTCATGGGTGTCTGTGACAGAAATAACAGCACTACAGTTGGTACACTTTTTAAAACCAGGAGCTGGCTTCTCCATGAGGAGAATTTGTGTAGGCCTGAAGGCCTAGCAAAAGTTACCACGTTGTGCTGAAAATAAAAAAAGATTTTTTTATTTTTTTTTTTAGAAAGAAAGAAAGCGAGACCGGCAGTACCGGTTTTGGTATGGGGAAGGCAGGTACGCGGTCAAAAGAAACAAATTAAAATAAGAATTTCTTCAGCGGTGACAGGAACACGACCTGCTGGCTCCGCGGAAAAAGAGAAACTGAAGAGAGCTGGTCAGGAAGGCGGGAAGGCAGTGCGCATGCGCTGTGGGAAGCCCCAAAAGCTTTTCATCTGAAAAGCTGGGGAGCTTTCCCGCGCAGGCTCCGTCGGTTCCGACGTACCCATATGTGAGGACTCATTCCTGCTTGTTCCTGGAGATTGAAATATAGAATGTAAATAAATAATTTTAAATGTGGTACATCACAGCTAGGGAATTATTAGTAATCCCCATGTCTTTCTCTTGTTGCACATTGTGTGTGTGCTGAGTATGTGCTGCATCTGTGGTGGGAACAGCTGATGGTGGTGGGGCATTCACAGACTATGTACTTCTAGGGGCGGGGCAATCACGAGGGAGAATATTTTTAGTGTGTAGGGGAGTTTGCAAGATGGTGGAGGCAGTTATGGGGGCAGTCTTTGGGATGGGGCATTGTGTGAGGTGAAAGGGCCATTGGCAAGAGAATTTTTTTTAGGGGTGGATAAGGCAGTGGGGCAGGGGTAGTTTTAGGGGGTGGGGTGTTGACAGGGTGGTAGGACAGTTGTGGGCATTTTGTCAGGAATGGAGCATTGTGGGATGGTAGGACATTTGTGATAGAGTATTTTTGGGGGTGGGCAGTCTGTCATTTGGTGGGGCAGTTGTAGGGGGTATAGCGTTTGGAGGTGGGAAAGTTTTAAGGGTGGTGAGGTAGTTGTGGTGGCAGTATTTGGGGCTTATTTCTGTGGAACCACCAATCAGATATGGCCATTTTTTAAAACTCAGTGTGTATTTTTATATTAGTTTTTCCCCATATACCAAGTTTCATCCAATTCCATTAAAAATCAGAGAATTATTTTGGCCCTAGATGGACAGACATTACAACCCTATGGAAACTGGAAAAATTATATAAAAGAGGGTCAAGAAAGAATGACTTGCCAATCCTTATAAAATATTACAAAGTAAATATATATCAATCTTTTGCACCAGTGCAAAAGAAATAATTGGTCGAAGTTTAACATTAAAAATATCCTGATTTTTAGGGAAGAAGGGATTAGCAAGCCCATTTATAATCTAATCTATTTACACATACAATATACACACACGTGTATGTATGTGTGTATATATACACACATATATATCTATATACATATCTATATCTATCTATATCTATACCTATACATATATCTACATATCTACATATCATATATATATATATATATATATATATACATATACATATATATACATATATACACACCCACACACCACATACACAGTTGTCGTTAACATTATTGGCACCTTTGCATTTTAGGTATGTGTACGATACCTTGAAAAATAAATGAAAATATTCCAACTGTATCATCATCATATTTTAATAGTATGTTCAAAGGTATACAACAAAATAAAGATATCTATACATCTTAGATGTAGTAATTTCTGAGAAAAAAAATACAACCTGGACATGATTAATGACACACTTCACTAATATTTGGTTGCACAATACTTGCCAGTGATGACAGCCTCCAAACCTTTTTTATAGCCATCTATAAGTTTCATACATCTGTCTGCTGGTAGTTTCTCCCACTTTTCAATTGTGATTTGTTCTAGCTCATGAATATTTCCAGGATTCCTTTTGCCAATGGAAGATTTCAGCTCTTTCCAAAAGGTTCTCGATTGCATTGAGATCAGGATTCATTGCTGGCCAGTTTAAAACAGTCCAATTTTTGCTTTTTAAACATTCTTTTGTACTTTTGGATGTATGTTTTGGGTCATTGTCCTGCTGGAGGTCCCATGACCTTCGATCCAGACTTAGTTATCTGACACTAGGTAGCACATTGTGCTCCAAAATATCTAGGCAGTCCTCCGACTTTATGATATTTTTTAAATACGTTCCAGGTCTCCAATTACTGAGGCAGCAAAACAGCCCTACAACATTATGGAACCTCCACCATATTTAGCTGTAAGAAGGGTGTTTTTTTCCTTATAAGCTTCATTTCTTCACTGTAAATGTATTGCTGGTCTGCACTGCCAAAGAACTCAAGTTTGGTTTCATCTATCCACAAAACATTTTCCCAGAAGGATTGTGGTTTCTCAAGGTGGGTTTGGCAAAGATCAGGCGTGCCTTTTTATATCTGCCTTTGAGCAGTGGGGTTCCTTCTTGGCCTTCGCCCATGACGTTTTCCTTTGTTTAGTGTGCAGCGTATGATGCGGGTTGAAACCATCACTCCAGATCAGCCTTAAGCTCTTTGGATTTCATACATGGTGTTTTTCCAACAGTTTGCACTAACCTTCGAAGACTTCTTGGATTCATTTTCCTCTTCCCACCATGCTCTGGGAGGTTCTCGACAGTTCTATGAACAGAAAACTTCTTAACATTGCAAACTGTAGACACAGGAATCCAAAGGTCTTTGGAGATGGTCTTGTACTCCTCTGAAGTTTGATAATGGCTTTTCTGATGGTCTCGGGCAGTTCTCTGCCTTGTGAAAATGGAACAAGGAGTGAATGTGGCCATTCTAAACATTAGAACCATCATTCTTTGGTTGATTCAAGTCGTGATAACTGACAATTGATCACAGGAGTATCTAATTTTATTGCAATAGGAATGTGGTTCTTTTGTTCAAACTGATTTGAATTGTTTCTAAGGGTGCCAACAGTCATGTCCTATCAATGATCAAGATGACTACCTCAATCCCCACCTGTATATTCAAGAAAATAATTCTACCTGAATAACTAAATAGTATCTAGACCATAATTTTTTTGTTGGATCGTCTGCCTTGAGAAATTACTTTCTCCTGTAGCAAACCCTCCGTTTTTCACTTTTATAGAAAGAAAAATCCCTCTGCAACACACCAAGGGTCGACACAAGCCTAACCCCAGATGTGCTTATCTGAAGCAGCAACAAAGAGTCCATACATCCAACGCTGTTTCAAATTTATGCTTAATGGCAATGGCTGTGATGAAACTCATAAGTAGGAACCAGCCAAGTCCAGCCAATTGCAGCAATTTATTATAGCATTCATAGCGCTGTAGTATCAGAGGACTCTGTCAGTCCTATCCAGTCCGCTTTCGTCCCCTGGTGTGTTGCAGAGGGATTTTTCCTTCTATAAAAGAGAAAAATGGAGGGTTTGCTACAGGAGAGAGAGTAATCTCTCAAGGCAAACGATCCAACAAAAAATTATGGTATAGATACTATTTAGTTATTCAGGTAGAATTTATATCCTCTTATTTTCTTGAATAATCATGTCCTGGCAATGTCCCAGTTGTTATCCTACTATTTCCTTTTTTTGATTGGTCTTGTTTTATTTGATTATTTTGTGTGTCAAATGTATGTGCATATATAGTCCAAAACCATTTCACCGGTCTTTTTTTTTTTTTTTTTTTTTAAAGGAGAGGTTGGACATTAAGGGGTTAAACTGCAAAGGTGCCAATAATTTGTTTACCACAACTGTACCAATTTATTGTAAACAGTACACATACTTTTTCAACCACTCTGAACTGTTTATTATTTTTCTTTTTCACATCTAGTGTATGTTAATAAGAAGAAATAAAATAAATTTGAAAAAGAAACAACCAATATTTTGGTGGGACAACACTGAGGCAAAACTGCAATCTCATGAGCCTCAAACAAAATACCAAACAGCAATGAATCTCATGCCTGCAAAAATCTTACTCTCTTATCAATGGCTTCCAAGATGTATTCGTCCTACAAATGTCTAGTGCAGCATGACTAGGAAAAGATGTTTTTGCAAAAATCTGGGGATGAAGAAAAAAGTTAACACACAATTATTAATGTGTTAAATAAAGTCATATGAAAATATTTTAGTACTCAGATTTACAATTAGCTAATCTGAAGTAGTTCAAGGTGGCATAACATGTACCATAAAACACAATTTAGAGAGCAAACAACAAAATCCATACAAAATAAAACATTTTAAAAATAATTTAAAAATACCTAAAACAGTAAGGTCAATTAGCAGGGTTTATCTGGTAAACTTTAAATGGGAAATTAAAGAGGACTGATAAGGGCCAATGAGAACCACTATCTAAAGCTAACTGTTTAGGTTACCCCATTAACTTTGCGACAAAGATTTTCAGACCAGACTTTATAGGTTATCTTTAACTAAAGAGCACCGAGTCAGTGTTATCTAGTTAAATTACAACTGTGTCCTCCAGCACGCTTCTTGATCCTATATTTAGCTAGTTAACCTTTGGACAAAAAGTTGTTCAGACAAAAAAAACTAACCAGTCAACACCCCAAAAATTTTAAAAACTTCAGAAACCCTCTAGTACCAGCAGAATTGTCAGAGTCTTCGGAATCGGAGGATTCAAAGTATTCCTGACCACGATGCTCATGCAAAGCACGATCCCGGTATCGATCGAAGTCGGTACCGAGGTGATCCGGTACCGACCTGTCGATTCCAGCCAAAGATGGTTTGGGATGAATTCCCACCGGGGCCGGTACCATCGGTGTCGATGCCGGTGCCCGCTGGACCAACGGTACCGCAGCTGAGAGAAGAGCTGCGATGCTGCGCTCGAGAGCGAGGAACCTCTGGTCTATCGACGCTGCTGATGCCTGGGTATCGGTACCGGAGAAGACGGCCGGAAACCCTGAGCATGGCACAGGTAGTTCTTGCGAGGTTGGGGCCTCGAGAACATCCTGGAGCACCATTGATGCTTTGGAAGCCGAAGCCTCCCGCCGGGGGCTGTTTTGCCGGTGTGGTTCCCTCAAGGGCAATGCCAATGGCCTCTCGATGCTTAGCCGGAGAGCTACCCTTTGAGGACCGGCTTTTATGTTTAGTTACCTGAGATCCATGGGAGGAAGAGGAGGCCCTTGAAGATTCGATGCAATGGATAGGGCATCCGAAGAAAAGAGGGTACCGAGCCTTGCAGCCTGGTTCTGTCTTCCTTTTTTGGTCATCCCCATACAGAAGAGACATTCAGATGGAGAATGTTCAGGCCCTAAACATTTAAGACGCCAATCATGGGTGTCAGTGACAGAAATAGTACCGCCACACTTAGTACATTTTTTTTTAAAACCACTAGTTGGTTTTTCCATGTTTTAGGAATATGGGGCCTAGTGCCCAAAATGGCGCCTAGCACCAAAAAGAAAAGTTTCTGAAGAGAAACAGCTCAAAGTATATGTGGTTTTTCTTTTTTGTTTTGGAAAAGAAAAGAAAAGAAAAGAAAAGAACCGGCGGTACCGGTAAGCATCATGTGGCAGGCAAACGTGACCACAAGAAAACAATTTTAAAGACGGAATTTTCTGCGGTGACAGCGTATGGATCCTGTTGGCTCCATGGAAAACGAAGAACTGAAGAGGAACAGTTGGAAAGGTGGGAAGGCAGTGCGCATGTGCTGAAGGATGCTCCCAAAAGCGTTATTGGACGCTGGGGAGCGTTCCCGCGCAGGCTCCATCGGTACCGACGATACCCATATGTGAAGACTACATTCCTGCTTGTCCCTGGAGATCATTTTTGAAAAAGAAGAGAAGAGAAATGGCGGTACTGGTAGCCGTCGAATGAAGGCAGTCGCGACCACAAAAAACCAAAAGAATAAGAATAAATTTTCTGCGGCGACAGGGTACATGTCCTGTCGGCTCTGCGGAAAACAAAGAACTGAAGTGAGAGAGGTAGAAAGGCGGGAAGGCAGCACGCAGGCACTGTGGGATGCTCCCAAAAGCTTTCCTATTGGATGCTGGGGAGCGTTCCCGCACAGGTGCCATCGGTACCGACGATACCCATATGTGAAGACTACATTCCTGCTTGTTCCTGGAGATCATTTGTATAGCGCTACAAGATGTAAACAGCACTGCACAAACAAATGTAAAAGACTGTTCCTGTTCATCAGAGCCAGAAAGATGCCTGACATACAGACTCAGGTAGTTTGTTCCAGGCATAAGGAGTAGCAAGGTGAAAGGAGCAGCAAGGTGAAAGGAGCGAAGTCTGGAGTTAGCAGTAGAAGAGAAAGACACAGATAAAAGCCATTTGCCAGAAGAGCGGAGGTCCTGAGGAGGGGTGTAGGGGGAGATAAGAGAGGAAAGGTAGTGAGCAGCTGCAGAATTTATTTATTTAACAATCATTTATATCCCGCATCTTCCAGAGTTCAGATGTGGCTCACAATTGAACAACAGTCAACAAAGCAGGGCTTGTTTTACATGGAACAATTTTTGACAGTAAACAATGTAATAGTTAAATACGTAACAGAACGGTGAATGGTTAAATGCATAACAGAACAATGTAAAGGTTAAATACATAACAGAACAAGAACAATTTATGAACTATGTACAGATATAGGTTTGTAGGTTCCTTAGATTTAAATCATGGGTATTTACAAGAGGGTGCAAATCTGTTAATTATGAGGTTTAGCTATACTCAGTTGGGTGTTATTTAGCCTTTTTCTGGGATGATTAGTGTATTATCAATGTTGTTGTAGTGCATGGCAAAGAGGTAGGTTTTCAGTTTTTTGCGGAATTCTATAACTTCTGTTGTGGATCTTAGGTCCTCTGGGATGGAGTTCCAAATGAAGGGGGCCGCATGTGAGAAGGCTCTGTTATTAGTTAGTTTTGTTGCTTTTATAAAATCATTTGGAGTCCTTAATTTATTTGAGTGTCCTTTTCTGTGAGTGACTTTTTGAGATTCCTTGCTTAGAAGATTGCTTAATGGGATTGGAGCCATGCCATTGAGAGCTTTAAATGTGGTTATTGTGGTCTTATATATTATCCTGCTTTGTATTGGGAGCCAATGCAGGGTTGCTAATATTGGAGTAATATGCTGGAATGAGTGTGCTTTCATTACAATTCTAGCTGCTGCGTTCTGTGCTAGTTGTATTCTTTTAATGTTTTGTTTCGTTATACCTAAGAGAATTAGGTTGGAAAAATCAAAGTGTGGGGTTATGGTTGCCTGTATTATGTTAATGAAATCTTTTAAGTAAACTAAGGGGCGTAGTTGCTTGAGTATTTTGAGTTTGAAGTAGATTTTCTTTATAATGTTTCTAATGTGGGTGTTCATCGTAAGGTGTGTATCTAAAATGATTCCTAGGTATCTTATTTCGTTTTTTATTGTGATGTCATGGTTTTGTATTGTTATGTGGGTTGGGGGGACATATGAATGGTTTTTTGTTACAATTAATACCTCTGTTTTTGAATGGTTTATGTGGAGGTTTTTCGCTTTTAGCCAGGTTGCAATTTCGTTAAGACAATCTGTTAAGAGTTTTATCGGTACATCAGGGATGGTGAATGGAATGTATAACATAATATCATCTGCGTATAGATGATAGAGTACACCGAATTTTTTGAAAATGTCACAAACTGGTTTTATATATATGTTAAATAGGAGGGCTGATAGAGCTGAGCCTTGTGGGAGACCAATTTCTTGTTTATATGTGTTGGATGTCTGATTAGCTATTTTTACATTTTGCGTTCTATTATATAGATATGAAGTGAACCATTTGTGTACTGTGGCATTTATACCTATTTGTTTTAGGTTATTAAGCATTATAGTGTGATGTACACTATCAAATGCGGCTGATATGTCAATAAATAGGAGTATGAATGCTTTTTTGTGATTATCAATCCCTTTAAGGAGTGTATCAATTAAGACTGTTAAAAGTGATTCTACTCCATGTTGAGGTCTAAAACCATATTGGTGTTCATCAAGTGGGTAGTAAGAGTCTAGGTATTCCTGTGTCTGGATCTGTACCACTTTTTCTATTATTTTAGCTAAGAAAGGGATACTTGAAATAGGTCGATACGATTTTGGGGATGTTTTGTCCAAAGTCCCATTTTTGAGAATTGGGCGGATTTGTGCATGTTTGAGTTTAGGAGGGAGGTAACCTTGGAGTAATGAGAGGTTAACTATAGGGAGGATGAAAGAGATTAGTATTGGAAGTGTGCTTTTTATCCATGTTACAGGGCATGGATCAAGGAAAGAGGTGGTAGTGTTGAGGTTGGAAATAATATTCTTTAGTGATTCTTTGGAAGTGGGGTGAAAAACTGACCATTCATTTGCGCAATTTAAGGCTACGTTATGATTGTCTATGGACATTATAGGTTGTGAGGATTTATTTTGATAGTAGTCAGCTAAAGTTTGTACTGATATGTCAGTAATTTCATTGTTATGTGTTTGAGGGTTATTAGTGAGATTTCTAACAATGGAGAATAGCTCTCGTGGTCTATTATAGGATTTTGATAAGATTGCAGCATAGTAAGTCTTTTTTGAGCTATCTATAGTGTCTTTGTATTTTGTAAGAATGGTATTATATATTTCCTTATGTATAGTTAGTTTGGTTTTGCGCCATTTGTGTTCTGATTTTCTTAGTTGTCTCTTCATTTGTTTTAGCGTATTGTCGAACCATGGAGCTTTTTTTGAGTTAGTGGGTTTTTTGTTACTTCGGTCAGATTTAGCTGCATCGGTTATTGTGTCATGCCAATTTTTGATAGCTTCATCTAAGTCCATTGGGGGAGACACCAGGAGGGGTATTATTGTATCTAGGAATTCAGTTTCGTTAAATCTTTTGAATTTTGTGGAGGAATCACTTCTTGAGTAGTTTTTAGTGCTATTGGTATGGAATGTGAGTTTTGATTTAATGATGTAATGATCAGACCAAGGAATTTGTGTGTATTCTATGGTATCTGGGTTGAATAGTTGGAAGATTGTGTTTGGGAGGAGTATAAGGTCTAGTGTGCCTCCTTTTGTGTGTGTTGTATTGGTGATTATCTGGTGAAAATCCATGTCAGTTATGGTTTCTAGGAAAAGGTTGGCTTCAGACACTGGAAGTGAGGGGAGGTTGAAATCACCTAGCATGATTATTGGATCTTGATCGGTAGATGAGCCCAGAAATTCAATAAGTGGATCTAGGCTATCTGCTTTTTGGTCAGGAGGTCTGTATATTAGGCAGATTCTAAGATTGTTAATCTTTATGATGAGGGTATCTATGTTATTGGTTATATTATGTTTTATTGATTTGGCATTTAATATCTTTCTCGTCATGATAAGTACACCTCCTCCTTTTTTGTTGGGTCTGTGGGTAAAATTTATATCGTAGTCATCAGCGTTAAGCTGGTTTAAGTAGACTGTATCCGTTTCAGATAGCCACGTCTCAGTTACACATAAAATGTCAGGTTTTAGGTCTGTTATTAAATCACTAAATATGGGAAGTTTGTTTTTCATTGAGCGTGCATTGATAAGGATACATGACAGTGAGTTGGTGTTTTTGATGTTGTTTTCTTTTATTTGTTGTAAATCAGTTTGTTTTATTTGTATAAGTCGGTGGTAGTTTATTTTTGCCTGGTGGTATGTGTTTGTGTGGGCAATATGGTAGTTATTTCTGGGTGTTGTTCGTATTATGGGGATTGTCATATGATTTTTAGTAGATAAGGTAAGTGTTAGATCGATTAGGATTGTCAATAATATGAAGTTGTAGGTTATTTTTAGAATCATAGTTTTTGTGAGTGTCATGTTCAGTGACAAGGTGCTGCTTGGTGAGTTTTATGTAGTGGAGTGAGTTTCGTAGTTCAATGTAATAGTGTCCGATTCTATTACCGGTGATGGTGATTATTTGGTTAGGGAGATTATGGAGGAATAGATCAGGGAGTAGTTTTCTGTAATTACAAGTAATATAGATTATGCAGGAGGTAATGGAAACAGTAAAAGTCGGATAGTTGTGAATAAATCATGCAATATAGTTATACATAAATGAGATACTGGTTGCAGTAAAACAGGCAATAGCTATAGAGGTTGGAATTACTGGCTACAGTAAAACAGGTAGTAGCTATAATGGTTGGGATTACTGGCTACAGTAAAACAGGCAATAGCTATAGTGATTGGAATTACTGGCTACAGTAAAACAAGCAGTAGCTATATTGGTTGGGATTACTGGCTACAGTAAAACAGGCAACAGTCATTAGTAACAGTCAGGTAGGAAATACTTGCTGTGACCGAGACGCCGGTGGATCAGTTGAGGTACGCGAGCTCGACCGAAGGGGAGCTCCAGCAGTACCGGAGGGTGAGAGATGTAGTTGGTGTTTTGGAGAGTTCCTTAGGCGCCTTTCGCTCTCTTTTTAAAGTGAGAGGACAACCCCGATTGGGTCAAGAAGCTCGGTGATGCGTTGGGTGGGTGGAGCTCGCTATCACCTTCTCCGGTGGGCTCTTCTGTGAGGCCGATTGCCTTACTCTGCCGCCGCAGATTTCTCTGTGCAGGGAAAGGTTCTTCTTCGGCGTGGCGTTGGCTCCGATTGCAGTTCAAGGTGATCTTGCAAAGAGCAGAGGGAGAGAGGAGCTTTCTTCTTTGGCGCTCTCTTTTTCAAGTGAGAGGACAGCCCCGATTGGGTCACGAAGCTCGGAGATGCGCTGGGTGGGTGGAGCTCGATCACCTTCTCAGGTGGGCTCTTGTGCACTTATAAGTCAGCAGAAGTTTGAACTGTATGCAGAAATGGATAGGGAACCAATGAAGTGACTTGAGAAGAGGGGGTAATATGAGCATGATGAGGCTGGCTGAAGATCAGCTGTGCAGCAGAGTATTGAATAGATTGAAGAGGAGAGAGATGATTCAGAGGGAGACCAGCAACGAGTATTCATTAGGGATATCCTGAACACCTGGCCTGTTTGTGGCCCTTGAGGACTGAAGTTGTGCACCTCTGCTTAGCAAGTTAATCTGTAGTCAAGGCTGGCTATAAAGTAGCACATCTTGAGAGAAAGGAACATTTTTCCTTGATATGCAACTCTCTCCATGGTCTATTACTATCGCTATGACCTTGAAACAAACTTGTAGATTAGTGATTCTTTGCGTGCGCAAAAAAAGAAAGATTTATTTTTTTCTTGTAATTGTTAAGAGTGGTTGTAATACACTGCTAATCTGCTCCAAGAAGCCCACCTCCTAGCAGTACATTCTCTTAGCCTGTCCCAAATAAGAATTTTTAACCACCCTCAAAAAAAATGGACAGAGTTTGTATATTTTAGTCCACCTTTTCAAATTAATGTTGAATGTAGATTACAGCATTATTAATAAGGTAAAATAAATGCAAGATCTTTGGGAAAAGGACTTAAGTGCATACCTGAGGCAAATGGAAATAAGGAGAAATTAGACCTTACCTGCTAATTGTCTTCCCTTGAGTTCTCTCCGGGCCAGTCCAGGTACATGAGGGTAGTCAATCCCTTCCAGCAGCTGAGGACTGAAAAGTGAAACTTTTTGCTGACAGCCTATCTAGCTCCCCCTGACGTCAGAGCCTCAGTCTACCCCTGTCCAAGCAGTAGGAACTCTAACTATAACTTTGAACAAAATAACAAAAACCTGCCAACTCTAGACTGTAATAACTGCGCCTCTTGGCTTTAGGAAGTATCCTTTATAATCTTGCAATACCCGCCAGGAATTTTTTTTTTTTTACAGAGAAAGTTCTCTTCTGTTTAACCTCTGCCAAAACCTCGGTATACTCCAAGTCCACACTAGGACTGCCCCCTCCGAAACTGATAACAACTCGCAGACACACTGGGTGGGCCCTGGACTGGCCTGGAGAGAACTCAAGGAAAGACAATTAGCAGGTAAGGTCTAATTTCTCCTTCCTATTCGTCTCTCCGGGCCAGTCCAGGTACATGAGGGTAGTACCAAAGCAGTACCTAAATTCGGGAGAGTCCTGCGAGCCCCGCCACAATAGCCGAGGCCCCCACCTTTGCATTCCCCCTAGCCTAAACATCCAACCTATAGTGCTTCGCAAAAGTATGAAGCGATGACCACATTGCCGCCCTACAAATATCCACCGGCGGAACCAACGCACACTCCGCCCAAGACGTAGCCTGGCCTCGCGTAGAGTGCGCCCTGAGCCCTTGCGGAGGCAACCTGCCCTCCGCTTCATAAGCCACCCCTATTGCCCGCTTCACCCACCGGGCGATGGAAGCCTTTGTAGCCGCCTCTCCTTTGCGAGATTCTCCAAAAAGCACGAACAACCTATCGGACCTCCGAAATGATTTTGTCACTCTGAGATACCTCTTCAGCACACGACCCAAATCCAATTTCCTAAGCGAACGATCCAATTTATCCCCTTTCTGACACGGAAAGGTGGGAAGCAAGACGGATTGATTTATGTGAAAAGCCGACACAACCTTAGGAAGAAAAGATGGCACCGGATGCAACACCACTTTTTCCGCTGAAAATTGAAGGCACGGCTCTCGACACGAAAGCGTTTGCAGATCCGAAACTCGTCGCGCGGAGCACAATGCCACGAGGAACGCAGTCTTCCACGATAACTCTCTTAGACTCACCAACGGCTCAGAGTCAAAAGGCGGACGCGTCAACGCCTCCAGCACCAAGTTTAAATTCCAAGGAGGCACCACTTGCCGTACCGGAGGTCTAATATTCCTAGCCGCTCTAAGAAATCGACGAACATCTGGATGTGACGCGAGAGTGCCTCCCTGCACTCTTCCCCTATAACAAGCTAGCGCTGCCAACTGCACCTTAAGCGTGCTGAAGGCCAGCCCCTTTTCAAGCCCGTCTTGAAGAAAAGACAGGATCTCGGGAAGCCCTGCCGAGCCCGGCTTAACGGAACGGCTTGCACACCACGCTTCAAAAATGCGCCATACGCAGACATAAGCCACAGACGTTGATTTCTTCCTGGACTGTTACATCGTGGCAATCACGGACCGTGAGTAACCGCAACGCTTCAACCGTTCCCTTTCAAGAGCCAAGCCGTAAGTAAGAACCGATCCACCTGTGGCATTAACACTGGCCCTTGGCTCAGCAGGTTGCTGCGATTGGGCAGCCGCCAAGGAGAATCCCCTAGAAGTCGCACGAGATCCGCATACCAAGGACGTCTCGGCCAATCCGGAGCAATCAGAATAAGTCGTCCGTTGTGGCCCGCTGCTCTCTGAACCACTCGACCTATCAGCGGCCACGGAGGGAAAACATAAAGCAGCACTTCCTCCGGCCAAGGCTGCACCAGGCCGTCGAGCCCTTCCGACATGTGCTCTCTGCGCCTGCTGTAAAACCTGGCCGCTTTGGTATTGGCAAGGGTCGCCATGAGATCCATGACAGGCTGACCCCATCTTACCGTAATGTCGTGAAACACCGCCATGTTCAACTCCCATTCCCCGGGATCCAGAAGATGCCGACTGAGATAGCCGGCTTGACGGTTGTCTTTCCCGGCCACATGTGCTGCTGAGAGTGCAAGGAGGTGGTTTTCTGCCCACTGCAGAAGTAGTTGACTCTCTTCCAACAAAAATACACTGCTGGTACCTCCTTGCTTGTTGATGTAAGAAACAGTCACCGTGTTGTCGGAGAACACCCGAACCGCTTGACCCTCGAGTAGATGGACAAACCCCTGAAGGGCTAAACGTATAGCCCGCAGCTCCAAACAATTTATCGACCAAAGGCTCTCTTCCGCAGACCACACGCCCTGCGTTATCTGAGACAGACAATGAGCCCCCCAACTGGACAGGCTGGCGTCCGTTGTAACCAACACCCACTGTGGTTGATCCAGAAGCACCCCCGCTTGAAGATGCTGCGGAACCAACCACCACAGCAGACTGTTGCGCACCTCCTCCGGGCAAGTCAATTTCCGAGAGACAGGGTGATCCTGTGGAGACCATCTGGACAGCAAAGCCCGCTGAAGCGGATGCATATGCGCTCTTGCCCATGGAACAAGGTCCAAGGCCGCCGCCATCGAACCCAACAACTGCAAATACCTCCAAGCCGTCGGAGCTCGCACGCTCAAGAAGGCCCTTACCTGAGAGAAAATCTTCTGCATCCTGTCCTCTGGTAAGAACACCGACCCTATCTCCGTGTCGAACACCACTCCGAGATATGTCAGACGCGTAACGGCTGCAACGGACTCTTTGCCTGGTTTACGACCCAACCAAGCTGCCCCAGGAAGTCCACTACGCGCGAGGTCGCTGTGACGGATTCCTGTAGAGAGGTCACTCGGATCAGCCAGTCGTCCAGATAGGGATGCACTCGAATTCCTTCCTACCTGAAGCGTGAGTGGATGGAAAGACAGAGTCCTTTATTAAACCTTTAGGCCGCCCGACACAGGCCGTGTTTCGTCACCCTTCGTCAGGGGCTGGCCAGGCACAAAAACTAAAATCATAAACAAACAACAACCATTAACACACATCAAAAACATAAAGGAACAGACCAACAGACGTGTAAAACAACATTATACATATTAATACTTAAACAACATTAAAAACATACAAAATGCAATACCTTAAAATCAATAAATAATGTGAAATAAATAATTGTGCTCGGAGGTGCAAATCATCATAAAATCATATACATATAGAGAAAATAAATAATGTAATAAATTACCAACCTCTGTTGTAGACTTTAAAAAGTATTACACCACGCTAATAAGATGAAATCTAAAACATATTACTAGAAAAACAAAAACAGGATAAATTAAAAAATATACAGCTTGAATCCATATCTTACTTTAATCCAAAGAGAAGGAAAAGGAAAAGAAGGTGGAATAAGCAATGAGGAGAAACGGAACAGGATACAAGTTAACTATAAAAAACCACTTATGGATACTTATACTTAAGGATTATGGTAGCAGGAGTGAGCCAGGAGACCTACTGACCAACAGTGAGGATATGCAATAATAAAAAGAACATTGCCAATTGATCTGTACAAATTTAAAACATGGATCTGAAAAAAACAAAAAACTGTGCTCAATTACAGTCCATTAGACATGCACAAGACAATTGTGACCTAAGGCTAACCATATTTGCAACCGCAAAACCCGCGGTATATAAGGAGTACTGCATATGATAAAAAAACCTTGTTAGTCAGCTCAGTATAAAATAATAAAGGCGGCAGAATTAAAAAAGAATTATGTATTCCACCATCTAATTTTAAAATACTGCCATTAGAAAATTAAATATAAAATTGGACTCTAAAGGCGTAGAACAAGTGTGTGATTAAAAATTATATCAAAAGAACTAAAATATGCCAAAGCTAAAGATATGAAGTTGAATCGTGACAGAGGATAAAATGAAAAATTGTGTACGTAAAATGAAATGTGAAATAAAAAGGAAAAAGAACAAGTTACCTTGAAAACATCTGCTGTCTGATTCCTTAGACTCGCAGCATAACAGAGGAAAGACGCCGGCACACGCGCAGATAAATAAGAGGGGCGGAGTCATCTGTTCGGCGGGAAAGTGACGTGTACAACAAGGTCAAAAAATGAATAAATCCAGGAAGTGCAATGCGATATTGAAGGGGAACTGTCACGATGCCTCTTATGAAAGTAAAAACCGCTGCCGACTAATGAGTCAAAAAAGCAAACTTTGTGATGCCCATAAAATTACATAACACGTAGCATGCCGAATTCTATCGCTGGATCGCATAAGAAAGACACAGAGGTGCTGCTACTAAAATTGCTAGACCAAAGTGAAAATTACATAAATCGTATCATGCCAAAGTCTATCGCTGAATCGCATATTTTAAACACCGAGGTTCTACTGCTAAAGTTGCTAGACCAAAGTGTAATACATACAAATACTAACGAAAGGAACAATCATCCATGAATCACTTAAAATAGTCATGAAAGTGTAATAAAAAAGGGGGGATTAAAAGAAAGCATATAAACAAGTAAGTAAAACTAGAGAATACACCGAACTACAACCCAAGTGGCAGGTCAATGTTAAACTTATGTAATATGGCAACCTAAAAAATAAATAAATAAATAAGTAAAACTACATGAATTAAATTGTATTGCTAGATTGCTTATGAAGGACCCCAAAGTGCTGCTAATAAAGGTACCAAAGCACAGTATAAACAAGAAAACATCATCTGAACCATAACTAGGGAGCCAAAAAATATAATAAACCGCCAGACTATACTGCATATAATTAATAACACAGAAACCATTAATAAACTGCTTAAAACCCAAAAATATCAATAAAACTATATGAATAAAGATAAATATAAAAAAGGGGGGGGGTGTAAGAATCAGCAGTAGATAAAACATAATAAACTAAAAAAAGGGGGGGAATAAATAATTAAAACTAGTAGACAAAACCAGGGAACAAACAATAAACCATGTTATGCAAAATTAAGCTCAAAAACACTTAACTAGAAAAACAGGGGGGGGGAAGGAAAACAAGGGGTGACAAAGAAGGGAAAAGGGGGGAGGGAAAGGAGGGGGGAGGGGGGAGGGGGAAGGGAGAGGGGTGGGGGAAAGGGGAAGAGGGAGGAAGGAGGGAAGGAGAGGGAAAGGAAAGAAAGGGACCACATAGAGGTAACCACTACAATAAAGAATCAAAGAAAAACTGACAAGTCCTGATCCTGATTTAAACCATTCTTCCCCTTTCCCCCCCCCCCCCCCCCTTCCCCCCCCCCTTTCCCTTATTTGTCACCCCTTTTTTTCCTTCCCCCCCCCCCCCGTTTTTCTAGTTAAGTGTTTTTGAGCTTAATTTTGCATAACATGGTTTATTGTTTGTTCCCTGGTTTTGTCTACTAGTTTTAATTATTTATTTCCCCCCCTTTTTTTAGTTTATTATGTTTTATCTACTGCTGATTCTTACACCCCCCTTTTTTTATATTTATCTTTATTCATATAGTTTTGTTGATATTTTTGGGTTTTAAGCAGTTTATTAATGGTTTCTGTGTTATTAATTATATGCAGTATAGTCTGGCGGTTTTATTATTTTTTGGCTGCCTAGTTATGGTTTAGATGATGTTTTCTTGTTTATACTGTGCTTTGGTACCTTTATTAGCAGCACTTTGGGGTCCTTCATAAGCAATCTAGCAATAAAATTTAATTCATGTAGTTTTACTTATTTATTTATTTATTTTTTAGGTTGCCATATTACATAAGTTTAATATTGACCTGCCACTTGGGTTGTAGTTTGGTATATTCTCTCGTTTTACTTACTTGTTTATATGCTTTCTTTTAATCCCCCCTTTTTTATTACACTTTCATGACTATTTTAAGTGATTCATGGATGATTGTTCCTTTCGTTAGTATTTGTATGTATTACACTTTGGTCTAGCAACTTTAGCAGTAGAACCTCGGTGTTTAACATATGTGATTCAGAGATAGACTTTGGCATAATACGATTTATGTAATTTTCATTTTGATCTAGCAATTTTAGTAGCAGCACCTCGGTGTCTTTCTTATGCGATTCAACGATAGAATTCGGCATGCTACGTGTTATGTAATTTTATGGGCATCACAAAGTTTGCTTTTTTACTCATTAGTCGGCAGCGGTTTTTACTTTCATAAGAGGCATCGTGACAGTTCCCCTTCAATATTGCATTGCACTTCCTGGATTTATTCATTTTTTGACCTTGTTGTACACGTCACTTTCCTGCCGAACAGATGACTCCGCCCCTCTTATTTATCTGCGCGTGTGCCGGCGTCTTTCCTCTGTTATGCTGCGAGTCTAAGGAATCAGACAGCAGATGTTTTCAAGGTAACTTGTTCTTTTTCCTTTTTATTTCACATTTCATTTTACGTACACAATTTTTCATTTTATCCTCTGTCACGATTCAACTTCATATCTTTAGCTTTGGCATATTTTAGTTCTTTTGATATAATTTTTAATCACACACTTGTTCTACGCCTTTAGAGTCCAATTTTATATTTAATTTTCCAATGGCAGTATTTTAAAATTAGATGGTGGTCTACATATTTCTTTTTTAATTCTGCCGCCTTTATTATTTTATACTGAGCTGACTAACAAGGTTTTTTTATCATATGCAGTACTCCTTATATACCGCGGGTTTTGCGGTTGCAAATATGGTTAGCCTTAGGTCACAATTGTCTTGTGCATGTCTAATGGACTGTAATTGAGCACAGTTTTTTGTTTTTTTCAGACCCATGTTTTAAATTTGTACAGATCAATTGGCAATGTTCTTTTTATTATTGCATATCCTCACTGTTGGTCAGTAGGTCTCCTGGCTCACTCCTGCTACCATAATCCTTAAGTATAAGTATCCATAAGTGGTTTTTTTATAGTTAACTTGTATCCTGTTCCGTTTTTTCCTCATTGCTTATTCCACCTTCTTTTCCTTTTCCTTCTCTTTGGATTAAAGTAAGATATGGATTCAAGCTGTATATTTTTTAATTTATCCTGTTTTTGTTTTTCTAGTAATATGTTTTAGATTTCATCTTATTAGCGTGGTGTAATACTTTTTAAAGTCTACAACAGAGATTGGTAATTTATTACATTATTTATTTTCTCTATATGTATATGATTTTATGATGATTTGCACCTCCGAGCACAATTATTTATTTCACATTATTTATTGATTTTAAGGTATTGCATTTTGTATGTTTTTAATGTTGTTTAAGTATTAATATGTATAATGTTGTTTTACACGTCTGTTGGTCTGTTCCTTTATGTTTTTGATGTGTGCTAATGGTTGTTATTTATGATTTTAGTTTTTGTGCCTGGCCAGCCCCTGACGAAGGGTGACGAAACACAGCCTGTGTCGGGCGGCCTAAAGGTTTAATAAAGGACTCTGTCTTTCCATCCACTCATGCTTCAGGTTGGTTTGTTCTTGGTTTTCTGCGTGACTACTGCTTTCTAGTGTTGCTCGAATTCCTTCCTGCCTGAGCGCCGCCGCTGCCGCCGCCACCACCATTACCTTGGTGAAAGTTCGGGGCGCTGTCGCCAGCCCAATTGGTAACGCTCGAAACTGAAAATGACCCATGGGAACCGCAAAACGTAAATACTTTTGATGATCCCTTCTGATCGGAATGTGTAAATAGGCCTCCGTTAGATCTATGGATGAAAGAACCTCTCCTGGCCTTACCGCCTGAATAACCGACCTTAGGGTTTCCATCCGTAAATGCGGCACTCGCAAACAGCGGTTCACGTGTTTGAGATCCAGAATTGGGTGAAAAGAACCCTCTTTCTTTGGAACCACAAAATAAATCGAGTATCGACCGGAGCCGCACTGGTCTTGAGGAACCGGCACCACCGCCTGAAGTCGTAGCAACCGCTGCAACGTGTCATAGACCGCTATCCTCTTTGCCAGCGGTCCACACGGGGATACCACGAAGGCCTCCGCTATCAGATGCGTAAACTCGAGCGCATACCCCTCGAGGATAATCTCCAGCACCCACCGGTCCGATGTTATGCTGGTCCAGGCGGAGAGAAAGTCCTGCAAACGACCTCCTACCAGGATCTCCGCCTGAACCTGCTGACCTTCATTGCGGCTTCTTAGTAGATTTCTGCTGGGCGCCAAAATAGCCCCTGCTGAACCCTCTAGCTCCTCGAAAGGACTGCCCCCTGGCCACAAAACGGCCTCTTTGATAAGGCACAAAACGAGGACCTCGGAACCTGCAAAATTCTCTACCTTGACCTCTCGGCATGGAGCTCGTCTTCGTCGCTCTCGGACGGTCCTCCGGAAGCCGTCCGCCCTTAGAATCACCCAAATCTTTCACAATTTTTTCTAACGCTTCTCCAAACAGCAGTTTGCCTTTGTAGGGAAGCTTACTAAGGCAAGACTTCGAAGACGCATCCGCCGCCCAATTTCTCAACCAAAGAAAACACCGAGCGGCAATGACAGATGCCATAGATTTTGCCGATATCCTCACCAAATCATAGAAGACATCTGCTAGATAAGCCGCCGCCGACTCTAGCTTTGCTCCTTCCGCCGAAGAATCCTCTGCCCTATCCGGACTCGGATTGCCTTGCAGCCACCGGATAGAGGCCCTAGACACATACGCCCCACAGATAGAGGCTTGCAAAGCTAACGCACTGGAATCAAAAGCCTGCTTTAACAGAACCTCTAAACAACGATCCTGAAGATCCTTAAGAGCTGCACCACCTTCTATGGGAATTGTCGTCTTCTTGGTGACAGCAGTCACTAGAGCATCCACCCTAGGCATGCGTAACTCCTTCTCCTCCTGGGGAACCGGGTAAAGCCACCCCAAGGCGCGCCCCACTCTAAGGGTAGCTTCAGGACATTCCCACTCAGATTCAATCATCTGCTTAATTACTCTATGAACTGGGAAACAGCACTGCTCAGCCTGAAAACACTGCAGAGAGGATCCTCCAGAGGCTCCTGCTGAACCGCTGGGAGCACTAAATTCAACGCCGCGAGAGAGTGAGAAATTAAGGCCCCGAGCTCTTCCTTGCGAAAAACTCGGAATACATTTGGGTCTTCGCCTGGCCCAATTTCCCCTTCTTCCAACTCCACTGGCCAGAAGTCTAAACCAGCTTCTGAAAGAATATCACCTTCCTGCCCTACCTGAACATCAGAGGACTGTTGCTCGAAGCCAGTCTCCAGAACTTTGCCCCTTGAGGAGACCCCTTCTCTCTGGGTCTATCTCCTTGGACACCCCCTTCTGTGAATCCAACAGACTAGAAGTAGCTTGAATATCCACAGACTGAGCCTTTTTCAAAAGGAATGCCTTATGCAAGGCGAGAATAAATTCAGGAGAAAACAAGGAGTTCGAGGGTCCCTGCACTACTGGGCTTTGAGAGCAGCACGGGAGAAACGGCAGCCTCTGACAAGATGGCTGCCGTTCCCATCTTTTCAGAGGCGCCCTGAGGCCTGTCCAGAACTTCCCCCGATGCCGCTTTGCCTTCCATGTGCCCTGTAAACAGAGCTCTGTAACCGAAATGAACTGACCAGCAAAAAACAACCTTGCGATGCGAAAGCCCAATCCCCGCCGACCGCGGCAATCAGAAAAAGACATGAGCCGATGCCGAGCCGAAACTGCCCTAAAAAACCAAGCTTAGTGATGTTTGAATTCCCCGCGGCAGCGGCCAAACACACCCGCATCCACAAGAAGCAAATGCTTACCCCTACCTGAGTAGCGATGTTTATTCTCCTGCTCACTGTCTGCTCGCTGCTAGCGGAGAACGGCACTTGCAGTTAACGGAGGAGAGGCAGAGGAATCTGAGGCTCCCAGCTTCTTACCCGAATCTCGCCCAGAGCGATGGACTCTCAGACGGGGCAGGCTCTGATCCCTGCTGCTTCAACTTTTTGTTATAGGCAGCTGAGTTTCGACCAAACCGCTCTCTTATTGCTCCTTATTTTTTTTTTTTTTTTGCTTTTGCTTTAACTTTAAAAGATACTTCCCTTGCCTTAACTGTCCAGCCAGGGCAATCAAACAAACCAGCCTTTGTCTTTTACCTTATTTTTTTTTTTACACCACTAACTATACAATTCCAAACTAAACTTCTTCGTTTAAGCTGCTAACAGCCTACGTCCTACTCAATCTCTTCGGGAGCCTGTCAGCCATCCATCCTGTTCAGCTGCTGAGGACTGAAAAGACTGAGGCTCTGACGTCAGGGGGAGCTAGATAGGCTGTCAGCAAAGAGTTTCACTTTTCAGTCCTCAGCTGCTGGAAGGGATTGACTACCCTCATGTACCTGGACTGGCCCGGAGAGACGAATAGGAATGTGACTTGTCCAAAGCAATCAAGTCAATTGGGGAGGGGGAGATAGGAAATTGAATCCTCTTTTCCTGGTTTGCAGCCCATTGCTCCAATCACTTGGCCACTCTCTCCCCTATTAGGCTACCATTTTAAGATGCCTATTTTCATTTACACTACTAAAAGCCTTTCCCCAGCCAACATCAACTCAATGCAACTACTTTATTGTTTTTCTTTTTAACATTTTCTTCACCTTTGCCATGAGACCTGTTTTCTGGGATGCAAAATTGTAATTCAGTACAGGAATAACTGACTACAGCAATATTGGATAAAGGTTGTGGGATAGTCCACTTGAATAGTAGTTAAATAAAAATAAAAACAAAATGAAAATAAGGAAATTCCTTGTTATTGGACTAACAATACATTTTTGGACTAAATTTCAAAGATTAAAACTACCATCTTCAGGACAAGACACTATGAATAACAGATGACAATACCATAACATTAAGTGAATCACAAAAGCATTCCATTGCCAGTCTCGGGGGGGGGGGGGGAGGGAGGTTGAGAGAGAGAGAGATGGATGGATGACCAAGCTATAAGAATCTATAATGTGATAAACTCATATCTATATTAAGCCCTATCTGATCTGATGTGAAGTGCCTTTAAAGGGCTTTTTGTCACATTACACAAAAGAATATTAAATCTCCAAGAAAAAACAATGGAACTCACAAAATTTCCATAAAACGCTCATTATGCATAATAAAAATAGATACTTGAAAACTTTCTTGTAATACATTTTTTCTTTTATTTGAGCTCTGGGTAAGCAGAAAGAAGAACAGTGTATTTATTGGCAACAATTTATTTTATTTATTTATTTATTTATTTTATTTTATTTATTTAAAGTCTCTTTTATACCGCGCTATTCAGCATCAGCGCGGTTTACAATAAACAGTGAACATACACATTTCCAATAGTACTTTGTGTTTACATATGAACAGGATAATCAACTTGGCTAACAGGGTAACTATGTACAACCATAAATTTTACAATATATACAATTTGTAGGCTGATCATGTGTTTGTGTGGTTTTAGACAGTAGTGATTTGGGTGGATTCGGCAAATGGTGCTGAGTTTCTATTAGGTTCAGGGTAATGTATGAGGAAGAGGTAGTGTTTCACGGCCTTCCTGAATTGGAATATGTCTGGGATTGATCTAATGTTGTGAGGGAGGTTATTCCAGATCACTGGTGCATAAAGATTGAAAGTCCTGCTGGATGTTGACTTGGAGCATTTAGTTATAGATCTTGGGACTATCAAGGTGTTTTGAGCTACTGACCTTCTGTCTCTGTTATGCACACTGCTTAGCAACCTCATAGCTCCGTGTAACTACATAGCTCTTTAAACATGTATATAAAAATACATATGCTCTCAATGAAAAGGAATACTCAATTCGCTGTATACAGGTCGCCCTGAGGCAAGCTCTCCACAAGCATTCAATGACTATCACTGGGACTTCATACAGCTTGTCAAACGTCCATGACAGCTCAGTGGAACCCGACTGCTGGTTTTGTCGTCACAAAAATGGCTTAATCAAAGGATTACCACCGACAGTGCCACAGATAATATCTTACTGAAACAAGCATAGAAAAAAACCCCCGACATTCGACATAGCAAAATTTATCAAACTCCCCAAAGCAATTAAACTTCTAACTCACACAGCCTAACGGCTTGAATCCTCTCACTCAGTGTGGACATCAAGACAGTCCGGCACCCCCTCGAAATATATACTAATTCGTCCAATTATCCAACACTACATCACTCATGCACACCACACCCACCAATCAAAACACTTTCAACCAACACCACTAAAAATATAGTCACAACAAACTCATACACCCCTACTCATTCACTCACACATCTTAAAGGCTCACCATAACCAACAATATCCTGAAAAACAAACATGTCATCATCATAGAAACCCTCCCTGGCCATTCCTACACCGAATCTCCAATAGAAATCCCGAATATAAACCCCTAATAAAGCCACTGACATTCAATACATACATTGAAACCACCTGGAATAATTGTCTACAATGATAAATCTCCTCTGCCTGCCACAATGATCTGATCTAACAAATGACGTAGATCCAACAATTGATGCCCAAGAGCCTGCCAGTGTTCCACTAAAGGTGCTATGACAACGCCCTGCCGCAAAGCAAATAGGTGCACAATTATTCATATTTTAAATTTGCGTGTGCTCTGGCAAAAGTAAAGTTGATTAAATGGGCACAGTACCACATACACTATTCCCTCAGAATCCCAAGATGTAACTGATCGCAATTTATAAGAACGACCAACTGACGGATGTTTAAATTCCAAAATATTCAAAGTGTGCTGGCACACTACACAATGACCACAACAGCGGTGGCCCCCAACCAGAACATTTCTCTGGGGACGGGGCATTTAACCACTAGCCTTTCCTGGAAATGACATGCTCTACTAAATGCAAAACATAAACCATGGCAAAACACTGGATGAACTTTTAACAAGTTCCAGTACTTACGAATAACATCCTTAATATGAAATATAGTGCCTTGCAAATGTATTCATTCCCTTGGTATTTGTGCTGTTTTGTCGCATTACGTACAACCTGGAATGAAAATGCAGGTTCATTTGGATGTTAGGTAATGGACCTAACAATATAGCCCAAATTGGTGAGGTGAAATGACAATAACATATCTTGTATATATGAAAAAACAATTAAAAACTGGAAAGTTGTGAGTGTATATGTATTCATCCCTTTTGCTATGAAACCCCTAAATAAGATCTGGTCCAACCAATTAAGCTCAAATGTCACAATTAGTTGATTAGGGTCCACCTGTGTGCAATCAGTGTCACATGATACCTGTATAAATATATTTGTTCCAAAAGGCCCCTGACTCTGCAACATTACTAAGCAAGCAACATGAACACCAAGGAGCACACCAAACAGGTCAGAGACAAAGTTGTGGAGACGTATGGATCAGGGTTGTTTTTTTTAACATAACATTCCAAATTCTAAATATTCCATGGAGCACTTTTATGACAAAATAGAAAGAATATGGCATCACTACAAACCTGAATAACTTGGTCTTTTCGGAGTGTATTGACTAGTATCAATCGAAACCGATTACTCCACTAGAACCTTGCATTAATAATATAGATACCAGTGATTTGCTAATTACTTAAAATTATAACTTCTATTAAAAGTCCCAGTAGTCATTGATGCAATATAAGCACAATACAATCCTTAATAGTGAGGAGGTTCAAAGCGCAACAGTCTGAGACTACATATGGGCATTCAATAGAAGTTATAATTTTAAGTAATTAGCAAATCACTGGTATCTATATTATTAATGCAAGGTTCTAGTGGAGTAATCAGTTTCGATTGATACTAATCACTACAAACCTGACAGGAGAAGGCCACCCACCAAAATTCACAGACCAAGCAAGGAGTTCATTAATCAGAGATGCTAAAATGACACCAAAGATAACACTGAAGGAGTTGCAAAGGTCCACAGCAGAGATGGGAGTAGCTTTCTGTAGGACCACTTTAAGCCATACACAGAGTGGGGCTTTATGGAAGAGTGTCCAGAAAAAAGCCATTGCTCAAAGAAAGAAATAAGAAAACACGTTTGGAGCTTGCACAACAGCATGTATTGAACCCCCCCCCCCCCCCCCACACACACACACACACATGGCAGAAGGTTCTCTGGTCAGATGAGTCAAAAATTTAACCTTTTGCCCATCATGGGAAATGCCATGTGTGGCACAAACCCAACATTTCCCATCACCCTGAGAAAGCGTAGTTATTCACCTGTAACAGGTGATCTCCGGGAACAGCAGGAATTAAGTCTTCACATATGGGTATCGTCGGTACCGACGAAGCCTATGCAGGAACGCTCCCCAGCGTCCAATAGGAAAGCTTTTGGGAGCATCCCACAGCACCTGCGTGCTGCCTTCCCGCCTTTCCAACTCTCCCTCTTCAGTTGAGTTTATAGCTGAGACAAAAGGAGAGAAGTAGAAAAAGAGAGAGACAGATAGAGACAACTCCCAGGGGAGGTCGGTGGGTTGTGAAGACTTAATTCCTGCTGTTCCCGGAGATCACCTGTTACAGGTGAGTAACTACGCTATCTCCAGGAACAAGCAGGAATGTAGTCCTCACATATGGGGACTCCCCAGCTGAGAGATGCCAGGGGGATGACCCCAGCAAGCTGCGAACCCAGGGTGAGATGGGTCATGCTTCCTCCCATGGATCTCTGGCATCGAAACCGGGATGGCAGGTAGGAGTTGTACCAAGTCTGAAAGAGATGCTGGAGAACAGCCTGACCAAACGAGGCATCTCGACGGGAGTCCTTGTCTAAGCAATAGTGGGCTGTAAAGGTGTGTACCGAAGCCCAAGTGGCCGCTCTACAGATATCGTCAATGGACACAAAACGAAGGTTAGCCATAGAGGTTGCCATTGCTCTCATATTGTGAGCTGTGACATGGCCTTCGAGAAAAAGTCCCTTACTCTCATATGCAATCCACCTAGAGAGAGTTCTTTTGGAAACTCGAAGTCCCGAATGACTAGAATAAAAAAAAAAAAAAAAAAAAAAAAAAAAAGCTGAGAAGATTTCCTATGTTGCTTAGTTCTTTGAAGGTAAAAAGCCAAGGCTCTTTTACAAATTTAAAGTATGAAAGTTCCTTTCTGCATTAGAGGCATGAGGCCTAGGGAAGAATACAGGAAGGTAAACCGCTTGGTTCAAATGAAAAGGCAAAACCACCTTTGGCATAAAGTGAGGACAAGTCCTAAGAGCTATTTTATCATGGTGAAATCTTATATAAGGAGGATCCGCCACTAAGGCCTGTAGCTTACTGATGTGTCTTGCAGAAGTGAGAGCAACTAGGAAGATGACCTTCCACGAAAGAAACTTTACAGCTGTAGTGGCTAAAGGCTCAAAGGGCGGTTTCATGAGCTGCCCGAGAACAAGATTCAGATCCCATGCCACCGGCGGTGGCTTAATGGGAGGTTTTGTTAAGAGTAGACTGCTCATAAATCTTGCTACGAGTGGAAGAGAGGAAATAGGTTGTCCATCCAGAGGTTTGCGAAAAGCTGCAATGGCACTAAGATGGACCCTTACTGAATTGGTTTTAAGACCAGAATTTGATAAATGGAGGAGATACTCCAGTAGCGATTCCACAGGCACCAAAAGGGGGTTAAGTCCCCTTTGAGAACACCATACAGAGAACCTCTTTCACTTAAAGACATAGGATCGCCTTGTGGAAGGCTTTTCTGGAAACCACAAGGATATCTTTTACCTGTTGAGAAAGGCTGATATCCAGGAATCCTAGGCTTTTAGTAACCAGGCCCTGAGGTGCAGGGACTGGGGATTTGGGTGCAATAGGGTCCCGTTCTCTTGGGAAAGAAGATTTGGAGGATATCCTAACTCCAGAGGTGTGGCTTGAGAGAGACACAGAAGCAGAGGATACCACGTTTGTCGTGGACAACGTAGAGCTATGAGTATCATATGACCTCTGTCTCTCTGAAGCTTGAACAAAGTTTTGGGAATGAGGGGAATGGGTGGGAAGGCATAGAGGAAGTCCTGACCCCAGTGGAGGAGGAAAGCATCCCTTGCCCGACAGTTTTGAGCTGGAATTCTGGAACAGAATCAGGGAAGTTTGGCATTCTGAGGACTTGCAAAGAGGTCTATATCTGGCATTCCCCAGATTCGAAACACTCGAGCAAGCTGGTCTGACTGAAGAGACCACTCGTGTGCAGCAGTATTCGGCTGAGTTTTTCTGCCCATAGATTTTGAATGCCTTGAATATATACCACTAGAACGTGGATTTGAAGCTCTCTGGCGAGGGCCCACAGTCGCAAAGTTTTGTTGCATAATGACAGAGAGTCTGTTCCGCCCTGCTTGTTCACATAGAACATGGCTACTTGATTGTCGGTCTGGACCAGAACTGTCTGGTAACTGAGATGGGCCTGAAATACTCGAATAGCATGGAAAATGGCTCTGAGTTCTAGGAGGTTTATGTGAAGACAAGCCTCCTGTGGGGTCTAGAGACCCTGAGTTGAGAGATTGTGCAAGTGAGCCCCCCAACCGAACTTGGACGCATCTGTTAGGGTGGCTTGGCAAAGGGGCTGCTGGAAAGGAGAGCCTACGAGAAGGTTTTCCAGTGACTGCCACCATTGCAGGGACGAAATGAGACATGTGGAGTTTCTGATTTTGTCAGTTAGCCGACCCGAGGCCGGTGTCCACTGAGATGATAGGGTCCACTGGGCTGCTCGCATATGAAGGTGAGCATAGGGAACCCACATGGACAGTAGATGTCATATGCCCCAGAAGCTGAAGCATTTCCCAAGCAGTTAGGAAAGCTTTCATAGCAGCTGCTTGGGAGGCCAGCTGTACTATACGAAGACAACGTGGCTGTGGCAGGAATGCTCTTGACTGCCTTGTGTCTAGACGAGCCCCTATGAATTCTAGAGACTGAGAAGGGGTGAGATGAGATTTTGGGAGGTTTACGACCAGTCCCAAGTACCGAAGGATTTGCATAGTGCGAGAAAGAGCAAAGCTGGCTTCTGGAGCTGTTGATGCTCAGATGAGCCAGTCATCTAAGTAGGGGAAGACAAATATTCCCAGAGTTCTCAGTAATGCTGCTACTACTGCCATGCATTTTGTGAAGACTCTTGGGGCAGAAGCCAGATCGAAGGGAAGAACCCTGTATTGGAAGTGTCTTCACTGGAAAAGGAATTGAAGGAATTTCCTGTGATCTGCATGGATGAGAATATGCGTATATGCATCCTTTAGATCTAGAGAACATAGCCAGTCCTGACTCTGAAGGTTTGGCAGGAGTGTTCCAAGGGAGCTCATCTTGAATTTTTCTCGGAACAGATACCTGTTTAATTCTCTGAAGTCCAGTATAGGCCTGTGTCCCCCCGTTTTCTTTGGGATGAGAAAATAGGGGGAGTAGAACCCCGTACCCTGTTGGGATATGGGTACATCTTCTATTGCTCCCTGAGCAAGAAGTGATGCGACCTCCTGACACAAGAGATCGGTGATAGGGACCTGAGAATTGAACTGTCTTATGATTGTAGGAGGGGGCATACTGTGAAAGTGAAGTCTGTACCCCTCTCGTACAATGGACAAAGTCCAGTTTTCTGATGTTATTTGTTGCCATCTTCTGGCAAAATGGCATAACCTGCCTGGGATGGTAAGGGGTTCTGGACCTTTCAGGGGCAGAACGACTAAGTTCTCTAGGAAGGAGTCAAAGCCCTGAGGAGGCTGTCTGCTGAGCCGGTTGAGCTCTTGGAAACTTGTGGCTTCCTCTGCTGTCTGGTCTGTTGCTGCCCCTTTTGGGGAGCATGAACTGGACAGTGGCCCGGATGGGTGTAAGATGGGTAAAATCTCTTTTTCTTATTGAAAAAGGGTTTCTTGACTGACTTTCTTTGCTGGGTTGGCTGTAGACTTCGATAGTCTGTTCAAGGTAGTATTTTCAGATTCAATCTGATTGGCCTTGTCTTGCCAGTCCTTACCAAAGAGATTTTCTCCTGTGCAAGGAATGTTTCCCAGTTTATCTTGCACCCATTGTTCTAAGTCTGATGCCTGAAGTCAGGCAATACGACGTGCACCGATGTAAACAGCAGAGGTTCTGCTAATGCATTCAAAGCAATCAAAGGTTGCACGGTTCATGAACTTAGACACATTCTGGGCATGTTTGACCAGAGTAAGGAATTCCCCCCTTTTTTCCTCAGGGAGAAGAGGGCTCATGAGCTCCAAGTCTCTTGCAACCTCCTTGAGGAACATTCCCATATAGAGAATGTAGGAGCTGATCCTAACTGATAACATGGAGGATTGGAAACATCGACGCCGAACGGCATCGAGTGTCCTCAATTCACGGCCTGGAGGATTGGAAGAATGCATTTTAGCACTCTTAATCCTACGCATCGCCGATTCCACTACCATTGAATGGTGTGGTAACTGAGTCTTTTGAAAACCAGGACAGCTTGGAACTCAGTACATGGTATCGAGTCGTCGAGAGTGTGGAGATACCGTTAAAGGAGCGTCCCACATTCTTAGCATAAGATCATGCAAGATTCTGTGAATGGGAAGGGTAGTTGCCTCCTTAGGAGCCTTAAGGTATTGAAGAATTTATAATTCTTCTGCTCTGGGTTCCTTCTCCGGGATTCACCGTGATTGAAAGACTTTGAGCTAAATCACATATGAAATCCTGGAAGGACATGTCTTCTGGAGGAGACATTCTGTGTTGAGGAGAAGGAGATGGATCCTCGGGAAGGATTGCTCTGGTACCGGCAGAGTCAGTCATCAGAGTCAGTCATCGGAATCAGAGGATTCGAAGTATCTCTGCGCCGGGTGTACCTGCAATGCACGGTACCAGTACCGCTCGAAGTCAGTGTCGGGGTGTCTCGGTACCAGCCCTTCAATACTTGAGATAGACTCAAGACTTGGCATGGGGGAAGCATACCGGCCGAGGCAGGTGTGCTTGGTACCGGTACTGGTACCTGTGGAACTGTCTGTAGCGGTCTTAGCAGTACCGAAGCTGCTAAGAGGGCCGCTAGACTGCGTTCAATAGCGAGGATTCTCTGATCCATCGCTCCTGCCGATGCCTGGGTGTCAGTACCGGTGGAAACGGGTAGGACCCCAGAACATGGCACCAGTAGTTCTGCCGAGGTGGAAGCCTCTGGAACATCCTGGAGCCCCGTTAATGCTTTGGAGACCGAGGCCTCCCGCCAGGGCTGTTTTGCCAGTGAACTTTCCTCGAGGGCAACGCCAGTGGCATCTCAAAACCCAGAAGGAGATCTACCCTTTGAGGACCAGCCAGTCTTAGAAGACTTAGGTTTAGTTATCTGAGATCCATGGGAGGAAGATGAAGCCCTGGAAGACGTCGATGCAACTGACATCGCATATGCGGCAAAAAGGGTACCAGGTTTTGCAGCTCTATTCTGTAGGCCCCTCTTAGTCATCTTTCTGCAGGAGAGACACTCCAATGGACAATGGTCAGGACCTAAACACTTGAGACACCAGTCATGGGTGTTGGTGACAGATATGGTACCGCCACACTTGGAACATTTCTTGAAACCACTAGCTGGTTTCTCCATGTGTGAAGAAAAGTGGGCGTAGTACCCAAAATGGTGCCTAGCATCGAGAGAGGAAAGGCCCCTGAAAGAAAAAATCTTTTAGAAAGCTAGTTTTTTTTTTGTTGTTTTTTTTAAAGAAGAGAGCCAGCGGTACCGATAGGCATCGAATGAAGGCAGACGCGACCACAAAAAACAAAGAAGAATACATTTTCTGCAGTGACAGGGTATGCGTCCTGTCAGCTCCGCAGAAAACGAAGAACTGAAGACGGAGAGCTGGAAAGGCGGGAAGGCAGCATGCAGGCACTGTGGGATGCTCCCAAAAGCTTTCCTATTGGTCGCTGGGGAGGTTTCCTGCACAGGCTCCATCGGTACTGACGATACCCATATGTGAAGACTACATTCCTACTTGATCCTGGAGATCACCATTCCCACAGTGAAACATGGTGGTAGCAGCATCATGCTGTGGGGCTGTTTTTCATCGCCAGGGACAGAAAAACTGGACAGAATTAAAGAACGATGGATGGCACTAAAGACGGGGCAATTATTGCAGAAATCCTGTTTCAGTCTGCTTGAGATTTGAGACTGGGATGAAGGTTCACCTTCCAGCAGGACAATGAACCTAAACATACTGCTATAGCTGGTTTAATGGGACGCATTTAAATGTCTTGGAGTGGCCTAGTCTAAGCCCAAATCTCAATCCACTTGAGAATCTATGGCAGTACTTGAAGATTGCTGTGCACCAACGCATCCCATCTAACTTGAAGGAGTTGGAGCAGTTTTTCCTTAAGGAATGTGTGAAAATCTCAGTAGCTAGATATGCTAAGCTAATAGAGACATATCCTTAAGAGAGTTGCAGCTGTAATTGCAGCAAAAGGTGGCTCTACAAGGTATTGACATTGGGGGGTGAATACGTATGCACACTCCTGCTTTCATTTTTTATTTGGCCTAATTGTCTGTGTCACAATGAAGGATATTCTGCACCTTCAAAGTTGTAGGCATGTGGTGTATATCACATGGTGTTAACCCCCCCCCCCCCAAACTCCGTTTTAATTCCAGGTTTTACTGAGACAAGACAGGACCAACACAGAGGGGATGAATACCTTTGCAATGCACTATACCTCCGATGAATAAGGTAATGCCACTTTGATTGAAGGATAAGGTGGTATACATTACTGTCTAAATAATATGCATACCTCACCCTCTAACTGTTTCTCCTCAGAAAGTGTAACGAGAAGCTCCCGATTCACGCTTTTCACCCTTGTATATGCTCTCCGAATTACCTGATTAAGGTACCTTTTATGACTAGATCGTTGATACAGTACCCGGGCCTGCTTCCTACAATCCTGTTCAGAGGAACACACATTCCGAACCCTCAAAAACTGTCCATTGGAATATGATCACAAAGATGATGTGGATGAAAGTTAGAATAATTTAACAAACTGTTGCGGACTGAGGTGCACCACTCCTTCACAATTTCCACATCCAAAAAATGGACATTACATGAAAATTCAGTGGTAAATTTCAAGTTCTCAAGAGAACCATTTAACCAATCAAATTACTCTTCATGCTTAACATTCAGTCCCTCGCTAGATGAAAAAGATGTCATCAATAAATCTCCTTCAAAGGATGACATCCAGCCAGTATTCAGAAGAACAAAGCACATCTTCATTTAAGGCACGCACAAATAAACAGGCCACTGAAGGGGCCACAGTGGACCCCATGGCTACCCCATGGATCTGATGGTAATATTGATTTTCAAAGACAAAGTAATTCATCCTGCCAATAAAGGGAGTGGAGGAGTAGCCTAGTGGTTGGGGCAAGGTACTTCAGGCCGGAAGGTCGGGGGTTCAAATCCCACTAGAGGACAGCAACCTTGGGCCGGAAGGACTGGGGTTTCTAGTCCCACAGGTGCTCCTTGTGGTCTTGGGCAAGCCACTTAACCCTCCATAGCCCATGTTCCCTGTAAAATAGTTATCTCCAAGTTATAATGCCCTGTTCAATGTAATTTCAGTTTGTTCAATGTAAACCGCACTGATGCAGAATAGCGCGGTATATAAGAGAATGTAAATAAATAAAAATAAATTATAATTTTGAATAAAAAGGATTATGATTCTGAGGTGTTTAGTCAGTTGGGTGATGGACGATTTTATCACCCGCTATCTGCTGACCAGACACTGGATCTGCAGGCTGATATGTTTGTGGTGCTGGAGTCAGCATTAGATCAAGGATAGATTTCTGACCAGTTATTGCAGTATTTGTGGACACCATTCCCTAAAATCCCGAGTTTCTATAATGTTCCTAAAATTCATAAGGATCCATTGAGACCACCTGGTAGACCTATAGGGGTCTATTCTGGACCACGTTATTCATCTGCCTTACCCATCCCCGCCAAGCCTCCCCTAGAAACAGGGAGTCTGGATGGGGAAGTTAGATGGGGGCGGGAAAGGGGCAGCACAGAGGCAGAGACAGAGATGGGGCGGGCAGTGAGCAGTCTGCGGCTCTGGATGTCCAGGGCCGGCAGAGTAGATGGGGAACTTATTCCACCTCTGAAGAGTCAGCAGGCCCGACAGTTGACCCTGACCTTGGGAGGCCAGATCAGGGGTCGGGCTGCAGTAAATGCAAGAAGTCGGCAGCGGCCAGGGATCGCAGCTCCTGAATGGAGCTGCTGTGCCATGACAACCAGGTGCCATGGCTCCACTTCAGAAGTTGCAAACTCTAGCCACCACCGACTTCTTGCATTCCCCGCAGCCCAAGCACTGATCTGGCCTCCAAAGTCCAGGGTTGGGCTGCAGGGAATCCCTTGTGGCCCACCCACTCTTTGATGCGCCCCGAGCCTGCTGTCTACCCCCCAAAGGGAACTTATACCACTTCAGAGGTGGAATAAGTTCCCTGTCTACTCTACCGGCCCTGGACAAGCATGGCAGACATCATAATCGGCCCTGAATGTCCAGGGCCGCAGACCGCTCACTGCCCACCCCATCTCCGTACTGCCCTTTTCCCGCCCCCATCTAACTCCCCCCCCCCCCCCCGTACAAACTCCGTTTGTACAGGAAGGCTTGGCAGGGACGGGAAAGGCAGACGAATAGCGTGGTTCAGAATAGACCCCTATAAGTCTACTAGGTGGTCTCAATAGATCCATATGAATTTTGGGAACATTATAGAAACTCAGGATTTTAGGGGCTGACTGAGTTAGCCGAGCAGAGGCCTGTACGTGCAGGCCAACCGGAATCGGGTCTGGGCCTGCATGTACAGGCTTAGACGGGATTCTGATCCTGTGGGGGCTAGACGTGCCCTGCGAAATCAGAATCCCATCTACCTCTGTGCATCTGGTTCCGACCAGATGCACAGAAGCCCGGGCATCCACAACGGAATAGGCCTCAGTGTCTGCAAGGGATTCCATATTGGAATCTTTATCAAAATTTTTAGATTTGAACCCTATGGTGGTTGATGTTAAGTGCCGTTGAGTCGGTACTGACTCATGGCAACCCTCTAGATAGTTGTCCTAAACTGTGTTTGGTCTTCAGTTAGGCAGCTCTTTATTAATAGAGTGGTACCCAGATCTGATGTTATTGTATCGATCCATCTCATTACTGGCCTTCCTCTTTTGCATTGACCTTATAAGCTTGCCAAGCACGTCGTCTTTCTCTAATTATCTCTCTTTTCACGTGATGTGTCCGAAGCATGAAAGTCAGTCTTGTTATCGGAGCTTCTAAAGGAAACTTAGGTTTGATCTCCTCTTGTACTGACTGGTTTGTTCTTTGGGCAGTCCATGGTATACACAGCATTCTTCGCCAGCACGCTAAAAATTCGCAAAAAATGGCCTGTTGTCCTTGACACAATCTCATTTTATGACCTCGAGATACTCATGATCACAGAAACATGGCTATCACCAGAAGACAACGTCCTCCTCAACCAACTACTACCTCCCAATTTCTCCATACATACGAGACATCGGGAAAACAAAAAAGGAGGAGGGGTGCTCATACTCTCCAAATCAGACCTCAACTTCCACATTGTGGACTCTTCTAGCACAAACAGCCTGGACATCCTCTCTGTTGCTAACCAACAATGCTCCCTCACCCTGCTATATAGAACACCATCTACTTCTCCAGATGACCTTCCAACCATTATTGACCTTGCAGCTAACACCCTCTCTTCCAATAAACCAAATTGGATAATGGGTGATTTCAATCTCCCATCTTTACCCCAAAGCCACGCAAATGCGTTCCTTGATGCAATGGAAGACCTGGGGCTCAAACAAATCATCAATGAACCCACACATACAAAAGGGAACATTCTTGACATGGTATTTGTTCCACACCCAGTCATGGACAAAAACCACAATCCTCCAATATCAGTCGTGGATGTATCCTGGTCCGACCACAAATTGATCATGATCCAGATACCCATCAACAAGGACCAGCTGAACAGAAGCCGACCTACGAACATCACATCTCGAACTGCCACTAGATGCTTTCGCACCTTCGATAGGGAACACATCCTTTCGGAGACCCCATCACTCATCAACAAAACCACACCGGACCTTGATGAACTAATCTCTTACTGGAACTCCAGCCTGCTGGCCATCTCACAACACTCGAACCCTAAGAATACAGCAAGGACAAAAAGAAGCTCCGCCCCATGGTTCTCCCCTGAGCTGCGATCTTCTCTTACCCAACTACGTAGACTTGAACGCCGATGGCGCCGTTCGCGCTCAACTGAAGATCAGACCGCGTACCGAACCCACCTTGCAATACACCGAGAAACAATCACTACCAAAATGCGACAATATCACACTGACACCCTAAAGAGGTCTCTGAATAAACCAAGTGACCTCTTCAATTTGGTCAAATCCCTCTCAAAGGAACCATCTCCCGAACAACACAGCGAGATTCACCCGCAAGAATTCGCTGATTACCTGCAATCCAAGATTGTGCAAACCAACAATGTGTCAGCAGTCCAATATCAAGAACTAACGGGCCTATCCCCACTGAACATATTTTCCACACCATCCACTAAATGTATCGAGGACACCATAGCATCGCTCAACACCTCCACTGCACAGACTGACCCATGTCCAGCTTTTTGGATCAAGGAGCTACGTGATGTGTTCAGCCCTGTCATCGCAAATATAATGAAACTCTCCTTTACAACAGGTTATTTTCCCACTTCACTCAAGCAGACTTCCATTAGGCCACTAATGAAAAATCCCAAACTTGACCCCCAAAGAGTTGACTCCTATCGGCCAATAGCCAATATCCCCCTCTTAGCCAAAATAATTGAGAAAGAGGCACAACGGCAAATTCAAGATCACATAGATGCCGTTGATCCCTTAGACAGCTGCCGACATGGGTTCAGAGAACATCATGGGGTCGAGACACTACTCACTGGTCTATTCAACGATATCATCACAGGAATTGACAACATCCGCCAAGGTTTTGGGCTCATCTTCCTAGACATCGCCGCGGCGTTCGACTCTGAGTCACAAAATTCTCCTCGGAAGACTGAAAGAGAAGGGCGTCTGCAACAATGCACTAGGATGGTGTAAATCCTATCTGGACGGTAGATGGCAATATGTGAAGTCTGGATCAGAAGAGTCTATACATTTCCATCAAAAGCAAGGGGTACCTCAAGGCTCCTCGTTATCCTCCTTACTCTTCAATATCTACATGCAGCCCATCTGCAATATCATAAGGTTATTCAATGTGAACTGCTTGATATATGCAGATGACATTCTCTTATACATGCCTTTCTCCACAACTCACATGGACCTGACCCCACTCACAGATTGTTTCAATGCAGTTTCAACATGGCTCCAGACACAGAACCTACGCATTCAACATAAAAAAACAGAGGTGCTATTCATCACCAGAGACTCCAACTTTACTCCCCCGTCCCACGTCAGTGTCAAGGAAGCTGATTTGCAAACTAAAGATGCAATAAAATACCTGGGAGTTACTTTGGACCAACGTCTAGATATGAAACGCCACATAAACAACATTGTCAAAGCCATCTATTTCAAAATCCGTTCACTCAAGCACCTACGCTCCCTGTTGGACCCAGACAATTTCCGAACCATATATCAAGCGCTGATCCTGCCGCATTTTGACTTTGCAAATGCCATCTTACAAGGTCTCCCCCAATCCACACTAACCCCCTTACAGTTGGCCATGAATGCCGCAGCTAGGGTCCTTTACGGAGCATCCAGATACGACCACGTGACCCCCATTCTCAAACAGCTGCACTGGCTACCAATCCATGGGAGGATCACCTTCAAATCCCTTCTATTAGCATTCAAGGCAATCAAAGGTATTTCATCCTCCTCACTCACACATCTTATCCACATTGTCCCCCCCAACAGATCCAGAAGAGCAACAGCTGTAAACTTGCTAGCAACACCAAAGGCATCGACAAAGTCCAACACAACAACCACAAAGAGGGCATTCAGTTTTTATGTCCCCAAATGCTGGAATGCTCTACCCCCTGACATTAGGGCCATTACCAATCTATATCAGTTCAGGAAGGCTCTCAAAACCCACCTTTTCCTCCAATACTTCCCAGACAGCAATTGAACCTAGATATCCCTCCCAAGAAATGACCCAATCTAGAAAGGCCCTTACATGCATTATCTGAGTTTTACCTACCCTTGCAGTGTAAATAGCTTATGTATATAGTTAACCCTGTTATCCAAGTTTGTACCCCTGTTCGATGTAAAACCTGACAGCTTGTCGTTATGGTCGTTATGTTATGATGTAAACCGCGCTGATACTAAATAGCGCGGTATATAAGAAACTGTAATAAATAAAATAAATAAATAATTCAAAGGCATCGATTTTCTTCCTGTCTAGCTTTTTCACTGTCCAACTTTCACAGCCCTATGACGTTATTGAAAATACCAGGGCTTGAACAAGTCTATCTTTGTATGCAGAGAGACATCTCTGCTCTTCAGAATCTTGTCTAGGTCCTTCATAGTCATTCTGCCAAGACCAATGTATCGTCTGATTTCTTGACTGCCTGTCATTTCTTTATTGATAGTTGATCCAAGTAGGTTAAAAGTTGTCAACTATATCAATTTCTTCTCCATCAACGATGAACTTATTGATTTTGCCAGCTGTCAAGATCTTTGTTTTCTTTACATTAAGGTGCAAGCCCATTTTAAGACTATGTTCCTTCATCTTGACAAGAAAACGTTTCAGATCGTGTTCACGTTCAGCCAGTAATATGGTATCACAAAAATTCAATCCCGCTCCCAGAGATAAATAACAAGCATCCCCAAAAAATCTCCAAAACAGTTCCCCAGTGAAACCCCGTTGTTAATTCTTTTTGTCGGATCACATCGAGGGAGGTAAAGAATGGTATCAGAACCCCGCCAGACAGATGCAGTCCATTTTATTCATAGAACAGTTCTTTGGTGAAAGACTACTTAAAAAGCTTAAACTTATCTTGAAAATTGAGAAAATTGGCCCAACTCAATCCATGTGGCAAACAGCCAAGTCCTGAGACACGACGTGCACGTTTCGGGACGTACCAGTTATGAGACGACAAATGCCTATCTGATCTGCACGGGAGCACTTGATACGAGATTGCAGACCTGCTATTAGTAATCTGTGAACTATCATTAAAATCATCTCTAATACCTGAAGATTGGAGGATCGCCAATGTAACACCAATTTTTAAAAAGGGTTCCAGGGGTGATCCGGGAAACTACAGACCGGTGAGCCTGACGTCAGTACCAGGAAAAATGGTAGAAACCATCAAAAAGAACAAAATTACTCAGCATGTAGATAGTCACGGCCTAATGGGAGACAGCCAACATGGCTTTAGACAAGGCAGATCTTGTCTTACTAATCTATTATGTTTTTTTGAAGGAGTGAATAATCAGGTGGACAAAGGTGAGTCGGTTGATATTGTGTATCTGGATTTTCAGAAAGCCTTTGACAAGGTCCCTCATCAGAGACTTTTGGCAAAACTAAAGAGTCATGGGATAGGAGGCAGTGTACTATTGTGGATCAGGAACTGGTTAAAAGATAGAAAGCAGAGGGTAGGGCTAAACGGCCAATTTTCCCAATGGAGAAAGGTGAATAGTGGTGTACCCCAGGGATCTGTGCTGGGTCCGCTGCTTTTTGACATATTCATAAATGACCTGGAAAGTGGAATAACGAGTGAGGTTATCAAATTTGCAGATGACACAAAACTATTTAAAGTTGTTAAAACCCAAGAGGATTGTGGAAAATTGCAAGAGGATCTTGATAAATTGGAAGACTGGGCATCAAAATGGCAGATGAAATTTAATGTGGACAAGTGCAAGGTTATGCACCTAGGGAAGAACAACCCAAACTATGGTTACACAATGCAAGGTTCCACATTAGGAACCACCACCCAGGAAAAAGATTTAGGCGTCATTGTGGATACCATGTTAAAACCCTTGGCCCAGTGTGCAGCAGCGGCCAAGAGAGCAAATAGAATGCTAGGTATCATAAGGAAAGGAATGGAAAATAAAACAAAAGATATTATAATGCCTCTATATCGTTCCATGGTGAGACCGCACCTTGAATATTGTGTGCAATTCTGATCGCAGTATCTTAAAAAGGATATAGCGATTTTAGAAAAGGTTCAGAGAAGAGCCACCAAAATGGTAAAGGGGATGGAAGGATACTCCTATGAAGAAAGGTTAAAAAGGTTAGGGCTCTTTAACCTGGAAAAGAAACGGCTGAGGGGAGATATGATAGAAGTCTATAAATTAATGAACGGAGTGGAACGGGTAAACGTAGATCGATTGTTTACCTTATCAGAATATAGAAAGACTAGGGGACTTGCCATGAAGCTACAGGGTAAACTATTTAAGACTAATAAAAGAAAATATTCTTTCACTCAACATGTAATCAAACTCTGGAATTTGTTACCGGAGGATGTAGTAAAGGCTGTTAGTGTAGCTGGGTTTAAAAAAGGTTTGGACAAGTTCCTGGAGGAAAGGTCCATAAACCATTATTAAGAAGTGACCCAGGATATCAATGCTTGAACCAATACAAGCATTGTGGAACCTGTGTCCCTTGGGGAAACTGCTAGGTACATATGACCTAGATTGGCCACTGTTGGAAACAGAATACTGGGCTTGATGGACCTTGGTCTGACCCAGTATGGCATATCTTATGTTCTTATGTACGCACTGCCAGGCACAGCGGGCGGGTCTCCACCTCGAGATCACCATGTGCATGGCCCACATGGCTTCTCTGCCAGTCCAGCATCTCTTTACATTTGCACAGTTTGGGTACAGGCCTGCACACTTTCCCCTCACTCATTGTGCACTGTTCCGCAACTACATGGGTTCACCAATCACCATCTGCGGTTGTATGTGCCGGGAACCGTCACTTAGGCCTACAGTTAGTGACATCCAATGTCAGCTGTGATGGCCAAAATGTTCCCAAGCCCTTAGGAAAGGGAAAAGAGCACACTTTTACCTTAAGGGAGAGAAGCAGCAGGCGGGGATGTGAAACACAAAATGTTTTGAAACAGGAAAAAACTCACCTAGTGAATAGCTACAGGCCACGCCCCAGCTTAGGAACAAGCTGTAGGGTTAATGAAAACCAGCTGGGGAAGCAGCACGTGATCACTGCTCAGACACGTGCAAAGGGAGTTCCCAGGGGATTACAAAAGGAAAGTAACAGAGAACAGTCAGAGTTAGAGCAGATGGGGTTGCAGCACTTAGAACACAGACACAGAGTGGAGAGAGCCGAGTCAGGCAGTTCAGACAGTAGTGAAGAAAGTCTGAAGAGCAGCCTGCTTCCTGAGGCATATTCTGATGCCTATGCCAATGCTGAGGTAGAGAAGCAGCATTACAGGAAGAAGGGAGTTCCCAGGGGAGGAGCTACTGGAGACTCAGAACGGAGCAGGAAGCCTAATGTGCTGGAGGGAGGAAAAAGCTCTCTGGTGTTTGAAGAGAGAGGTATTTCCCAGGACAGCCCAGCCTTAGAGGAAACTGCTAGAGTATTCAAAGGAACAAGCCACAAAGCAGGGAGGTTTGCTTTGGAACCTGGAGGCAGGAGATTTCCTTTGGGGAGAGATTTGAATGAGGACAGTTTTACTACAAGCCAAAGGCTTGGTAAAAGCCCAACTGATAACAGGAGAACCGTGAGTAACCCTCTGTCTAACAGACAGTTAAACAAGCTGAAAGCATTAAGCCATTCATGGAGAGAGGAAGAATTGCCAGTATGTGCTAAGCAGCCTAGAGACAGAAAAACCTCTAGGTGGAAGGAAATTCTTAAGCTTTTAGAAAGCGTAGAGCCAGGTATTACCAGGAGGAGTTTTAATCTTGATGTACCAGAGCCAGACACTGAAGATATGGAAATAGGAAGTTATCCTTCTGACAGTGAAAGTGAATGCCCGATGGAATGTGCTATATGTTACAAGACAAGCGTTTGAGCCTTGGAAAGGGAAAAGCTCAAACAGCTGCCTGATAGTTAAAAGGTGTAAACAGGCTGGACTGTGTTTTAAAAGCCTTGTTACCTTTTACAAATGTTCCTGGAGTAAAACCAGAAAGTGCTTGCATGTGAAGAAGTTTTAGCAAGGCAAACTAGCCCTGGTGTTAAAGAGGCTAGGAGAAGTAATGAAGCTTTTGTTCATGAAGTCTGGAAGCATTTGAAGCTAATTGTATCAGGAGAAGAAAATCCTTTTACTTTCTTGTTTTTGCGTTGAGCTCTATACAAGCTCTATTTTGGAGAAGCAGTGAAAATCAATAAATTTCCTGTGTTAGCCTTACAGCCTCTCGGACTTTCATTTGTTTACATGAAAACCCACAACTACACAATAAAGAGGTGACGCACCCTATTAGGCGACCGCCTAGGGTGGCCATTAGGGGGCGAGGACATCACACAGCGCACAAGTTTCATGGCAGCATGCCCCCAGGCCTCTGCACCATGCAGGTAGCTGTGCCTCAACGATTCCAGCCACCTTGTTGAATGTCTGGTTTACACAGTTATGGTGGTTTTACACAGGTTAAGGCCGGCTTTTATATGTGTAGCACGCGCCTAGGGCTTCGAAAATCAGGCCCCATGTTTTTAGAAGCTTGTGGAATACTTGATGGTCTTTTGCAGATCTTATTTTTCCCAGGGGCGAGTTCCATAGTCCTGGTACATAAAAAGAGAAGGATTTGCTGGATGTAGAACTACTTTTGGTGAATTCTGCCGGAGTGGCCAGGGAGTTTCTAGTATGGGTTTTCTCTTTCTCTATTTGTTGGGGTAGTCTGTAGGAGTGTTCTTAAGTACATAGGAGGTTCAGTTTGCAGAGTCTTGAAAATGGTATGTAAGTTTTTATATTTTATCCTGCTTTTTTATTGGAAGTCAGTGAAGTTTTTCCAATATCGGGGTGATGGGTTCTCTTACTGGGGTCTGGGTGACTGTTCGGGCAGCAGTATTCTGCACCAACTGGAGGCACAGTATGGTTTGTTTTGGGAGGCTAGTTAGTATGCCATGACTTAAGTCCAAGTGGGAAGAGTACCATTGCTTGGAGTGTTGTGCGACAGTCGCTGATGGATAGGAAGGGTCGTAGCTGTTGTAAAGTTTTTATTTTGGTGTGTATTGCTTTTGTAGTATTATGTGGCTGGTCACATTTAGCTGCCTATCAACTGAGATGCCTAAGTATTTGACTTCATTATTGACCTCCAGGTATGCATCTTTTACTTTCAGGGTTGTTGAGGGGTTGAATGTTTTGTCTCTCGATACATAAAAGGACTTCTGTTTTTTTTGTAGGTTATGTTCAGATAGCCATGAGGCTACTTCGTCAAAGCATGCGACTATTCTGCTCTGATCGGGGTTGCTAGTGTCTAGTGGAGTGTACAACATATCATCTGCATCTGTGTGATAGTAGATGTTATGTTTTTAGATTACTTTGCAGATGGGCTGTATATAGAGATTAAAAAGTAGTGCTGATAGGGCGGAACCTTGCAGAATTCCCTGTAGTTGAGGATATGGCTTAGACAAGTTAGGACCTATTTTTACTTGCCGTTTCCTGTCTGTTAGATAAGACTTGAACCATTGCAGTGGTGTGCCTTTAATTCCAATTTCTTGCAGTCTGGTAAGTAGAAGAAGATGGCATATGGAGTCAAAGGCAGAGGCTATATCTAGAAATATCAGTATGAAGACTGTTTTCCATTTATCAATCCCCCTTATCTTCTTATCTATGAGTGTTGTAAGTAGCGTCCGTACTCCATGGTTGTTCCAGAAGCCGTGTTGTTGCAGGTCGAGTGGAGAGTGTGTTTTAATGTGTTCTTGTAGTTGAATTTGGACTTCTTTTTTTTTTTTGGCTAGTAGTGGTAGACTAGAAATACAGCTGTAGGCACTAGGGTCTGATTTGTTCAATATGAGGTTTTTTTAGGATAGGGCATATTGATGCAGTTTTAATTCTTTAGGCATATAACCTTTTTTCCTGGCATAATTGTACAAATTTGAGTATTATAGGGAGAGTTCTTCACGTGTTACTTAAGCCCAGTTTACTGGGCAGGGGTCAATGGCTGATGCAGCTATATTGAGGTTAGCTATTATTTTCTGTAATTGGTTTGAGGATATCATTGAGAATATTGTCCATTCTGTGGTTATACTGTACAACCATGCTATTATTTCTGGTGAACCATGCTATTATTTCTGGCTCATCTTGCTCCTGGGGCTTGGTTAGGGATTTGACGATGCTTAAGAGCTCTCTAGGTTTGTTTAGTGAGGACATTATGAACTTTGAGTGATATTGTGTCATTTCTGTTGATGGATTCATTGCATCTAAGTATGCCTGTGTAGTTCCTGTGGGGGGAGTTTTTAAGATTAAGATCTTTATCTTTGTTTCACATTTGATATACTGCCCAGGCCGTGGCATCAGGGCAGTTTACAATACTAATAACAATGCTGCGGAGCTAACAAATAGAAAGGAACACCATAAATAGGATAGGACGACGACAGTCAGGACATCAGCTAGAGAAGAGCAGCAGGATAGTTAGGTGGGGAACTAATGTGGATCAGTAAATGGAATGTTAAAGGGTTGGTGAAACAGGTGGGTTTTCAGTTGTGCTTTAAATTTCTGGTAGGAAGGTTTAAGGCAGAGTATGGATGGCAGGGAGTTCCAAAGTGCAGGACCGACAACAAAGAAGGCAGTGTGACTAGTAAGTTCTAGGTGAGCTTGCGACAGTGAAGGTAGAAACAACTGATTGGCGTGAATTGACCAGAGCTGGTGGTAGGGGATAAGTAAATATATAAGATTAGCCAGATATTATGGCATGGAAGTATTAAGAGCTTTGTGTATCATGATCAAAATTTTATATTAAATTCTAAAATGGAGGGAAAGCCAATGGAGGTGAACGAAAAGAGGAGTGATCCTAATAGAAGGATTGTTTATGAGGAGGAGTATTTGAACAGAGCGTTTTGAGTAATAAATAATAGGTCTTTTGAATTTGAGGAGGGAGGTCTGTATATTAAGAGGAATGTGATATACTCATGATTGAAAAAAGGCACATCAATGCCTGCTAGACTTTCTGCTGTCATTGTTCAGTACTTCTGTTCCTTTTTTGCTATAATACATACTCCTCTTCCTTTCCTTTCCCTTCTCTGGCAGTTGAAGATGTTACAGTCTGGAAGACATGATAGTCTTCCAGATTTCTTAGCAGAACATTTGTAAGTATGGTACAGGTGCATCTGATTGCTGTAATATTACAATGGGAATGCCTGGTGCTTTGTTCTTTCATAAGGCTTTCAATGCTGCTTTGATTTTTTCTTTCTTCACCAATGGTTCCTGACCATAACATACAGATTGAAGGCTGTTGGTCCACTTGATCTTTATAGTATAATGACTCTGTATATTCTTTCCACCTTTTCTTGATCTTCTCACCATCATTCAACATGGATCCTTGAACATCTTGTAGCATTCCAATTCGAGGCTGGTTAACTCTCATAGCTTTAGGAAAATCGATCTTGTTCTTCCTCAAATAATTTCTGTTTCTATTTCCTTGCATATGTCATTGTAGTACTTCTTGTCTTGCTGCATGTTGGAAATTTCCATTGAGTTCTGCGATTGCCTCTTTCTCCTCTAGCTTTAGCTTCTCTGTGTTTCTAGACCATTTTCATAGTTTCTTTGGTCATCCATTTTGTCCGTTTTTGCTTTTTCATCTTTTGTAGAGAGACTTCTCACTTTCTTCCAATACAACCTACATGATGTCCTCCCACAACTCTTCTGAAGCTCTGTCATTTGTATCTAAAGCAGCAAATCAATTTTGCAAGCAGTCTTTAAAATTCCAGTGGTATATTCTCAAGGTCATATTTTTGCTACATTCATGAGTCTTTTTCAACTTTAGCTTGAGTTTGCATACTAGTAGTTGGTGATCTGTACCCCAAGTCAGCTCCAGGTTTTATCTTTGATGATGTTACAGAGCTTTTCCATAGTTGACTTCCACAGTTGTAGTCAATTTGATTTTTGTACAATCCAATGGGCGAAGTCCATGTGTACAGTATCCACTTGCGATGCTGGAAGATGTTTGAGATGAATAGATCGTTGGCCTTGCAGAATTCTATCAGTCTCTCTCCAGCTTCATTTCTGTTGCCAAGTCCATATTTTCCAACCATTTTGTCACCTTTGTTGCCAATTTTTACACTCCAATCACCCATGACTATCAGGATATCCTGTTTGCATGTTCTGTCAATTTCAGCTTGTACTTGTTCATAGAACTCATCAACTTCATCCTCTTCTGCAGCTGTTGTTGGGACATATACCTGAATTATAGTTGTGTTGATTGGCATTCCTCGTAGACTAATAGAAATTAAGTGTTCTCCGATTGTATTGTATTTCATTATAGTTCTTGCAAGTTTCTTCTTGATTATAAATGCAACACCATTTCTTTTTTGTCTTTCATTTCCAGCATAGTAGACCATGTGATCATCAGATGCAACGTGCCCAATCCCAGTCCATTTCAGTTCGCTGACACCCAACAGATCGAGCTGTCCACATTCCATTTCATTCTTGACCACCTCAAACTTCCCTTGGTGCATGCTTTGTACATTCCATGTCCCAATATGTAAGACATATTTGCAGCTTCTGACTCATTTCATGCACAGCTACATCAGCAATCAGACATCCCCAGGCTTTGATCCAATCACATCATAAATGCTAACTTTACTCTGAAAAGTCTTCAGCTCCTCCCCAGTAATCAGTTGAGTGCCTTCCGAGCTGGGGGTCTCATCTTCCATCACTTTAGTGCAGTTTGTTTTGTTGTGACTATCCATTGGGTTTTCATGGCAAGATATGGAAGTAGATTGCCAGGCCTTATTTCCACGCAGGTAATTCTAGTGTTGTTGCCACTGTCACAGAAATGTGATTCTCCACCGCCAACTCAGTCCCATTCTGCTGCTGCCCAGATGGATGGTTTGTCTTGGTCTAGCATCTCAGCTGAGACCATTCCATCTTGGGAGACCCTTCCAGTAGTTAAGCTACCGATAGATTAGAACTTAGCATCACTGATGCACACTAGCCCTCACAGCATGACAAGCTGCAAAGTGGTAAAGCAATCTCATTCACATATTAGGGATTTTAGAGCTTTCTTGTTGTTGTTGAGGGATGTGAAGATGCAACCTTCTTGGATTTTAGTTATGATGGATGTTGTAGCTCTTTACACCCATATTCCCCAGGCACTGGCGATTAAGACAGCTGCTCGCTGCTTACAAGATCTGACAACTATTTCTGATGTTTTTTGAGCATTTTTGGTACAGTTACTTCATTTGGTTTTGGAACATAATTACTTTGTCTTTGAAAATCTGTATTACCATCAGATCCATGGGGTAGCAATGGGGGCCACTGTGGCCCCTTCGGAGGACTATTTGTGCTTGCATTAGAGTTAGATATAGTTTGTTCTTCTGAATATTGGCCGGATGTCGTCCTTTGGAGGAGATTTATTGATGATATCTTTTTCATCTGGCAGGGGACTAAACTTAAGCATGAAAAATTCTTTGATTGGTTAAATGGTTCTCACAAGAATTTGAAATAAACCAGAGGATTCGTGTAATAATGCCCAGTTTTGGATGTGGAAATTACTCATTCTGGTGATAGAGTGGTACCATAAACCCACAGACCACAACAGTTTGTTAAATTATTCTAGCTTTCATCCACATCTTCGTGATCATATGCCAATGGATCAGTTTTTGAAGGTTAGGAATGTGTTCCTCTGAACAGGATTTAGGAAGCAGGCCCGGACACTTTATCAATGATTTAGTCAAACTTTAGCCTAATCGGATCATTTGGAAGGCATATACAAGGGCGAAAAGCATGAATCTGGAGCTCCTTTTTACACATTCCGAGGAGACATCGTTTGAGGCTCAGGTATGTGTATTACCTTATTTATCAGAGGTATTTAATGTTAAGAATGTTATTCGTAAGTACTGGCACTTGTTAAAAGTTCATCCAGTGTTTTGCCATGGGTTACGTTTTCATTTAGCAGAGCACGTAATTTGCAGGAAAGACTGGTAGTTATACGCTCCATCCCCAGAGAAGTGTTCTGGTGGGGGCCACTGCTGTTGTGGTCATTGTGTAGTGTACCCACACACTTTGAAGATTTTGGAATTTAATCATCCGTCAGTTGGTCATTTCTTATAAATTGCGATCATTTACATCTTGGGATTCTGAGGGAGTAGTGTATGTGGTACTGTGCCAATGTAATAAACTTTACATTGACCAGACCACACGCAAATTTAAAACACAAATAATTGAGCACCTATCTGCTTTGCGGCAGGGGGTTGTCACAGTGCCTTTAGTGGAACACTGGCAGGCTTTTGGGCATCAATTGTTGGATCTATGTTGTTGTGTGTTAGATCAGATTATAATAATTATTGTGGCGGGCGGAGGGGGATTTAACATTATGACTTCTACAACGTGAACACACACCGATTTATCATTGCTGACAATTACTCCAGGTCTTCTCAATGCATCTATTGAATGGCAATGGTTTTATTAGGGGTTTGTACTCTAGATTTTGGTTGGAGATTCAGTGTGAGGATAGCCAGGGAGGGCTTCTATAATGACATTTTTTGTTTTTCAGAGTATTGTTGGTTATGGTGAGCCTTTAAGATGTGTAAGTGAATGAGTAGGGGTTTATGAGTATGTTGTAACTATATTTATAGCACTGTTGGTTGAAAGGGTTTGGTATGCATAAATAATGTGGCATTGGATGAATGAGTATTTATTTCAAGGGGGTGTCGGGCTGTCTTGGTGGTCGCAATGTGCGAGAGGATTCAAGCCGTTAGGATGCGCGAGTTAGAAGTTTAATTGCTTTGGGGAACGTTTAATAAATTTTTGATATGTAGAATATTTTTTTCTATGCTTGTTTCAGTAAGATATTATCTGCGGCACAGATTGTGGTAATCCTTTGATAAAGCCACTTTTGTGACAGCAAAACCAGCAGCTGAGGTCAGGTTTCACTGAGCCACCATGGAAATGTGAACAGCTGTATGAAGTCTCAGTGATATTGTCATTGAATGTTTGTGGAGAGTTTGCTTCAGGGCGACCTGTATACAGCAAGTTGAGTATTTCTTTTCATTGCAACCCTATGTATTTTTATATACATGTTTACATACGAGGGTTATTTTTAAAGTAAGGTCAGATTGGCTGTAGCTTTGTAAATTTTTCCACCTGTAGAAACAAGCATGCATGCTGGCTCCCGGCATGCCTTATGCAAAAGCAGATGCCATTTGCAGTTGTAGCATCACTTTGTACGGTTTATACCGAGATGTTAAAATGTTTAAGACAATTGAGCGGCCCTCCGACTGTGAAATACGGTCTGTGATTTGGTTTTTGACAGCAAGGACCGTGTCATCAGCGGACATTCATCACCAGATATGTGAGGTGTACGGCCCCAATGCAATGAGTGACAGCAAAGTGCATAAATGGGTGAGATTGTTCAAGGATGGGTGGGACCAACTGTTCTCACGATGGGTTCCCAGTCTGCTTTCCGAGGAACACCAAAAAAGGAGAATGGCTAGTGCTTTGACATTTTTGATCCGATACAATGAGGAAGGAGATTAACTTTTCGACCACATTGTCACAGGAGACGAGACATGGGTTTCTCACATGACTCCAGAATCAAAGCGGCAGTCGATGGAATGGAGACAAGCGTCATCACTAATCAAAGTGAAAGTCAAACAGACAATCTCAACACGCAAGATTATGGCAAATGTGTTCCTCGGAAAGCAGCCTGGGAACCCATCACAAGCAGAGTTTTCTGAACTGCAATTTTTCAGAAATGATGAGGTTGCTAAGTGGTATGGCATAAAATACACTGTTGCTAGTAAATCCACTGTTTCAGCTCAGTGTAAGCAGAAAGAAAAAAAGAAAAAATGTAATAAATGTTTCAATTATCTATTTTATTATGCATAATTTTTTTCTAGTAATTTTGAAATTATTTTTGTGAGTTCCATTGTTTTTTTGCTGGATACTTAATATTCTTTTGCCACTATTTTGGGGTATATATTTTTTGTGTAATGTGATAAAAAAACAAACACTTCAAATCGGATCAGACAGGGCTTAATATAGATATGGGCTTTTTATCACATTATACGTACTTATAGCCTGGTCATCCATCTTTCTCATGCTCCCTTTCCCCCATGAGACGGGCAATGGAATGCTTTTGAGATTCACTAATATATTATGGTATTGTCATCTGTTGTTCTTGCTGTCCTGACCTGAAGATGGTGGTTTAAACCTTCAAAATCTAGTCCAAAAATGTATTGTTCATTCAACAACAAGAAACCATTTTATTTTCCTCTTTTGTTTCTTTTTTTAATTTAATTACTATAGCAGCATTTGAACCACGCTCTCAGGAAAAAGAGAGCCCTAATATAACACACAATCTTTCTGATATCAGAGGCAGACTAAGCTACGGGATCTCGTCTCCCATCCTTACAAACCCTAAAATTAAATTTTGGGCTCACTGGCAACACTATTTGCGATAGACAACACTGCAGATCTATAGATACCTTTTCTGGTATGAGGTGGTTCATGAGTGCTGTGTGAACCTCAGCAGAGAGGCAAAGTGGGGACATGAGCTGGCCAGTACCCTCATTCAAAGAATTTTCTATACACATATCACTCTCATCGCTGCTGGACAACTCTTCCCATTCATCATCATCAGGATCTGAGGATAAAGACAAGAGCAACAAGTCTAACAGCACTCATAGTAAAACTACTTTAACTTGCCCTCTTTTAAGGTGTATAAATGCAGAAATAGGAGTATACAGACAGTTCTGTGTGGCAGGGACTCTAAGGGTTATGTTTACAAAGCAGCAGTGGTATCCCTGCTGTGGGGTCCCTCAAGGTTCCCCACCGTCACCGATTCTCTTTAATGTAGTTATGACTACCTTAGGGAGTGCTTTCGAACAATTGAGTTTAAAACTATATCTCTGTGCAGATGACGTCTTTGTTTACTTTTTCCTCCATCTTCTAAGGATTTTTATTCAACTATTAATGCTGCTATAGCACAGTTGGAAGTTTGGGCAAAAAATTGTTTTTGGAAATATTAACTTGTGGATGTAACAAAGGTTATATGTTTCAACAACGAAAAATCATTTCCAGAACCTTTGTGTACATTGTCACAATTACATCTGAAGTTGGATCCCGTTTTAAAAATTTCAGAGGTTCTGATAGATATAGATTTGACATTTGAGGCTTATGTCAGCTCAATTATTTCCAAAATATTTTATACGTTACATAAATTGCGCAGATTAAAAGGTTACTTTTCCAAAGAACATGTTTAACTAGTGGTGCAGAGCTCCATATCAACATATTTGGATTATGGAAATGTATTATTTCTGAATTATGGTTCAAGCGCTGGCTTGGTACCCAAGAGATCAGGGTTCAGTTCCCAACAGCACTCCTTGTGGCCTTGGGCAACTCATTTAACCCTCCATTGCCTTGGAAGAAAGGCCTGGCAATCTACTTCTGGTCACACTGCCATGAAAACCCAGATGCTGCTGGGTCGCCAGGAGTCGGCGACTCGACAGCACATTGCATGCATGCATGCATCCAATCAGAGGCAAACACTGCCCCCACTGGAACAACTAGGAAACACTAAAACCTTTAAGATAGGGGCACGCTGAAAAGCCACACAGTATCAAAGGAGTAATTTTAAAAAGGACTATAGAAAAACTCCCCATTCTATAAGTGTATCAGCATTGTGGCGCACCAAGTACAATCAAGCCACCCAGAATCAGAAGGTTGTGGGTTCGTATCCTACCAGTAGACAAAGGTTTTGGGAGGGAGATTGTGGCCTAGTGGTTGGGGCAAGTATCCTTGGGCCAGAAGGCCCAGGGTTCAAATCCTGCCAAAAAGACAGCAACCTTGGGCCAGAAGGACTGGGGTTTCTAGTCCCACATGTACTCCTTGTGGACTTGGGCAAGCCACTTAACCCTCCATTGCCTCAGGTACAAAAAACAGATTGCGAGTCCTTTGGGGACAAGGGAAAATATATATACAATACCTGAATGTACACCACTTTGACTGGTAGAAAAGCAATATATAAGATTAAATAAATACCACGATACTGCTCTTTGAATATTATCTTGCAAAGGATGTAAAAAGACTTGAAATTGTTCAGAGGAAGGTGACCAAAATGATTTGGAGCCTGCGTCAGAAGCCTTATGAGAAGAGGGACTTGAAGACCTAAATATGTACACTCTGGAGGAGAGGAGGGATAGGTGAGATATGATTCAGACCTTTAAATACTTAAAGAGAAATAATGAACAAACAAACCTCTTCCAAAGACAGGGAAGCTGCAAAGGGGTAAATTGAAAGGCAATGTCAGGAAATACTTTTTCCACTGAAAGGGTGGTGGATGCTTGGAATGCCCTCCCAATGGAAATGGTGGAGGCAAATACAGTGACAGAATTCAAAATGGCATAGGACAGACACAGTGGATCCCTTTACAGCAACAGGATAAAAATCAAAACAAACTATCTAATGTCTCAACAAACAGGGGTGTCCTACACAGAGCAGTGGGTTCACCCCTAAACAAAGACATGGGGAGGGGTGGCCTGCACAGAGCGGCAGGTGTACCTACTCTTGCCATCTTACTGGACAGACTAGATGGACCATACTGGTCTTTATCTGCCGCCATTTACTATGTTACTATCAGATCAAACAACTACAACTGTGTCAAAACACAGCTGTTCATCTTATTTATGCGGCTTCACAGTATACTGCAATAACCATTATTTTATAAATTACTTACATTGGTTGAAAGTTTCAAATCTGATTTGCTTTAAGTTATTCATTTTTATATAGTTTAATGATTTTGTTCCAGAATACTTCTCATTGAGCATAGTTACTCACTTGTAACAGGTGTTCTCCAGGAGCAGCAGGAATCAGTCCTCACATATGGATGACGTCGGCGCCGACGGAGCCCTCGCAGAGCAATTTTCCCCAGCTTTCAAAGAAAGCCTTTGGGAATTGCAGCGTGCATGCGCGGTCCCCTTCCCGCCCAAAGGTGCCAACTTGGCCAGTCAGATGACATAGCAAAAAGACAGCAAAAAAATTGCAAAAACTAAATCAGAAGATTGCAACTCCAAGGGGAGGAGGGAGGGTTGTGAGGACTGATTCCTGCTGCTCCTGGAGAACACCTGTTACAGGTGAGTAACTACGCTTTCTCCAGGACCAAGCAGGAAGTCAGTCCTCACATATGGGACTCCCCAGCTTAAGGCTACCGGAGACCCTAAGCACAAAAATGAGCTCCCTCTAGCTCAGCAGCACAGAAGGAAGGAATCTTCTCTGAGTAATCTCCAACCGGTAGCCCAACATCCGGGATGGAGGGTAGGAGTTGCCTAAACCTCGAAGAGATTACGGAGGACTGCCTGTCCGAAAGCATTGTCCCTGCGGGACTCCCTCTCGAGGCAGTAATGGGCCGCGAAAGTCTGGCTTGAAGACCAAGTAGCGGCCCGGCAGATGTCTGCCAATGGAACAGAGCGGAGGTAAGCCACTGACGCAGCCTTCGCCCGAACCCGATGGGCGGTGACTCGACTCTCCAGCGAGAGACCTGCCGCCGCATAAGTCCAAGTGATACAGTCAGCTACCCAGATGGACAGAGTGCGCTTGGAGACAGGGAGCCCCAATTTATTAGGGTCGTAAGACAGGAAGAGCTGAACCGTCTTACGGTGCTCCCGCGTACGATCAAGGTAGAAGTTCAGCGCTCTTCTACAGTCCAGGGTATGCAAGACCCTCTCAGCTCGGCTGGAGTGAGGCCTGGGAAAGAAGGTCGGAAGCACCACCTCCTGATTGATGTGAAAAGGGGAGACCACTTTTGGAAGAAACTTAGGGTGAGTCCGCAGGACTACCCTATTCTTGTAGAACCGAGTGTAGGGAGGATCAGACACCAGGGCCTGCAGCTCACTAACGCATCTAGCGGAAGTGAGGGCTACCAGAAATAAGGTTTTCCAAGAGAGAAAACGGAGAGGACAGGTATCCATGGGTTCAAAAGGCGGGCAGGTGATCCGCTGTAAAACCACGTTCAGGTCCCAGTCAGGGGCTGGGGGGCGCAATGGTGGTTTGAGAAGGAGGCCCCGGGAGAACCGAGCCACGAGGGGGTGGCCGGAAAGAGGCCTGCCTTCCACCGGCACATGATGTGCCGAAATAGCACTGAGGTGAACCTTGACCGAGTTGGACTTGAGCCCAAGATTGGAGAGGGAAAGCAAGTACTGCAAGACCACCGACACCGGGCAGGAGAAGGGATCTTGAGACCGTTGAGCACTCCAGTTGGAAAAACGACGCCATTTAAGGGCGTAGGATTTCCGGGTAGAGGGTCGCCTGGAAGCCAGCACGACTTCCTCCACCTCCGGAGGCAACAGGAGGGGAGCAAGGACTACCCTTTCAGCAGCCAGGCCATCAGATGGAGAGATCTGAGGTTGGGGTGTAGGAGGGACCCCTGATCCTGGGTCAGGAGGTCGGGTTGAAACCCCAGAGGCAACGGGGTATCCACCGCCAGCTGCATCAGAAGCAGGAACCACGGTTGCCGGGGCCACCGGGGAGCGATCAGGATCACGGAGGCCTTGTCCTGAAGAACCTTGAAAAGGGTTCGAGACACCAGCGGCATGGGAGGAAAGGCATACAGAAGGCCCGTGGACCATGAGAGCAGAAAAGCATCCGCCGCCACTCGGAGGGGATGCGGTTCCCGAGAGCAGAAGCGAGGAAGTTGCCTGTTCAGAGGACTGGCAAAGAGATCCAGAGTGGGAAGGCCCCACTGGAGAAAGATCCTCTGAACCACCAATGGGTCCAATCGCCACTCGTGCGGTTGGAGGATTCTGCTCAGTTTGTCTGCCAGGTGATTTTCTTGACCTGGGAGATAGACCGCTTTGAGGAGGATTCCCCGGCCGACGGCCCAAGCGCAGAGCTTTTGTGCTTCCCGGCAAAGAAGAAAGGAGCCCGTGCCCCCCTGCTTGTTCACGTAGAACATAGCAACTTGATTGTCCGTCTGGACCAGCACTGACTGGCGAGACGTGAGGTGGGAGAAGGCCCTTAGAGCCAGGCGAATGGCCCTGAGCTCCAGGAAGTTGATCTGCTGGGCAGATTCCCACAGGGTCCAGAGACCCTGAGTACATGACCCGTGGCAATGTGCTCCCCAACCCAGGAGAGAAGCGTCGGTCGTCAGAACCTGAACCGGCGGAGGAGACTGGAAAAGCATTCCGAGCACTAGGTTGGGTAGGTGAAGCCACCATCGCAGAGAAGAGACTAGCGGGCTGGAGATGCGTACCGAGTCCGCCAGTCTCCCCGAGGCCTGACGCCATTGAGAGCGAAGGCACCACTGAGCCGGCCGCATGTTCAGGCGGGCATTGGGGGTCACATGGACCGTGGACACCATATGGCCGAGCAGCTTCAGGAAGAGCCGGGCCGAGACCCGTGAATGGCTGTGAAAACGGCTGGCGAGAGCCATGAGCTGTTGAGCCCTGTCGAGTGGCAGAAAAGCCCGCGCCTGAAGCGTGTCCAACCTGGCGCCGATGAACTCGAGGTCCTGAGAGGGGAGCAGAGTGGACTTTTCGAAGTTTATGACAAAGCCCAAGTACTGGAGCAGAGCCACAGTACGCTGCGTGGCGTGAGTGGCGGACGGGGCCCTGATGAGCCAGTCGTCCAGGTACGGAAAGACGAAGAGGCCTTGAAGCCGGAGATAAGCCGCTACCACTGCGAGACATTTTGTGAAGACTCGTGGTGCGGAGGATAGGCCAAAGGGCAGTACTCTGTATTGGTAATGATTGCCCGCCACCACAAACCTTAGGTATTGTCAGTGGCTGGGGTGGATGAGGATGTGAGTATAGGCATCCTTTAGATCCAAGGAGCATAGCCAATCTCCCTGCTGGAGGTAGGGCAGCAGGATTCCAAGGGTAAGCATCTTGAACTTTTCCCTCTCCAGGAACTTGAGGTTCTGCAAGTCTAGGATGGGTCTGAGGCCTCCAGTCTGCTTCGGTACCAGGAAGTACCGGGAATAAAAACCGTGACCCCGCAGGTGGTGGGGCACCGGCTCCACTGCCTGTTCCCGAATAAGACTTGCCAACTCCTGAAGGAGTAGGTCCCAGTGGAGAGGGGTTCGCAGAGGCTCCCCTGGAAAGTAGGGGGGAGGCACCTGGTGGAAGTGCAGCAGATAGCCCTCTCGGACTATGCGGAGCACCCAGGCGTCTGACGTGATGTTGGACCACCTGTGGGCAAAGTGGACCAGCCGGCCTCCCGTGCTGAGAGAAACCAGCGGAGGGGGAGAGGCTATGCTGAACGAGTCAAAAACCCCCACCCTGCGGAGCAGGGGCCGGTGGCGCAGGCTTGGGGGCTTGCTGCCTACGGGATCCGTTACCCCGATATATGGCATCGACCCGCTTGCTTAATACCGGCGACGACGCCGGGCTTTCCCACATGCGGAAGAGAAGTCGTTCCAGCATCGGAGGAACCGGTACAGTAAAGTGCTCCTTCGCAGGAGAGTCATACTGGAGGGCATCGAGCTCCTCGGCTCGAGGCTCCTCCTCGGGATCCGCAGGGAAGGCCAAGGCCTTGGCCATATCCCTTACGAAGTCCGAGAACCGGGCATCCTCCAGGGGGGACTGCCTCCGAGGCTCGGACTCGGGGGAGTCAGAAGGGACACACAGAGTCCGGAAAGAACCAGGTGACTCATCCACCTCGGATTCCCAGGCCGACTCCTCGGAGGAGGAGTCGAGCGGCTCCGGTCGGGCGGGCACAGACGCCGTCCACCCCGACGCCGAGGGAGTCGGCAACGACGACCTCGGCCCCGAACGGGAGGCCGAAGGTGACCTCGACCGAGGATCGACTCGAGCCCGCATGGACTCGAGGATCGGCTCGGTCTCCGGGGTCGACTTAGACGTCGACTTCCCGGTGGTCAGGGCAGACGCGCCAGCGAGGCCAGCGATCAATGCCCGCTGCTGGTCCATGAAGGCAGTCAAGCTGCGCTCCAAGGCCGTCAACCTGAGTCCGAACTCAGGAGACCCAGCAGCCCCCGACTCGGGCCCCGACGGCGTCGGGCCCGACGTCGGACCAGTCGGAGGCGAGTCAACGAAGACAACAGCACTTACGTGAGCAGAGGAGTCCAGTTCCAGACGAGGCTGTTTGGACGGCCGCTCGAGCTCCAAAGACCCGGGACGGCTGTCGGGGCTATGCGAACTGGCCCTCAAGGAGCCAGGAGCGTCCACCGACTCCGCCCTCGTGGGTTTCTTCTTCCGCTGATGTTCCCGGTTAGGGGACCCCCGCTCAGAAGAACTCCGACGGTGCTCAGAGCCAGATTCTCTGGACACCGAAGCTTCTGACGAGGTCCGGGTACGGCTGGGGTCAGAGAAGATTCTCTCCCGCTGATGCTGCCGACTCCGCAAAGACTTCGCGGACATTTTGCTACAGGGCCCACAGATCATTTCTTCATGATCGGGGCCCAGGCAACGGAGGCAGCAATCATGTGTGTCGGTAAGAGACATAAGTTTTACACTTAACACACTTTTTAAAGCCACTGGCGGCCATCGGGGAAAAAAGGGCCCCTGCGAGGTCGAACGAACGGGCCGCCAGGGAAAAAGGAAAAAAGGCGCGAAGATGTCGCGAAGGACAGAAAAAAACCGAAAAAGAAGGGGAGGCCTCGCAACCGGCGTCGCGAGGCCGGGCGGAAAAAGGACCGGCGTCGAACCGAAGAATTACTGACAAAAATAAGGAAAAAATCAACTTTTCGGCGGTGACTATTAGACAACGTCTGTAGGGCTCCGCGGAAAAAAGAAGACTGGCCAAGATGGCACCTTTGGGCGGGAAGGGGACCGCGCATGCGCGCTGCAATTCCCAAAGGCTTTCTTTGAAAGCTGGGGAAAATTGCTCCGCGAGGGCTCCGTCGGCGCCGACGTCACCCATATGTGAGGACTGACTTCCTGCTTGGTCCTGGAGAATTATTACTTCCGCTTGTGATATGTAAATCTAGATACAGAGGCGCCTATTTAAAATTATGTTTTATGCATACAATTTCACATATAGTGAGACAGCATTGGTCATAATTGCCTAAAGAATTGAAAAGTACCTTTGATCTAACAATTTGGCAAAAGATTAAAATTAAACCACCAAGTTTTCAATTAGAGTTCTCTCCTTGTTTATGATTAATGGGGGAAAAAACATGTTTTCACTCTTGTTGTAAAACTACACAGAACCACAAAATGGTTTGGGATGGTTGCAGTATATAAAACTGTGTTAGATTAGATAAGATGAGATTATGCAGGATAACTCCCAGATCCCTTTCCAGTCTGAGAGCTGCCATTTCTTGTACTCTGAAATGGCAAGTGGCCAACAGATTTTTGAACACAGCTTCCAAATCCTTCACCTATCATCCAGTGTCCTTTCATTTTATTTACCCATCTTGGTGTATCTGACTGAAGACATTTGTATCATCTGACAGACATTTTCCCCTGAAGTCTTTCTGCAGTGTCAATCGCTCATTCTATATAAGTAGCTCATAGAAGCCAGATGTTGCAGATGCATACAGTCGTCCATATATAATTACTGAATACTCACACTGGTGTAAAGGGATACTGTCAAGGCTGATAAAAGAGAAGTGTAATTTGTTTTCAGCCAAGCTTGGCAGCAAACATGGCTGGTGGAGCCAGTATGAAAATTGCACAGCAGTATGTCAATCCAAGTGATTTAATTTGCATATATCTGTGCTGCTTCCAAAATACAAGGGAACTTAAGTGATACAAGAGCTTTAAAAATCAGCACAAAACATGATGTGCTTTTCCTCCTTTCCTCTCCCGTGTACTTTTGTTTCCACGAGTACACTGTAAAATACAGAAATAAGAATAGAAGTTGTACTGTAGATGACATCTTTTCATTGGTCTATCTCAAAATACCCGTGACTAGTTTTGGAGAGCTATGACTTCCTTCATCAGGGCAGGGAAGAAACAGTGCAGTTAACACTGGGTTCAAATACACAATTGGCTGGGAATGACTTACTATATTCCTAACAAGGTATCCATTGCAGGCAAGATAATATTGTGCCACTTATTTTTTAATAATATTTTTATTGATAACATGAGAATGGTACATCATTGCAATGGGATCCTTTGTTACAAACTTCCAAATTTCTCTTCCCCATCCCTTCTCCTATCCTCTTCCCATTCATGTCCTTTTTCAGTCCAGAGTTGTCTCTGAGGCATTCAACTATTCAATGATGTTCAGGTTCTTCATTTCTTGCATTCTGTCCCCCCTGCTCATGTTATATAGTTATCTTAAAACATTCGTAACAAACATCACAACCAAAATAAGATAAAACTATCAAACATCATATCAACTCAAGGATAATGTCCTCATCCCCTCCCCTCCTCTGTTGGTTTACTGCACTGCTCCCTCCAGCTGATGTAGGTTATGTGGCATTATTGATTCACTTCTACTGTACTCACCACTTCCTTCCTTCCTGCACCTCTCCTCCTTCCCCCACTGGATGTATTGGGCCCAGATTTTTTCCCATCACCAGGTCTTCCCTTGCAAACTGTGTGTGATCTTATCAAACCTGAATGCTTCCCTCACTGAGGCGCCAGTCCTCCTGCGAGGGTCCTGCTGCAGCTTTCCATTATCAGGCCAGGGCTACCCTTGCTATCAACCACAATTTGTTCCTGAGCCTCTGGTGTTTCTAGTCTATTTTTGAGGTGACTTGTGTGACTTAAATACAAGCTCCCTGCCTGACAGCTCTTAAGCAGCTTTTGGTCTATTTTTAAAAGTTAAATATTTTCCTGTATTGCAAAAAGGGGATTTTTTTTGTGGTGTTGAGTAAAGCTATGCTTATTAGAGTTGACTGCTTTTTCCAGTTTCCATTCAGGGTGAGCTCTTTGAAGCCACTAATACATCATCAGCAATGTTCCCTCTAATTTTCTGTAGGCTGTGTGCGCATAAAATATCAGCTGTGCAGCTTTTGAAGGAAGGTTAAATTTTTGTGCACCACATAACGACACTCTGAGTTATATACTTTAAAATTTGACTATACGTCAGAATACAGTATGTACACCACATTGATTGCACTAGAAAATATTGTAGAATTTGTGAAAACCGTAAATACACAACAACTTTTAAATGTTAAGACGTCTGTTTTCTATCAGAATCAGAACCGTAATTTTTGTGCGCTCTGTTGTAAAGTATGTGCGCTCACTCGGTGAGGTGTGTGCACGCACACACACACACGCGCACAGCTTAGAGGGAACAGTGATCATCAGATATTAGCTATAGAATTACACAGCTTAAAAAAGGGAGCAAGGAGACAGGCGAGTTAAACTAGAAAGAGAGAAAAGTAAATCCATTTGCATTGGTGTGATAGAGATCTCCCTCACAGGCAGAAGTGGACGGGGATTTAAAAGACGACATACGCAGTATTGCCATGAAAGGAAAAAGTGCTACTGATTTCAATATGCCAAATGTTGATTGGTGTCATTTAAAAGTAAGGAGATCCCTAGATTCTATACAGGAAGAACTATTCTGTCAATTGGTAAAAGAACCCACATGTGAAGAGGCCATACTGGACTTGGTGCTTACCAATGGGGAAAGTGTTTCTGATGTCATAGTAGTAGATCATCTCACATCCAGTGATCACGAGATAGTGTGGTTCAGTATTAGGACCACTGTTCCCTCTAAGCTGTGCGCATGTGTGCGCGCGCGCGCGCACACACCTCGCCGAGCGAGCGCACATACTTTACAACAGAGCGCACAAAAATTACAGTTCTGATTCTGATGGAAAACACAGATGTCTAAAAATTTAAAAGTTGTGATTGTAATTACTAGAAATTTTCCGCTTCATTTAGTAATCGTCTATTTTCATTTAATTTGATTAAAATCAATGTTGTGTACATACTATATTCTGACGTATAGTCAAATTTTAAAGTATATAACTCAGTGTCATTTTGCGGCGCACAAAAATTTAACCTTGCTTCACAAGCTGCACAGCTGATAGTTTATGCGCACACAGCCTACAGAAAATTAGAGGGAACATTGAATAGGACTAGCACTGATAAAATCCATTCAAAAGCAAGGGTCTTAGACTTTAGGAAAATTAACTTTTCCAAGATAGGACAATACCTCAAGGAGTCCTTAGTGGGATGGGAACAGCTGGGGGATGTAGAAAAGCAATGGGCAAAACTGAAAGGGGATATTTTAAGGGCAACAAACCTTTTTGTTAGACATTTAAATAAATGTAAAAGGAAAAGGAGGCCACTATGGTTCTCAAAAGTAATATCTGAAAAAGTGTATTAAAAGAGGAAAACAAGCACCAATATTTGGAAAAACCTAGAGAAGCTAGCAAAGTAGTCAGGAAAGCAAAGATAGAAAAATAAGAAATAGCCAATGCAATAAAATAGGGGGGATAAGACATTTTTCAGATACGTTATTGACAGAAGGATGTGCAAAAGTGGTATTGTCAGACTCAAGGGTGAAGGGGAGGAATATGTAGAAGCTGATGGAGGATAACGTGGCATTGCCTAACAAATATTTCTAAAATGAATACAAAACACACTAAAATATCATGAGGGAGTGTTTCTAGTTAGTTAACCATTACAACCTCTATTTTGGGCCAAGAAAATAAACTGCAGTCGGCTAAAAAGAAATTATGTGAACATTCCTTATATGGGTAAGAAATTTAATTTTGCAAGAAAACGTGACGTGATGGAACATTTTGGCTATTTTTCCTGGATTCAGCACCCCAAAATCTATAGGAATCAGTTGCAAAACTGGAGGCAGTTTTTTGGTAGTGTGTTATTGGAAATGCTGCTAAAAGGGAGGATAGTGAGATTTCTGGAGTCCAATGGATTACAGGAACCGAGGCAGTTTGGGTTTACCAGAGGCAGGTTTGTTTCAGACAAATCTGATTAATTTCTTTAACTGGGTAACCAGGGAGTTGGACCAAGGGAGAGCCCTAGATGTGGGCTACTTGTTATTTAGTAAGGCCTTTGACACCATTCCACACAGGCAACTTATAAACAAACTGAGCATCCTAGGGGATGGACCCTAAAGTGACTGAATGGGTTGGAAATTGGTTGAGTGGAAGGCCAAAAAGGATACAGGTAAATAGAGCTCACTGTGCAGAGAAGGTGGTTATCAGTGGAGTGCTGCAAGGATCTGTCCTTGGTCCAATTCTTTTTAACATCTCTGCTAGTGTTATTGTCGAAGGACTGTCGGGTAAGGTTTGTGTGTCTGCAGATAAAGCATAGTTACTCACCTGTAACAAGTGTTCTCCAGGAACAAGCAGGAATCAGTCCTCACATATGGGTGACGCCAGCACCGACAGAGCCCACACTGAGCATTTCCCAGCTTTCAAAGAAAGTCTTTGGGAATACCACCACATATGCGTGATCCCCTTCCACCCAAAAGGTGCCATGTTACTCAGGCAGGAGCCATAGCTATAGCCCCTTCAAGAAGATGGCAAAATATACAGCAACTCCAAGGAAGGAGAGAGGGTTGGGAGGACCGATTCCTGTTGTCCCTGGAGAACACCTGAGTCTTGGAGGACTAGAAAAAGGGACTGCTACTTCTGGAGAGATATCTGCAATTGTGAATATATACTTCTGGGAATTTTCTGAAAGGACCTATTTGTATTAAAGCTAATTAATCTGTGAACCCAGTGTTTTTTGTTAAATCAATCAGGGCCTAATAGCAGCAGTTTAAGTTTAAATTTAACACACAGAAGAGAACTTCTAGTTACATTCCATACCCAGCAGAGAGCTTGTCGTTTAAATTTAACAGTCACTCAGGGCCTAGTAGCAGCAAAGTACTTTTACTTTAAATTTAAAACACAGAAGAGAACTTTCTGGTTATATTTAGAACCCAGCAGAGAGCTCGCAGTTTAAATTTTATAATAAGTCAGAGCCTAGCAGCAGCAACAAAGAGCCGTAATTTAAATCAAATCAGAATATAACTTATAATAAAAGGCAAAACAGGGTCAGTACTCTGTAAGCAGAGTCAGTCTTCTAGAGACCTTTACAAAGAGGCCTTCTACCTAGGGGGCAAGAGACCTGTGAAATGTTTTCAATGTTTCAACTCCTAAGAAGAAAGGCTAAAAAGGTTAGGGCTCTTTAACCTGGAAAAGAGACGGCTGAGGGGAGATATGATAGAAGTCTATAAATTAATGAACAGAGTGGAACGGGTAAACATAGATCGATTGTTTACATTATCAGAATATAGAAAGACTAGGAGACATGCAATGAAGCTACAGGGTAAACTATTTAAGACTAATAAAAGAAAATATTTTTTCACTCAACGTGTAATCAAACTCTGGAATTTGTTACCGGAGGATGTAGTAAAGGCTGTCAGTGTAGCTGGGTTTTAAAAAGGTTTGGACAAGTTCCTGGAGGAAAGGTCCATAAACATTAAGAAGGGACCCAGGATATCAATGCTTGACCCCAGTACAAGCACTGCAGAACCTGTGTCTTTTGGGGAAACTGCTAGGTACGTATGACTTAGATTGGCCACTGTTGGAAACAGGATACTGGGCTTGATGAACCTTGGTCTGACCCAGTATGGCATATCTTATGTTCTTAATAGGTGTTAACACCAGGTGGCAGGTCAAAAGGCCATTTTGAAAGACTCCTTTTATCCAAGCAAGGACTGTTAATCACCCAGGAAGTTGGTCACAGCTTACCTCAGAAGCACAGGACAGGATACAATGTATCAGCCCTCTTTTCATAAGTGTTATTTAAAGGTGCGGAAGAATTGAAGGAAATATCGATACATCGGGAAAATGTATTACAACTATTAGATAAACTGAAGAGTAGCAAATCACCTGGGCTGGATGGTATACATCCAAGGGTGTTGAAAGAACTGAAATATGAGATTGCAGACCTGCTATTAGTAATCTGTGAACTTTCATTAAAACCATCTGTAATACCTGAAGATTGGCAGATTGCGAATGAAACGCCAATTTTTAAAAAGGGTTCCAGGGGTGATCCGGGAAACTACAGACCAGTGAGCCTGACGTCAGTACCGGGAAAAATGGTAGAAACCATCATAAAGAACAAAATTACTGAGCATGTAGATAGTCATGGCCTAATGGGAGACAGCCAACATGGCTTTAGACAAGGAAGATCTTGTCTTACTAATCTGTTGTTTTTTTGAAGGTGTGAATAAACAGGTTGACAAAGGTGAGTCAGATGATATTGTGTATCTGGACTTTCAGAAAGCCTTTGACAAGGTCCCTCATCAGAGACTTTTGGCAAAACTAAAGAGTCATGGGATAGGAGGCAGTGTACTACTGGGGATCAAGAACTGGTTAAAAGATAGAAAGCAGAAGGTAGGGCTAAATGGCCAATTTTCCCAATGGAGAAAGGTGAATAGTGGTGTACCCCAGGGATCTGGGCTGGGTCCGCTGCTTTTTGACATATTCATAAATGACCTGGAAAGGGGAATAACGAGTGAGGTTATCAAATTTGCATATGATACAAAACTATTTAAAGTTGTTAAAACCCAAGAGGATTGTGGAAAATTGCAAGAGGATCTTGATAAATTGGAAGACTGGGCATCAAAAAGGCAGATTAAATTTAATGTGGACAAGTGCAAAGTTATGCACCTAGGGAAGAACAACCCAAACTATGGTTACACGATGCAAGGTTCCACATTAGGAACCACCACCCAGGAAAAAGATTTAGGCGTCATTGTGGATACCATGTTAAAACCCTTGGCCCAGTGTGCAGCGGCAGCCAAGAGAGCAAATAGAATGCTAGGTATCATAAGGAAAGGAATGGAAAATAAAACAAAAGATATTATAATGCCTCTATATCGTTCCATGGTGAGACCACACCTTGAATATTGTGCGCAATTCTGGTCGCCGTATCTTGAAAAGGATATAGCGTTATTAGAAAAGGTTCAGAGAAGAGTCACCAAAATGGTAAAGGGGATGGAAGGATACCCCTATGAAGAAAGACTAAAAAGGTTAGGGCTCTTTAACCTGGAATAGACAGCTGAGGGGAGATATGATAACAGTCTATAAATTAATGAACGGAGTGGAACGGGTAAAAGTAGATCGACAGTTTACCCTGTAGCTTCATTGCATGTCCTCTAGTCTTTCTATATTCTGATAACGTAAACAATTTAAAGACCAATAAAGCAGTTACTTGTAACAAATGATCTCTGGGAACAGCAGGAATAAGTTTTAACATATGGGTACGTCGGTACCGACGGAGTCTGAACAGGAACGCTCCCCAGCGTCCAATCAGAACGCTTTTGGAAGCATCCCAACACGCCTGCGTGCTGCCTTCCCGCCTTTCCCAACTGCCTCTTCTCAGTTAAGTTTTAAAGCTGAGGCAAAAAGAGAGAGAGAGCAAGAAAGGGAAAGATAGAGATAGAGAAAAATGCAACTGCTAGGGAAGGTGGGTGGGTTGTGAAGACTTATTCCTGCTGTTCTCAGAGATCACCTGTTACAAGTAACTGTGCTATCTCCAGGAACAAGCAAGAATGAGTCTTCACATATGGGGACTCCCAAGCTGAGATGCCCAGAGTCCTAGCATGGTGCGAATCTAGAAAGAGCCATGCTACTCCTCAGAACCTCAGGCATCCTGGGGATGGAGGGTAGGAGTTGAATTACAGAAAAGGTGCTGTGGAACAGCTGGACTAGAACAGGACTTCTATAGAGAAAAATCCTGTGTAGAGGGCATTTAGTAGTAAAATATTGAGTGCAATATTCTAATATGGGCCTCCCTTGGTGGCATTGTAAAAAGTCTATTGAGATTCATATGGATCTGTTAGAAGAGCCAGTAGAAGATCCTCAAGGAGTACCTCACTGAGAAGTAGAGGTAATAAGTGTAGAAAAAAACAAGTGGAGGCCAGAACCCTTCAGGGTGAGAAATAGCCCCAGGGGAAACTGGGGTAGTATAAAGGTGTAGAGCTTCAGCAGAAAACGCAGAAGGTACTATTAGACAAAGCTTAAGCTCTTTTGGCCCAAGAACAGTACAATCCTAGGACCAAAAGGAAAATGAGTCTGACCCATCTGGACTGGCACTGGAATTAGTCCATGTAGGAGAGAAAGTGTACAGAGACCCCTGTATCTGATAAGAAAGTAAGGACAGACTTAGGAAGCGTAAGCTTTAGATTAACTGTCTTTCCTAAATGGGGTCAATTAGGAAAAAGAAAAAGGTACATGGAGAGCTTCAGAGGTACCTAACCCTGAAAGGTTATGGTAAGAAAAATGTTTGCTAATTACCACAGGGAGTGGCTGTATGTGTAGAACCCTAAGCATGCTGGCACAGCATGGATAGGGGTAGTGCCCATCTGTCAGGGTCATATAGGAATATATGGATATCTGAACCTAAAACAGACAGATAAGTATGTGTACTGGGTCAAGCATTGATATCCTGGGTCCCTTCTTAATAATGGTTTATGGACCTTTCCTCCACAGGACCACCCGGTTCCTATAGAACCTCGTGTACGGTGCCTCGGCCATCAGCATCTGGCGTTCACGGATTCTCCAGACACAGGTGAGCACTATCAAGAAGGCCACCTTCCATGACAGGTGCCGCAGCGGACAGGTAGCAATGGGTTCAAAGGGCAGCTTGGTCAGCTGCATGAGGACCACATTGAGGTCCCATTCCACCAGATGAGGGCTGGTAGGGGGCCTGGAAATAAGTAGGCCTCAAATCAAATGAGAGACATGCAGTAGCCCCGAAAGAGGTTTGCCCTTGATGGGGTGCTGGTTTGCTGAGATAACACTCAGGTGAATGCTGACCGAGCTAGACTTCAGCCCAGACTGCGAGAGGTGGAGCAGGTACTGCAAGAGCAAACTGAGAGGGTATGAAAATGGGTCTGCTCTGAGCTCCATGCACCACAAAAAGAACCAACGCCACTTGAAGGCATAAGCCCGTCCGGTCGAGTCCTTTAGCGAGGCCAAAAGAATGTCCTCGATCTACATGGGGAGATGGTAGGAGGCTAGAGCGACTCACTCCGCTGCCAAGCTGTAAGGGACAGGAACCTCAGATTGGGGTGAAGAAGCAGACCCTCCTCCAGCATCAGCAGCTCCGGTGAGAACCCGAGTAGGATTGCAGGCTCCGTCAAGAGATGGAGCAGCAGGGGAAACCAAGGCTGCTTGGGCCACCTCAAGGCTATGAGAATCATTGAGGCCCTGTCCCACTGGACCTTGAGAAGGGTCCGGGTGATGAGGGTCATGGGGGTGGGAAGGCATATAGTATCCCTGTATCCCATGAGATAAGGCAGGCATTGGGGGCCACCCTGCTCGGGTGCAAGAGGGGACCGCAGAACCGAGGAAGCTGCAAGTTCGCTGTGCTGGCAAATAGGTCCAGGTACAGAGTCCCCTAATGCTGGAAGAGATGCTGCGCAGTTCGGAGATACAGGCGCCACTTGTAAAGCCAGAGGACCCTGCTGAGCCAGTCCACAATGCACTATCCAGACCCAGGAGGTAAGTGGCCCAGTCATGCCCTGGCTCACCACAAAAGAGCACAGGGCTGTCGCCTCTGAACAGAGACAGTGGGAGTGGGAGTGGGAGTGGGAGTGGGAGTGGGAGCCGGTTCCCCCCCCCCCCCCGTTTGTTCACATAGAACATCATAACCTAGTTGTCCGTCTGGACCAGCACCACTCGGTGCTGCAAGCGGTCCCTGAAAACTTGGAGAGCAGGTTGATCTGCTGCCAGGACTCCGAGGGACCAGGACTCCTGAGTGCGCTGTCCCTCACGGTGGGCTCCCCAGCCCGACAGGGAGGTGTCCGTGGTCAAGAGCATCTGATGCACCGGGGCTTGGAAGAGCATACCATGAAGCAGGTTCTGAAACTCCTGCCAGCAAGCCAGAGACTTCGCTGTGCTGGGAATAATGTTCCCTCTAATTTTCTGTAGGCTGTGTGCGCATAAAATATCAGCTGTGCAGCTTTTGAAGGAAGGTTAAATTTTTGTGCGCCACATAACGACACTCGGAGTTATATACTTTAAAATTTGACTACACGTCAGAATACAGTATGTACACCACATTGATTGCACTAGAAAATATTGTAGAACTTGTGAAAACCATAAATACACAACAACTTTTCAATTTTAAGAACATCTGTGTTTTCTATCAGAATCAGAACCGTAATTTTTGTGCGCTCTGTCGTAAAGTATGTGTGCTCACTCGGTGAGGTGTGTGCGCGCGCACACGCGCACAACTTAGAGGGAACAGTGGCTGGGAAAGACGGAGATGGGGTCTCTGAGGCGGCTGGTCAACTGCGCCCATTGCGCTCTGAGGCACCACTGCGCCACCCACATTTTGAGACAGGCATTGGGCTCAACATGGACTGTAGAGGCCATATGGCCGAGAAAGCGAAGCATCGTCCGGGCCAGGACTGCGCCGCAACACCGCACCTTGGATGCCAGGGACACGAGGCAGTCTGCCCTGTCCTGAGGAAGAAAAGCCATGGCCCGAAGGATGTCCAAGTGAGCCCCAATGAACTCCAGAGACTGAACTGGAGTGAGGTGGGACTTTTGGTAATTGATCACTAACCCCAGATGCTCCAGGAGGCAAATGGTGTGGTCCGTGGCCAGCCTGGCTTTGGAGAACATGCCCCCTGTTACGAGCCAGTCATCTAGATATGGATAAATGAAGGTGCCCTGCAGCCACAGATAGGCCACAGCCACGGCCAGGCACTTTGTGAAGACCAGTAGGGTGGACACGAGGCCAAAGGGGAGTACCCTCTACTGGTAATGGTTTCCCTGAACCATGAATGGAGGTACTTTGTTTTTTGGGGTGGACAATGATGTGAACGTAAGCATCCTTTAAGTCCAAGGAACATAGCCAATCGCCCTGCTGGAAGTAAGGAAGTAACGTTCCAAGGGAGAGCATCTTGAACTTCTCCCGCACCAGGAATGTGAAGAGATTCCGCAGATCTAGGATGGGCCGAAGGCTCCCTGTCTGCTTCGTGACAAGGAAGTATTGGGAGTAAAACCCCCATTCTTGGAGATGCAGTGGGACTGGTTCTACCGTACCATCCTCAAGGAGGCCTGTGAGCTCGTGACTCAGGAGGGCCTGGTGCTGGGGAAGCAGACTCCCCAGGAAAGTATGGAGGAACTGCCTGGTCTAGATGGAGATGATAGCCCTCCCGAACAACCTAAGCATCAGTGGAGATGGTAGAAATGAACCAGACGCCCCCTGACAGACAGCCACCTTGCCAGAAAGGTAGAAGCTATGCCGATGGCATCAAAACTCCGTGGTTGTTTAAGCTGGAGCTGGGTCTTGGGGCCTTTCGGTTTACAAGGGCCATGGACTTACCCTGGCCACCCTGAATGGGAATAGACGCTGGCGGATAGGCAGTGTAGCCCCTGTACGGGAGCCCCTTTTGCTGGAAAAAAGGCTCTGATGCTTCTTCCTGGGGAGGGAGGAAGTTTTCCGGGAGAGACGAGTATGAGTCACCTACTCTGTCTCGATCTCTGCAGCCTTGTCCTCCATGGGCTTGCCAAAAAGCTGCACCCCGAGGCAAGGGACATCCAGCAGCTTCTCCTGTACCCACTGTTCCAGATACGAGAACTGGAGTCAAGCCTGCTGGCAGGCTCCAATGCCAGCCGCCGCTACCTGGTATTTCGAGCATTCCCGACAGACTTTGATAGGGCCTGAAAACGCCGGAGATGGTCTCCATCAAGGCCCGGTGTGAAGCCTCCGAGCTCTCTAGCGAGACCACAGAGGAACATCCCAATGTATAATTGGTAAACTTGGATGTGACACGACAACATGCAGCCTGATATGCCCTGTGCCCGAGAGCATCGAGGGTACAAGACTCTCTGCCCAGGGAGACTGACAAATCAGTCTTTGGGCTCTTTTAGCTTCTGCATGGCCGATTCGACCACCATTAAGGTGTGGGGAAGCTGGGCTTTCCAAAACCCCAGACCTCACTGGACCTTATACATAGCGTCCACGTTCTTGCTCACAAATCGGGACAGAGGCCGGGGTCTCCCACATGCGGAGTAGGAGGCAGTTCAGAATGGGAGTAACAGGCACCGAGAGCACCTCCCTCGAAGGAGCTTCAAATTGCAGAATATCAAGCTCCTCCTCCGACTCAGTGGCAAGCGCTAGGGCCCATGCCATGTCCTGGATGAACTCCAGGAAGGAGGTGTCCTTGGGAGGCTACTGCCACCTCTGGGTCATCAGGGAGAGGTCAGAGGGGAAGTCTCGGTGGGACAGAGTCTCCGGGGAGTTCTCTCTGTCAGACTCCCAGTTTGAGTAGTCCATGGAGGACTCGAGGTCGGGTGGCTCGAGACAGGTTGGTGACCCGCACTGCATCTCCGAGGCCAAAACTTGCCTAGAGCCGGAGGCGCTCGCCCACGAAGATCTCGCACCCAAGGAACAGGACAGAAATCAAGACCCGTGCTAAGGATCCTCACAAGGCTTGTAGCTCTCGGTGACAGGGGGTCCTCACTGGGACAACCCTCTGGAGACTGGGCGCCTTTGCCGGAGACCTCTGTATTGGTTTGAGGTACCTTACTGGGCCCACTCCCTCTCCAACTCCAGAGACTGCTGAGGGGGCTTGAGAGAACAGGCGTGTGACCTCTCCCGCTTTTCTGGTGTCCCCAACAGAGTCCTTGAGACCTCCTTCCGCTTGTATTCAGGCGACCCCTGGTCGGAGTACCACCGGGCCTGGGGAGAAGCTTTGGGAGACTGCAGAGCTTGCGGGGCCCAAGAGGAGGAGGCTACTGGGGATACCGGGGCTGCCTTACAGAAGAGATCATCCAGCTTCTGCTTACGACTCTGGATGGCCTTGGAGGACATCTTCTTACAGAGGGAGCATAGCTCTGTGTCATGGTCGGCTCCTAGACAGCTGAGACAACAGTCATGGGTGTCCGTGAGCGACATGTCTTTGGAGGATCACATTTCTTAAAACGGAGGGCCATTGGGGCAAAAATGACTCTTGTGAGGTCAAAGATCCTCGACGCGGGCAGTGGTTAAAAAGGGTGCGAAGCGCAGTAAAAACAAAAAAAGGCAAAAAAGAAAAACCCCGAGACCAGGACCAAAGCAAAGGTGCTTAGGAGGCAGGAAGAGGACTGGCGAAGGCCAGTAAAGCAAAAACTGGTTGGAAACAGAAAACTTTCTGGGGACAAGACGCCCATCCGAAGGGCTCCACAGAAAAAGGGAGTTTGAGTAAGATGGCATCTTTGGGCAGGAAGGGGACCACGCATGCATGGTGGCATTCCCAAAGGCTTTCTTTGAAAGCTAGGGAAATGCTCCGCGCAGGCCCTGTTGGTGCTAACGTCACCCATATGTGAGGATTGACTTCCTGCTTGTTCCTGGAGAATACCAAAATCTGCAATAGAGTAGACACCCAGGAAGGAGTAGAGAACATGGAGGGAAAGAAAGAAAGAAAAAGAAAAAAAAAGGTGGCGATAGTGCCTCTATTTAAGTCTCTGGTGTGACCTCATTTGGAATATGGTGTGTAATTCTGGAGACCACAACTTCAAAAAGACAAACAGGATGGAATCTGTGCAGAGGGTGACTACTGAAATGGTAAGTGGCCCTGGTTATAAAGCATATGAGGACAGACTGAAAAATCTTAATATGCTTATGTTACACAAAAGGTGGGATAGAGGAGATATGATAGAGACATTTCAATACCTCCGTGGCATAAATGCAAAAGAGGAGAGCCTCTTTCGATTGAAATCAAGCTCTGCTACAAGGGGACATAGGATGAGGGGGGAAAGGGGATAGACTCAGGAACAACATGCAGAAATATTTCTTTATGGAAAGAGTAATAAATCCATGGAATAGTTTGCCAGTGGAGGTAGTAGAGACAAGGACAGTATCTGAATTCAAAAAAGCATGGGACAAAACAGTATTTTAAATGCGGCAGCTTTGTGCCACCACTGTGTTGCCTGCTGCAGGCCATGTGCTTCAGCACACATTGCTGCCACTTCTGACCCCCCTCCGACAGTAAGTTGCATCAGAGGGGGGGATCAGAAGCGACAGGTCATGTGTGCCGAAGCACATGGCCTGCCACAGGTGACAATGTGGTAGCACAAAGTCATCCACCTGGATAGGCTGCCCAAGATGGCTTCTTAACTCGCCTAGTGGAGAGGCCAGCCCTGAGCAATATTAGAAGAGAGTCACCAAATGGTAAAAGGGATGGAAGGATACCCCTATGAGAAAAGGCTTAAAAGGTTAGGGCTCTTCAACTTGGAAAAAAGACGGCTGAGGGGAGATATGATAGAGGTCTATAAACTAGTGAACGGAGTGGAACAGGTAAACAGATTGGTTGTTTATTCTGTCAAAAGTAGAAGGGGAATGCAATAAAGCTATAATGTAGCACATTTAAAGACTAATCTGAGAAAATATTTTTTCACTCGTTATCAAGCTCTGGATTTTGTTACCGAAGGATGTAGTAAAAGTTGTTAGTATAGCTGGGTTTAAAAAAAAAAAAAAAAAGTTTGGACAAGTTCCCAGTGGTAAGGTCCATAAACCATTATTAAAGAGGACCAGTCAAATCCACTGCTGATCCTGGGACAAGCATTGTGGAATTTGTCTATCTTCTTGGGAATCTGATAGGTACAGTACTTGTGACATGGATTGGCCACTGTTGGAAACAGGATACTGGGCTTGATGGAACTTGGTCTAACCTAGTATGGCATTTCTTATAGATACATAAAATGTGAACATAAAAAACTATCTTTAGAGACAGATACATATATACACATATTAAAAAAAAAAGGACAGCTAGTGGAACAGAACTCACCAAATAGAAATAGTTTATCAAGACCATGTTACTAGTAGATTTTGTATTCAGTTCATCATAGACTCTTCAGCTAATAAAATACCATTAGGATTTTCCTGACAGCACTGCTTTATATAGCAAAGCTTATCTATCACAAATGACAGTAACAAGTTTTGGCTTTAAAATTTAAATTACACAAAGCGTATAAAACATAATGAAAACATTCCTATTTCTCTATCATTGGCTTGTAAAAGCTACAGTTCTAAATATACCAAAAATGGATTAAGTAGTATCTTAGAAGCGGATTATGCAACCCAGTTTGAATAAAACAAAAATCAACTGTTATACATTCATGTTAAGCTCAGCATGTTTAAGAAGCTTCACTCTTCAAGATGGATTCTCAGACCACCTAGGAATGGAATGATACTGAAGCATATGAATAAAATTACACAATATGGAAAGAAAATCACAAGAGGGGAGAGAGATAAAGATATTTTAATCCTCCCTCTCTCCAACAAACATCCTTCCTCCCCGCAGCAGAAGGGCAGCACAACAGGCAAAGACCACATGTTCTGTTATACGAGTTACTCCATGCATATTTTTCCCATTCAGTGAACACAGTTTATGCGCATGAATACATGCTCATCCATGTTAAATACACAGAAAATTGCTATGAGAAATTGTCATGTTTAATTAAAGTTGTTATGCAGACTATTAAAATCAGTAAGCATCCTATAAAGTTATCACAAGTATAGTCTTTGCAACATGGCTGACAGACCGACAGACCGACCAACACACAAAGTATATATAGATAGTGAGAAAATTATCCTTATTTTACACATTTAAAAAAATGATTTTTTTTTAAGTTATGTGCAAATTCTAGGCTGGTATTATACATTTAGAGGGTGTGAAAGACAACTGGTACCCATTTTTATAAAAATTACCCTTCCAAAACAGAAATGACGACTAGCAGACTCTGCAGACATTTATGCCTGCTTAGGCATCCGTGTCAATGTTTACGCACAATGTACGAGATGCGATCAAAAAGTATTGAGTTGTGTAGCTATAACACAATATATTGCACCATGATGCCATTAAGCATGCAGTTATGTGCTCTGCATGTGCAGAGTGTAGTGTGGCTACAACACACCTGTACATTTTTTTAAATCATGTGATGTTTGGTATTGTGTAAAAGTACGTCAGATTTACCATGAGTGAAAACACTGAACAGCGAATTTGCATTAAAATCTGCCAGAAACTTGGAGATTTGCGCAAAGTGACTTATGACAAATTATAGCAAGTGAACAGCGATGAATGTACGAGTTGTGCTCGAGTTTATGACTGGTACAAACGTTTCCAAGAGGATTGCCAAAGCGTTAACAGTGAACAATGTTCTGAAAGGCCATCCACAAGCAGAAATGAAGACAGAGTTGAAGTAATATGTGTTGCACTGCACTCAAATCGCTGATTGACTATCAGTGAGCTTACTGAGAACATGGACATCAGTTTCGGGTCGGTACAGTCCATTCTTACTGTTGATTTGGGAGTGAGATGTGTGTGCAAAATCCATGCTAAAACTCCTATCCCCTGACCAAAAAGAAGATAGACTGCCTACAGCCAAGGAGTTGTTTGAATGCAAAAAGACTATTACTGGTGATTAATCATGGGTTTACGGTTATGACTTGGAAATTAAGGCTCAAGCCTCACAAAGGACGACTCCAAACTCCCCCAGACTCAAAAAAGCCAGCCAGGTGAAGAGCAATATCAAAGTCATGCTCAGAGTTTTCTTTGATTACCAGGGTAATGTTCATCATGAGTATGTTCCAAAAGGCATACTCATGATGAATAATAAGCAGTACTGCGTCCAAGTTGTGACTCATTTGAGAGAAGCAGTTCGCCATAAGATGTCAGAGTTGCACAGGAATGGTGAATGGTTGCTTCATCACGATAACACCCCAGTTCATACATCACCGTCTTGTCCAGCAGTTCTTGGCCATACCCAGGGCCGGCCCGTCCATTGAGCAAGAATGCTTTTTGCACAGGGCCCCGCGTTTCAGGGGGCCCCGCGCAAAGAACATTCTGCTTTTTTTAAAATTACATTAAAAAAAAAAAGCTGGCTCTGGCTGCTGCCGCTGCCACCGCAGCAGCGGCAGAATGAAGTGTCCCGCGGGGCCTCCTCTGCTCGCTGAGCCCCTCTGCAAGGGCTTTCAGATTTGCGAAGGGAGAGTGTCTCCCTCGCGTCTCTGTTAAGCCCGCAGGGGCTAATGGGAAATTTCCCATCAGCCCCTCGTGTCTAAAGGGGCAGATGGGAAATTTCCCATTAGTGCGATGGCGGCAGCAGCAGCAGCCAGAGCCAGCTTTTTTTTTTTTTTAATTTTGCCATAAGCTGATGGGGGGGGGGGGGGGGGTTAGGACTGGTAATGGGCTGGGGGGGGTTAAGACTGGTAATGGGCTGTGGGGGGGGTTAGGACGGGTAATTGGCGATGGGGGGGGGATAGGACCGGAAATGGGCGGTTGGGGAGGGGTTAGGACTGGTAATGGGCTGTGGGCTGTTGGGGGGGGGGTTAGGACTGGTAATGGGCTATGGGGGGGGGTAGGACTGATAATGGGCTGTGGGGGGCTAGGACAGGAAATGGGCTGATGGGGAGGGGTTAGGACTGGTAATGGGCTGTGGGCTGTTGGGGGGGGTTAGGACTGGTAATGGGCTATGGGGGTTAAGACTGGTAATGGGCTGTGGGCTGATGGGGGCTGTCTGGAAATGAGGTGATGGGGGGTTAGGACTGCTAATGGGCTATGGGGGGGTTAGGACTGATAATGGGCTGTGGGGGGCTAGGACAGGAAATGGGCTGATGGGGAGGGGTTAGGACTTGAGGAGGGCTGATGTGGTTAGGACTGGCAATGAGCTATGGGGGGCTGACTGGAAATGGGCTGATGGGGTTAAGACTGGAAGTGGGCTGATGGGGGGTTAGGACTGGAAGTGGGTTGATGGGGGGCTAGGACTGGTAATTGGTTGGGGGGTTGCTATGACTGGAAATGGGCTGAGTTGAAGGGGAGGCTTGAACTGCAAATAGCTGATGGGAAGGGAGCTTGGAATGGAAATGGGCTGTGAGGGAAGGGAGCTAGGACTGAAAATGGGCTGATGGAGCAGCTAGGAGAGGACTGGAAA